>OY728141.1:565985761-567185761 GCA_963277665.1 Viscum album
GTGTAATATAAATACAACACTCAACATGTCTCTTATATATGGTGTAGTCTCTGATATTTCAAGTGTATGATTTACATTCCTTGTCCAAAGCTATATGATACAGATAAAATGTGATAATCCTACAATTCATGTATGTAGATTATATTTTTCATGTAATTATACCAAATTATATAAAATTATAATTACTTTATTATTATGTGTAAAAAATATCAACATGATCCTGCATTTGGTCATTCTGGATGATATAACTCACGATGTAAAGGATTTTAATATATATATAACTGTTAAATTTTTGTCTGAGTAATTTTTAGATCATCATATCATGTGTGAGTGATATTACATTTATTACATTTTGTGAATTCAAGAATAACATGTGACAAGGAAATCATGTAATTCATGTATTCATTATGCTGATTGTGCAAATCTTGAATACATGTGATAAGTCAGGTACTCCATATGTCACAAGGGTAAGGAGTATACATTTATAATATTTGTTGGGTAGATTAAGACAATTATTCACTGGTTTTCATCAATGGACATTTACATTCACTTTTAATTTTAAATAATTTTTTTTAAATTGTATAAAATTATTATCAAGTAGAATATCAATGAAATTTTTATTAGAATTAAGAAACAATAATTTGTTAATTAATGAAGATAATTAATTTATATGAGCATGATTTACCATAAATAATAACGATTTGTAATGGAATTATAGATATATTAAATGTGTGATTCATTTCACGCATGTGGATGGTCATGAGAAAACACTAGACCTGTGTATATGAATGGTTTCATTTTATTTATTGTTAAACTAAATTCATAGTAATGTTCACCTTCTATCATCTTATTATTTAAGAGCCTACATGAACCTGGTCTCTTTTTTGTAAAACTGTTTTCCCTCACCAATGTATGAGTTAAACCGTATTTAATATATGGGGATCCCAAGGTAGTGGATGCAGTTCTAGTTTGGGGCTAAGGTGAAACCATACAATGGATATAAATAGAAGCACATGTGGAATGTTGTAAAATGAATAATAATTAGATCATGTTCTTTTTTCCTAGGTATATGATTCCTTTATAAAATTCGTGATAAACTAACCATTAGTAAATGCTCGTGATTCTACCACTTTATTGTTTTTAATTTTTTTCTTGTTTCATGGTTATTTCATAATACATGTTGTGTTGCGATCACATGAATTACTAAATAAAAAATCATGTGACATTGAACTAAAATAAATTTGATTATGCTTAAATATTTTTGATGACATGGTTAATAACATAAGTAACACTACTTAATATTAAAATACATGTTATAAATCTAATAATTGGTAAATCATAGATAAAATATAAAATACATCAACTATATATATTATCTTGTTTTAGCCTTCATCTTATTTATTTAAAATCAAACGATAGTATATTGTGATTGACCAACAAAGGTCAGAGTGATTTTGATTATTAGGGAATTATAACATGATGTTTTGGGATGATATAACATAAGATACATTAAGGGTTGACTTCCACAGTAAAACAGGTTTTAACTAATATGCAAGGTTTAAGGAAATCCAATTTAAGGATTTCATGATTGGGGAGTCCACTCATCTGGTCAAGGAACTGTGAGTTAATGCACTATGATTGTAGAATTCCTACTTAAAAAATTCATATTTATTGACAAACCATTATTCGGGTAAAAATAAGTGGAATATGGATCATTGTAACTATAATGTCCAAGAAATAAGATATTCAAAATCCAAGGGTGAGGACTATTGGTTTTTGATAAAATAATGGCAGATTAATAAATATAATATTTACTTATTTGACTAAATTTTATCAGATAATGTAAAAACAGTATACTGATATATTTTTTGGAAATAATAATAAAATATCTCCAAACATATCTATGTGATTCTTACATAACATGGAAAACCTTATCACCAGAATAAATTTCAAATAGTTGAAAAGGAGCCTACACACTACCTTTTTTCCACGAAAGAAAATTGTTTGTTCATGAAGAACCTATTCCTAATTCTCATGTTATTAAGACTAGTGATGATATTTAAAAATCTATTAAATTAATTTCAATGATTCCCTATATGTTCATTTTAAAATTCTATCATCCAAAAAATAATATTTTCAAGAAATGTAAGGAAATTGATGCATATAGAATGATGTCACCCCTTCAATATCTTTATTTATATATGGTGAGATAAGAAAGATATGAGATCATCCAGGATTTTTTTACAATTACTCTTGTAGAGTATATGACATTATAGCCTCATGTTGCCAGGATTATTGTCTATGTTGAATTCTTAATCATATCATGGATTAAATTTTCATATGGGTTGTGTATAGATCACATAATTTTATCACCAACTAATATATTCTATACTTGTATTACTAATTAAAATATGAGAATAAATTAGATGAGTATTTAAATATTTATTTACATTGGTTATCCATGTGTATTCATACATGGGGTGTGATAAACTCTTGGTCTATATAGTGAAAAAGAAAATGAAGAAGAAGGTGAATAGTCCCATGACTCATAGTAAGTATAAATATCTTGAGCACTATATATCCAAGAAGAATAAAATCAAAAGGCAATGAAAGAATGAGATGATGTATGTTTTACTTATGGAATGACATTATAATATAATAATAAAAGAATATTAAGTCAAAGGGAATATGAATTATATTTCATTATTGAGTTTTATATTTCAATATCTACACACTATGTATTAAATATAGCCTGTGATGCTCACATCTATATGTAAATGAAGAAACCAAGTAGACAGTGAAATATTTCAGTATGATAGGTCGATTTGAGAGATCATAATGATGTGAGGTTATATTCTCTAGAAATTGGTTACTAAAACCATTAATTTCCTATGAGATTGATTTTGGTTTTAATATATTATTATTATGTACCAATTTTTACCAAGAAATTTATTTCTCTGCTAAGACTATATGTTTTTGGGTTAGTTTTCATGTTTGGAAATAAAATTCATTTCTATTATAATGAAAAAATATATTATGGTATGGAACATTTTAATAATTTTCATTACGTATTAACTTACAAAAAAAATCTATCGTAAATTGATAGTGAATCATGTTCACATAACACATATAAAACACAATTATGGCATCAGTGTGTTGGAAATTCATGTTAGAAGAGTTTGACAAATAATTATCAAGATGCTTACTAATAATCATCTAAGCTAAAACCACATGAAATATGTCTTGATTATTTACAATTAAAATTTACCAAACCTCCAATCAGTGGATAGGGTGACTAGGAAAAAGAGATTATATGATTGCTACAAACTGATGTGTGTGGATAATTTTCAGTAGAAGCTATAGGTTGGAATTCATAAATCATAAAATTTTATGATGACCTGAGTAGATATGGTTATGTTTAATTGTGGGAGTATAATTTTGAGTACTTTGAGAAATTAGAGGAATTGATGAATAATGTATAGAATTAAATTGGAAATAACATATAAAATTTTCTATTAGATCATGGTGGTGAATATATTAACCAATATATTGTCAACATTCTAAACATTTTTTGGATTCTATCTTAACTCACTCATCCTTACACACCACTGTTGAATTGGGTTAGTGAAATTAGGAACAATACCTCAATAGACATGGTAAGGTAGATAATCAGTCATTTTGATTTTCTAATTTCATTTTGGAGATATTCAGAACACATTGCGGCATACACATTAATCTGAGTACTAAATAATGTGGAAAATAAAAATAACTTTGACTAATATAGTAAAAAGAAACCTTTTTTGTTGCATACATGTGTATGGGGTTGTGAGTAATTTGTGAGGCCTTCTCATGAAACATACTAGCATCCTAGGGAACAAAGTGTTTCATTGTAGGTTTTCCCACGGAAACAAAGAGATGCTAAATATACAAACCCATAGACATGAAAGTGATATTTACAAGACAATGCATATTTCATGAGATGGGTAACATCATCAAAAAGTTTTATGGGTTCAAAATTAACAACAATGATGTTTTTTTCTCAAGAAATATAATATTCTGTTCTCGAAAAAGATCTATAAGTACCCTTGGAATATGTACTTCCTAAAACACAAGTACAATGTAAGATCATAAGAGAAGTAAAAGAATCATATAGATAGGTATTTTTAGACAAGGAGGATGGGGACTCATTATTGGTTAAAAATAATGAACCGATCTACTACAAATTAGCAGTATAAATCTCATAATTTGAAATAAGGATAGAATCCATAAATTATGAAATAGATTCAATATACCAAACCCATATTTGGATTATGGTTTATGCACAAATCTATTTAAATCCCTTATAGTGAAAATGGGAATTCAAAAGAAAAATGGAAGTGTAATGTAAATTAAATATATATAAAGAAATTATAGTGGATAATGGTTTAAAACAACATTAATGAATTGAATTGGATGAAATATATTCACATGTTTTTAGGTTTATACCATTCTAATTATAACTTCTATAGCAGCTGAACATGACTATGTAATTTATAAAATGGATGTAAGAACTTATTTCATTAATCGTTACCATTAGGGAGATGTACATTTGAACCAACCATATGTGTTTGTTACTCCATGAGATGCCAAAAGTGTTTTCACCTTATATATATCTATATATGAATTTAATCAAACATCTTGGTCGTGGAACATATGATTCGATGAAGATATAAAATAGTTTTTTTCATTTAGAATTAAATTGAGCCATGTGTTTAGAAGCATTTCAGTGGGATTGTGGTCATCATACTAGTGGAATATGTTGACAACATATTACATTCCAGAAATGACATACTTTTCTTACAGTTTGTTAAGGTCTTATTAAAATGGGGTTTCTCTCTGATGTACGTATGTGAAAAATACTATATTCTAGGGATCAAGATCATTTTTCATGGATCCAATAGTCTTCATGGACTAAGTCAATGTACACATATTCCTTAGACAATAAATGGATTTAGTATGGGAGAATAAAAAATGGGAATGGTTGAATTTTCACATTCTTTATATCATTCTAATAGAATGTGTTCTCAGAATCAATAGGAAAAAGATTGTATATGTAATATCCCATACTATTCAGTGGTAGAATAATTCATGTATTACATATTATGTGCTAGATTTGATATTACCTTGGTATTGATCCTGGTAGGATAATATTAAGATTATCCCTGAGAACAACATTGGTATGTTATTAAGGACATCCTTCAGTATCAGAGAATATATATGGATATGTTACTACAATGTTGAGGAGATAAATAACTTATCATAATGGGATATACTAATACTAGTTTTCAAATAGATTAAAATGATCAGAATTTTCAATCAGGAAATGTTTTCTCTCAATAGAGGAACATTGAGCTCGAAGAGTTCAAAGCATCCAATTGCCAATAATTCTACAATAGACTCTCAGTATAGTGTGGATTTAGATTAGAAAAAGAAAGAAAATTGGATATGAAAAATTTTCCAGGAGCTTGGTTTTATACCTAGATGTAAAGACCCTATCACATTGTATTATGACGACACTACAATGATGGATCTTGAAAAAAAATCCTAGGTCACACTAATGAACAAAGAGTATACTCCAGATATATAACCACTTGGTAGATTTTTATCAAAGGGGTGATGTTTTAGTAATCAAATAACACATAAAATAGAAGATGGAATACCACTTTTTTGAAGGCATATCTAATCAGAGGCATGGGTTCTTATGGGAGCTGGCATACTGAATGTTTCAAGCAACGGATCTTGTGAAAGTGTGGGTTTTTTGGAGTTGGTGTCATAGAAAATACTAATCTATACATTATAATAAAAAAAATTCATTGTATTGAATATTAATAAACATATTATCAAATCATAAATGTTCTTATGTTTAATATTTTATGAGATAATGTCATCTGAGTAGATATCTCACTATAAGTTCATAGTAGTTTCCAAATTTTAGTAGAATCTAGAAGTTCTATGAAACTAATATTAAATATACGTTTTAAAACAGAAGGATAACATTGTTGGGAAAAATGATATGGACTATCAAGGGTGTATAATCATAAGACATTGAGTAACTTTCTCATGTTTTACACCATTTTTAATATCTAGAACATGATAATATCATAAAAATACCCAATAGTCATAAATCCAAATTTATTTCTTTCATTGGATGTAACTATTAGAAGATGTGTGTATTTATAAATATACAGTAATATTAATTTTTATAAATATTATATGTTCTTTACATTGATGTATTGATTAAAACCATGATGACATATGTTTTTAGCGAGGTAAGATACATTTGGTGAAACATGAGTTATATTTCATTAATAGATAATGTAAGAAAGAATTTTTATATTCTATTATTTCTTAGAAATTTATATCTTAGGAAACTTGATGTAAATCATATAAACAAATTAAATACATGTCCATGATGTTCTATAATAATGTTATATTTCATAGAATTCTATGAATGAGGCATTGATCACATCGGTTGATGGCACCAACTTGCAACCTACTTAATTAAAGATATCACAATAATGATATTATATTACATATTAAGCATTTGTATGAGTTGTCATTTCATTGTGGAATTAAATTCTTTCTCGAGGAGTGACTTTTCATGTTCCTATATTATATCTTTGGACATTATATTTCTTTCACTAATTCTAATGAGAAAGAGTCCTAAAGGGTCAAACAATAACTACATCCAGAATATTAGTCAAATAATTTGTTATCATTTATTTTTTAATAATTTGAATAAATATTATTCCCACATATGGTTTATTAAATATTCATGTTTTCTTGATCATTTATTTTATCAACAGATGTTCGTGATAATTTAACCAGAGTAGAATATTTAAGAAATATTTATTTTAAATTAATTGAATTTGTTAATTATTTATTTAATATATAATAATATAGAGATATTTTTTAAAATAAATATTCATTATTCAGGGATTGTTAAATATTGTAGAGGAATGATAGACCAAGTTTTTAGTTCAGGGATGAAATAATATTTATTGAATATTTTTTTATTATATAATATTTTAAATGATTCAAACATTATGTTCATGTATACGAAATAATATTATTATTATATTAGAAACAGGGGTTCATAATGTATTAAATAAATATTAAAGGTAACTTGTATAAATATTTATTTCTAAACCATATAAGTATTTAAAACAAATCATTATTATTTTCAATGCAGACAATTAAATTGTGTTGTGCATAATGATACCCGGAGAGAAGCCTCTCATTCCCTCTAGAGCTCCCTCTCTAAGCACACCCCCAAAATTAGAGAAAAATCTTCCTCCACCTTTCATTATCAAGTTTAGAGAGATGAAGGATAACTATTCATAAGTGAATCTCATAGAGATCAAAGGATGATAGTGAAAGAGATATGATCTTTCATTATTATAGAGTCCCTAACCTTTTACATGTATCATTTCATGATTTTAAGAAAAATTGACCTTCAAAATATATGACAAGGATCGTAAATTTAAGAATATTTTTAATATTAGGTACATGATTTAACATAATGAATTTTTTTATTTAATCTTTATAATGTTCCCTATTCTTCCTTTGTGCTTATATATCTGTATAGGATAACCTGTGGAGTACATGAACAATGAGATGAGTTTAAAGACCAATGAGGAAATAAACCGATGAATAAAACATAACACATGGATGATAAACAATAACATGAAGACCTAAAAAGAATGGAACATGAATAAAAATAAAGAATAATAACCTGTATAAAATGGGAACATAAAAGTATAGCATCATTGGAATGTAAAAAAACATATAACCTGATATAAGAATGAGTTAGGGCTAAACGCTAGGACATAGTGGACAATGTTCCATATATGAATCTTGTTAACTCCCTATCACAACATGTCATCTCATGAAAATAAACATTTTCCAATTCATTGGAGCGATATTTTGGTTCCCCCATTATAACATGTTTATGAATATGTGTTCCATGTTATGAATAAATATTTGAGTTACCCATGGAATGAAATGGGTATCATAATCATTTCGTAAGTCATAAAAAATGATCACATCATAAATGATTCCATGATAGAATGGAATCAAAACATACACAAAAATTAATAATGTAAAATAAAAAAAATATCACGATAATATATGTACAATTTATGTGGAAACATGTATGAATAGAGTTTAAAAACCATTTGAAACGAAACACTTTAGTGTAGTTAATGGAAAATATTAATGATAATATAAAAAGGAAAAAGATTTTTTGTTTATGTAAAAAAAGAAATGAAAAAAATGATGTGTCTAATAATAAAATAAGTGATTTTAAAAAATAATGATGGATGAAAATATATTATGGAGTTCACTTATAAGAAGGTAAGAAATTTGGGTGTTCCCTTAAATCGGGCATGCTTATCGGGAAGATTGAAAAGGGGTCATTTCTAAAACACACATTAACAAATAAAATAGGGATGATCTTATCTGGATACAATATTTTATAAAAAATTCATATAATGTGGAAGAATATAAAAAACTAAAGAATCATTTCATTTGGGTAATGAGACATAAATGGTAACCCTAATAAAAAATTGTGGTTTGGGTAGAATCTTTATTTATGATTGTAACAGTTATGCAGACAATATTAATGTCGATTATAAATAAATTAAATAAATTAATTAATAAATTCGTAATAGTTTCTACATGTAACTGATTTATAATATTTTTATTATGTTCATTTAAGATATTTTTGTTGAGTTATAGTGTTCAATTTTATCATTCCATAGTTCTCAATTTCTATGTTTTCATGACAGGTTCACTTGTTTAAAAGAATAGATGTTTACTTAAAATAGAGATATAAATCCATAATTGAAGTTATAAGTTATTAATGAACAAAAATATGTTTAAATGGTTATATAATTCATTGGGATGTTTTGTGTGAGGGTTCATCATTAGATAAAATGTTTGTGATAATCGTTTGGATTATTTTGGGTAGTTTTTTCTTCTAAAGAACTGGTTTTGTTTTGATATTTAACATCATATGTATATAATGATTACAGAACATTAAATAGGATTTAATAAATATATTATAACTTATTTTAACATGAAAAATGATTTTTTAATAATCCTTGAATTCCTTAATGGAAAATTAAAATTTGCCTTCCATGAAGGTGATAAATTAACACCTCACAATTATTCTATTCACTTCTTAATAAATGGGAAAAGAGAAGGGTTTAATGATGTATTATTCCATTAGAGTAACAAAACATTGTTATATGTTAGTTATTGCAATTACCATACCATTTTGAGGACAGGATATGAGGGGAGAATAAAAATTAACATTGAAAGAAATTAAAATAAAAGGTAATAGGAATTTACCTCTTGAGCTTATCATTTTTGAAAACATCTTTAGATAAATTGTTTGGGACTTTTGATGATACCAAGGGAATATTGATTTGGGGGAGGGTCTTGTGATGATTATTGGATTAAATTTGGGTAAATATCAATACGTGTATGGTGTGAGGAGAATCATGGGTGAGGGGTGGTATTTATTGTTCTGGAGATTGGTGTTTTCTCATTGTTTTACTCTTTAGGTAATTATTTATCATCTAGAATTCAAATAGATAGATAATTATCAACAAAAATATTAAAATAGTGATTTATAATTCTATATTTTGTGCATACATCATCCATACATCATCTATGACTCCATAATTCATGTATTTAGCTGAAACCATAAATTCCTGTGTTTTTCAATTCACCCATAATTTAAATATTATAGAAAGATCTAAAAATTTATCCCTATGAATTATTTTATGTGTAGAATTAAAAATTAAAAACCATTTCATTAAAATAATTTTATTTATATAAAAATTTATTTTTTAATTAAAGGAATTATTTACTTGGATAATATAAATTACAAAATTTTAACTTATTTTATAAAACAATTAAAAATTAAATAAAGTCTTATAAAATCACTTTAAAATGATAAGAAAAGATAATATTAATTTATGGATATGTTTTATGAAAATTAATTTTATTTAAAACATTATAGTAGTTATAAAATTATAATTACATATTTATAACTTACAAAAATACAAACACTTAATTAATAATTTTAATAACATTTATTTACTTGTACTATGATATAATAATTTCATACATTCATTTATTAGATTCCTATATTTTATTTATACATTCATGGTTGAGGATACAATTCTATTATATAATCTACTATTAATAAGGGTAATATTACTATTCATGAGGCCATGATAATATTTCATTAGTAAGGGTTCTTTATCATCTAGAAATACCTATTTTTATACTCATCATTTATAATTATTGTATTGTGTTCTTAATGTTACTTTATGGGATTATAATATAAAAAATAATTATAATAAGAGACCGTCCATTGATAAAATTTTGTGTCATTAAATGATTCCCCCAATATGATGTTATGACATCTAAATTTTACATTACATTCTATATTGAAGCCATGTGAGGGTACTTCTCTTTCAATGATTCCTCAGGTTTCCATGTTGCCTTATTGTACATAGGGTTCCATCAATGAACTTTGACAAGGTGAGTAGTCTTGATTCATCAATATTTTTCTCTGTGATCTCAGATATCCATTCGTTGTTCCTCATATGAGAGATAATTTTCCAACTGTACCACCTATAAATTCATTACATTCCACATATTAGGTATATACCTCCATAAGATGTATATGTGGAATACATAATCTACATGAGTAATGGTATGTGGAAGTTCGTGTCGACAGGCCATGGCTCATACATGATAACGGATCTCGAAGGAGTTTTCGTACCTAGGAAATCACATTCCTCTATTCTCTAATATCATGATCCTCCAACATAGAGATATATGGAGGAATACCATGTCTCCATCCTTAAATTCATGGTACCATCAATGATTTTCTACATAGATGATTTCCCCACATTGGGATTAGTTGATGTGATGTAGAACGGTTTTCACATTTTATACCACTTCATTAACCATTTCAGGTGCTAGAAGCTTACATTCACTGACTCCATTTGAGCATGCTGGTATTCTATATCTTTTTCTACATAGGTAAACATTTATATCCATTTGTATGATCTATTGGAAACTATTTTTTTATGAATATTCAACTTGAGGTACATATTTGTACTAACCTCCTATATAGTCAACGGAACATGATATCAACATATTTTCTAGTCTCCAAATAGTAAACTCATTTTAGACCCCAATTTAGTATAATATGACACACTAATGATTAGATTAGTACTTAGAGAATTATGGATAATTTTCCCGAACATGGAGGTGAATCTCGAATCTCTATTGTATACAACTGATAGAGGTACTCCATATAGGCTTACCAATTCGTTGATGTATATTTTTTTAAATTTATCTAGTGAGAAGTTCTCTAGAATTATGATATAGTGAGTTTTTATTGTATAATGATCCACAAAACCTACAGAGCTTTGTTTCATCAATATATACTTGGAATTCATGTAAAAAATTCCATTGTAATGTTCTCTTACTTACATGTTGGTATCAGTAGTGGATGGATCATCCACATATAATTTTATCTCCAAGCCTTCACTTTCTGACATACCATGCACATTGACATATATTAAATGATCACATTTTTCATATTGTCCCACCAATACTTATCTCAGATAACACAATACGTCTTTGTACTCCCTAGGTGAATAAAGAAGGTTGATCTATGTGCAGAATTAGAAAGAAAATTTATTATGTGTGGATCCTATGGTACACATATTCATGAACCAAATCTCATGACTCCTTCCTGATACATTTTGAACTCTAAGTGTTCCCCTTTTCTTATGAATTATACCTTCTTCTGAATTTCCACATCATTTTCAGATCATTTATTTGAGTATCAATTATTTTCTTTATAAGGGATGGTTGTGAAATAATTTGAGAAAGGATTGATGGTGTTATTTTATTAACAATTCCCATGCCCATCCTTTTTAGGTTTAAGAAGAATGGTTACTTCTCAAATATCATTATTGATATAGATAATAGGTCCTTTATTCGTTGAGAATCCTCTACCTTAATTTATTTACCTTGATGGAAGTGGATTTAGTAATCATAATAGTTGATGACCTATAACCACCATCACTAGTCCATATTAAACTCATTTTGTGTGAATATATATTTCATACCCTTGATATCAGTTAAAATCTCACACATCTCTCCATATATAAAATTATGCCAAACTATCATTGGAGTGACTACAACTATAAACTCGAGATCATGAGCGGGATTGTTTTCCTCATTTATTTTTAATATACTGAGGTTTAGGATGTATGTTAGTCTTTTTTAATTAGTAAAAATCCTAAGAACAATATTAAATCATCTCTATAAACCAAAAAGAGTTCCCCACATGTCTTTATAGTGGGAATTAGTGTAGAAATAATCCATATTTTCAACTCATTAACGTATTTTTCACATTCAATGGTTTGGGAAAACCTTTATCATTTTCGAGTCATAGTGGCCATTGAGATAGACAATCTTGAGTTATTAAAAAATTGCTAGTAATACCCAGCTAGACCAAGGAATCTGTTGATCTTCATTATAGATGTTTACCTGGGCCCCTCATTAAATTTATTTTTGTTGAAGGGTCTATAGAGATCCCTTTGCATGTGATAACATTCCCCATGAGTGATACTTACTCCATCCAAAAATCAAATTTACTATGCATTAAAATTATCCCATCAAAAGGAAATTTGCATAATATTTAAATTCTCCTCAGGTTCCTCCTTTCTCGTGGTTTATTTAACAATATCCTCAAAAAATAATACCCTATATTTTTTGAGGTAATAAATAAAGACTATATTCATTAAATACATGGAAAAAATGAGAAAAATAGTTAGTATGAAGATAATCACTATGAAATCAAAGATTCCATACCCAGTTCAAATGGCAGACTTGGAAATATATTCCTTCCTCACAATTAATTGATGACATTCTGACTGAACTTCCACCAAAGAGAAATAACTAGCCCCATATAGATGATCAAAAAATCCATCTATCTGTGGAAGTGGATACTTTTTCATTATCAGGATTTTTTTATCAGATGATAGTCGATTCAGATACACATCGATCCATCTATATTCTTGACAAAGAGGACTACCATATCACATGGTGAAGCAGTCAAGAATAAAAACACTTGTACAGATTCTCTTATAAATGCATATCTAGATCTTTCATCTCAATGGTGTCCATTCTATAAGGTGTTTTTGATATTGTCAGATTTCCAAGAATAGGTTTAATTGATAAATCAACCTCTCAATCAAAAAGAAGACCGTGCAATTCTTTAGGGAATAAATTATTTTACCCCCTTGCGATGGGCATGTATTCAAGATAGATTCTCTACATTGTCTCACGTTTTTGAGTTAGATATTATTTCTTATAAGGAATCAATATCCACAATTGATATAATGAATTTTTAGGATATTTAACATCATCTATACACTTTTAAAGAATAACAGGATGATTTTAGATGTGAATAGTGAAATTAGTTTACAGAAAATTGGCATTGGAATTATATAAAGATATCCAATACATGACCATTATTGAACAAAAACTACCAAATAATGTATGAAAACATTTTCAATGCGTTTCAGTAAAAAAATTAACTGGAGAGGATTTATAAACATTGGAAGCAAAATTTCGCTATTTTTAGTTCTCACATATTACTATACCTCAAAAATTTGGGGGTGGTCATTGTATAAATCTACTAAACATTAAATATATGAATGAATTCATAGAACCATAATAAAATATTATTTTTTCTATTATTCAATGATTAACTAGAATAAATGTCCCCATATAATTTAAGGGCTCTGCCTTAGTAGTAGTGATATTGTATTCCCTTCCATGCTGCCTAGTATGTGTTCGTTTTTTATTTCCCCAACAACCATTAACATAGAAAAATGGTTTTCATAATGACCATGTTCATTGCAGTTGCAACACTGCACTATAAGATGGGTATTGATCTTAACCTTTTTTCTTTTTCCATATTAGTGGGATTCTTCATAACCCTTTGGAAGTTACTAGACATATTCCCTTCTATTAACCATTTATGGAAATAATTGGTAACATTTAATAAGTTTCAAGGATGATTATTCAAATATTTTTTATAAATGGGATATAGTGTCTTATTTACATCATACGATTTATCCCCCATATTAAAATTCATTTTCAACATTTTTTTCACTGGTACCACGAGACCACTAAGACTTTCTAATATCTATTTCAACCTGGAGGGAACAAAAGGTAGTCCCCTCATTACTATTAATTTCTTGAATCTCCAATTCATTTAATAGAAACATATTTAGCTGACTAATAAAGTGATACATATTTATTTTGGTGTTCATGAAAAATATAAAGGTGTATCATATAATCATTGTGATGTAGTATAGAAATAGTGATGCAGATGCTCAATATACAAGAGGGTGGTGAATTGTATACATTAAAATTATATTTAAACAAGGAATGATCTATGTTTAGAAATGTTAAACTAAGAAAATTCACAACACCTCTAACACCAATTGAATGATTGGAACAACGTATGAAGTTACAAACTTCTAGCTCTCTACACTTGCTTAAATCTAGAAACTGATTTCAAAAAATTGGTTCCAGAAATATGGATCCGGAAAATGATACATAACCAATGATTACAATTATGTGATTCATCCTTCAAGTATATAGAATCTAACTGAATCAGAATACAAAAGATTGAGGATGTATAAGATGGCTATACTTTCTTAAACCTAAAAAATGCCGTGAAAATGATAAACTTGTAAAAAAACAAGTAACAAAATATAAATCTTTTATCCCAAGGAGAACGGTATCCAAGAACCTTGGATAAAGGTCCTTTGATTTAAACTTTCATGAAATTCTTTCTTACCAACACCCAGGTAAGCCCTCGCTAGGAAGATCGGAGTCTCTATCTTTCTATCCCCGTAAGTCATAAACTTCGTGGTAGTTGGAACCTCTGTCTTCCTCAGAAAGAATCCCTTGAACATCAAGGTAGTGATCGCCTCTGTCTTCCTATCCCCAGAAGCCCTCAAATGTAATCTCAAACATTCAGAGTCACATGAAGCAATCTGAATGAGCAGTTTTGGTACACACAAGGCATGGAACAATTTTCTCTCTAGAAATCACCTTGACAGCATGTGGTCTCTAGAGTGGTCAACTTGTTGTTGAGATATTTCAAATGAGCTCTTATTTATAGGCTCGGTAGCAATGGTCAGCTCCCCCCACCTACTGTCATATTTTTCTTAAAATTTAGAGGGACATTTACACATGTCACTCAACCAACGGTTGGATAAAAAACAAGATGGAGGACATCGTTTTATAACAAAACATGTGTAACTGAAAGCACGACATCATTTAAAAAACAAACTTAACAATTTGGAGTATGAGTAAGAAGTTCAGAGTCTAATAAAAAATTACATTTGGAGTCTATATTACAAGGATATTTGTATTCTATTTATCAGTATAATTCAGAGTCTAATTTCATAAAAGTTTGTATCCATAATTCGTAATCAGAATTCACAACCAGAATTCTTAATGAGAATAATACACAGAAATTCATAATGAGATTTCCTTACAGAATTCATAATTAGAATTCGTCACCATAATTATTAATGAGAATTCATTAGATAATTCATAATGAGAATTCATCATCAGAATTCGTAATTATAATTCATTACAGAATTAGTAATGACAATTCATCACAGAATTCGTAATGAGAATTCATCACAGAATTTGTAATGAGAATTCATCATTAGAAATTGTAATGATAATTCATTACAGAATTCGTAATGGTAATTCCTCACAGATTTCACAAAAGAATTCATCATAGAATTCCTAATGAGAATTTATCACAAAATTATTAATGAGAATTCATCACAGAATTCGTAATGATAATTCATTACAGAATTCATAATGAGAATTCGTCATCAGAATTCATAATGAGAATTCATCACAGTATTCGTAATGAGAATTCCTCACAGAATTCATAATGAGAATTTGTCATAGAATTCATAATGATAATTCGTCATCATAATTAATAATGAGAATTCCTTACAGAATTTGTAATGAGAATTCATCACATATTTCGTAATGATAATTCATCATAAAATTTTTAATGAGAAATCAATACAGATTTCGGAATGAGAATTCAGATCTCGTAACAAAATTCATCATATCTAAGCATTATACGATTCTGAGAATATAGATATGAGTCCAATTTTATGCTTAAAGAAAAATGTTGATATGAACAATGAAAATAAGAAATAGGTAAATTTCCTTAAGTAAGAAAAACAGGGGTAGAAACATATTTTCTTAATAATAAGGTGGTTTTGATTTTAAAAACAAGAAGGAATGGAAAGGTCATAAGGAAAACCTTATTGACTCAACAATCTCCCCCTTTTTGGAAAGAAAAAACATCCTTTCAAAAAAGAATATAATTGCTTGGAATAAATTTCATGACTATTAAATTAAAGCTTATCTCCCTTTGTTCATAGATGATGATGAATACAACTAATTCCCCATTAGGCTTAGGAACTCTAAGGATTGTATTCTGAATTTCTGGAGTGAGATTTTCATTATCATAAGAATGAAAAACTTCGTAATGAGGAACTCCCCCTTAGATAAGCTGCTGCTTACTTAGGGATAGTTCTTCTTTACTTAGAAATTTTTCTTCTCCCTTCTAGAATATTCCTTCTTCCCGTATTGAGTAATTTTTATCTTATCCCCCTTTGTGATTTTGAAAATGAATTTAGGGAATGGAAATGATAATAAAGAACCTGATATATTAGTTCATGAAACAAACTAAAAGACATGTTACCAAAATTTCAATACTATTGGAAAGAACTAGTGAAAGGATAAATAGTACAAAAAAATATCGGAGTGGTCTATTTTTTTTCTTTTTCCTTGGGTATAAGCATTTTGAAAATTGTCTTCAGATTCTTCATTTCTATGTGGTCCTCCTACACTTGCTTATCTAAATCAATGATTCTTGCATCTTGAGACTCTATTTCCATTGCTTGAGCTTTAAGAGCTTCTTCTTTCTTTTCAAACATTCCTTCCAACTGAGTCCGAAGATCTTTTTCATCCCTATTGTACTGGACAAGACAACATAGTTTCCCATTGAGATCGTTTACTTCCTTCATCCGAACATCCTGCTCATGAAATAATGTTTTCTGAAAATAATTTGTAAGATTCTTTATTTTATTGTCTTCCATATCAAAAGAATCTTTAACATCTGCTTGTAAATGATCAAGATCTTCCATCTCTTGAACAACTTTCTTAGACCACTTGGTTATCTTCTTGCAAGAAAATCTATGAGAATCATAATTGATAAGAAAATTTTTATGATCACCCTCAAGCTTAGCAAACCTATTCATCACCAGGCATACAGAGTCTATATTTTGATTTATTCTATATTGAATCATCTGGATTCTGGATTCTATTGCTCGAAAAATCCGAATGATGTCTACCACCTTCTTTAGGGACGGATCAACAAAGTCATGTCCAAAGACAAATGACTCTGAATATGATATTCTAGTAGGAGATGGTTCTTCCACTGATGGTACCAGCTTCCTTTTGGATGATCCTCTAGCTTATTTCCTTCCTATAATATCTTTTTTTGGAGAGTCAACAACCACTTGCTTACATTTATTACCTTTCGGAATGGTATATTCATTAGGAGATTCTTGATCACGTTCTGAAAGTTGAACAATCTCATCTTCATCAACATTCTCATTCTCTGCTCCAGCTTCAACATCCTCAGGCTGTATAAAGTCATGATTATGAATTTCTTCCTCAGACTTCTTGTTCACTTCCTCTTCTCCATTCTCATCAACTCTAGGTGTAGCAATTTTTGAAGATCCATCTTGGGATGTCTGGAGTGAAAATTTCTCAGAAGCACTATCCTTCTCATGATTTTCTTCAACTTGTTTTAGTACATCACAATAGCCACCACTCCTCTCTACTTGCTGAATTCCTTCCACAACTTGCTGAACTGTCAGCATCAAATCCTTCTCAACATTCTTCTTTTTATAATTTTTTGGATTCTTCTCACTTAGAGTTCCAGGAAATCCTTCATCCAAAAAGGATTTTGGAATGGTTAAATTTTTAGATTCTACTTCAGTGGCCTTTAGAAGAGATTGAACAATATCTACCTCTGATATATTTTTTTTCAAATTCTTCTCTTTGTCTTTCTTTCCTAATTCATTATCAACCTTTTCTCTAAAGGCCTTATCCTCGGTAGGGTCCAATCTGAATTGAGGCTCCCCTTATTTCATTTTTTATTTATCTTGCCTCCACTTGGAAACTACTTCTTATAGAAAATACTGTTGTTTCTTGGGTTTAGGGGGTGCAGATTGAGTTTCTTTGGACATAGGGGTTTTCTCGGAAACTTCCACTTCCTTAAATTTCCTTTTCATCATAGATTTCGTGGATGGTTCCGGAGTTTGTTGATCTTTCTGAGCTGCGTCAGCCTCTTCCTCTGGTAAATAATATAATTCTCTGGATTCAACAAAAAAATCCATTTTCATCTTTTTCATGTATCATCACTAACAAGCATTATCTGTAAATTCCTTAGCTTGGAAGTGCAAGAAACGTTAAATGAATCAATACACCTAATAATAAGCTTGGAAATAAAGGACAGAATCATTATAATCTAAGCTTTCAGATTCCCTTCATAATATTCTTTACTGTAATCAACACATGCCTCATCAAATTTACCTTACTTAGATATACAAAGAAATCTAGGACATTAACATCACTTTTATTGAGATTATCATTATCACCCCTTCTTTGTACGAAAAAACCTTGTACCCACAGATGTAGAATCCAATTATTCGAAGAGAGATGAGTAATCTTAGCGGTTGTAACATCTTTAAGTCCAAGTAATTCCATAGCCTTGAATTTATTGAAAGTTCCTTGCTCATCTGGAAGCTTGTGTGAGCAATATTATGCTTCAAATTCATATGATAGACCCACAAATATTATATACTTGGTGTAAGATAATTTGTAAGTCTTCCCATAAGACTTGAAAGAAAACATTTCTATGCCATCATCCTCAAGGATGGAAACATACTCGTAAAACTCTACAAGCAAATCTGAATAAACCGGATCTTGATTCGCTGGCTTTGATAAGAATATGTCCTCCCAACCATTGAGTTTGATGTTCTTAGATATAATATAATCTTAATTATAGAAATTCAGATGCACCATACTCTCCTTGTAGTTTAACCACTTAGAATGGGTTTCCTAGCTGACATGTCTTGAGAAGTGGCTTCAATATACATCCGGAACTGAACGCTTCTAAAGAAATCTGAACATACTTCGGAAAGAAATGGTGTGGCCTTAAGTAAGGAGGACAGAGCTTCGAGTCAAAAAATCTTGATATCCGATGTGGGACAACCCTCAGGGGTCCCCTTTATATAGGTGTTGAGGTGACGGTTTAACTTCCATGGTTGATCAAACAGTTGAGAAACATTGAGATTTTATCTAACAGATGAGAAACAAACCACAAGGAAAACATGACCCTGATATTTTGATGTTTTTAACAAAAAAAATCAGATTAAAAAAATGAATCCGAGAAATTTTATAATAAAAAGAATCTACCAGCAACTAAAATTGACTACGAAAACATAAGTAAGGATATCATACCATTTGGATTGTCTAGGATGTTTACTCATAATAGGTAATATTCTTCTTTAAGAAAATTTGACTTTGAAAAACTCATTATGAAAAAACACAACAAAAACTAAAACATGATTACGAAAACAATCATTTCGAAAGAAAATATCAGTATGAAAATTTCATTAAAAAAATTATCAGTACGAAAACTTCATTAAGAAAGTTCTAATACTAAAATTTCATTACTAAAGTTCCAGTACAAAAATTTCATTATGAAACATTCAGTACAAAAATTTCATTATGAAAGTTATAGTAAGAAAATTTCATTATGAAAGTTCCAGTACGAAAATATCATTTCAAAAGAAATTTTTTAAAAAGCTTATTACGAAAAATTTTCAAAACATCATTAAGAAAACTTTTCAAAAGATCATTTGGAAAAATTTCCTAAAGCTCATTATGAAATTTTTTCAAAAGTTCATTATGAAAAAATTTCAAAATCTCATTATGAAAAATTTTCAAAATCACATTACACAAAATTTTCAAAAGGTAACAAACAAATGTACTCCCCCTATGAAAAGAAGTTTATTACTATAAGGATATTTTTTCAAAAAGAAGTTAATGAAGAAATATTACCTTACGGTTATCATTCCTATCTTCTGTTTAATGTATTCAAATCTATCGGAAGGTAAAGATTTTGTAAAAATATCAGCAAGTTGATCTTGCATTCCGAAAAAATAAAGAATGTTATCTCCTTTTTGTGTGTGATCCCTAATTATGTGATGCCTAATATCTATGTTCTTTGCACATGAGTGATGTTCAGGGTTTTCAATAAGGGAAATTGCACTTGTGTTATCACACAAAACATGAGTCTTAGTAAAACTCAATCCATAGTATCTGATTGTGTGTTTAATCCACAGCACTTGAGCACAAAAACTTCCTACTGCTACATATTCAACTTCAGCTGTGGAAAGTGCTACTGAGTGTTGCTTTGTGCATGACCATGAAACTAATGAATCTCCTAAGAAATGGAAAGCTCCATATATACTTTTTCTATCCATTATACACCCACAAAATTCAGTATTTGAAAAACTCTTTAGGATAAAATCATTTCTAGATGTATAAAATAATCCTAGATCCATGGTTCCCTTTAAGTAGCGAAAAATTATTTTCACCGCCTTTAAATGGGATTCCATAGGATTGGATTGATATCGTGCACATAATCATACTAAAAACATCATGTCTAGTCGACTAGCTATCAAGTAAATTAGAATTTCTATCATACCTATAAAATATGTATGATCTACTAGTTTCCCAGCTTCATCAAAATCAAGTGTGTTTGAGGTACCAATAGGAGTACTTATACTCTTAATGTTATCATATCCATACTTTTTAAGTTGATCTATAATATAATTATGTTGAGATATATAGGATCCTTCATGTTTTTGAGAAATTTGATAACCGTGGAAAATGTTAACTCACCCATTATACTCATTTCAAACTCAGATTTCAATAGATCTACAAAGAAATCAGTTAATGATTGTTGAGTTGAACCAAATATAATGTCATCAACATAAATTTGAAAAATCAAAAAAAAATTCTTAACATTCTTTATAAAAAGGGTTGGATCTACATTTCCCTTAACATAGTTATTTTTAAGCAAGAATATTGTTAGTCTATCATATCAATCTCGAGGGGCTTGTTTAAGACCATACAAAGCTTTGGTAAGTCTAAAATCATGATTAGGATATTTTGTGTCTTCAAAGCCTGGAGGTTGTTCAAAAAAAACTTCTTCTTGGACATAACCGTTAAGAAAAGAACATTTGACATCCTTTTGAAAAAATTTGAAATTCAAGAACGCTGCAAAGGAAAGTAAGATATGAATAGATTTGAGTCTTGCTACTCAATCATAGGTATCTTCATAGTATATTCCTTATTGTTGATTATATCCCTTGGCAACTAGTATAGTTTTATTTCTAACTATTACTCCATTTTCAACACACTTATTTTTGAAGACCCACTTTACTCCAATAACAGAAGATTCCTCATGTCTTTCAACCAAGGTCCAAAATTTATTCCTTTCGAATTAATTTAGTTCATCTTACATGGATTTTATCCAATCATCATTACCTAAAGCGTTATCAGTTATTTTTTGTTGTAATTTGGAAAGAAATGCTAGATGTTCTACTTCATTCCTTAAGGAACTTCTAGTCCTTATAGGTTGATTTACATCACCAATGATACTATCACTGGGATGATTCTTAAGAAACACCTAACTTGGGTTTTGTAAAACTAGTTCATCAACATTGGGTAGAAAATTTTCAAGGGTAAATGTTTTAAAAATATTTTCTTGAACATTTTCTTTATCAGAAGATTCTTCAAACAATGGTTGATAATAAGTATTTGAAAACACAACTTAGGATTTAGGTTGGTATGGTTTATAAACAAAAGGATCAGACTCATGAAATTTTACATGTTCTGTTTCTTCAACAGTACATGTGTTTTTTTTGAAAACTCTATAGGACATAGAAGTTGTTGGGTAGCCTAAGAAAATTCCATCATCATATTTTGGTGTGAATTTTTATAGATTATCTTTAGTATTTTGGATGAATACCTTGCAACCAAAAACCATGAAGTAAGGAAGTCTATGTTTTCTACCATTCCATAACTCATAAGGAGTTTTATTAAGAAAAGTTCTAATCAAAAATAGATTTATAATATAAAAAGTAGTACTTATAGCTTTATCCGAGAAATGTCTAGCTATAGAATATTCAATCAACATGGTTCTAATTATCTCTTGAAGAATTCTACTTATTCTTTCAACTACACCATTTTGTTGACGAGTTATTGGTGCTGAAAAGTTGTGAGTAATAACTTTTCAACTACAAAAAGTATCAAAATCAGAATTTTGAAATTCTCCTCCATGATCACTATGAATAGTTTTCAGTCGAAGGTATTTATCTTTTTTAACTTGGGCTCTAAAAATTTTGAAATAAGAAAAGCTTCATACTTCTTTGCAAGAAAATATACCCATGTAAATCTAGTGTAATCCCCAACTTGAACAAACACATAGTATTTTCCTCCAATGCTTCTAGTTTGTGTTAGACCAAAAATATCCATGTCCACCAAATTTAACGCATCAGTTGTTGAGACTTCACCGATTGATTTAAAACTAGATTTATGTTGCTCTCCATATTGACAATGATCACAAACATTAGAAGAATCAAATCTAAGCTCTGGTAGATTCTTAACTAGTTTCTTCATAGAGAGTTTAAATATGTTTCTAAGGTTACAATGACCTAGTTTTTTATTCCATAACCAATAATGATCTTCCATTGCACTTAAGAAAGGTATGTCTTGTCTCCTAATGTCTTCTATGTTCAATGTGTAAACATTCTCTTGCCTACGGGAAAAAAGAATAAATTCTTTCTTGGAATTGTGTACTAAGAACTTACCATTCCTAAAATTCACAAGGTATGCTTCATCACATAATTGACTTATGCTAATGAGGTTGTGCTTAAGACCCTTAAAAAACAAAACATTTCAAATCAATGTTTTACCAAGAAGAACAATATTTCCTATACCAGAAATTTCTCCCTGAGCGTTGTCTCCGAAAGTTACTTTTCCTCCTTTCGTCTTGATAATATTTTCAAAATAGTTTATCTTACCAATCATTAGATGGGAACATCCACTATCCTTGTACTATGTATTGATGTTGGTACTTTTCCTATTTTCCTGAAAATAAGAAATATTTTGGTTTTCGAAATCCAGACTTTCTTGGATCCAGAAATATCAGGAAGTAAAATTTTGGGTACCCACATCTTCTTATAAAAATAAGCCTTATGAAAACCTAAAGATTGGGTGTTATTTAAAGAACAATTATTTGTCCATTGACCACCATATTGACACTTGGTACAAAATGGGGCACTTTGAGGAACAAAGTAGTTATTACGAAAAATTGGTTTAGCATGGGTATAACCAAATCCGGGCATGTTTCTTAAAGGTTGTATTTGTGAATACATATTATCAAAATTTTCATTACCTAAGGTAATGTTTGAAAAATACTTCTTTAAAGATAATATTTCAGACTAGAGTTTTATAATCAAACTTTTTACTTCAAAATCGTTAGATTTAGATCTAGATCTAGGCTCGAAAACACTTTTCTTAGATATTAATTTTTCTAGATCTTTAGAAATCTTATTCTTCTCAGAATTTAATTTCTCAAGACTTTTTGAAATACTTATAAAATCACCATTTTTCTTATCAATGTCTTTATAAAGATCTGATATTTCCTTAGTAAGAATAGTATTCCTATAATTTTCCTTATCATGTTTTTTATGGAGTTTTGAATTCTCAATCTCAAGAAGTTCAGCAAACCCAGAAACTTCTTCATAGGTAAGTAAAGTATTTTCTTCATCAGAAGAGGATTATTCATCCGAAGAGTTATAATATTTACCATCATTAGAATTTAAAGAAACATTGGTAAATGATTCAGCATTGTGTAAATAAGCCATAAGGTAATGATTGTTAATAGCTAATCTGGCTATAAGACCAACATTCTTCTGTCCAGAGGATTCATAATCCAAAGATTCATCTGAAGAGTAACCACCATTAGCACTCAAATTATCATTAGGTTTCAGAATTTTCTTAGATTTGGACTTGTAATACTTCTTTATGTTCCTTTCAGAATTCCTTTATTTTCTTTCTTTTCTTTTGAGCATAGGGCAGTCAGGTCTTATATGTCCATATCTCTTGAATTCATAGCATGTGACCTCTGAATCTTTCTTATATTTCCTTTCCATTTTTTTATACTTGGATTGGAAATTTATTTGTCCATCTATCTTGTTCATCCTTCGAGCAAGATTTTCTAACTCAATCTCTAAGACATCACTCTCACTAGATTCGGATTGGATTATAATCTTCCTAGATGTGGATCTAGTTACTCTATTAGGAGTCTTAGCTTTCATGTGATTTGATGTTGTAGTAAAAGAAACAGTACCATTCCCATTCTTCTTTTTGATGTTGTCAGCATCTCTCTTCGTCCTTTTTCATGTTAGACAAGAGTTCCAAACAACTCATCTAATAAAACTTTAGTGACATTTCTGTTCTCATCAATTGGTTGTTCTCTTTGATTCCCACTCATTGGGCATAATATCAATGATCTTGTCAAAAAAAGCTTCATCATCTATACCTTTTTCTCCCATAAATTGTAAGCTATTCATGATAGTCATAATCCTTTGTTGCACCATACAAATGGGTTCTACATAAGGAACATTAAAACCATGATACTCAGCTCTAAGCATGGCTCTTCTGGTCTCAATCACATTGGATGTACCAAAATATTTAACATAGAGTTTCTTCAATATACAGTTAGCTGCTTCAAAAGAAGAAATTTGGCTATATATATTTCTAGTCATTGAACATAGTAAATTATTGCATACCTTATAGATTAGTTGATAATCATTCTTATATTGGATTGTGAAAGTACTAACTTCCTTATCAGAAATTTGATAACCTCCAGTAAGTATAACAAATTTTTCTACTTCAGTATTGATAGAAAAAGTCTTCATTCAATCTCTCCAACACTCATAATCATGACCTTTAAAAATTGGTGATATTGTAGGATTTAAGTTGTCGATGGAACCAACATTGATTACTGCCATCATAAAAAACCATTCCACAAAAAAACTTGTTAATAACAAAAGATTTGATTCAAGTAGAATAATCATAAGAAAAAAATATAGGAAAATGATAAATTGAGGAAGAAAAACTAATATGTAAGTATAATTATTTCAAATACCTTCTCTGATACCAATTGTAGGATCGAAAGAGTGATACAGATGCTCAATATACAAGAGGGGGGGTGAATTGTATACTTTATAAATTTCTTAAAACAAGGAATGAACTAAGTTTAACAGAGTTAAACTATGCAAATTACCAACACCTCTAACAACAATTTTAATATTTGAACAAAGTATGAAGTTGCAAACATCTATCTCTATACACTTTATTAAATCTGGAAAGTGATTCCGAAAAACCGGTTCTAGAATTATGTATCCGGAAAATGAAACTCAACCAATGTTTGCAATTATGAGATTCTTCCGTAAAGCATTTAGAATCTAACTGATCCATAGTACACAAGTGTGAGGATGTATAAGATGGTTATACTTTATTAAACATACAAAATGCAGTGGAAAATATAAACATGTAACAAAAAGAAGTAACAAAATATAAATCTTTTAACCCGAAGAGAAGGGTATCCAACAACCTTGGATAAAGGTCCCTTGAATTATACTTTCAAGAATGTATGTCTTACCAACACTCGGGTAATCCCTCTTTATGAAGATTAGAGTCTCTGTCTTTCTTCCCCCGCAAGACCTCAAGTTCAAGGTAGTTAGAACCCATGTCTTCCTCAGCAAGGAAGCCCTTGAACTTCAAGGTTGTCAGCACCTCTATCTTCCTATCCCCAGAAGCCCTAAAATGTAATCACCAACATTCGGAGTCGCATGATGTAATCTGAACAATCAGTTTAGTTTGCACAAGCCATGAAATGATTCTCTTTCTATAAATCACCTTTACAGCATGTGGTCTCTAGAGTGATCAACTTGTTGTTGAGCTCTTTCAAATGAGCTCCTATTTATAGGCTCGGTATCAACGGTAGGCTCCCTCCTCTAATGGTCATATTTTCCTTAAAAATCGGAGGGACCCATACACATGTCACTCAACCAACGGTTAGTTAAAAAAATAGAATGGATGACATCATTTTATAACAGAACATGTGTAACTGAATGCACGAAATCGTTTTAAAAATAAACTTAACAATTCGGTGTGTAAGTAAAAAGTTCAGAGTCTAATAAAAGATTATATTCTGAGTCTATATTGCAAGGATATTTGGATACTATTTATCAGTAGAATTTGGAGTCGAATTTCATTAAAGTTTGTATCTATAATTTGTAATCAGAATTCGCAACCAGAATTCGTAATGAGAATTCTACACTAAAATTCCTAATGAGAATTCTTCACAGAATTCATCATGAGAATTCTTCATCAAAATTCATAATGAGAATTCATTATTGAATTAGTAATGAGAATTCATCATCAAAATTCATAATGATAATTCATTATAGAACCCGTAATGAGAATTCATCACATAATTCGTAATGAGAATTCATCACAGAATTCGTAATGAGAATTCATCACAGAATTCGTAATCAGAATTCATCAAACAATTCCTAATGATAATTTTTCATCAGAATTCGTAATGATAATTCCTTACAGAATTTGCAATGATAATTCTTAACAGAATTCGTAATGAGAATTCATCAGACAATTTGTAATGAGAATTCATCATAGAATTCGTAATGAGAATTTATCACAGAATTTGTAATGAGAATTCATCACAGAATTCGTAATGAGAATTCGTCCTCAGAATTCGTAATGAGAATTCATCAAAGAATTCGTAATGAGAATTCATCACAGAATTCGTAATGTGAATTCATCACAGAATTATTAATGATCATTCATCACATAATTTGTAATGAGATTTCGTCATCAGAATTCGTAATGAGAATTCATCACTGAATTCATAATGAGAATTCATCACAAGAATTTTAATGAGAATTCATTATAGAATTCAGAATGAGAATTTGGATCCTGTAACAGAATTCTTCATATCTATGTATTATAAGATTTAGAGAATATAGATATGAATCTTATTTTTATTCTTAAAGAAAAAAGTTGATATGAACAATGAAAACAAGAAAGAGGTAAATTTCCTTAAGTATGAAAAACATGGGTAAAACATATTTTCTTAAAGATAATTTGTTTGTTATTTTCAAAATAAGAACGAATGTAAAATCCATATGGAAAACATTATTGACTCAACCTGCGATGTTTTCCTTCTAATCCATGATAGAACCATCTTCCATTTTATTCTATTAGAATAATTCCCTTTTCATCTTTAGAAAGAGGTTTCAGGGAAAATAGTTTTTGAAAAATACATTTTTTTCAAATATTCCCATTCCATGGAATCAATTTTCTCATTAGACATTGATTTCCATATCAGTGTCTACAACTGATCATCTTTTCAATCAAAATGATATACCACTAGAAAATCATTCACTTCTTTCAAGGACTAGAGGACATCTAATATCTTTTGAATGTAGTTAATATGTTGTTCTATGAGAAGGGGATCAAAAGAATCACTAAACATGGGAGGCCACTGCCGCATGAAATATTCAATGAGAACTATATATTTCATTAGAGAAATATAGAGTTCCACATTATTCATGTTATAATTCATAACATGATCCAATTTATCAAGTAATATATTTTTTTGAGCAAGCATTCCAATCAAATTTGGCATTTCATTAAGAAAATAGTCACATTTCCTATCACATTAATTATTGGAAAGGGTTATTATCTTTATATCAATTAATTAAGAAAAAAAGTACAATTATGGGTATTGAATACATAACTACAAATTATATAGAAAATTATTTAATATATAAGGATAAACATTTAAATGAAATCTATATCCTATCTTCATATTTCATATGTTTCAATATATGTTATAAATGATATATTTTATTTTATATGTTGTTATGAGAATTTTTTATTCCCTTCATAATGGTTTATATCGAGCTTATGAATTTACCAAATCATATCTATATATATATTCAAACTAGGTGCACAGTAAGGCCCATGTTATTATACTAGGTTACTCGGAGTCAGTGTTGGAATAACATGTAGGGGTTGTTACTCCAAGGTATAACTATGCTAGAACTAAATCCACTTGGAATATCCAAATTGAGGTATATTTTCATAATATAAATCATAATGGATAATAACAAAAAAATATGAATTTTTTCTCATATGTAGTATTATGTATAATGATTTCTTTATAGTTGTAATGTCATATTCATAAAAATAACTAAATTTTTCCTTAGATGCCAACTATAGCGACCCTAACCATTTACATATATCATTACATGATTTAAAGCATAGTTAATCATCAAATTAAAATACAACAATCATAAATTATACTTTCTTTTGAAAATTAGGTACATTATTAAACATCATGAAAACAACATTTTTTTAATCTCTATATTGTCCACATATCATTTATTGAGCTCATAAAAAAGCATAGGATATCATAGAGAAAACAGGGACTACATGATGCACTTCAAATCCCAGTAAGGAAAAAATAATAGGAATAAAACATAACATAAGAGTTATAAAACCTAACATAAAGACATAATGTGAATATAAGATGAATAATCATAAGGAATAATAACATGTATATTTTGTGGACATATAATCATGGAATATTAGGAATGTGGAAACAATATATAACATGACATCAACATGAGTGAAGTCTAACCTCCATGACATGTTGAAAATACTTTCATAATGGAATCAAGTACACTTCTTATCCCATGATGACATCTTATGAGACCAAGCATTTCCGAATGGATTGTATTTCTATCTTGGGTCACTAGTCATAAATTTTTCATGAATACATGTACCACAAGAATAATATATATTAGGGTTATTGGTGGAATGTTACGTATATCATAATCATGTCACAAGGGTTAAAAAAATGAGCATATCATAAATGTTCCCATTAAATAATGAATTCAAAAACTATTATGGATTTCATAATGGAAAATTGGAATGGGTCAATGTAATTGATTTACATATTATGTGGAAACATGTAAAATGTGTATTTAAGTATCCATAGAATTGAAATATTTTAATATGGTTTAAAGAAAAATATTAAAGAAAAATTTATAAAAAAATGAATATTTAATTTTATAAAACTAGATATGAAAAGTGGTAGTTTTCATGAATAAATGATTGATTAATAAATGGTGTCTTAAAACATTTAATATAGTACACATGTAAGTATGTAAGAAATCAAAATGTTCCCTTGAATTGGGTTTTCTAATGAGGAGGTACTGAAAATGTAACCTTTAAAAAACATGTATTACCCCATAAATGTTAGATAAACTGATACATATACATTTTTATGAATATATAAATAGAATTTAGATGAATAATAACTAAATAAATAAGAATTTTTCGGGTAATGAGAGAGAATTAGTGACCTGAAGGAAAAAAATGGAGGTTCGGTTAGATCCCTTTACTTTTGTATGAAACTATTCTTCACTAGATCATGGTGTCTATAATAAAAAATTAAATACAAAAATTAATTAATTCAAAAAATGCTTCCACGTGTTTCTAATTTATTATAATTTTAATCTGTTTATTTATGACCTTTTTTATGAGTTATAATGATTCAGATATTCGTTTGGGATAACTCATTTTCATTGTTTTTATGATCTGTTGGCTTTTATAATAATATGGAAGTTCATATAAAATTCAAATAGAAATCCTGAATTTAATTTATAATTCATTTATGAACATTTAAAAGGTTAAATAGTTATAAAATTAATTTAGTTATTTTGGGTGAGGTTGAATCATTAGGTAAGACGTTAGTGATAATCGATTGGATCATTTTGGGTTTTTTTCACTCACAACAAACATATTTTATTTTATTATTTAACAATGTGGTTATATAATGATTTTATAGGATTAAATTGGATGTAACACATATATTATAATTTTTTAACCAAAAAATGGTTTTATTACCAGCCTTGAGTAATTACTGAAAAATGAAAATTTTTCATCCAAGAAGGGGATAAATTGACACTCACTAACGATGTTTAATCTTTTTATTAAACGGGATAAGAGAGGGGTGAAATGATTGATTACTTCATTATGATAATAAAATTATAGTATATTGGAGGTATTGGTGTTATCATACCATTTGTTTTAGGGGATATAAGGATAGAATAAAAAATGAACATGAAAAAAATATAATGAAATGGGAAGAGGAATTTACCTCTTGAGTTTCCCATCCTTGAAAACAACCTTAAGGAATCGTTTCTAATATATTGATGAGACCAAGAGGTCATGGACATAGGGGAGGGTATTTGGAAGAGTATTATATAGAATTTACAAAGGTTTCAATATTTTTAATGTGTGACGAGAATAAGTGATGATGGTTGGTATTTACAGCGGAGTGGAGGAGTATTTTCTCATTATTTTACACATTAGTTTATTATATTTCCTACATACTGTATTTTTTTTGATAATTGCCAATAAAAATATCAATATAATGAATAATAGTTCTATATTTTGTTCTTACATCATTTATACATCAACTATGACTCCATAAATCATGTATTTACCTAAAACTGTAAATTACTAAATTTTACTATTCACAAAAATTCAAATATTTTAGAAATATCAAAAACATTCACCCTAATCTTTTTTGAGATTAATTAAAAATTAAATCCATTTTATGAGTATATATATATATGAGTAATTAAATTTTTAATTTAAATTAGTATTTACATGTAAAATACAGATTTCAAAATTATATCTAAATTTGTAACACTTTGAAAAATTAAATAAGGTCCCATAAAATTATCATAAATCAGTAAGAAAAATATATATTAATTTATGAATACATTTTTCTAAATTAAAATTTCATTTAAATAATTATATTTATTATCATTATGTAATTAAATATTTATAACTTACAAATTTTATTGAAAAATAATTAATAATTTTCAAAAAATTTAATTACATATACTATGATATAATTATATGAGACTTCCATTAATAGGATGACTAAATTTTATTTATAATTTCATGGGTGAGATTACTATTATATTGGCTGATTAGCTCTTCATAAATGTCATATTACGATTCCTAATGTTAAGTAAATATTTAATCGGTAAAAGTTATGTAACTTCTAAGAATACACATTATATTATTTATTGATCATTTATAATGTTTGTATTGCATTAAAAATGTGATTTTATGGGATTATATTATTTGAAATAATTATAATAAGATAATTCCAATTGATAAAATTTTAGGTCATTAATGTTATGGTATCGAGAGATTCCAAGACCAATGTTCAGATATTTATGGAACAAGTGTTAAATGTATCTAGTGGAAATATGTTTCTAATTCCTCTAGTGAAATAGGCATAAAATGTAGATATTTTTTCATACCCATAAAAGAAGAAATTATTCATGAAAGATAATTCTTTACTTTATTAAATTAATTAACAATAATATGGGATGATCCTCTCAGGGGATCAATAATGTTATCCATTGTCACTATTATTAGATTTAATTATGTTGATTATTTTATTTGTCACTATATAGATCTCAGATTGAACATCGATCTTGAAAAAAAAGGAAAATTTTGGAATGACCAATAACATACTTCCACTATGATATCAACCAAAAATATGAAGAATATTGTTTGTTTCATTTTATGATATTTTCATGCTCAGAGATTTCTAACACCCCTGTTTTCTTTTTAATTCAATGATTAGAATTAGAACTGTATTCATTTTTTGGATTTATTAATATTTCACATAATTTTATCCCATTAATTAATTTTTCAAGTGTATTTAAATTATAAATTGTAGATTTCAAGGAATATATTGTATGTGAAACCCTACCCACGTTTTCTCACTGAATCTACAAATTGATTTGTGCATCCTAAAAAATATTTTTCCTTTTAAAAATATTTAGGACATGCTAAGCAAATATTATATGATTTCAAAATATCTCTGGGACTCTCACATTCATTATTAATATTTTTAATGTTTCATGAAACTTCTCTTATCTTCTTGACATTGTTACCTTTCACATCATAAGTGACATTTTTTCGTATATATGTCATGTAATCATTAGTTATGTGTCCTTGATATTTTTTACCTTTTTTTATTTGATAGTATTATAGAATATTATATTTTCATCCATGTGTTTATTCTTAGTTTCTCATAATAACTACCCCTTGGATATGTAATATTTCCATGAAAAGACATATTAATCTAGAAGGATTATAATTTGTGTCCACACCTTCCACAATTTTAACAATAGAATCAAAATTTTGATCTTCCAGATTGATTATATATCTATCTAGTAATATATTGTTGATGCACAATATCATTATAACATTTTTTTTATTAGTCTTCAATTATAAACATGTTCATATTTATTAATTTAATGGGGAGGTGTTTCTGTTATAAATTTTCATTGCCCAAACTTCTACTGGATTTGAATTAAAATCTATATTTTTATATATATAAATCTTCATTTTTAGTTATATAAAATCTATTTTTAGTATAAAAATTTACATGATTATTGGAACCCCCATCTCAAAAATGTGAGAATATTTTCCAAAAAAATAATATATTTTTTGTTGTGTTGTCATGAATATGTCAACCCATTTTGAACCGTGATGCAAAAGTCATGGTTATCAAACAAATAATTTTCCTTTGATCAAATTATTTTAAGATCCCTGATATGATTTTATTATTCTACTTCACTATTCTTGTGTGTATTGATCTCGTTATTAAATTCATATTTCTTATCTAACTCATTATTCATGTTACTTTTCTCATGAAAAGAAAATATGTTCATTTCATATCTTAATTATATGTATGATAAGAATGAAAAAAATTCTATATTTTACTCATCAGATTATTTATATAAAAAACTATGTGAATGTGTATATTGAAATTGAAATTCCCCTACATTGGTAATTATTGCTATAATTTCCTAAATTACCATTTTTGAACTTTCATGATATAAGTACTATGATATTATTTAAATTTATATCATGTACTATCCTCAAAACATCTTGGATCCTTATAAGAAACCTGGTCTAATAAAAATTGTAGTTTTCAAGGACCGATAAGGTTCCAATGAGAGGGAGGGTGTATTATTGATATTTTATTTTTTCAAATTATTTTTATAATTTGATACCATAAAATTGTTTAGGGTATTCATCAACTCAACGATAACTTATAGCCTCACATGATATGTTGATGAAAATTAATAAATCAAAACACTAATGATTTACAAGGATCGTCTGAAATATCTACACATTCCCATGATGGTTATACCCACAACGAGGATATTACAGTATCTCCAATACAACTTCTATGACATTGAATCCAATATGTGATCAATAAATCTATTGTCTAATCGATGCCACTAAATTTCACCAATAATAAAGAACCAATAATCAGTTACTTATATAATTCTTTTGGTTTTATTTACACCACATTATGGTAATCCTTATCAATGAGAATATGGATGAAGATATCTTCATATGTACACCTTCTTCAAGATATTAAATTTCATCATGATGATTTTGATACTCTCAGAAAATAATGACTGACATGGTATATAAATATTGGATAACTCAGGCACCCATGTTTTTTCTGTTATAGTGAAACTAACTTCAAATTATTATATTCATCGATACAATGTTATATTAGTAATATAAAAAATATATTTCATAATAAATATAATATTTCTACAAATTTTATACCCACAGTCTTCCTTACCTGCACACACACATTTAATAACTAGAAATATACAATATTTTTCCAATGTTGTCTCATTTATTCCATGACTTAATTGTTTTTTTTTAAATTTCACATATATTTTTATCATTTTTAATACTGATGAAAGTTAAAATATTTTAATTTATTATCATAGATAATAAAAATTTATTATTTAATATACCCATAAACCTAATGTTTCTTTTTTTAAATAACCTAAAAAACCAAATTAAACATCTCATAATGTATCTAATTTGAAATACGTACAAGTTATTAGATTTCCTTTATTTGTCCACATGGAATGTAACTATTTATGTAGTGTGGTCATTAACATTAAAAACTAGAAGTATTTTGTTTCCTTTCATTATTCACATAGATATTATCATCTATAGATCAAAATTAATGCATGTATCTCATTGAAAATTCCAGTAATAATTGGTCTCCTCCATTTTAATGAATCTCATTAATAATGTTAGCAATATTATATCAAAACAATATATTCACATAGAAACAATACATTGTAGCTTATTATTTTATGATTCCATAGCCATTTACTCATTCAATAATACCTGAATTCCAATGCAGATACATGAATTTGCATTTATCATATTGATTACTCGGTAATTTATCCTGTTTTTGATTCCTTCAAATGTTCAGGTTTAATAAAATATATTTTATAGGCCAGGTTCTTATGTTCATGAATGAAAGTTTCTTGAATGTCAAATAAAACAAATCAATATAATGTAATAGTTGTTATTTAGTTATGGAAAGGAATTACCACTACATAATATTTATAACCTATATTTATGAAACCTTAATCTCAAGATGGTGATGGGTGATAATGATTATGGTCGTGGTGTCATAATATGGCCCAGATAAAATAGAGAAAACCAAACATGTTTTATGATTACTTGTTAATGAATGATGAAAAGTTCACAAAAGTGGTTTTTATAAATTTTATAATTCATGATCATAGTGATTCGGAATATTACTCTGTATTACATGGACATAGATGTTTGGATTCACTTGAAGTCTTATTCCGATACCAAAACACACACACATGAGAACTAGGGGCCACACATCCCTACATAGGTCCACTATAAAAACCACATGTGCGCTCACATATTCATACCCCTATTGACTATATATTTTCGAACATGCATTAATACTCTTTTTATATATTATATATCATTCCTATGCATCCTCCAATACCACAATGGATGTATGTGAGTTACCTATATTCCCAAAAATCAGTGGTTGTGTTGGTCTATTTTGTAGACTATAGTTATCCACACAATTTCAACAATGGAAAACAAAAAAAGTTAACTAGAAATTAATTCCATGAGACTCACCATCTGCTTCAAAGACACTAAAATTTTGACATTGAGAATACTTTATGCAGTTAAATGGAATTCAAATATAACACCTTAAGAAATATCATTCTAATTTTCGTGAGCTTATTTTATTATTCTTTATATTAATCTTGTTATGAACAATTTTATGTTGTTGAAAAATATCATAAACATTAAATAAACCCCAACCAATATAATTAGTTTTATAGGAAAATTTCTATGGTGTTACACCTAATACAATTAAATGATTCTAAAAAATTTATCCCTTTATAATTACTTCATTTTAACATCCCAAAATATTTATTAACTCTTTGAAAAAATTAAAAAATTATTTAGGGTCAATGGGATTATGTTTTATAAATAGATATATTATAAAAAAATACAGGTAAAGAAATTAAAGATATGTTTAGACCAATTTAGAGACACCTAATGGAAACATAAAAGGATATTATATTTACGTTGACAGTAACCAAGGATGTAGAATTCAATGAATGTGAAAATGTGTTCCTGTAAATTTCACCACTACATAATTTTTTATTATTTTTATTTAAGGGAAATTTGGGCCCATAGTCCCTTTGATATTTTTGATTGTGTATAGACTGTATATTATCACATGACACTTCCACCAAACATCCCTCATGTTCATGATGTGTTTCATAAATATATCATACATAATTACATAACTAATACCTCTTATGTACTAAAAAATATGTTATATCAACAGAGAATGATCATTTCTACAAATAAAAATTGGTATAAATAATTCATAATATATATAAACTAATATGAAACAAGTCTACTCATATGGTTAAATTTCAAAGGAGGAATAAAAATTTTGAGAAAGAAACATAGAAACCATTCGATGTGATGACATGGTGATATAATAATAATTTATCATAGTATAGAAATTTAATATGGAAAGTTCAATTTAATGGGGAAAGAATGTAGCACCATAATTTTTAATATGAAATTAATTTGAAATAAACATGTATTATTTGATGGCCTATATGAAATGAAACATCGAGTCTAAAGAATCCAATTATATGATACAGGGTTGTAAAACTATCATTAGATTGGAGTGTATGAATAGGATTAACAAAATTATGTAATATATATAGAATATTTTTCTTAAATTAAATTTTATTTATTAATCCACAATAAATAATGATTAAAACATTATTACAATATTCCTTTATTAAAAGACCAATTTTTGAAGAAATGTATTTTTCTACAATTTATGTATAAGTATCCAAAAAAAATCTATTGATCACTATTAAAAAGTAATATTTTTGAAATTTATTGGTAATGTGTTAATAAAAACCATACAGTTTTTATTTACTGGTTATGAAATATTATTGAATCATTTATAGGGAACAAGACATATCTTTTAAAGTTATTTTTTTTGTGCATTATGTTTGTATCAGAATAAATTAAATAAATTATTATTTATTAATGTTTATAAATTAACCAAATTATTTTAACAATAATTTTATATATTTTAGTAGGAATGAAATGAGTGAAAATTTAGATTTATTATTAAAAACAACGTTTACTAATAAATGGGTTTACTTTTCATTTAACATGCTATTTTTAAAATTAATTTATTCCCCATATTAAAATTAAATTTAATGAAATTTATTCCATATCTGTAATAATCATTTTCAAATTTTTTAATGATTCCAACTTCATATGCGATTATAATGACTAATTAAAACTGTAATGTTTTGTTACCATAGTTGATGTTAGAAATCATTTACTTGGGGGTAAAACATTAAGATAATCGCTAGGAATCCAAAAAAACATATTAATTTTTTATCATAATTTCCATTTATTATCCTCTGTTAAATTCATATCCATTTAGAACCAAATTTATTAGAATATTACATTATTTATTTTAAATCATTTACGTGATTCCATGTATATCTATTCCCTCACTTATAAAAGGGAACATTCTCTCCCCCATAATTTGTGAACTATGATCCTTTAACATTGCCCAATTTCATATCAAAATACATTCTAGAACCCTTCCATTAATTTTATATCCCTTTATCTTAACATAACACATATGATGCAAGGTTTTAGTTGTAACCTGATGGAGGACACCGAATGTGGAGGAATAAATCATAACCAAGATGTTGTTATTTTATTTCTTCAACCATCGGCTATTAAAATATATTATATATCATAAATTGATTAATACATTATCATAATTATGTTGTGTTGATATTATAATGAATGAAAAAAATTCCCACCATTTTTTCCTCAAATTGGTAATGAATTTATCACTTGTTAGTATTTGTAGACAACCACATCAATATAAGGATATTAATTATTTTCCATCACTCTATCAAATTTAGTGATATAATTATGAATTTAATAAATATAAATTATATAAATGATACAATTATGATTATAAAATTATAAAATATTATTTATCATTAGTTTTGTGTATATGTTAGAAAACAAAAACATCGTTCATTTTAATGTATACACTATAAACTCTATGAAAATTTTAATTCATTTTTGTAATTACACAATGTATATAAGATTATAAATATGTATAAAATAAATATATATTATATTTATGTAATTAATAATATATTATATAGTATGGAATCAATATCATTAATTATGGACTATAATAGATGAAAAAAATACATGAAAAACGAACCAATTTTTCACCATGAAATGTTTCTCCAACAATGAATTTATAATGAATAAGTAATAAAATGTAATAAGTATACCATTTATGGTATTATAATAATAAATAATTTTATATTATAGAATTATAATAAATATATATTTATTATAAATGTTGTTATAGAATATATCATGATATTTTAACACGAGGTAATATTTTTTACATTAAAATTTATTTTGCAATGGAACTATTTTTGATCAAATTTATGATGTTGAAATTATATGATCTATCTATAAAATATGTGATTTATTTTATTATATTGTTTATTTCTTGAAATTAAAATATTTCCTCTAATTTTACTTTCTATATGCTGTCAAATTCCTATAATATTTTATTAAGAAAAACTGACTCTGCTATACTATATCTTCAAAAATATTTTCTTCAATGTCCCTTTTCAATAAAAAATCATTATATTATCCAATTATTAATGAATTTTAATTTTATTCACTTTATATTTATTAGAATATTTTTTAAATTAAAACTTCTCATCATTTTATGAATGTTGTTTTTTTACAGAATGTGTGAATGTAATCTTTATTTTAACATACATTACCTGAATGAATTATACACATATCAAGTATAATTAGTTTTTGAAGCTTAAATTAAAATATTCTATGTTTATTTACTATTTAAAATTATAATTAAACAATTTTTAAATATATATATATATTTAATATGTTATTTTAAAATAGAAATTTTATCTTCCTCGACAAATATATTAGTGATATTTTAGTGTAATATTTAATTTATGATATCATCATTTGTTTTTATTTATGAATAAATTGGAAAACTATTATATGAAATAATATTTATTTAGTATCAGGACATTAGAATTCAATTATAATAAAATGATTGTGAAACTATTCTTCTTTTCCATGTGTTACACTATGAAGAAAAGACAAGTGATTCCATGATATTGTTGCATATATATATAATTGGATAATGAATATGAGATTAGTGGGTTAGTTATATACCTCCAATTTATTGGCTAAGTATTACTGTTTTTTTATCTCAAAGGGTATATGTATGGTTAACATGTGATAAATGTAATAGAGGGTTACCTTGAATAAAAATCCATATAATTATGAGTACACAACACATTTTTCCATTATATTATTACATGATCTTATTCTAATATTTTGATATCGTGGATCACATTCTATGATTCTACAATAAATCATGTCTTATAGACTAACAATATTTACACCATGAATCTGGTTTATGTTTTATAAATTATTTTCATAGTTTTAAAATGATAATATAATGTTTCATGTACTTATTCTCATATTAATCTCAAATGTAATTTGATATCGTCATTCATTACCATTAGTGAGTATAAAATCATTCCATTTATTATATTCCCTTTGATCTTATATTTGAGAGATTTTTTTATGTTTAATATGTCTATGAATGTTGAATTTTTTGTATAACATAATGGGAGATGTTTTAGATATTTTATATACTAGTTTATTATATATCAATGTCTAAAATGAAATTAAAAAATAAATTCATTTATTAGATCATATATATGTGTAATTTATATTAATCAAATAAGATGTAATATTTATAAATGTAATGTTGGGATTAAAAAATTCATAGAGAAGAATGATGTTATAATGGAATATTCTATGTGTCTTGGGTTTTCTAGGGTTAAAAATAAGAATAAAATCATTGATAATGTCATTATGATTGATGTTTTACCTAGAGAAGTAATATTTCAGGTTTAATGAAGTATACAGATAGAGTTTCACTCATTCTACCCTATTAAATAAAATTCTTATTATCTGAGGAATGCACTATAGTTGCACACCCTAGGGTTGATCTCATAAGGAGGCCAATAACAAGCACTATTTTTCTGTTGTAAAAAATTAAAACATAACTAATATAAAAATAACCTATATAGTTATATATATGGTGATTTTGATTAAGAAGTTTCAACAAATATAATATATTTGATAATTAAAATACCATAAAAAATTAAAATAATGATGAAACAAACAATTTAGCATAAGAAAATCATTTCTTTCTGGGTTTTTTGGCAGTGTTATACTTTTTATAAAAATATATTTCTCAATATTTAATATGTTGTATAGATCCAGAACATTTCCTATACACCCTATCATTAAAATGGAAATATCATATATCAGTACCTCAACATGTATGTGTAAACTATTCAACTTTAATACTTAATCCATGCTTCATTGTTTGAATGAATTAGATATCGATGAGAAAAAAATGATAAAATGAGGTGAATGAATACAATAGAAAAAAAATGGGGAAACTGGTCACTATTATCATTTGACCCAAAAATTAATCCTTAGAATAAAATATGATAAATCATTAATGTGAAATTAAACAAATACCACAACATCCCCCCTTTAACAATAGTGTCAATTTTCTCTTGATAGAAAAGATGTTAAGAAGAATCACAGTGTGAGATCCACATAAAATGAAATAAATAGAAGAAGCATAGAAATAAAAAATGGTGAATCAAGTCTATAATAATATATGTTGAAAATACTTCAAACTAATACAAAAAGTTTACAATAACTCAGCATATGGAAATGGAAACATCATGAAATTGGAGTAGAGATACATATTTATAGGGATTGAGGTGATAAATTCACTAAATAAGTGTCCTACAAATATCATCACATGTATGTAACATTAAATAAATCATTTTAACGATTTATTCCATAATTTATCCTATATTAACCTTCAAAATTTCATCATCATTGGCCACATGAATAATAAGTTACAAATAAATAACAAAATTGATTCTTTCTATTAGATAATTGTAGATTTATTATTCCAATGTACAACATCCAATGGGAATCTTACTAAGTTCAAAACTACAAAAAATTAATTTATGAAGTACTTCTATGTTTTTTATTTCATATCCATTATGAATCACCTAAATTGGGAAAGGGTTTCTTGACTTATGATTCCATTATGAAGGTGGGGTCCACGCTGTCATCTAGAACAATTATTCAACTTGATTGGTTTTTTTGATACTTTATAAGTTTGAATCAGCTCTAAGACAAGATGAAAATTTTTGAGAAAATAAATCAAATATTCCTAAAAAACAATCACCAAAATCAAAATAATGTTGTAAAATTTATTCCCAAAATACTTTTCTGACAAAATTTTTTAATACTATAGAATTAAGCTATTTTTTTATTTACACAAAATAGAATTAAAAAACATAAGAACGTGACAATTTCCCATGGAATGGAACTATTGTGAAATAATAATAATTTAATTAGAAAATAAAATATATAAATATATTGGATTCATCACTATCTGTAGGATTGGTTTCAACTATTTTGTGAAAGTTGTAGAATATAATTTCAATTTCTTCCGGATTAATTTCATCAATTAATTCCTCTGGAATTTATTTTTATGTTCTGCCATACTTATTTTCACCAATGTATAAATCGACTGGAAAATCCATTTTATCCTTAACATAAATATATTCATCATGTTCTTCATCTATTACCTAGAGTAATGGTAAAAAATCTACAAAATTAGAATTAGAGAGATCATTTTTCAATTTAGAATTTAATAAATTTGAATAAAAATAAGGATTTGAAATTAAATCTCCCCCAAAACATTAAAATTAAAACTCTTTTTCCATAGGTAAGACAGATGTGAATTAATTATATAGAGAGGTAAGAGGATCTTCATTTTTCTCTTAAAATCCACAATTTCTTTCTTAAAATTTTTGAGCAAAGAAACTTTCATTCCCTATATCCGGATTTTTTTAATTATATCCTTAATAATTTATCTTCTTAAGCTTTTTTGACCAGCAATGTAACCATCTAACTTGCTAATTTGATTCTTTTGAAATTATCCTGAAGGATCAAGTCATTTTGTTCTATTTGTTTCTTCGATGAATCTTCACTTTTAGGCTCACTAAAAATGTTATAAATGGGACAATAATAATAGTAATCACCATAAAAATCCATTAAGCCTAAATAAATAATAAATATATATTGTAATAATTTATTTATGTTTTTAAATTATTTTATTCTTTTTTTTGTTTTTTATTAAAAACTAGTGTGTGTAAGCCTTAGGCCTCCATGAAAGTGGTTATAATTTAATGATTGGGGTACTACGTATTTTAAACTATTCAATTAAATTATTATTATCCCAATAATGCACTATAGTGGAACACCATAGTGTCGATCTCAAAAGGAGGCCACTCACAAACATTATTTTTTCTATGATCACTATAAAAAAAAATTTAAAAAACCAATATATTAATATATATGGGGGTTTTGTAATTAAAGTAAATTTTTTAAAATATTTAAGAAAATTAAAATATAAAAAATATTGAATATAAAAAATAAATAAACAAGATATCAGAAGAAACCCATTGTTCTTGGGGTTTTGTGGTGGTGTTATTCAAAATATATTTATCATTTTTTTATTCAATATAGAGATCTCAACCTTTCACTATACACCGTCTCATTATAATGGTTATTATTATATAAGGAGAATATTTCATGTAGCAGTAAACATTTCCACATTAATACCTAACCAAAATCCACCATTTTGAAGAATTAGATATCAATGAGAATTAAAATGATTAAAGTAGAATAATGAAAACAATAGTATATATTTTGTGGTAACCACTCACCACAATAATTTTAACCACTAAATAATCCTTAGAATAAAACATGATAAATAATTAAATTGCTCAAAACTCAAATACCAGAACTTCCCTTCTTGAACATTATTGTGGGATAGATCTCTGCAATCTTTTAGTTAAGATGAGGCATGGTGGGAGAAACACATAATATAATATAAATAGGATTTTAGTATAAATGAATATAATAAGAAGAAAACCTAAATTAATATATATATATATATATATATATTAAAAATAATAATAACTATTTCAAAAAATTAGATCATCCTTATCCCCTGAAAATGGATAATTCATGAAATGGGAGAAGAGGTATATATTTATAGGGAGAGGGGGTGAAAGAATTATCTCCAAAATTATCATCAAATTTTTTTATTTATGGATGTCACATTAAGGATATAAATTTGAAATTGAAGTATTATTTAACATTGTTATATAATTTGTCTTCCCATTACCCTAAAATATTTATCCTCATTGGCCACCAGACTACGAATTTTAGAAATAAATTCTGAGGATTACTTGTTCGGTCATAGAATTATTAAATTGTTGTCCTTATTTATAATGTCAAATATTCATATTAATTTTTTAAAAATTCCATAAAATTATTTTATGAAGATATTATTTTTTTATCTTTAAAATCCATTATGAATCACTTTAATTAGTGGTTTCTATCCTGACTAATGTTTCCTTTATGGAGGTCAGGTCAATATTGTCTCCTTGAAAAATAAATTCAACTTGATTAATTTTATTGGACCTCTATGTAATCAAATCAGTTATTGGTCCAGATTAAAAATATTTGTAAAATAAATCAATGAATCCTATAAAAAAATCACTAAAATCAGAATAATATTTTAAATTTTATTCCCAAATTACCCTTGTGATTAAAATATTTTATAATTATAGAATTTTCCATTTTCCATTTATTCCCAAAATACATCAAAAACATAAATATGTGACAACTGCACATAAAATTATACTATGGTGGGATTATAAACAGTGAATGAAATTAGAAAATATATGAAAATATTGGCTACATAAGAGTACTATTCTATAGTCAGTTTGATAGAAAACCTAAAATGAAAACATTAATTAAAATACATGACATTGATTTTCAAAAACTAGTGGTTATGATATGATTTGATTATGTATTACTTCAGTAACTTCTCTAGTGGTTATGGAATAAACCTCATAAATATAAATTTATTTAAAAGGTTATAATCTATCTAAATATGAAAAGAGGGGTAAATTTGATAATGAACTAGATAATGATGTTTAATTTCTAGAAATTCGAATTTGAATTTCAAAACTATTAACTAAAATAGGGAGATGGATAGAAAAAAATATGGGGGAAATGAAACCTGAAAGAATAAAGGTAATATTCAAATTGATCGGGAAATAATAACATGGTAAACTAGTAAAACATTTGATTCCATTGAATTACTTGAATTGAATATAATTTTATTTAGCAGTATAATTTTATTAAAGATCATGTTTGGTGTTAAATAGTTTTTACACATACCTATAAAGTCTAGAGCGTTTATATAAAAGCATCACAATGAACACTAATTTCAATTTTTATATATTTATTCTATTATAATTATAATATTTTTATCTTCTGTTATAATGTTATCTCTTTATGAAACCATCATGAGATAGAGTGAGTGGATGAGAGGCGGTAGTAAAACAATGGTTGAGCATTGAAAATTACCTAACAATTAAAATAAAGATATTGTGATGTAGTTATTGTTACATATATCAAAACATCATAGATATATTATCGATGGATGCATCCTAGTTTGTTTGAACATTATAAAATCATAGTGTTTATGCATCTTTCTATCTGCATTTTATGTGTGGGGTTGTGAAATCAGTTTTACATATACCATGTGAATTTACTAACATAAATATAATATCCACTATAATTTTAAACAAAGATAATTTTTAAATCTATTAAATTATTCCCCATATTTTTAATTTTCAGACTTCAAATTATAAGAAATGTTAACACAGTCATATGTTATTAAATATTGATGTTTTCAGTGAATTTTTTCATCATGGACCATTCTACGATTTGAAATTGAGGGTCGTTATTTTCGGTCTATAATAATTACACATGGAATAATATAGTGATATATTTCTAATGATATATTAGGCTCCATGTCTTTCATGCACTTATTCTAATAATACTTTCCTGAAATACTATTTTTTAAGGATAAAAATATATAAGAAATTACTAAATTTTAATATCATGGATTAAAATTCCGTGTTTTGAGTATATAGTAATTATATATACACTAATGTGAGGATTTATATTATTGATATGAGGAATCATCCCTAATTATTACTTTATCATGAGATTTAATTAATGTATTCAATATATAACATTTCAAAAATATTTTTAGGTTTATATTTTTATATAATTAAGTCATAAGATATACATAAAAATAATATTATAAAAATGATACACATTTAATCGGTATCCATTTTTCACACCATATAAAACATTTAAATCAAATCACTATTTCATTTCGTGAATCATCTTCATGAAATTTACCTTGACCACTTATTTTCCCTTACACATCCATTAGTTTTGTGAAAACATTTTAAGAACGATTAATGATGATAATAATATTAGCATGGTGAATATAATTAATAAAACATTTATTCTAGTGAAAAACCTGAAAACTCATAAAACCCCTTTTCTTCAAAACATAACTATTTATCTAGAAAGAGAAGTATAATTATTTTAAAAATATATTTTATATTACCTTTTAAAAATGAGTTATATGAGAACTCCTTAAAAACATGTATTAGATATAATGGAATTACCTAGAAATATCTGAGAGAACGCATTATATATCACCTTTAAAATCCACAAAAATTAAGCAAACATAAATTACATTCAAATTTCATCATAAAAAGTTTGAAATAATATTTTAAACTTGTATACAAATCCCATTAAAATATAAAAAAATCATCTTAATTTATAAAACTATTTAAAATACCAAAAATACAAAAAAATGTAAGGATGGGTTTTCATTGAAGAAAAAATGAAATCTTTCAATGGAATCCAGAATCAAAATAATGGCCAGGGTAGGAAAAAAAGTTTTTTTCATCATGTACATTATGAATAAAACATTTATTTTATTATTTTTCAAAATTTTCTGTATAAAACATGTACAAAAATTTGTCTTCCAATATATGAAAAAATAGACATTAAATTAAATTTAAAAATAATTTATTTTTATAATTTATTTTAAAAAAGTCATTTTTATAGACATGGAAATTGGAAATAAATACTAATAAGAACATTATTAAAATGGAATGTTTTAAAAAAATACCCTTATTACTTTAGAAATATTTGATCATAATACACATGAAATATTAACATTAAAAATTTAAAAATAAATTGACAATACATTAATTCATGATATAAAATTTCAAATGGTTTTTATGTACCATTTTAAAAGAGTATAGGTTTATAAAATCAAAAAAAATCATTAATTAAAGGAAATTGAGATGACGTCCCTTACCTTAAGTCTTACATGTCACATGTTCCTTTATCGGAATAAATAATATACATATGTTTATTAGTTACATGATTAAAAAAATTTGATGTATATTATTATTTTCATTCCCTATTTACCATTTTATTTATGATTACATAAACAATTATGTTTACATTATATATTTTTATGACATTCATCATATGTTACAAATATTACTTGGGTTGGTTGAATTTGGTCCAATAAAATTTTATTTAAACATATCTAGTTTATTAATAATGAAATACTTATCATATTTATAAATAAATTTTACTTTTAAGAGCAATCATTAATTCTTTTTATAAATTAATTACTTTATGATCATAGAGATAGTGGGTCGCACATACACATATGCAATGTTTCTATTTTTCAAATATCATTATGGAAAGGAAGTAGGTAATATTTTATATTTAATAAATGGTAATAATATAATATATACATATTATTACTTTAAATATAATAATAATAATAATATATATATATATATATATCATTCATGTGGTGTGGTGATGAACAGAGAGTCACATCACATTGTTAAGGTGGTAGTGCACATGTACATGAATGGTGTTATCACATTTTCAATTAGTTAAAAGGTAAGAAATAATATGATATTTTACCTTTTAATAATGATAAATATGCCATTAATATCATAATTATATTTTTATATCACATATATTCAAAATATTTACGTTTATTACATTCTTTATAAAGTGTTAGAAAAAAATAAATTACATCACTTCACGAGGTGGTAGACCACCATACTCACAAGAAACATTATCGTATCCCATATAGAATGAAATGTAAAAAGATAATTTAATATTGTAACTCTATATGATTAATTAAGTTTTAAATATCAAATATATAATTTATATCCAAAATCAAACCTAGTAGTGTGAGGTTGTAATGGAAACATAAATTACATAAGCTCATTAGGTGGTAGACCACCACACACAGGAATAAAGATTTCAAAACCCATTTTACGGAAATTGATAGAGATAAAAATTATTGCATAAAAATAATAAAATATAAGTTCATTTAATACATATTTTTAATTATATATCATGTTTTAGTAATAATATAATGGTGGAAAATGATGAAATAAAATGAAAGATATTTGTTATGACAATTACCATATCTAAGTGAAACCTCCATTGGATATCCTCTTAAGAACCATAGTGTTTTTCTTTTAGTATAGAAATTAACCCTTAAATGCGTTTTAATGATTTTAGGAAAGTATTTTAGTAGGTTTTGGTTGTGGAAAATGGGTTGATTGGTGTTAATATGGGATATTAGTGATTTCCCTTTTATAATTTAGAAGGAGTGTTATTTTTATAAATAAAAAAAATTATTCAGTATGGGTGGTGAATCTCACCTCATGTTGATCCAAAATTGATAAAATAATATGTGATTTTTGATATAGTTTAGAAAAATCTCCACCAAAAATATAAATACATATTTTAATCATGTCATTCGATAGCATTTATGTTTTACTTACATTTACCATTTTATTTTTCACCAAAGTATCAATTTATTAATCCAATGATGTTTTTAAATTATTAATAAAATAAAATGATAATTATTAACAAAATTAAAAAATCACTATAAATATGATATCCCATTTTTCAAAAAATATCTTTGATGTTCGGAAAATTAATTTTGATATAATAGCATGTAATGGGAAAAACCCGTTTAAACCGTAATTGTAATAATTATTTTATAATAGTTATCCCTTATAAAAATGGTAAAAAAATTAATCTAAACCTATTAAATTATAATATATTTATTATTATAATTATGTGATTTTTTTATAAAATCAATTCAATAAAGTTTAAAATTTTAATTTAATATTAATATCACATTCGCACGAGAAAATTGTTTTCCAAATAGAAAATGTTGAAAAGTATACAGTGTTTTTATATTAAAATTATATATGAAAAGGACTAAGATGAAATAAATTGTATTAAGATATGTAAAATTAATCACATTTTAATTTATAACTTGTTTAAAATACAATTTATCTTTACAAAATAATTGCAATTAAATAAAAATTGTAAATTAAAATTGGGTAATTTTCAATACTCATGAAAAAATGATACATTTTGAAATAAATAACAAATATTCACTCTAATATAGTTTTCCTAATATAATAAAAATTAATTTCATTTTACCAAATAAATTTTTAAAATTTATTAAACAATTTATAATAATATTTTTTTAAAAGTTGTAAAAAACATTTTTGAAGAACACCTATTATGGAAGAAAAATATTACATTTCTAAAATATGATTTATTATATTCAATGAACTTATGAATAATTTATATTGAGTAGAAAATATATATATATATATATCATTAAGTTGTTATTTATTTCCAAACCCTCCAATTTAACAACTAGGTTATAATGTTTAAATATTATGTGTGTCATTTAAGCAGAACATTGATTGTCTTTCATGCTATCGAGAATAAATGTTACAAAATTTTATATACCAAAATATATTAGAGAGATTAACAATATTCCAAATGAAATATATATTAATCTATTGGGGTTTTATGTCCAGTTATAATCAGGGTGTTGTGTTTTCTATACTCTATCAAATAAAAATTTTATTCTTTTAAAATCGTAGGGTATTATATACTCTTCCTTTAATAAATTATTTCATCATATTTTTATATTTACACCTTTAACAAATGTTTTCATATATAAAAATAACCATTTTGGTAACCCACATCATAAATATGATTAACAAAAGACCCTCTTCATAAGAGTGAAATGAAAGTATGATAATCATCAAGAATACTACATAACTATGATTTCATATAGGAGACCAATGGTGGGAAATGTATTCTTAGTCATGGAAGAGAAGTCAAATTCACCAAAAATTATGATAATGTATATAGATCATTTATGACAATAAATTTATTGATCAATATAATGTTATGTACCACAAAACCATTACCCAAATATGTGTGAAAAAATTCATTAATTTCATCAGAAATAGGGGTAATAGGGAAATATTTTGTTTTAAGATCCATTTCTTAATGTTCATTAATTAAATTATCATCTTGATTAAAATAATAATGAAATATATATACATTAATATTATAATTTCTTCAATTCATCAATTTCCACCACATAGTATTCTTTTTTCCTAATAGATTATCCAAGATGAGTCTTGTATGCCTGATGAAAAAACAAATTTCATTGATAAAATAATCCACAAAAGGATAACATGAAATTCATCATATCTTTATTCACCAAAAAATACAAATATTGTTAGCAGAAGATAATACATTTCACAAAATTATAGTGATCCTCTATAAAAACAATATAAATAACAAATTCCCAAAATCAATTTTCAATCCAATGATTATCTATATGATAAAACATTTATTATATAATTAAAAATAATCATTATATATCAAAATAATTAATTTTAAAAAATGATTGCATACTTACTAGGTCAATACATAATCCAGTGGTATTCATTTCACCCATTTGAACCACTAGTTACTGGTATAATCCCTGCAACCATGATTGTCATGATAGGCTGTCTCTTGGACTTCGATATGTAATTCTTCATAAAATTTCATCTAAATAGAATTCATATATATAATATTATCATCCTTAAAAATATCCTTAATCATAAAATATTATATATCCTTAAAGGTTATTAATACGTTGAAACTCGGGGCTACAAAATATTAATGTATACTCTACATTAAACCAATGAATTACTTATAAAAAATACATAAAACAATTTCCTGAAATTTCATTAATAACATTAACATATCATTAAATAAATCCTCAAAAAAAATTTATAATACATTCAACTTGTGATTAAAATTGAGAAAATACTTAGCTCCTTGTAGTTTTTTCCACTTCATTAGAAAGACCAACATTAATAATGTTAGTAACAAATTATTTTTTCCCACCCTTCATTTTTTGATCATGATGATTCCCAACATAATTAATCAACATTGAACACACATGAGCAAAATTACATAACTAATTGAAGATAAAATATCTCAACATTAATAAGATATATATTATCTCATGATTTGACTATTTAGAACTCTTTTCATTGAAATAAAAAACCATATGACCAAATTTAACAAACCATTAACATTATCCCGATCTAAAAAAATATTCCATAAAATGTATTTAACTATATATGGAATGTGTTTTGGGATTCATACTTGATATATTTCCTCTTTCCTTCCACCATGAACATTTCTTACCCTTTTCATCATATGTAACATATGTGTAATAAAACTCCAACTAAAATTTCATATAAAAAAAACAACTTCATCATTACTTCTAAATCATTACGGGGTAAATTTTATTAATAAACATGTTTTCAATACTCGGTAAAATCGATTAATTTTAATACCAATATCTAATAAAAATATATTACGTATATGAAAAATATTGTGAAATTGGCTTTTTTTTGCCACATATTCATCATCGTTTTTCCTAAATTCCATGAATTCATTCTCCAACCTAATCCTAAAAAATAGAAATATATTTTACAAGGAAGGGATTATTAAATTTCTTACATTCCATGAAATGAAGATCATATTTAACTCTAGTATTCTTATTTTAAAACTAAAATCAATCATATTCAACATGAAAGTGATAAATTCTATGGGTTTCCTTTTATTCTTCCAAAACTCCCATGACATAAAAACTCTTCTCCAAGAAATTGATTCATCCTTCAGCAACCTAATAATCATAAGATCCACCGATTGATTTGGGTTGTTTCATCATGAAATGGTACTACACAGACTATTATGTTGTCAAAAATCTGTGTTTTCTCTATCAAGGATAAAAAATCATTTATTTAATATTTCAAGTAATCCAACAGTGCAACAAAATACTCTATTTCAATTCCAACTATCATAAGATGTTTAGATGGAAGGAATTTTCCCCTTATTTCTTTCCCAATATAGAATCCCTTTTTTGGATTTTTTATTGAATAATTATATTTTAGATGAAAAAACTTGTAATATTCAAATGTTATATCATTTTAACTTAACTATAAGGTAAATTATTTCAAGGGAATATTTATATCCTTATCCTAATCTCAAAAGTTATCTAAATCATTCCATGATATCAACTATAAGGACCCAACCAAAAATGTTAAATATTTTTTATTTTTATGTCATTAATTCAACCCCATATAATTAAATATCATTTTAGGATTATAAATTTATGAAATTATATAATATGTCATATATAAGAAAATAATTAAAAACAAGTTGAAATTTTTCTATCACCATGAATTATTACCACCATATAAAATTTTTAAAACTAAAAAGGATTTTTTTTCATTAAAAATACTCGTGAGTCTCCACATGACCTCATAATTTCTCTGAACAATCATTATATTTTTTGATTATTTAAAAAACCATGGAATTAGAAAAAAAAAGTGGAGTATAATAGATAAATATAATAAAACCATTTTTTTAATAAAAAACAAGAAAACACATGAAGACCATTTCCTACAAATATAACATTTTTAGCCATAATGGGAATTATCATTCTTTTAAAAAGATAATTTATATTATCTTCTTAAAATAAATCATTTACAGGAAAAATAATTAGAGAGAAAAGGATATTCATGTTAAGAATTAGGGACATCGTATCATAAAACCCTTATTTATCCCTTTAGAAGCACATACAAATTCAAAAAACCATATCACCAACATACTATAAAATTATCAGGAGAACATAATCATTACCCAATGCATTATATAGTTATCTATGTGCACCCATCAGATATTTTATAATTGTCTTACCTGATACTATATAAGATCTCCAATCACACATAATATCAATTATACACAACATGAAGAAACCTTTTTTATGCATTTACATTTTTATCATAAAACGTTTGAAAAAATTATAATGAACTCATGAGAAAATCACGTTCAGATTCCATAATATAATTTTAATTAAAAAAACAATTCTAATACAAAAATTTAAAAAATGGAAAATAGGTTTTTCAATTAAAGAAAACATGAAATTTTTTAATGTAATCAATAAATCTATTATGGTCCATTCTAGTGGTAAAAGTTGTTGTCACCATGTATATTATGAATATAAAATTTCTTTTTCATTTTTTGAAACATTCCATTCAAATCATGTAAAAAATAATTTAATTCATAACCATTTGAAGTAAGGTAAATAGATGTATAAAATGTACATTATAGATGTTTTATTACCATATAAAAAATAACATTAAATAATCTCAAATTCAGTGAAATTAAAATATATATATATATTTGATAGGAAAACATTATAAGAATTTTTTTATGAAATATATGTTATAACTTCAAAAATATTTGAATCATAATACCCATAAAATAATAACATTATGAAAAATAAATACCATAAGAATAGAAATTTTCAAGATAAAACATGTAAAAGGGGTTGTATATACACCTTAGATAATTTTATTGGTTTATAACATTACAATATGCCTCAACGAAAGTAGATTGAGATAATGTTCTATAACTTGAGCCCGACATGTCACATGTGACATTATATTCCAGAATAATAAACCTGTGTTAATTGTTTTATTTCTTGTGAATCATTTTCCTGATTATTATAAACTTTATTTCACTAATTACCATTTTATATATGACTACTTATCTAATTATGTTTACATCAGATGTTTTGATGATATTTGGATTATAAATCAAAAACACTTTTGTATGTTGACTATGGTCAAATATGTAATTATAAAAAATTATAACAAAAAATAATAATGAAATAATAACCATATTTATACATTAATTTTACTTTAAACTCTAATCATGAATGTAGGTTTTGAGAAATGAAGTCGGTAAGGAAAATAGAGATGGTAGGTCATATATATGCATGAGTAATGTTTTCATTTTCGAACAACAATTATGGAATATAGGTAAGTACTATTTTATCAATATGTAATTATCATAAAATAAGACAAACCATATTATTTATTTATATATACTTATATATATCATTCATGTAGACTGGTGATAAAAATAGGGTCACATTTCATTGTGATGTCAGTAGTCCACATGTACATGAACAGTGTTATCAGTTTCTTATTTAGGGAAATTGTAAGAATGGAAGTGATATATAATATTTTTAGAATTACATATATATCATGAATAAAATATTTAATTCATTTTTATCACATATATTCATTATATTTACCCTTATTACCTACCATTTAAAGCATGAGGAAAAAATAAATCACATCGCTGCACGAGGTTACAGAAAAACATACACGTGACTGAGGTTATCATATCATCTATGAAATAAAAATTAAAGAGTTAATATGATATAATAAATTATTAGTTATAATCATGTAGTAAATATCATATATATAATTTTTCATAAATCATTATACACAACCGTGAGATGTGGAAGTGAAAAAATGAATGCCATCAGTTATCGATGCGGTAGTCCACCGTACACACAAATAAGGATTTTGGAACCCATTTTATCAATGTGGAATGTGATAAATATTATAAAATAAACATAATAAAATCTCAACATATTTAATATACTATTATTAATATATTGTAACTGTTAATACATAATACAATGTTGGAAAATAACAAATAAAAAAATGATATGTCAAGACAGTTACCTTCTCTTGGAGAAGCCTCCTTTGGATCTCCTTTAAGTGACCCAAGGGATAATATTTTTTTTATGAAGATAACCACTATAATTTGAATAATGATGTTTTGGAAATAAATATATTTATGGGTTTGTTGATCCAAATATTTTAAGAGGTGAAAATAATTGAGGTGGGTGAGTGTAATTTTATAATTATGTTGTGAATGTTTTGTAAATAAATGAATGTATTCAATAATGGGAGGTCACTATGACCCCATATTCCTCAAAAATTGAAAAATAATGGAGGTTACGGGTGAAATGGTTGAGCCACACCTTTAAAAAATACATTTTTTTAAACATGTATTTCTTTAGCATCTACGATTTACTCACTTGTACCATTTTTATTTTAACCATGATAATGAGTTTTTTAACATAGGTAGTATATCATTTATGAATAAATTAAAACAATAATTGTTATAAAATTTATAACTATAATTCTAAATATTTAATTAAATTTATTAATTTATAGTTATATGTTTTTATTAAATTTATTATAACACAAGAACATGTAACATGCAAAACCTCGTTTTACACTTAATAGTAGTAACTACATTATAATTGTTTTTAGCAATAATTATTCTATGAAATTAATTTGAAATTATTATATAATATAAATAATAAATTTTATAAATATTGAATCCATTTTTCAAAATTAAATTTACATGAATGAAAAACTTTAATTTAGAATTAATTGTAAAGGCATGATCAGAAATAGGGTTTTCATTGTGAAAATGATCAAAGGATTACAATGTTTTTAAAAGATAGTTAATTATTAAAATGATTTAATTTATGAATCTTGTATTATAAGTTATATAATTTTACCAATTATTATTGGAATAGAATTTGAAATATATTTTTTCATTACAAATATCATTTAAATGAAAATTTATTTTCAAAATAAAATTCATTATTTTTCACTATTCATTTAGAATGAAACATTTCATTTAAATCCATAAAATTCACCCTAAGATGATTTTTATATTCTATATCAAAAATATTATATCATTTTATCAAATAAATTTAAATAAACTTAATAATAATAATAATAATAATGCCTTACAATTAATAGTAAATATCATTTTTGAAGAAACTTTCTTTTTCAGAAAAATCAAACTATATTACAAAAAGATTATTAATTTACTTGCTAATAACATATAAATAAATTATAATTAGTATTATATGTATGTATGTATATATATTATAGAGTAGTTAACACAATTCATACCCTCGAATTTAAGGGACATCGTATAACATGTATATATTTCATGTCTCTTTTAAGCTTGGCATTGCGTGTCATGTATATAATAGAGACTAAAAATATCTGGGTTGAATATAATATAAGATATTTATGTGATATTATTTAATCCAAAATAGTACTATAATAATGTTTTGGTTTGATATATTATCTTCTAAACATTGTGTTGTTTGTCCTGTGTACTATTGGAATTTTTTTTATTCTTTTAAAATATCAAGGAGTTATAATGAACATGAAATTTAATGAAATATTGAATATTTTTTATGGTTTAAACCTAGTGAATGATGAAAAATTGGAGGTTATTTACAATATTTTTTTTATTTAAGGATCATTTTAGTTGAACATGTTTAATGTTTCTCCAGTTGTCTTGTAAAATATATTAGATCTATTCATTAACGAGGTAATGATTAGAAATATGATTATATATTTAGGAAAATATATTTAATATTACAACTAATTTAAAATTTAATGGTATTGATACATTAATAATTAAATATTGATGAAAATACCTCTCATTGATCTATGTAAAAAACTGGTCATTTATGCATGGTCAATTATTCCAAAATGTTCTTCAGATCATTGAAAAGTATAATATTATCTAATATTATTGTGAATATTGAAAAATTTGTGACTACAAAATAAATAATAATATGGATGTGATTATTTCAAAAATCTTTTTTCAAGTAATTACATGATGAATAAAATAATAATTTTTATAATCTAAATTTATCATAACTACATTGTAAAAACATTTTTTAACATCACCAGTAGGTGTGATAAAACATTAACTAAGTATATAATGAGAATAAATTCCCCCAAAATATAATAATGAATTTATCATATATAAGGAGGTTTAATATCATAAATTTTAGTAATATTAAGATTTATAGAAATTTCATGATAAGTAAATAGCCTTATGATTCTATGATGGATAATTTAGAAGGTGTTGAAATAGATATAATCATTGACATATGAAGATATTATGATGACAATTTTAGATAAATCAAAATATAATGTTTAAAATGATAATTAAATAGATGGATTTATTGACCTAAATGAGTGTTCATTAGGATATCATGAGGATATGGGCCTATAAATTTATAAAAACTTGAATATTGGTGGTTTAGTGAAATATTAGTCAAGATGATTTTATTATAATAATGAATAAACATTCAATATGATTAATATTATCAATGACCTTACAAATAATCATAGGAAACATGGAGAAGTAGTGAAGAATATAGTAATTATTGGTAAACACTATGATGATTCACTAGTGTAGAAAATGTTTTTTACATCGGTTATATTTCATTTTGTATATTGGTTTTTAGCTGACTTTAATACCAAAGACGTTATAAATATTGTTTTTTACGTCCGTTATTTAAAAACTGACATCAAAAACATAACAGCGCGGTGTATATCGCGTTAGTTATTAATTAAATGACATGAAAAAAATAGGGGGGAGGGTTTATCATGTGGGTTATTAGATAACTGACATGATAAAATAGTGCGGGTGTGTTTATAACGTCGGTTATTATATAACCGACGTGATAATCCATTTCCCCGGCCATTATCACGTAGGTTATTTAATAACTGACATGATAAACCCTCGGGAGATGGTTTATCACATCGGTTATATATTAACCGACGTGATAAACCAGTTCCGGGGTGGGGGGGGGGGGGTTTATCACATCCGTTATTAAATAACTGATGTGATAAAAGGCATGTGAAATGGTTTATCACATCTGTTATAAAATAACCAATGTGATAAACCAGTCCAGGGTGGTTTTATGATGTTGGTTATTTAATAACCGACATGATAAACCATTCCACAGGTTCTTATCAGGCCGGTTATTCAAAAAACCGACGTGATAAACCCTTCCCCATCCATTATCACGTCGGTTATAAAATAACCGACATGAAAGACCACATTTTTGTTAAATGGAATGCAGTCCTCTGCTCTCCCCTGAAACAACCCGAAACCAAATCAAGAATTTGAACCACAAAAATTGAAGTAGACCAAAACCAGAACCAAAGTAAAATTAAGAATTTACATTGATAACATATAAAATATACCCTATTGGACATCCCACCCACCCCCTAGACACCCCCCTCACCCCACAGGACAACCCCACTACACCCCAGGACTGCCCCCGACCCTCTTGATAGCCCCAAACACCGCGAGATAACCCCCTACCCTCATGTATACCCCCCACACCCTAGACAGCACTCCCACACCCCTGGACATCTCTCACCCCACTGGACATACCCCACCACACCGTGGACTGCCCCCCGACCCTCTAAATAGCCCTAAACACCATTGGACAACCCAGCCCCTCCCCCACTCTCATGTATACCCCCACCCCCTGGACAACACGCCCACACCCCTGGACAGCCCTCCCACACCCATGAACAGCCCCAAAACCCCTGGACAACCCCCCACACCCTCCTAGACAACCCCTCGTGTGGAACGCCATTAGAAGGTACTCATCACTCCCACATGCGAAGCATGAGCTCTCAAAATGTTTCACGTGTGGGAGTGATGTATACCTTCTAGCAGCGTTCAGCCCCCCCAGGGATAGCAGCGCCTCCTCTCCCACCCCCTTGGACTGCCCCCCCCCCCCCATCCTAATAGACACCCTGGACCCCCCCCCCCCACTCGCATGGAAACCCAGGACCCCCCCCCACCCCACCCCACCCCCCACTGGATAGCCATCCCACACACCTAGACACCCCCACCCCACTGAACACCCCCTCTACACCGTTGGATCCCCTCCCCCCCAAACCAAGATCCATACCAGAAAAACCCTCATAAGTAGAACAAAACAAGAAGTAGAGAAAAATTAAACATTCACATAAATAATATTCAAAACATATACTGTCAACTTCAAAATAAAACTAAATCCAACCTAGACGACTAACAAATACACAATTAAAACAACAATATTCAAAATTATATTTTACACTAAAAAAAAATACAATTCATTCAAACCTGTAAAATAATCTCACCGCTCCAATTTTAAGTGTTTGATGTCATGACCAGTATAGGGTAGAGGGTCATCAAATATCTACAAATTAAAAGGATAGTAGTTAACGTGTATAATGAATAAATCAAATTGAAATTTTATGGCAATGTTTAAAAGGAAATCTTACCAGGTCAAAGTTCACAACTATCCCAGTTGTTATTATTTCATACATAAATCATAATATATAATATCTGAATTCGATGATGCCTTATTGTTCATGACAATTCTGTTTGAATGAGTGTAAATTCAATATATTATATTTATGTAATAAATCAAAAAGTACAAATTATAAATGGACATTTACCTTCCCATTTACATATTTGATCTTTGCACTCATTTTCATTGTGTTTTTTCGAATGTAGAACCATGCCATGTTAGAAAATAATACGAATGGGTTAAATTTAAAATTCATTATAATATATAAAACTATTGAGAAATTGAAACATTCTTTTCAAATATATTCAAAAAACTTTCCCTTACATCATCATGGACAGAGTAGATCCAATAAAGTGTTTTTTCCCATGGGAAAAAAACCCCTGACATCCAATGATCACTAATAAAAGAATATTTAATGTTATTTTTTATGTTAAATGATAATGAACTCTTTGAGAGAGACTTGTTTCGTACCTCTCACAAAAAGGCATCATCTGATATTGTGTGACTATATTATGTTCAAGTTTTTAGCAATATAAATATTATTTGTTCCTCATCCAATGCACATGCTTCAGGGGAAATCAATTGCGGGTCCATGAATCCATATAAATCTGTCAGCTCATTCCTCTCACAAATTTTATAAAGATACCTTATACAAAATGGAAACGAGTATACATTTTTAATAAATACAATGCAAGGAAAATGTGTTAAGACTTACATGGAGAAAATTTGCACCACGTTGATTCCAAACTTATCTCCAATAACAAGCTCCATCATATCAGTTTTCATAATCCCCACATTTATTGCAAGTCCACAAACATAAGAATCCATTTGAAACTCATAAAGACCCACCAACAAATTTGAATATCTTGACAATCTGTCATGACTACTAGAATCTGTATCGGATGTCATAGCCATTTGACTTTGTTGTTGTCTATACAGTATTTCTTTAACTTTTAAGTATTCCAATAAAATTAAATAGAAATATATATTAGTTTTCAAATGGTAAAACAAATTTAATAAAAAAATACAATAAATGATATAACATTCATACCTCGATAGTAATGAGTCGAAGAAGTCTGGATGGACAAATTAAAAAATGGAGGATACTATGTCCAACTGTCGTCACCTCATCTGTAGGTAATAGTACTCAAGCTGATCTATCTATAATATCCTGTACAGTTACCCTCTGATTCTATACATCTAATTGTTGATGATGAACTATATATTTTATACAATATACCTTCCGTTATAAAACTATATGATGATGAGGATCATCAACATACAACTTGAAATAAGTAGAAAGCTGCGATGGAGGAGTAGGATAAAAAATGTGGTCTGTAGGCTGAGGTGGGGGAGTAGGAGCTACTGGAAGAGGTGGAGGATAAATAATGGGGTCTTTAGGGGGATGTGGAGGAGTGGGAGCTGTAGTCTGAAGTTGTATTTGCATGTATTCAAACATAGACTGTACCGATGCTCTAATATTTTCCTCCATCGTCGCATTAATATTATGAACTTCAGCCTCCAAGGATTCTATATTTCATAAACACCCTCAACATTAGAAGTTGAAGAATGTGGAAACACTTTTCTTATGGATACATGTTCCAGATATCCTCTTACATGACCAGGATGTTCGGGCTTTCCCAATGCTACAGATAAAATATCTTGCCTCCCAATATCTTTAAATTCCCCATGTGAGCTCTACTCTTAAAGAGAGTGTTGTATTAATTAATTTAACATTTTTATAATGATTGAAATTATTTGAAGAAAATATTTAACTTAAATAAATAAAATAGATATCTTACAATCCTCTCAACTATGATTCTCGATTATTCCAAAAGATATTTCCTTTTTTCCCATCTGAGCTCTCTTCCATTTTTCATGTCTAGATGGATGGGATGGAGGGGCCACCTCTCCCGAGCATGAAGTCTCAGCTCTTAGTTTTTGAAATATTTCCGCCATCATTTGTTCTTCCAAAACATCATACCCTCCCCGACATAAAATACGAGGGTATACATATTTAGATTGGTTCTCTTGATGAGATTTTCTTGTTCGCGGTAAATTACGAATAAGAAATAATTAACAAAACATTAATAAATCATTTATATTAGAATTATTATAAAATTTTACATTGCCCTTACCAAAAATGACTCTTTTCTTCTATATTAAACAAACTGTCACCATGTGTCTTTATCTATAAAAGGATATATATGACATGGATTGTCATGACTCCTATGACCAAAAATGAAATCAGATGAGAGGGTTGATTTGAAATCCCTCCATCTCCTAGCAGCCATCGATAAGAATTTCATCCTGACACCTCCTGTGTCAGGAATATCAAATGACATTTGATGAAGAAGAGGTTAAACATATTATATATACAATAAAAATTTAATGAATAGTCAAAAAATAGAAAAAATCTTACCAAAATCATCACCCACAACTGAGATATTATCTATTTATCTACACTTCTCCGGTCATCATACGAAATTCGTATATTGCTCTTAGCCTGAGTTGATAAAAAACTCTTTAAATCTTTTTCATTTGGACCTCTAGGAATATCATCATCATAAAACTCAACGAGTATCCTCTAATATGGTCGACGGGCAAGTGTTAATTTTGGTAAATGTGTGAACCAACGTTTACCTACTCTTGAACTCTTTTTCGTAATAGGAGCACATGAGGAAGATTGGGGATCATAAAGAGGAGCATGTGAATGTTCCTCCCCAAAGGTACGACCAATATGCTCATCTACAGAATCATGTGGTTTATCAACTAAATGATCTTGTATTATACTTCAAATCAAAAAAATAAACATTAGTTCATAAATATACAAATTCAAATATTTTAATACTACTGTAATCAGAAAATAGAAAATGGTACTATGTTATGTAAAAGTAAACATTGTTAATATAGTGAGCATATTAAATAATGGTAAATATGTTCAATATGGTAAACATGGTAAACCTGGTAAACCTGGTAAACATGGTAAAGTAATGGTCATTAAACAAAAATAATAGATAAATAATTCATGTAATGGTAAACATGATAAATTAAACTAAACATGCTTAAAAAACAAAAACTTATACTTATTTTGTTTTAATACTTTTTTTAATAAAGAAAAATATTACAATATATAACATTTTATGAAGAAAGTAAATGTAAACAAGAAATAAACATATGTTACCTATAATTTTAGGAATGTACAAATAGATTTTTTCCCAAATTCCTTCGTCGTGATCGTTCCTTATGGCACAATCCATGTCTTCAACATGATCACCATTATGTTCTGTTAATATATCCATGGAAGTATGGATCTCATATAAATCAACATCTTCATAAGGTTCATCATCACAAATATATTGTTTTTTCCTTGTAAAACAATAGCCCAACGCATATCTGATTGATCTACTACATAGAAAAATTGGTTTTCATGTGTTTCCATTATAAAAGAATCAGATGTGCCTTCTAATATATTCAGCTTAACAAGTGTCATTCTATATTCATCGTGTCTGACACTGTTGTTACTGATAAACAATTTACAATTTAAAATAGGAAATTTAATTTTAAAGTAATCAACCTTTGATATGTCTTAAATCACGCCATAATATGCACTTGATGCAAAAAAATTGGGTTTTTGTCCTTAGCACTCAAAAAATGCATTGCTTCTACAAACACCAATACACCACTATTCTGAACTACACTTCTGTTGTCTTGAGCTTTCGTATGAAATGTATAGCCATTATTGTCATAACCGGACCATGTTATCAAATTTAAACATGGACCACCCACTATCCATTTTAATGTCTCTGATACATCTAATCTACCAAGCATGGTCTATTTAAACCATGACAAAAAATGTATTGTTGTGGTCATTCATAATCCACATTTCTTTCTTCTTTGGATGACATTGTTTCAACTCATTAATATGAAATTTGACATACAGTTGAGCATCCGCTATGTTATTCATGATGTATGATTCTATCTTCTTCATTAGTTTAGCTTACAATGATATGACTTTCAAGCCACGAATCCTCTTTCCCTCATTATTAACGTGTTCATAGTGATATGGAGGCAAACCTATGTGCTGCGCCGCATCCAAGTAACTCATACGAAACTCTATAGCCTCATTGTAAATATAATTTTCAATAATGGAGGCTTCAAGTTGATATGGATTCTTAACATACCCCTTCCATATTTTTATATACCGTTCAAAAGGATACATCAAATGATAATATACAGGTGCACAAATATTTACTTCTCAAACAAGATGTATCATTAAATGCACCATTATATCAAAAAAAGTTGGTGGAAAATACATTTCCAACTGACATAGTATAAAAATTTCATCCTTTTCAAAAATGATCAAAACATTCACATCAATTTCATTATTACAAATTGAATTGAAAAAATAACACACCTTCATTATAGTCTTTCTGGCATGGATGGGAAATATTCCACGCAATGTAACTTGTAGAATTTTTTGCATCATGACTTGAAAATCATGTGATTTCATACCTATCAACTTCATTTTTATTAATGAGTCCAAGTTTTTTATATTTGAAGAATAACCTTGAGGAACTTTTATATCATGAAGAAACTGAAAAAACTAATTTTCACCCTCTTTGATAATGTGTGACAATATGGGGGAAGAAATGTTCATCTTCTTTTAGTAGTGGGAGCTAACTCCAAACGTATTCCCATTGATAGTAAGTCTAATCATTCATTCAACCCATTTTTTGTCTTTCCATTAATATTCAAAAATGTTCCAATCTAAAAATCACATAAATTTATCTCCACGTGCACGAAATCAATATTATGTTTAACTTTATGATATCTCCAATATGGTTTCTCAATAAAAATTGACCTTTTCATCCAAATATGTCTATCATTACCAGATTTCTATGTCTTTCCCAATGTCACATTAATGTTTTTCAGCCTCTCAAAATACAGATTACGGGATAAAGGTTTTGGAGTAATATCAAATTTTTGTGAGCCATTGAATCCATTTTGTAGTCATCTATATGGCCGATCCATATGCAAAAACATTCGATGACCCATGTACACTGTTTTCCTCCCTTGATGCAATTGACAATATGACGTCTGTTATTTTCAAATTGGACATGCTTTATGCCCTTTAACACTATATCCAGACAAATTTCCATATGCTGGGAAATCATTTATAGTGAAAAAAAGAACTGCATGTAGTTGAAAATATTCCATTTTATAAGAATCATACACCCTAATACCATCATCCCATAAAAGTTTCAAATAATCAATCAACGGTGACACGTAAACATCAATATCATTGCCGAGTTGCTTCAAACCAGATAACATTATACTAAACATGAAATATTTTCACTTCATACAATCTTCAGGAGAGAGGTTGTAAATTACTAATAAAACAGGCCATGAATATTGTGTGTTACTGAGGGTTCGGTATGGATTCATTCCATTGGTTCACAACCCTAGTCTTATATTTATAATTTCTTTTCCAAATGTAGAATACTTCAAATCAGTTTTCTTCCATTGTGGACAATTAGCTATATGACACATTTTTCCCTCACATACCACTCATCTGCATGCCATATTTACCTTTTTGAATCATCTGAATTAGCAAATAAATGTTTGAAACGATGAATTATAGGAACATACAAAAATACCTTTGAAGGGATCTTTGTAATCTCTACATAAGCCTGTGATTTTTGTTTCTCCTTATACCATTATGTCCCACATTTAGGACACTTTGAAAAAAATTCATATTCCTTCCTTTATATAATACAGTCATTCGAACAGGCATGTATTTTCTTGTATCCCAATCCTATCGAGCATAATATTTTCTTCGCCTTATAATGTGAATCTAGAAGATCTTTATCTTTTAGAAGAATGTCTTTCATCAATTTTAGCATCTCTGTAAAACTTCTGTCACTCCATCCATGTTTATCCTTCTGGTTAATCAATCATAACAATTTCGAAAAAATCGTGAAATCTGTAGAACCAGGATATAATGGTTTTCCAGCATCACCATATAGACGCGCAATTGTCGGTTCTATCTCAATTTGTTCTGCTGCAATATCGTGAATCATTTCTTCAATTCATCGGAGTTACCATCTTGCAAATCATCATCATCAGGGACATTCCGTCCGATTTCACCATGCGAAATCCAAGGGCAGTAACTCAGATTAAAACCATGAAAATCAGATGATATTTTATCTAAATGCTTTTTGACTTCTTCATATTCAAACATTTTAGGCATGGACAGAAAAAATTCACTACATGGAACATTTCGTTTAGTAAAATCCCTAAAAGGTATCAACACCGTCTTCATATTCAATGCTCATTCGATGTGTTTTAATCTAATTTTGACTCATTATTACACATAACAAATATCAAAATTATACATCTTTTTAAGATAATACAAATATATGTTTATATGAAAAAAAATCATAATTTGAATTTAAAACAATTTTGAAATATAATACAAATATTTGTATATTTAAAATAAATATGCTTGAATATGATTTTATAAAGAAAATATAGTTATAAATAATAGTTTTAAATTACATTGAATCAAATAAAACCATGGGACCTTCAATGGTTAACAGAAAATTAGGGAAAATGGAGTAAACATGAATATCAAATCAAATTTAAAATAAAAACTCAAATGGAGAAAATCACAATGTAAAGCCAATCATCAAGGCACAATGGGGTCACGAAAACTATGCATATTTGTAATCCATGACATGGTATCCCCCATAAACCATATTATTTTCATAGTCGATGACTAGGTAAAATATATATAACCAAAAAGAATCATATTGCAACACTAATATCCATGAAACAAAACAACCATCATGTCATAATCTCACAAACCACAACGCCATATTCACTCCCAACTGACACATATCCCCCACCCACTTGGACATCCCCTGGACACCACCACCCCCTTGGATAGCCCCACACCCCATGGACACCACCTCCACCCCCTTGGAAACCCCCTGGACACCACCACACCCTTGGAAATCCCCCACCCCTCCTAGACACCACCACCCACCTCCTACCCCCTTGGACAACCCCCAATCCCTCTGGACAGGCCCCAACCTCCTTGGACAGTCCCCTAATCCCCCTTAGACAACCCCCAACCCCTTGGACCCCCCCCCCCCCCACACACACACACCCATGGACACCCTACACACCCCAACCCTCTGGATAGCACCCTGAACCCTCTAAACACCACCCCACCCCCTTGGACACCCCTTGGAAACCACCACCCACTTGGACAGCTCCCACCCCTCTGGACAGCCCCCACCCATTGGCCGGCCCCCCGCCCCTCTAGACATCACCCCACCCCTGTAGACAACACCCCCCACCCTTCCTGGAAACCACCCCAACCCCTACACCTTGGACACCCCCTGGACAACCCCCAACCCACAGAACAGCCCTCAAACCCTCTGGACATCCCCCCACCACTCTAGACAGCACCGTCCACCCCTCCTGGACACCACCCCCACCCCTACCCTCTTGGACACCCCCCATGGACACCCCCAACCCTCTGGACAGCCCCCCACCCCCCCGGAAAACCCCCCTAACCCTGTGGATAGGCCCCATCATTTTTGGACACCCCCCCCCCCCCCCACCGTTTGACACTCCCCACCCCTTGGACCCCCCCCCCCCACCCCTAGACTTCCCCACCTCCATGGACACCCTGGGCACCCCCAACCCTCTGGACAGCCCCCCAAACCCTCTGAACACAACCACAACCCCCTTGTACACCCCCCTGGACACCACCACCCCCTTGGAAATCCCCCCCACCGCATGTACATCCCCCCACTCACTGGACAACCCCCCACCCCTCTAGACAGCACTCCCACCCCTCCTGGACACCACCACACCCCTACCCCCCTTGGACACCCCCCTGGACACCCGCAACCCTCTAGATAGCCCCCACCTCCCCGGAAAACCCCCTAAACCATTTAGATAGGGCCCCACCCCATGGAAATGCCCCCCCACCCACCCCCTTGGATAGCCCTCCACCCCTTCGACACCCCCATCCACTTAGACCCCCCCCCCCCACACACACACATACACACCCCCTGGACTGCCCCCACCCCCACCTCCATGGAAACCCTGGATAGCCCCCAACCCTATGGACAACCCCCAACCCCCTAGACAGCCACCAAACCTCTTGATAGCCTCCCAAAACCATGATATTTTAACCTCAATCTACTAGTTTTTCCATATATAGGGATTTTAACCTCATGCTTCTAGTTTTGGTATCATACTATTATTCAAAATGAGTACCATGAACTATATCTCCTACTAGTATAAAATGATCTATTGTGGAATGAATCTAGTTTTAATAGAATATGAACACTTATAAGAGTCCACGAAAATAAGAAATGTAAATATATTATGGAACTACAAATAGTGATACCCAAAATAGAAACAACCAAGGATCCGAAACAAACATTCCACCATGAAAAACAATATATACTTATAAAATAAATTACACTGGTATATATAATGGGTGTATCACAATGATTTACATATAAATTTTAGTAATATAGGTGAATGAGATCATTAGTTTTCAATGACAACTAAAATTACCATCAATGTCGGGCATCCGCGAAACAAAAAAACAAAATAGAAGTAGGTGTGGCATATGTGAATATTGTGTGTCGATCTAATAGATCTAGTAATAATAAATAATATGATGATGGAAAAACAAGGTATGAGGGTTCGAAATCGAAGAATCTTACATATTTTAAACAAAAAAATCACAAAACATAAATAGAGACTATCCGAGAAAAAAATGAACGAAATAATGTCGTCGGAGGCTTACCAAAGTGTTGCGAGTGGAGATGATAGATCCGAGGAGATTAAATATGATAAAAGATGATGGAAAAAATGAGTTTAATGAAATGAGATCGAAGAGTCGATTAGGGTTTTCCGTGCGAGAGAGGCAAGTCGCCAGTCTGTTGATCGAAAAATCACCAATGACAATCCATGGGGTGTGTTAATTTTTTAAATGTGTTATAACGTAATTTATTTAATAACCGACATTATAAACTATTTTTATTACATTTATAATGTGGGTTATTATAATAACTGATGTTTTAAATCTATCAGATAACACAGTTTTTACATCGGTTAATTTATAACTGACATAAAAAAGGCCGCGTGTTGGTTTTTTACGTCAGTTATTCTATATCCTTGTAAAAAACAAATCAAAAACCACACTTTTGAGTTCAGTTATAATATAACCAACGTGAAAAATTTAGCGGGATGAGTTTTTTACATCGGTTATTTAATAACCCACCTCAAAAAGGCCTTAGATGCTGACTTTTTTACATCGTTTAATTTATAACCGACATAAAAATGCATAGATACCACCTTTTTATGTTGGTTATTAAATTACTGACGTAGAAAATTGTGCTCTTTGGTTTTTTACGTCGGTTATAAAATAATGGATGTAAAAAACGAATGCGCAGGATTTTTGACGTCAGTTATTTTATAACCGACGTAAAAAACCACATATCACATATTTTCATGTCTGTTATATATAATCAACGTAAAAAATGGTGATGCTAAATATGTTTTCTGCACTAGTGATTTATGATTTTAATTTTTCCATTTAGGGAAAAAATAGAGAGATGAAGAAGATTTTTTATTACTGAGAATGTGTCTTTATGTTTAAATTAAATTATATAGCTCAATTAAAATAGTAAATGTTTGAATATTATAAGTTTAATATTAAATATATTTGGAATAATTATGGATAAAAACATTTCGTTAATTGTTTTGATAATAAATATAAAAAAAATTGGTATGCTTTGACTTTGATTTGGTGTCAAAACATCACAAACAATTGTAGAAAATATAAATTAGAAATGGAATAAAAATATATGATAATGAAATCAATCAGTGATAACTTAATAAAAAAATGATGTTATTCAGTAGAACTGAATATATTGAGAGATGAAAATACGATGATATTTCCTCTGATAAATTTAGAATTTTTTCTACCTTGGTCATATGATATTTGGTTTTATTGATGATGAGAATTATTTTAATAAATGAGTATTTAGAATCAATAAAAGATGTATTTAAACATATCACTCAAATTAGAATAGATAATCTATACTTGGATATTATTTCAATTACATTAACATTAGAAATATTTTTTATTATTTTATGAAAACCCATGGAAACAAATTTCATATAAATCAATGAGAAAAATATGAACATCTATCAAATAAACTTAGTTTTTTAAACTTATTTTTACTTTTTAGATAAGAAGAGTTATATAAGATATTTTTTACTAATGAATAAAAGAATAGTCTGTGTTCGTTGTTACCTTATTCTATATAACTATGAAATGAGATGAATCCAAATAGGAATTATGAATTTATTCTATCTAATAATAATTTTTATGATTTGAAGAATAGAAATTAGTAAAATCCAATTTTGGATTCTCATTCCACATAATGGGACACAAGAATCATCAGAAGAATGTGAAATGAATATTACTGGAATTTTTTAGTTGGAAATGGCATAAATCTAAACATCAAAGAAATTGTTATCACCAAATTTTACAATTAAAAATTTAAAGATACATATTCCCTCCATATCTAATGTATTTGGCAGTATTTATTAATGTTGAGTAAGTTAATAATGTATTTATTGGTTTTAAAATTTAACCATAAATGTTCATTTATCAAGGGAATGAATAGAAATTAACTTATATAGGGATGCATAATTAATGAGTGCTTGTATTAGGTGGAAAAAATAATAATACTTTTCAAAAATTTGTGCAATCATAGAATAGTTTGTGTAATTGTAGTATTAGTCACATTAATCATCATTTTATATATTAATTATCAAAGTCAAAATATATTTTTTAAATTCCCTGACAATACATTAACGAATAAATGACATTTGATGCATTTTTTAGGTGAAATATGATGATAAATCCCTAATATCAAAAGAATAAGTGAGCATAAAATCTACAAAAATTTTTCCAAACAAATATGTGTCATCTTGTCAATTAATCAGGAAGTTGAGGTGAAAAATATTTTATTTTATTTTTCTATAACTATAATATGATGGAATGTCTAACGTTCATTTTTTCTAAGAATTTTGTAACGGACAACATAAAATGATTTTGAAGAATTCTAGATGAATTTTGTTATTTAATGAATATCCTATAGTTTGATAATGGGAATAAATAGACATTAACTACAATTTAATATTATAGAAATAAATATTGAATAATTCATTTTTTTGTGTAATGGACTCCTCAATAGAATGGTTTTTTGAAAATAAATTAATTCATGTAAAATAACATGGACAATGCACTATTTATTGAATGTGGAATTTCACTCCAATATTTGAATTATTCTATGAAAGTGTCTTTTGACACAAAAAATAGTGCCTTTCATAGTCTAGGAAAAGAGAATACATAATATGAAATATTTCATGTTATGAAACCCTCATTGAAACAACTTAATGTTTTTAGAAGCAAACCTTTTATTTAGAATATAGTGGTAAATAATAAGACTTATTATTATTTAATGGATGAAGAAGTAATTTTAGGCTAATAGTCAAATATTAAATATGAAATATTATTTAATAAGTTATATAATATGACTATTTATTAAAGTGATGTAAAATTGGTTGATTCTGAAGATAAATAATATTAAACATGTAATTTTTTTATTTAGTGTGAGATAAAGAAGAATAAGATTACTTAGATTGTAGTGAATCATAAAAAAACACCCAATGATAATGATTCTAATGATGAATTAAATGAGGATCATGATGTTGAGGGTAGAAAATCTGTGACTGTAATAAGAAAAGAGAAGTTTTTTTAAAAGGTTGGGGTCGAAGCCTAAATTTATTATTTAAAGCAAAGACCTCTTTAGACTAGGTAGAGGGTGACCCATTACATAGGCCGAAGGCCCAAGGCCAAGTGGCCTGAATATAAGGCTTGAAATCCCATTTTTGGCCCAAATGACCCCTCGGTGAACAATACTGCTACAATACCCACACTGCTACAGTACCTGCTACAGTAACCGCCTCTGCTATGGTACCTTCTACAGTCCCTATGCAGCTACAGTTCCGCCGTTGCTACAGTTCAGTCGCTGCCACAATTCCACGGCTGCTACAGTGCCCCAATACAGTGACCTGTAAATTCACCACTACCCGGATTTGATCCCGGGTCTTTTGGATGCCAAGAAGGAGCTTTTACCACTATGTTACAAGCTCGTTGGCTATAAGATGAAGAAGTGTTTATTTTATCCAATAAAAAATCATTGGAGACAAGTATACTCTACTATAGACCTAGATAAAGAAATGAATGGGAAACACTATTCTATTATCTATGGTATAACCAAATTAACATTTAAGAGGTAGAAATGGAAAAACCATTGATGAATGCCACAAAATATGTGATGAACCATATATAATAGATTCAAACAGGGGAACATATAAATATTATGTCAAATTAATATCATACTGGTTTTAAATAGTACATTAAAAACATGTTTTATGAATATAGAATAATGATTTGAAATAAATGAAATCTATTATGTATAGTATATGATCTGATTTTTTGTATTGATATTGAAGAGCATTTAATCTAGTGTGAATAATTAAATCAATAAGATTTTTCACATTACTAACTAATAAAATGATGTTTAGAGTCAGTCAGTTCTCTGTGATGATAATATTTTTGAATATTTTCTTTTAAAAATTAAATATACATTAAACAACTAGAAAGATTATTTACTTAAGATGAAAATTTAATAGTTCATTATTTAAAATGGATTTATATTTTCTACAATAATAAAATAATTTATTGAATTCATTGGTATATATGGATCATAAAATATTGTAGTTTTATGATGTTGTGTCTGGATGAGGGAATATTTTAAGGAAATTAGAAAAATTGCATAGAAAAATTTCAAACATTGATTCTTTTATAAATATTGATACCTATGATATGATGATGTAATCTCTTTTTAATTTCATGGTTTCTTAACTTTTTTTCCTCTTCCATACCATACATTAATATTATTATTTTTCTCATTCATTCATTCAATATTAGACGAAACATTTCACTATAGTAAATATATAACATTAATTTCATGTTATTATATTGGTTTTATTTTTTGTTTGTTTTTCTTATCTATTTTCATTGGGGTTTCACTATTATTGTGGATTAGATTTTTTTGATCTAAATTATCAAAAAAATAACCCCAGTCAATTCAATTATAGAGTGGTTTTTAGAACATAATATTAAACCTTGTTTTGCTTGATATTATGGTGTTATGGTGCTCTAGGATTTGGTTGGTGTTGATGTTTGATGGTGCTCCATCATTGGCACATTAACCCTTCTCAACACATTCTACTAATCGCGTTATGTGAAACTTTAATCAAGATTACTCATGGAAGTGTTTCTTGAACATTGTGATGTTGTTGTGGGATTCATTAGGAATACAGGGTGTGACTAGAAAAGCATAATCCTTTACATTGATTTATTGATGAACCAATGATGTTATTCTATGGGTCTTCATCACTATTATCAATGAATATGGCATTTCATAATATTTTAAGCTATTTTTGGATGTTCTATGATGTGTTTAATATTAGTGTCCTTGTTTTGTATTTTATTGAGTGTTTTATAGTCTGGGTTTTTTAGTGATATTTTTTCTTGAAGCTGTTTAGTATTATCATTTATGTGGTAGTGTCATGCTCATGTTAATGATTTGTGAGGATTACAATGAAATAATGGTTTGATTATGTTAGATTCATGTGATCATACATTATTGATTTATAGAACTTATTTCATTTCAATGATATAATGTTACAATTTTATTTTATGATAATGTTTTTCGTGGTGATGGTTTATGAGGTGTCTCGTTCATAAAATCAAAAGATGACATGGGCAAGGGAAAGGCATCACTGTGGGGTATGTTTAGGAAAAAAATTTATTCTTGGGATAAGATGATACCTTGCATGTTATATGGCCACTCATTCCCCTCTATTGGAAATTTAATATCATATATTGTATATTGGATTTTTTCTATTTTTATTTTACATTTAAATATTTGGATATTATGAGATTCTCATAAATGTAACGACTCTATTTTTGGAAGGATATATCATTAAGATATTTACATATATATATATATCTGGTTTTATTATCATAGTCTGAATGGTGTTTCGTTGTCTCATGACCCAAAAATTACTATATTAAAAATATTAATATTTCTTTTTCAATTACACACCTCAATTGAGTTTTTATTGGTTTTCCTATTTCATAGTAACATGGATGAAAAATCTAAGACCATGGTTTATTTCATAACATGGGGTTTCCCCTAGGCACAATCTACAGTTGAACGATGTTGGATATTTTGAGGAAAGAACCCATTGGCGGGTGAATATAATTAAAATGATTAAATTATTTATTGATTTAATATTATATGATCATAATATATTCCACTATAAATACCATGTTAAAATACATTTTATGTGTTAGAGGAACAATTATTTGAGAATTTTAGAAGTATATTTGATGTTATTAACTTGAAAATCACATTTTAGGAATACATATATTCGCTCATGGTAGATTGAGTGGAATAAAACATAGTGGGACTTATTTATTATGGGAAATTGATTTATTCACAAATAATCCACAATAAATTGATGAAACAAAAATTAGTTAGTTTTTTCTCCCATTCTATTAAAATATTGAATATGGTTTATTGTCTCTTTAATTTTGATCTTATATATTGTTCATCACATTGGACTTATAATCTTATTGGATATAAATTTAAATTTAAATTTCTTCATTTCACATGATATCACCCTAAATTCACCAATTATATGGTCATTGGACAATAAAAGTTAACCAAAAGTATATTAAAATTTGTTATCTACTTTTCCCCCTATGTTTTGTGTCTATTTCATTATTGTACCATGAGGTTTCATTTGAAAATTTACAGTATGAGTTGAAGAATGAATGAAAACCCAGATTCATGGTGGTTGTACGGATGATGAATGGGTTGGAAATTTAAAATTGATCAAGATGAATATCTGATTGAATGCAGTTACACTTTGTATAAATGATCATATATGGAAATGGGAGAATTGTGATAGTGAATGGAAGTGTTATGAGGGGTTTGGTGGCCAGAATCCAGAAACCAAATATGGATCATTTATTGAGTTCCCAAGATTCAAGACCCATGGTTCCTTTTGTAGTGGAAATAGTGGTAGTAATGGTGTTGTAGTGATGTGTTAAACAACCTAAGGTTACTGTGGAAGCCTAGACTAAAGGGAGTATAGTCTAGTAACACACTATGTGTTGTCCCCTTGTTATGGAAGATAGAGTTTTAGGTAAGATAATGATTACCTTATGTGTAACTATGCCCACATGCTATGTGACCCCACCCAGGGTGGCCATGTTGTGAGCTCGGCGAACATGCCTTGTTCCCCATGTGGAATGAGATGTTGTGAACTCTAGGAGTACACAGGTATTCCCAAAGGAACATGGGAACATATTATCACCCATAAATGACCATTTAAATGACCATATACATTCACATGGCCAGATGTACATTGGTATAACATGCTATCCATGGGATTGGATAAGTATAAACAAAATAACCTCGTGTGTCCGATACATGCATTATATCACACATACATGACATCAAGTAATTAATGACCAGATATGACATGTTTTGGTGAGGACATGGCGATAATGACATTTTAGGTCACATATATTGTGACCCTTATTTCTAGTCATGTACTATTCTCATGAGTTTCCACCAGGTGTATCTCCTTCTACTAGACTCGAATTTTATTCGGTTAGTATCATATATGCTATATTTATCCATGTAGGATGTTACATTATCCTTCACATGGGATTTCAATATATGATTTGAGGTGTATAGAGAATGATACTTTATTAAGCTATGTTGGACCCAAATAAATAATCATGAAGGATCATCCTCATAAGGCTAAGGTTTCAAAGCCCATATAACACTAGGGCATGGGCCCCCTAGTGTGGAACTCCTTAACATGATTGGGTGTATGTTCTCTATCTATTCATTGATTGGAATTCCCCTATCATACTAGGGTGTGGGTCCTCTTTTCTAGGATTGGAAACCTCTATCACATTAGGATTCATGTCCTTTTTCTACTGAGTGACTCCCAATTAATGTTACAAGGCATGGGTACTATGTTAGATATTATTCCCACTCTGTTTTAGGGAAGTGGTGAGGTTAGGGTCCTTTATATGGCTTTCTTAGAGAGATACATGAGATGATGGGAATTATTAATGGTCTATTGGAGCTTTAAGAAGACTGATCATCCAAGTATAGGATCTGGAGATATATATTCCATTTCCCTCTCATATGGGTCTCTTTATGAGAATATATCTATGAAAGGGTTTATTTTCATCTTTTTCTGTCAAGATAATTTTTCTGTGTCTTTTTGTTTTCCACTCTTTGATTTTTGGGTTGTACTACTAGGTATGAATATACTCACCCCTAATAGGGATTTTCCTATAGTTATCGTGTCTTATATAGATGATGTACAGTTTTCTGGTAAAATTGGTGAAGCATATTTATATGAGGGTGAATTTTCATTGTATGGTGTTCATATATGGTGATCACAAGGTGATATCTCCTAATTTTCAATTATTCTAGTTGTAATTATGTTGGAAAATCATGTTATAGTTCGGAATGTATTTTGACACTATTCAATTTGGATTAATTTTTCATACTCTATTGTATTCCATAAAGATTGTTGCATGTATGGTATACTCTATATGCTATTATGTTTTTCTTTATTCCAAAGTAATATGTCATGTATATGGATGGGTTCATGCCTACATGTACATGATAAATAGGACTCCCATTTTATATTATTCCTTATAAACACTTTTTTCTAGGCCCTAGATTATTATTGGTGGGTATGGGGTCATTATGGACGTTTTTTCCACCATCTAGGTGGGTCTTTGTGGGTCAAGTTAGTACAATGTGGTAATAGGGGAGTTCATTCTCTGAGACGATGTTAGGAGATATCCCCTAATGGATAAATAGTTTTGAGTGAGGTAAATGGTTTTTATGATTCTTGACTAAATATTTCCAGCCATAAAATTGTGTTGTTGTGGATTCCAATGTATCCATACACTAGGACATTGACTAACTATATACTAACTAGAAATATGCAGTGATTAGTTTTGTGGAATCAGTGGAACACTCATCATATAGGATTTATTTCATTGAATGTCCTTCTTGATTCATCACCCACATATATATTTATATACATTCACATATAAATGGGGTATGTTTCAATAACTATAATATATCAATCTAGAATACCAGTTCTTGATTGTGACAAAAGTCCATGAGTGATGAAGCCACAATTAGAGGTCCATCTCAGGATGTGATTCCGCCCGGTGGGTTTGGATCAACACCCACCTTTCAGACAACAACTAGTACAATTAGTTTATGATGATGATGCATGAATGAAATGATATCACCATGATTTCATTAATCATGGACCACTATGGTTTCACAAAAATTCATATCCATAGGTAGAAAAATATTTCGTTGAGTGGGAGATCCATTTATTTAGGTCCATGTGGACCCCTACTAATTATATGGTTTCTCTAGAAGCCATTTTTCTCAATATAACACTCGGGTGCTGGTGAATTCTAATTGTGTAGTCTTGTAATATGATAAAACTCTCATTATCTAAATTCTAGAATCTATTTCATGAGGAGCATTTACCCTCATTCTTCGGATCAGTTCTGATCTAGGATCATCTTGAGCTATTTAAAAGATATATAGTGGTTTATGTGGATTCCATGAGGATCACTGACCTTACGAGGTACTATAATGAAATGGATTGTGACAGTTACTTCTAGGAATTAATTTTTTAGAAGGGTATCCAAAGATATATTTATTCCCATTCATGTCCGTTTCCCATTCAAATATACTCTTGCGTGTTAAGGAGGGTTCTAGTTATAGAGATCTTCATATCTATGGAATCTAAGGAGGATGGTACTAGTAGTATTTTTCATGAGGCTAAGTCATCTGTATGGATATAAAAATTCAATCAACATGGTCTCTATTAAGGATGAATCTTCAAGGTAGAAGCTATCCACATGGATATGTACCGTATTGTTTGTGAAGTTGTTTCATTCAATCAAAAGAGTGGTGATACTATACGTATAATGATCAACGTAGAAGAAAAAAGTATTCCAAAAACATATGGTTCATGGATGGTAGAAACCCCATTGGTGGTCTACTAATTAAGAGAAAGTAGTATGTTCAAGGAACTCCTTGTAATGGCCTAAGAATTCCATGCGGAGTTGGAGGTAGAAGATGAGTAGTTATAGCCCCAAAGGAATGAACTATTGGTAGTTAATGATGATGTTAGATTCTCCCACCACCACAAATAGGTGGAAAATTCATTGCTAAAGATGATAGAAATCATGGTCACACGTATTTTCTTTCTGTGGATGGAAATGATGAGGTTGTATACGTGATGAATTGAGGTATGAACTAGGATTATACTTATCATTCCACAATAATGATAGGAATATTCATGATTCATTACTTTATCATGATATTCATGTTATGAGACATAGAACACACAATCAAATCCATAGCCTAGTATCAATTTTTGGTGTTTCTAATTGGGTGTGATTCATTGATAACACTAATCTACTGGAGGTTCAAGATGTTGCTTTATAGAGAGAGTTTCTCATGATACCTCTTATTCATCAAGCTGAATCCTTTTGACAAAATCTTGAGTATGAATGGGTTTTACATAGTTTATTTCCATATTGACTCTAATCATAGGTGGGTTAGATGATTTAGGACTGATGTAAATAGATTCAACATTATGGGTGAGAGAAATATCATGGTTGAGTGAGTTGGTCATGTTAGAAGGAATCTAAAACCAATCACTCATCATTTGTTGATCTTAGCCCTTAATGGAGTGGGTACATAATGAAAATGGATTCTTTACATAGTAGTGAACTTTATGTACATCTTCCCCAAGGATGTTGAAGGACTACCTCAGATGTGGTATATAGAATTTTTCATTTAAAGTCACCATTGGAATACATAAATTTCTTTAACGATATATCTTATGGCCGTAAAGAGCTTTTGGAGATGAGGGTGTTGTTGGAGGAAATTTGATAGAATTAAATTATCATACCCGATGTGTCCCCCTAGGTAGCCTTGATTTTTTTTCGAAGGGTATGTCTAGATTTAGATGTTCTGTATTGATTATCAACGATTGGAACTAGAAATTATAAAGAACATTTAACCCATGATAAGGATTTGAATACATATTTTACTCTTTGTGAGGTAAAATTTGGTTCTCAATTATTAATATTTGGTCAAGCTATGATTATTTTAAGGTTCATGAGGCTTTTATTACAAAGGCATCATTTTGATGTCTCTATAGATACAAGGATTTCTCCGTGATTCCTTTTGGTGAAATGAATTCCCTCTTGGTGTTTATGTATCTAGTGAAATTGATATTTCATCCATACATGGACCTATTTTTTGATATCTTCATTCGTAATACCCCTGGTTTCTGATATGTAACCCTTTCTTGATACTTTTCTTGGTTTTAAAGTTAAGGGTGTTGAATGGGAGAGTCGGGAGTACATGGAATGATTTTCGGAGGCAAAGGGAAAGTCGCACGGTCAGCGTACAGTTTGTCTAACCCTGCGGCCAAACCATGCGTATTGGGACTTGGAGGAAGGGACTTCCACACGGTCGGCGCATGGTTTGTCTAACCGTGTGGCCAAACCATGCGAGAAGGGTGGTCGAGGCAGTAGCCATCACATGGTTAGCACATGGTTTGTCAAACCGTGCAGACTAACCGTGTGGTCACTTAAAGTTAGATCCTAAAATTGTGGATCTAACTCGTTTTGCATTTAATTTCCTTGTTTAAACCTCTTAAGAGACCCCATCTCAAGATTGCTCACCCTTTAAGGTAAGCATTCCAGAGGCAATCATAAGGCTTCTCTTGACGAATCGAAGCTAGATTCTTAAGGTATGTGGTAATTCTTGATCGGTTTCTCAGATCTACATTGATCAACTTATCATCTTCTCTGGATTTCTTAGATCTATGCCAATTATGTGTTGATCTAAGGAAGTGGATTCCAATTATGACAAAATTTGGTCATGGTTTTGTTAGGGGAGGAGATCTAATGTGGGTTTTGGAGATTTGACCCGGTGGTCTTGAGTGTTCTGCGTCTGTTGCTAGGTTTCTCCTTTTTGGTTGAGGTAGGTGGCTTCCCTCTTGAATCCTCTTGTTTCAATTGATTGTAATAGTTTCAAATTGGGCTATTTGAATGAAATTGATCATGAAAAGCATGGAATAAATCTTATATAGTGATTATTTATGGTTTGATGGAATTGTGAAATCTTGGTGAATTGTGGTGTAAAATGATTTGGATTTTTGAATTTAAAATATCAATTTTAAATTATGGATTTTCTAGAATGGTAAATGGTTTGATGAAAGATGAGTTTTCAATAAAAAGGGGTGTTTTATTGAAATGGTTTGAATTGGTTGAACACACTTGGTTTTGATGAAAATGGTTTTCAATAAAAGGTGTTTAATTGAAAGGATGGTTTTGGGCATGATTGTTGTGAATGTGTGGTGTTTGTTCATGTTGAATATATAGGGCTTGGTTGAAATATGACCTTGTGCTCAGTGCCAAAGGTGTACTGGAACATGGAAACTACTTGTACGAGGCATGGTTGAAATATGACATTCTGCTCAGTGCCAAAGGTGTACTGGCATATGGTAACTATTTGTACGAGGCTTGGTTGAAAAATGACCTTGTTCTCGGTGCCAAATGTGTAATGGGACATGGGGAATAATTACCTTATGATGACTTGGTAGATCGATGAGAGACAGATCATGAGTATGGAACTGTCATAACGATGCATGCATGGTTGATTTCATGGGTTTGTGAAATGATTGGGAATGACAAAACGGGATGTTTGTGAAATGGTTTGGAAATTTGTTTGGTTATTTTTCTAAAAAAAATAACGTGTTTGAAAAGCTAATTTAAATTTCAATTTGATGCTTTTGAGCATGGATGATTTTGGAAAACTTGTTTATATTTAGTATAAACTACTTTGGTGAAAATGTTTTATATAAATTGATTTTATATAAATGTGGCTAACTATTCTATCCTAGTAGCGTGAGTAGGGAAGTCATTGGAGAAAACCTACTATGTTTTATACTCACCCCTGCTTTGGCACTTTGGTGCTTTTGCAGATGGTGTATTCCGGGACACCGGTAAGGGTAAAGTAGCTTATTGCTAGTGGTTCTTGGTGAAGCTTGAGAGATGTGGTGGTTCTTGGAGCATGGTGCTTGGTGTGGAACCGTGGAGTGTGTCTTGGATTGTTTTGGGTCATTTTTTAGTCTTCCGCTGTTGTGTAATATGATTTGGATTAATATAAATGATGTTGTGTTTGTTCTTTCATTGTTTCATGCATTTTGTAGTGAATGGTTAATGGATGTGTTTATTTTCTTAAAGGGTAAATCGTCCCCCAATTTCATTTGAAACCCTTTGAAATTTATTGCCAGCCTTTGGCATCTTGGGGATGTCTCTTAAGGCCTAGTAATGACTCGTTGAGCTCTCAAGCCAATGAAAATTGGCGGGTCATTACAAATTGTATCAGCTTTTTCGGTCCTTTCCTAACAAGTGTTCATCGATGTTCATGGTCTTGGAGTTGAAATTCATTCTTGTCTCTTCCTTGGATGTTCATCTTAGATCGGAGTAGGATTGTCAGAACGTAAAATGTATAGTATAAAAGGATGTAGCTAACCCGTTTCTGCTGAACTTCAAGTTACCAGGTTGTTGGGTACATAAGTGTTTTCGATGCACTGCTATAATGTTGGAAATCTAATTGTCATGGGTTTATCCAATGAGAGGAGCATGACATGAATTTTAGAGGAATGACTTCCCACTAGGATTTCATATCTCCTGGTGAATAATGATTTATGATTTCAGGAAAAGTGATAATTTTTAAAAGGTGCTGAAATTATTTTCAAATAATAGATTTTGGAATGATATTTAGTGTATTTTGAAAATATGTTGAATTTAAAAAGGCATAAGGAATGTTTTCAGAAATGTTCGAGCATGGGAAAAACGTTGTTTTGAAAAGAATGTTGTGATATATGATGTGATAAAATTTGAAATGCTAAGCCATCAGTTTCTAGATATTGAGATTGACGGAGTTTGTTGTTGGTTTTGGAAATGGCACATGGTAGGCGTCATAGATTCCAGTTGAAAGTGGCCAGTGAAAATGTGGTTGCACCTGAACCATAGGTGAACCAACAGTTGGTACAAAGAAACTCTCATGCTTTTAAAACCATTGAGTTGGGACTACAACAAGATACCTTGTTTATGATAGCTGTCACTACTGAAACTCCAAATGGAGGATGTACGGTCATCTTCACTAGAGGAGCTGAGAACTCTAACACTAAGAGAAAGAGGGAATCAGACAACTTTTCTCAAAGAGGAAGAATGTAACATCCCAAGTAAGTAATGAATAATAGATATTATTATCTATGTCTTTTTATGAATAATATAGTGTTTTAGAGGTTTAAAATGAGAATAAATCCAATCTTAAGCATGGAATACTCTAATATTTTTAAAAGATTGTTTTACCGCCTTTTGATGGCGAACAATTTTTAAATCTAACTTTTGACAATTTTATAAGCTATATTTGTCAAAATAAACTTATTCATTATGTTTGGGACATTTAAATTTTCTTTGGATAAATTTTTGGTATTTTTCTGATAATGTTCATTTTTTTAATGAATAGAGAAAAGTGTTGTATTTTAATTCAAAACCTCTATTTAATATAATTTATTTATATATTTAGATTATCTTTTTAATTGGTTGTAAAGTGAAATTGGAATATATTTTTACCATTTAATCCAATGGTGGTCATTGGAAATAATATCACTTTGAGATTGGACATAAACGAGTGTCAATCTTTTGATAGATATTGTTTCTTAAAAACACGCTATTTGATTTGACAGCGGGATTTAATTATAAAATTAATTAATGAAACTTCTATTTTATGAATTTGTTAAAATAGAAATAATTTTTGATTTCGGAATAACAAATATAGCTTAGGGTGAAATTTTTGTATTTTTCGGAAAACCCTTAATTTTTTATTAATAGTGAAACCACAAAGTGGTAGTTACAAAAACTGATTTTTCGTTTAAATGGGACTTTACCACTTCTATGATTTGTATTTAAAAAATCCAATATAAATGATTTTCATTATTATGTAAATTGTGGTTCAATGGGATGAAAATAATTTTTGATGAAAAGTAACTTTTAAATTTTATTAATCGTGATTAAAGGTAATTAGTGTGATTTAAGGTAAAAATGATATTATAATAAAAATAAAATATCTTGACACTTGTCCTAACCCTATTGGATGAGTCATGGACGACGAAGACAATCCATGGGTAGATTTTTGGGACCCCATGGAGCCACTTGGGTATGATAATGACATTTATGCCTTTTATTTAAAGTTAAAGTAAAAATGACACAAACATGTATTTGTTTACTAAAACAATTTTTACATGGTGTTATAAAATCTAATTTTTTACTATAAATTAAAATTGGAAAGATAAAACGATTTCCTATATCATATTATTTTTTTTATAATTTTTAGACATTAAATAAATTAAATTATTTATGACATCATGATGATGCAGCGATTACCTCATTATTTAACAATTTAAATAAAATAAAATGATAATCTAAAATCTAAGACCTACAAATTTCAAAAACCTATTGGATGGGTGGATTTCTAAATCTTACCACCTTATCCTCGAAATAAATCAATTTGGGACCTTTACAATCTGAAACTCATTTGTAAATAACGTAACATTTTATACCTTTCCAAGAGTGCCCCTCCTCTCCTATTATAAAAGGCATCCACCTCTACCTCCTTAACAACACCTTTCAAGCCTTTGGCTCGGCCAAGATCTGACCATTTTGTCTCTCCACATCCCTATCCTCATCCTAGAATCCTTACCTTAGGTAGGAAGCTCTTCATATAACCCTTTTTGTTCAAACCAAAAAGAGTTACCAGATTTGAAGGTAATGTCTTCACTTGTGCTCTTTTGTTTTATTTTCTTCTTCAACCCCCTAAACTATTTTTATTCATTTCTTTTATAACAAAACCAATATCTTCCATATAATAGTATGTTGTTATAAGAATTATTCGAGCTACACTTACACACACCTTCTTCTAATGGTTAATGAAAATACTGTTTCTGTGGTTGGCGAATTTCTGCCTCACGAAACGATGATTGTTCAATCTTCTTTTAACACCTTTAATGGTGGCCATTAATATGTCACTATATTCATATATGATATATATTTTGTTTATGTTTTTCTTATGGTTTTGTATTTTTTATTTGTGAAATACCTTTATGGTTTCCATTATGGGTAAACGAGATATCTTCATTTTAGGAAATGCGGACTACCGCCCCCTCAAAGTGATTTGATTCATTAATGCCATATGTGGGATGTATAAAGGATAGATTTAATGATATTATATATGATATTATACTGTAATTATAATATACCTTTATATAATTATTATTTATTTCCATTAACGTATGAGATAGAAATGAAAGTAGCGTTAATGCGTACGTATGGCTTACCGTCTCCATGAACGGTGCATTTCATTTCTTATCCCCAAATGTAATTTACTATTATAAGTACATATATATAATGGATATATATGATGTATGTTACATCTAAATGATGAATATAATTATGGAATTAAAATATACATATCTCTCATTTAGTTTTAATTCCATTAATATGACATAGAAATGGAAGTAGCGTTAATGCGTACGTACTGCTTACCGTCTCCATGAACGGTGCATTTCATTTCATACCTCTAAATGATTATGTAATATTATAAATTAATGTATATACTGGATATATATGATATATATGGAATCTAAATCATGACTATCATTCTTGAGATAATGTATATTTGACTACGTGAACAACTTGTAAATATAAGAAGTTCACTTTTGACTCAAGTACCAAATATCGACAAAACGACCGTTATTAACTTAAATGATTACGTAATGTTCATAACATGGTAACAAGTGATATAAAAGTAATAATGAAATTTAAAAAGGTTCTTAAGCACGTATAAATTAACTCATGTTTATTATTCAGGACATTAAAGAACGATCGAGTCAAGTCGGACCCGAGGTAAGGGACTTCGTCTCAATCTCCTTTCATTGAGGCATATTTTTTTTAATACAGAACGTTCTATTATACGGTGTATAAAACCCTTTGACTTTTAATTTTATACAAAAGGAATCTTTTTATACGTGTCATTTTACTAAAAGACAATAGGGAATGTTTTTTTTGTACGTATGCGGCGACAACGACCTTTTCTGTCGCCGCGAGTATTATTTGGTCTTTGGGTTCCTCAACAAGCCGTAATGTTTTTTAAATGAAATAAATACCATATAATATTTAATGTATTTTGGTATTGAAGATGGGTTTTTATAATGGATTTGTTATGTCAATATAATTTAGTGATATATTGTGATCAAAGTGTGGAAATGTTTTCTTTCCATTATATTTGTTTTATGTTTTATGATTTTATAATGGTATTTGGACATTTGATGGGTGGTTACGTGATAAACCATAGGACGGGTGGTTCCGTGAATACCAAGATGGGTGTTTATGTTATAAAATCCAATGCATTGGGTATGGAAGTCATCCATATGGATATTCTATTAAGTGATATGTGTGGAATCGACTGTATGGTTATTTCATTTAAGTATGTTTATGTCCTAAGTTACCTTATTATGTTATGTGTTCTTTATATGGGTTTATGGTAATATTTTGGTTAAAAAAGTGTATTAAATGATATTTAATTTAGTGAGGAGTATTTACTACTCCATAAAGGTGAAAAGTATTACTTTGATAAATTATTCATGGTTTACTTGTTGTTTTGAAAAACTAACAGTTTTCCTTCTTTGTGTATCCCTTAGTGAGCTTTTTATGCTCACCCTATGTTTTTTTGAAATTTTTTTCACAGGACTTAATGTGGAATAGGGTCAAGGATGGGATCAAGGAAAAGTCATGCTATCTAAAACATGGAACTAGACATGTTTCTTTTTATGAGTTTTTATTTTATGTAAACTTAGTAGAAGTGTATACTATGTAATCTTTTGAGATGTAATAGTTAATACATAATTCTCTAAAAATATAAACCTGAAAAGATTTTCAATGTGAATTATAAATTTAATTCAATATTAAGTAAGGTTTAAGGTCGGGGCCTTATGAAGAACACATCATAATCGGACCACAAAATTGCTAAAACTTCCTCCAAGACCCAAGAGTAAGCTATGATGTTTTCAATGTGGCTCTATGAGCCACATCAAATGGGATAGTAAGGAAAAACCTCAAAAATGACATATTTGTTGTAACACCCCGAGATTTTATGAAAAATATTATTTTAGTTTCATTAATGTCTTGTGTTGTATTCTACACCAAGATTACCTTGCGCTATACGCAACACCGTAGTAGCTTGCAGTATACGGAATACTATTCTTGGATCGTGTTACACACAATTTTGATAATAGTTATTCTACGAATCATTGAGTATATATATATATATATATATTCAATGTATAAATGAAATATTTTTGGATTCTGTTATATGAAAAAATGAAGGATTCTTTCACAACACGCAACCCTGACTTCTCTTGCATTACACGCAATCGCGACCTTCCTCGATATCGTGTGTTGTACACAATACCGGGTTTTAATAAACAATGTTATATTATTATAATATTGTCATGAACTAGCCGTTATGAATAGTATTAACTAAATTTTGAATTTTATAATATTATTATTAATCTTACACATTTCTAGAACATGGTATAAGAACAAAATAAATTTTTCGGGTAAAATAAGTATTTTTCAAAAAATATAGTTTTGCCACCTTTTGATGGTGCACCAACATTAAATCTTGTTTTTGAAATGTTTATAAGTTCAATTTGACAAAATAAAATTCTTCTTTTGAATCAGGATATAAAAATTTACATTAGATAATGTTATGATATTTTTCCGATAACTTTCATATTTTAATGAATAGTAAAAACACGCTATATTTTAATTAAAAACAACTTTTCTCATCGTAATATATTATGTGGTTAAATTATAATATTGAATGGTTTTAAAGTATAAATAGAATATATTTTTACCATTTAATATAATTTATGACATTAGCATTGATTTTACCTTGAATTCGTAGGTTAAATCAATTCAATCTTTTGCAATGTTTTAATGAAAACCCGTTTTCTTTCGACAACGGGATTAATTTTAATTTAATTTCTGGAACTTTTGTGTATTGAATTTGGAAAAATGGATTTCATATTTGGAATCAGTGGATCCAAATTATGTTAATAAGCTACTTTTTATTTTTGGGAATTATGAATAGTAACTACGGTAAATTTTATTTACCATAGTTAAAGGTAAATCGGGTAATTAAGGGTAAATATAATATTTTAAAATTACCCTAACAAATTTCAAAATCCTATTGGATGACTAAAAGTCGACCCAGATCACCTAAGGGTCGGATTAGATTCATTTAATTAAATTTTTTCAATGAAAATAATTTAATTATTATTAAAACCAAAGAATGTGACAACATGTCACTTTCTTAAATCTTATAAGTATAATAATTTTAATCTAGTGATAAACATCATGAAACTTCGAACATGAATAGTGTCCAGAAAGCTAATACAATTATATACATCATAGGAATTTATTTATAATTTTTAGGGATTAAATAATAATCGTTAATTATGACACAAAGATGATGCAGTAATTGTCTTATTAATGAAATATTGACATAATTGATGTTACAAATGCACAAATAAATGTAATTTGAGGCTTTTTATGACTTACACTAATTTTCTAGGTTAATAAGACATGTTATTGTTGATTTAAGTAACTTGGTTCGAACTTATCATTCTGTTATAAATTTCAAAAAAATCATATACCAAATAGTGTCATAATTGACATAAAATAGTTTTTAAAACAAATATTATATTATTAATTGTTTTTTTATTCCTAAAAATCTATGGTTCGACCAAATGACTTAGATAAGATTATATATATTAATAATAAACAACTTGGGGTTCTTTTGGCATGATATAGTAAGTTTATTAACCATATAGTGTAAGAAAACAAAAAGACACGGTAAAAGTTAAATTATTTAACTTAGAGTTAAATCTAATTGATAAGGTTAAAATAATAACCTAAACTTGTCTAAATACTATTGTATGAAATTTTTTAGACCCATCCCCACCTTAACCTTGAAATAAATCAATTTGGAGCTATTTAAAACCGAACTTGACTTTATAATAAAATAATAGTTTTAGTTATTCCAAAGGTGCCCCTCTCCTCCTTTATAAAAGGACACCTCCTCCCCCTTTCCCACACACCATTTTGAGCCTTCTAGCTTGGAAAAACCCTGCCAAATCCTCCTCTCCACTTCCCTGGAGACATCCTAGAGTTTCTGGTCTTCTTTAAAAACCCATTTTATTTCCCTAAAAGGAGGTCTCAAAGAAGCACTTCAAAGAAGAGGTAATGTCCGTTACCGATTCTTTCATCTTTATTTCTTCTTCCACTTCTTCTTCTTTAGATGTTTCATTATGAAGTAATAACATCAGTATCAATCATATACTGATATGTTATTATAAGTATGAAACAACCCTATTTCACCATCTATCCATCCTACGGAAAAAGAAATCACCGTGCATGCGTACGTACGGAATACCATCTCCACGCCGTGGTGTAATCTATTTTCCACCACCACCTTACTTGGATGGGTATAATGGTGTATATAATGACTATATATGACTATTATAAATTTATAATGATTCTGAAATAGTATACATACACTCCAATACAATTCCACGATCATAGGAACGATATCATCACTCGTGTGTACGTACGGAATACCGTCTCCACGATGTGATGCGACTCGTTCTACATGATCTTCATTTTGTAATGATTATAGAAATGAATTGAATGAATGAATATGATATATATTACACTAATACCATTCTGGAAATGAGGTATCTATAACCTAATGATAAGAATAAGAATTTATTTGACAAAACACGCATAAGAATAAAAAGTTATAAACACCCGAATAACAAGTAGCAATGAAATATTACTTCTAAGAAGCTAAGAATATGACCAGATATGATATCATAAAAATAATTATGATTCTAGAATAAGTCAATAACATTATTTAAATCATTATACAGGAGGTTCAGACACTTACGAAGCAAAACCGACCTAAGGTAATGGAAATGCCACAATCTCATTTTTATCCGAGATTGTTTATACATTGAAATTTACTGGGGTGTATTTTATCATCCACATCCATGTTTCCTAAATATTTAATATTATTTCCATCCACCTACAATTGTTTAAATCCAATTTTACCCTTCAGTGAGTTTTTAGTAAAAGATATGAAAGGAGTCTTTTGTCGTTTTTCGTACGAGGTACTTTTTGACCTTTCCGAAAAAAGTACGAGAATAATGTTTTTTTAACTTATACGGCATGAATGGATTTTTAAAACATTATTTCCAAGAAGCATCCTTTACATGTTTTTAAGTTTATTTTTAATCAACTTCTTTTTTTTATAATTTTACGACATGTTAAGAAAGGAAAAGTGTTTTTGAAGTAGAAAGAATATTTTCCTTAAGAATGAAGTTCAAGTGTTTTATCAAAATTATTTTTCATCTAAGATAATAAAGGGTTCTATTTTTATCCCTATTATTACATTGATTTGATTATGTTGTGAAGGAATTATTTTTATGAATTCCTTTATCGTATATGAATTGTTTTATGATGTCATGATGTTTAATATTTCTATTTTTATTACATGGGTTATTCAATGATGTATGGTTTATGATTTTATGGCACACATAAGAGTGGTATAATTATGAGATGGGTGGGACCTATATCTCCTTCCAATTCATTGGGTAAATATTTTATATCTAATGAGATAGACATGGCTGGAATGGTCGGTTATACCGGTTCAGTGAAACAGGACTGAAACGAGGGTGACTCGGTTCAGAAAGGGACTTTGTCCACTAAGATAGTCTTTGAAATGAGTCTTTAATAACAAGAAATGATTCTCTATGATTATGTGTGTATGACACAAAGTTTCATGTTTTATGTTATGATTATTGTGATTACATTTTACTGCCATGATTTATCCCATGTTATGAAATTATGATCTCTTTTGCAGGTTAATATTTCCAAAAGTTATGTGCTTATGTATATGATGGGATTGATATTTCTTTTTTTACCCTTACTGAGCATTTGAGCTCACCCTTTTATGTTTTCTTTTCCCCAGGATATAAAGAAAGGTTTTAGGTATTAAAAAAAGAAAGATCATTATGGGAGATGTTGAGGATCTTTCACCAGGATTAGAAGAATATATTCCGAGTTTCCAAAGACACTAAACTATTATGATCCTTGTAGGTGTGTTTTTGTTATGTACTAAGTATTCTGCAAATGTAATGTAATGTCAACGTACGTCATTATTCGGGTCTCTACATTTGTAACAAGATGGTACACCTTCAACTCTAATGCCATAATTCTTTGAGGTCGGGTGTTCGTGACACTCTTCAGAAAGGGAAGTTTTAGCAGGAAAATAAAGAGCAGAGCATGAAAAGCAAAAATCTACTTGGAACAGAGCAAGTTGGAATGGATGATCAGTCACGACCCTCCAAAGTGTGAGGTACGGTTCTTTTAATTTCCACTTTGATGCAAGATTTGTTGCATACGGGGTCTCCCCATTCTTTTCTTGCTTCTTGTATTGTTGATATATTGGATTTACATGTAGAAATGATATCTTCTCCTTTGAACCTACTAACTCCTCTGGGTCAAAGAGAGTGTCCATCCTTCCTATGTCGATCGTGTTGTTTATTTGTGGATGACCTCGAATTGATGTGTAATTTCACAGTTCTTGGGATGGATGATTATGACATAAACCTAGGAATGGATTAGTTGGTGACGTTTAAGGCCCACATCAATTTTTATGCATGAATGGTGATTTTTGTGAGGAAGAATGACATTAGACATTTCATTAGAGGAGAGAAGAGTGCAAAGATGATGCAACAGATTGGTTGGCACCAACTATTGTCACGATCACGTATCTGTTAATGTTTTATGGCATTAATGGAATAGATCGAGGAAAAATAGTTTTCCAGCTGTTGTGGATCAATTTCTAGATGTATTCCCCATGAACTTCTCAGGGTTACCAACTCTAATAGAAGTGGAGTTTACAATTGATCTCCTTCCGGGGACCAGTCCTATTTCCCTTCTGTCTTATAGGATGGCACCAACGGAGTTAAAGGAATTGAAGGTGGAGTTAGAGGAGCTGGAAATAAAAGGTTTTTTTCGGCCAAACGTGTCTTTGTGGGAAGCACCAGTTTTGTTTGTAAAGAAACCAGATGGAACATTGAGGATATGTGTGGACTATCGTAAACTTAACCAAGTTATGATTAAGAATATGTATCCACTTCCATGCATTGATGACCTGTTTGATCAATTGAGGGGAGCTCAGTGGTTCTCCAAAATTGACATACGGTCAGGATATCACCAGTTGCGAGTTCGGAAGAAGGATATTCTGAAGACAACCATCAAAAGCATATAGGGCCACTATGAATATGTAGTCATGCATTTTGGCCTTATGAATGCACCATATGACTTCATGGATTTGATGAATCAGATATTTCAGCCATATCTAGATTCTTTTGTTGTGGTGTTTTTGGATGACATATTGTTGTATTCAAGAACAAGGGCTGAGCATGTGGAACACTTGGTGACAGTGTTGGAAATCTCGAGGGACCATCAGTTGTATTCCAAATTGTCAAAGTGTGATTTCTAGATTCCAGAAGTACGTTTTCTAGGCCATGTTGATTCTGAGAAAGGTGTTTTAGTGGATCCAAAAAAGATATAAGCTGTTATTTCTTGGAAACCGCCAAATAATGTCTTTGAAATTTGTAGTTTTATTGGTTTAGATAGTTATTACAGATGCTTTGTGCATGAATTCTAATGACTAGCTTCATATATGATAGCATTGACAAAGAAGAACAGTGCATTTCAATGGACTAAAGAATTTCAGAGATCTTTTCAAGAGTTGAAAGTTTTCCTTACATCAGCACATATATTAATCATGCCAGAATCAGGGAAAGGATACATGGTGTATTGTTATGCTTCGGGAACATGTTTGGGTTGTGTTCTCATGCAAGGAGACCATGTGGTTGCTTATGGCTCAAGGCAGATGAGGGTTCATGAGAATAATTACACAACACATGATCTAGAGTTTGTTGTAGTCGTCTATTCTTTGAAAAAATGGACACATTATCTCTTTGGTGAGAAGTTTACTATGTTTACGGATTAAAAAATCTTGGAACACATTTTCTCATAGCGAGATTTGAATCTGATGCAGAGGAGATGGATGCAGTATCTTCAAATGTTCGACATTGACTTAATGTATACACAGGGTAACGGCAATTTGGTGGATGATGAATTATGTAGGAATTCATATGCTCCGATGGCGAAGGAAGAATCAGATGAATAATAGTTGATGTCGGTCATAGCTGACATGCCTGTGGAATGTGAAAACCTAGGTGATGTGGCTATTTCCTTTTCAGCTATGCTTGTTCTTGATCTGGTAAAAGTGGTCAAAGAGGCACAAGCATCTGATGCAGAATGTCTGGTAATGATTTTAAAACTCAATGGCGAGGAGACCATTGATGGCTGGAAACTGGAAGCAGGTTCAGTTTGGTATTTAATGACCGGATGGTTGTACCAATGGTTTTTCAAGAACAACTCTTTAATTATTACCACCATTCAAGATGGGATGTACATCCTCGTACACAGAAGATGTATAAGGTGCTAAAGGCGTAGTTTTGGTGGTGCGGCATGAAAAAGAAGGTGGCTGAGTTCGTCTCGCGATGCCTAACTTGTCAACAAGTTAATGAAGAACATCAGCGGCCAGCTGTTATGTTACAATCATTACATATCCTAGTGTGGAAATTGGATCAGATAGCAATGGATTTTGGTATAGGTCTTCCAAGAACGGTCCGGAAACAAAATGCCATTTGGGTGATAGTATATCGTCTAACCACGTCGGCCCACATCATCCCGATTCTTAAAACTCATACAGTGGAAGATATTTCAAAATTATATATCCAAGAAGTGGTAAAGAGGCATGGGGTACCAGTGTCTATAGTTTCAGATATAGATCTGAGGATCACATCTCATTTCTATAAATCCTTACAACAAGCCCTTGAGACTTAGTTGACTATGAGTACAACGTATCATCTCTAGACAGATGGACAATCCGAAAGGACGATAAAAATATTCGAAGACATGTTGCGGGATTGTGTAGTGGATTTTATTGACTCCTAGGAGGATCATATACCCTTATTTGATTTCTCATACAATAATAGTCATCATACCTCTATATGCATGGCTCTGTTTGAAGCATTGTATGGGAGTCCTTTTCGTTCTCCACTATGCTAGGTGGAAACTGGTGAAACTTCACTAGTCGGGCTGAACCTTGTCTAGGAAACAATGGAGAAGATTAAGTTGATTAGAAAGAGGATGGAGACGAATCAAAGTCTTTAGAAATCTCATGTAGATTATCGCCGAAGACCGTGTCGTTTGTAGTGAGTGATCACATCTTTTTGGGAATCTCTCCAAGACTTGGACAACGTCATTTTGGGAAGTAGGGAAAATTATCTCCTTGATATATAGGACCTTTTGAGATACTCTAATGAGTTGGAGAGGTGTAATATCGGTTGGCATTACCACCACGGTTCAGTTCCGTGCACATTGTGTTCAATGTATCTCAGTTGAAGAAGTATCATCCCAATTCTGACCATGTGAACATATGGGATCACGTTGACCTAGAGCGGGATGTTTCATTGGTACATATTTCGGTGCAGATTATGGATATGAAGGATAAAGCCTTTCGAGGAAAAAGCATCATCCTAGTGAGGGTTTTGTGGCAACATGGTCATATTCAAGAAGAGACTTAGGAAAGTAAGAAAGAAATGAAATAGTAGTGGCCATAACTCTTTTAGTCAAGCAATGGTTTTCTACTTTCTGAGGACGGAATGTCCAATGGTGGGGAGAATGTAGTACCCCCGATTTCTGGTATCTTAACATTTCGGGGTGATTTTCTTGGTATTTATGTTAAGGGTGTTGAATGGGAGAGTTGGGAGAACTTTGAATGATGTTTGGAGGCAAAGGGGAAGTGGCACGGTCGGCGCACAATTTGTCTAACCGTGCGGCCAAACCGTGCACAGTGGGTCTTGGAGGCTGTGGCTTCCACACGGTCGGCACACAATTTGTCTGACCGTGCGGCCAAACCGTGTGAGAAGGGTGGCCGGGGCAGTAGCCAACACACGGTTAGCGCACATTTTGTCAACATGTGCGGGCTATCCGTGCAGTCACTTAAAGTTAGATCCTAAAATTTTATATCTTACTCGTTTTGCCTTTAATTTCCTTGTTTAAACCTCCTAAGAAACTCTAACTCGGGATTTCTCTCCCTTGAAGGTTGGATGACTTCTCTTAAGCGTTCCGGAGGCAATCCGAAGGCTTCTTTTGGTGAATCGAAGTAGGATTCTTAAGGTATGTGATCGTTCTTGATCGGTCTCTCAGATCTACTTAGATATACTTCTCCAATTCTCTCATTTTCTTAGATCTACACACATTATGGGTAGATCTACGAGGGTGGATTCCAAATATTACAATATTTTTCCTTGGATATGTTAGGGGAAGAGATCTAAGGTGGGTTTTGGAGATTTGACCCGGTGTTCTTGAGTGTTCTGCGTCCGTTGCTTGGTTTCACCTTTTTGGTTGAGGTGGGTGGCTTCAATCATGACTCTTCTTAATATAATTGATTGGATTTGTTTCAAATTGGGTTATATTAATGAAATTGATCATGAAAATCATGGAATAAATCTTCTTTAGTGATGATGTATGGTTTGGTGGAATTGTGAAATCTTGGTGAATTGTTGTGTAAAATGATTTGGCTTTTTGAATTTAAAATGTCAATTATAAATTATGGATTTTCTGGAATGGTAAATGGTTTGATGAAAGATGAGTTTTCAATAAAAAGGAATGTTTTATTGAAATTGATTGAATTGGTTTAACACACTTGGTTTTGATGAAAATGGTTTTCAATAAAAGTCATTTTATTGAAAGATGGTTTTTGGCATGATTGTTGTGAATGTGTGGTGTGTTTTCATGTTTAATATATGAGTCTTGGTTGAAATATGACCTTGTTCTATGTGCCAAAGGTGTACTAGAAAATGGTAACTACTTGTACGAGGCTTGGTTGAAATATGACCTTGTGCTCGGTGCCAAAGGTGTACTGGCACATGGTAACTACTAGTATGAGGCTTGGTTGAAATATGACCTTGGGCTTGGTGCCAAAGGTGTAATGGAACATGAGGAATAATTACCTTCTGATGACTTGGTAGATCGACAAGAGATCGCTCATGAGTATGGAATTGTCATAACGATGCATGCATGGTTGATTTCACGGGTTTGTGAAATGATTGGGAATGCCAAAACGGGATGTTTGTGAAATGGTTTGGAAATTTGTTTGGTTATTTATCTGAAAAAATAACATGTTGGAAAAGCTTATTTAAATTTCACTATGATTCTTTTTAGCATGGACGGTTTTGGAAAACTTGTTTATATTTAGTATAAACTAATTTTGTGAAAATGTTTTATATAAAATGTTTTTATATAAATGTGGATAACTTTTCTATCCTAGTGGCATGAGTAGGGAAGTCATTGGGGAAAACATTCTGAGATTTTTACTCAACCCTGCTTTAGATCTTTGGTGATTTTTCAGATGTTGTATTCCGGGGCATAGGTAATGGTAAGGCAGCTTATTGCTGGTGGTTCGTGTTGTAGCTTGGGAGATGAGGTGGTAATTGGAGCATGGAGCTTGATGTGGAATCATGGAGTGCGTCTTTGTTTGTTTTGGGAATTTTTTTAGTCGTCCAATGTTGTTTACTATGATGTGGTTTAATATAAATGAATTTTTTTTGGGCTTTCATTGTTTCATGCATTTTGTAGTGAATGGTTAATGGATGAGTTTATTTTCTTAAAGGGTAAATCATCCCCCAATTTCATTTCAAACCCTTCGGCATTTATTTCCAGCCTTTGGTGTCTTGGGGATATCGCTTAAGGCCTAGTAATGCCTCGTTGATCTCTCAAGACAATGAGAATTTTCGGGTCATTACATCATTGATATAATATCCAGTTACTCAATTTTAGAGGATGAGTACATAGTGAAATCAAGATTGGTCTAAAACATATTACACGATCACCATCTTCAATGTATGCTATTTAAGTGTAAATTTTGGATATGTGGGGATTAATTTATGATGAATTTAATCTTTTATAATAGATTAGATGTGGACCCAGTGATAATTGATGTTGTGATTTCATAAGTGTCACCTAAGAGATTGTGGGAGATATATATTTTTATTTTCCTGGTAGGGTAATACAATAGGTTCGTGTTGTAAATTTCTATGATATAGTCTTCTTTTAACACACTAGCATGTAGAGGGAAGAAATTTGTTTACACTAAGTAATTTCAAGGATCCTTCGATCTGTAAATGATAAGGTTTATTAGTGATCAATTTTTGAATCATATATTAGGGAATGAAGTACATAGTGTATTGTGATTACACTGGATTTTTTCTTGTTTTCATGTTAATTTAGAGGATGTTAGTGATTACATATGGGATGAGGTCATTGATAAACCATGTAAAGACCTAAAGTAATCATGAAATGAAGATATACAAGGTTGAGTTCACTTTGATGATGTGGATTAATTATATTCATGGGTAGTGTTTTATGGTTAACATAGAATAGTAGAGCCATATATATATCATTACCCAGAGAGATCTAAAGTAAAGACATAGGATTTAATTGGAGTTCTTATTATACTATGAATTCCAAATATTACATAATTCTAAGAAGGAAAACATGGTGGAATATTCCCATGTAATTAATTCCCATTATCTCTTGGTGGATGAACATCAGAAAATATGTATTCATGTGTCCTGGAACTAATAGAAGAAATGGGTTATATTTTACATTAGCTAATGGTTGTGTCCCCTCCACTTCATAATCACATGGGAGAGGCTCAATTGGAAGACCTCAACTATGAGGTTTTATGTGACTATATATCCGTATATGTTTCACTATATGGATTTTTTAAGAAGTGTTTCCCATCATCCTTTTCCAGGTATAGATGGTGGTTCCATTCACATTGTGTGTGTGGTAATTGGGTGGGGGGGGTTCACCCATTCAAATTAGTATTACATCCTAATGTGTAAAATATATACAAGTAACATTAGTGGTATATTTTGATGGTCATAATGTGTCATAATATATATGATTTAGTCTCTCAGAGTCTCACATGATAACAAGTGAAGGATGAGTACTATGTTTTGGCTGTTTTCAAACAACCTCCTATGATCTTGGATCAGAAATGGAATGACATATACATGGATATTTTGGGGAAAATTACATGGGTTGTGAGTGGACAGGATTCCTTATTAGTGATTATTGACTTACATACCATGTCACTACACATGATTTCAATTATGGATTAGAGTTCAGTAGAGTGTATGTGGAAGATATATGGATAGGATATTGTTCACTATCATTGTGTATCCTTGAGGATTGTCTTTGAATATGAAGCTCTATTCATGTAACAATTATAGAGAGAATTTTAAGAGTAATTTGGGAAACAATTGACTATTATTATGATATTAAATCCACGTATATGTGGTAAAAACAAGTGGACTATTCTGGTATTGGAGGATATGTAAAGTTATTGAGTTTTGGACTTTAGTGGGAGTTTGGAGGATTACTTTACAATGGTACTATTTTTCTATAACTATTGTTATCACTCTACTATCTTATTGAATCATTTTCAGGCTCAATAATCGAGACCCTTCATGTCATCCTTATTCTATACTGAGATTGTACATGCATCACTTAATAGGAAAGAGATGGTTTATATAATGACAAATAAATATATGGTGATCTTTGAGTGCATGATTAATTTTCAAAGAATACAAAAATCATATACAAATCCACATTTTTGGGCCATGGAGTTCGATAAGGGAGACTATTTTTTCATTATAGTAACCCCAACATGAGGATTAAAAAAGGTTTTATGTGGTTGTAAGCTATCCCCTCAGATTATAGTGATGTTCAATGACATATATACTATTAGTGAGGTCGATTTATACATAGACATACCCATGATAATTATATTGGATTCATAATGTCTTCCATGTGTCACAACTCAGGATATACGTGCATAAACCTATGCATGTAATTGAATGGGGTGATCTAGAAATAATGTATGGATCTACCTTTACAGTGTACCTAGTAGAGATCACAAATTGATAGGATACGATCCAATATAGATCGACCATCCCATTGGTTTATGTTCATTTACAGCATAAGAGCATACATGAGAGCTACTAGGAGTGTGAGAGTTATATGTAGTCTTAGTAGCCTCACCATTTTTTTAACTTGTGATTTTCATGGTGAAATGAATTTAAGGAGGGGAGAATGAATAAAATATTATTTCAATTTATTTTTATTTTTTGTATTTACATGTGAATATATAGGCTTATCCATGGAGTCAGTTTTGTGTTTGTGTGTCTTAAAAACCTGTAATTAATATATTAGAATTATTAATATATTATAATGGAAATTTATGCATATTTTCAATTTTTCTTGTTTTTAACATTTCTGATGACCTCTTACAAATACTCTAAGACCATGGTTGATTTCAAAATGTCAGTTTCCCCTAAGGTATAACTATACTTGGTTGACATTGGACGTTTTGAGGAAATCATCTATGGGTTTGTACATTTATTTAAAAAAAATATGTAATTTATTTTTTTTATATAAAATGATGTAAATATAATCCATTATAGGTACCAAATAATAAAAAAATCACTAATATATTCCACATGCCCATGATGTATTTTAGTTGAGGATTATTGATTCTTCATTTTCAGATGACGTCATATGATGATAATAGATTGGATTATGGTGGATTGAGAAGTTGTGCATGCCCGACGTCTTCTTCGTCCCTGATGAACATGTTCATCACTATCAATTGATCCCAAAATAAAGGTAGGATCATAATTTTTGGTTTCCACCCATTCGGATAAAATATATAACAATAATTATCATCTTATATAACAATGATATGTTATCTTCTTCTTCAAATGAGCCACTTAATTGTATTTGTTTTAGTAATCCAATTTAACATCTTAATTTCTCTTGTTATCACATTGGATACCCAAATTATGTGATCATTAAAAAAGAAAAATAGGAAAATTATGGATTCACATTTCAAATGTTTTTTCCCATTCATTATATACATTATTTTTGGTTGGGCCATGGTTCTCTGGTAGAAATTTCCAAGGCATGATAGAAAAAAATAGACACCTAAATTTGTGGTGGTTTCATGAATGATGTATATATTAATTTTTTTAAAATGGAACTAAATGAGTTATAGGTTTTAGTTATATCCTCCATGGTGCGTGGATGTGTAAAGGCAATAGGATAATTTTTTTGTGATAATAAGGGTCCTTTTAGTGTCTAAGTTTACAGAATATGACCACTGGTGAGGAATCAAGAATGAATGACCCTATCTGAGATCCCTATATTGTTTTCTGGTGGAAATTATTTGGGTGATTGTTGGAAGACAAAGCATAATGATTCCAATTGTTTTTATGGAAAACCTAAATACATGACATGAAGTTTAAAAGAACACATCGTGTAATATCCTAACAATAGTGACTATGATTTTGGGAATGATTGGGATCACACACCATGTGGCCGGGGGGGGGGGTGGCATATCGTGTGGCCACATATAGGGTGGCCATGATGTGTTCATGCTACACATGATTGGGGACACTTGTGGTAGTTAACGCTATGTACTATAGGAGTAAGAGGCACACCTTGTGGAACATATGCTAGGCCTAGTACTCAAGAATAACAGCATACATGGGAAAAAATGGATGTACACATGCATAAAGAGATATTCAAATTCACATCTATGAGTACAAAACTTGGACATTTGTGGGAAAGACACACCCTATAGTCCTTTTAAACACCATGTTGTAGTACATGACCTTCCTTCCCATGTGTAGGTAAAAAAATACTAAATTTCTCGGCGAGATCACAAATTATGTCACACCATGTGCATATGGTATACTTTTTTAAAGATATTCCAACTTGCATATTTTATCCATTGGGACTAATATATTGGAAAACATGTTGAATATCCTGATAAGTAATCCTAATAGAATGTAATGGTAGACTTTTCAGAGGATTTTTACATATGATGTGAGGTGTTGAGAGTGTGGCACCTCTTCGGGCCTCATCGGACCTATTGCAATGATCTTGCAGAATCATCAGTTGAAGGGTGGGGTTGGAAATCCCCTTTCACACTAAGGTGTAGTTCTTCTATACACATTAAATATATTGAGTGGTAACCCTTATATCACTAGGGTGTGTATACTCCATGTATATGTGGAACCCCCTAGGCACAATAGGTTGTGAGTCCTCTATCTAGATCTATTGAGTGGAATTACTTATCATCATAGGGTGTAGATCCTTCATTCATTGAGTGTAACCTCCTATCATGCGATGCCACAGGTCCTATATCCATCCACCTAGTGGAGTACCCCAATCATACTTGGGTGCACGTCCACTATTAACTGAGTTCCCCAATATCACACATGGGTGAGTTTCCTCTATCTATTCTCTAGAACCTTATTATTATACTATGGAATTGGTCTTCTATTGAAGATTGGTCCCCCTCAACCATGGGGAAGTAGAGTGGAGCGGGTCCTGCACATTCATTTTTGAAAAAAAACACATGACATGCAGGGGATAAATGATGGACATTAGGATTTTAAGTTGAATGATCATCCTGTGTGGGGTGATAGAGAAGGATATTCCCTTATAATCCCCTATTTCATTCATTATAAGATTTTTTTTGTGATGGGTATCTTTTCACTCTTTTTATGGGTCGAGATAACCTTTACCCTATCCTACTAGTTCCCTGTCTCTATTTTCCAGAGTGCCATTTTGTAAATATTAATACTCCCAAATTTATGGGATTCCCAGTATATTTCTTATCTTATATATATGATCGAAACTTCAGTAGTCACATTAGTGGAGAATTGTTATATTGAGGTTCATTGACCATGTATGGTTGTTATAATTTTAGATTAATAGCCAGAATCTCGCAGTTTCTTTTTATTCTAGTTATAGTCATTTTGGGAATCATTTTATATCTAGGAATGTATTTTTCTATTTTACAAATTGACATACATTCTGAAACTCTATTGAATTACTGGGATTCTATTGCACTAATGGTTTACTCTAGGTGTTTATGTCTTTTTATTATTTCTATACAATATTCCATTGAGATAGAGGGGTGTGTTGATACAGGTAATTTTATAAAATTCCACCCATTTTATATTATTTCATCTTGATTATTTTCTAAAGACCCTAGCCTATTTATTGTGTAATTCTATCAATGATATCTTGGTTTTTCACTCATTAGGCGATCCTTCGTTGGTGGGTCATTAGAACGCTCAAAAAAATTTCTAACCATAATAACAAATATGAGGGAGATGTGATAAGAGAGATGGCATATTCTCTAGGGTTACATGTTTCTTAATAGAAACATTACACATTCATATTACAATTAATTTACTCAAGAGATTTATTAAAGAAGATTGAAATGGAAGATTACAAACTGGGTTTGTCTATGATTGAAGTCAAAACAAAATATGGGAAGAAGTTAAAAATAATGGAAGTATAATCAACATTTTATCAATGATTTATTGATAGTCTAATATATCAAATATAAATAAGACTGCATAAATTATATGTTATATTATTGGAAGTTTAATTTTAGAGTCTTTTAATGGATAAAAATATCTCAATTGTAAAAAAAATAATTAAGTACCATCAATATACATTAAACTATACATTTGTTTTAAAATTAATAGAGTATATCCTTGATTAGAGAAGTGTATGTCTATATTTTAGTTAAACAGGAATGTGGCTAATTGATATAGATGAGTCCATAGTAATAAATATATGAAGAATTACTACATATGATGTCACTGATTGACTGTGAAAACGAAGTGCCACCGAGTTAATAGTGATCAAGGATATAAAAATTTACTAAAAAAATTATACATGTTACAACATTTAAAATGATAACAATGAGCTAATATTTAGTAAATTGGTTCATTAAAATATATTTTTTTTAGTTTTGGTACTGTGGAAGTTTCATTAATTTTTTAATGTGATTTTTACTAGAACATATTTGAAACTTCAAATTATGTTTTCAAAGGGAGAGGTACTCTAGGGTGTCACTATTTTTTGAAAAGGATAATATGTATAAATATATATATATATATATATAATGGTACATGTTAAACAGAGATCATTTGAAAATAGGGGAGATTATAAAAATTAATGATTTTAATGTTTAATTTAATTTTAAAAAATTTAAATCAAATTCAATTTGTTTCTTTATATTTAATTATTTCTGAAGTATGAGTGGATTTTGGTTATGGATGTACACAACAAATCATGGTGAGATTTTTATTTCTATGAAGGATTAAAAAATTATTTTGATAGAGGATATCTGTGCATTTTGAAATCCATTTTAATAGGAAAACTTTTATATCTGAAGAGATAGGGAAACCTTTGTCATATTTAAAGGCCTTTTAATAAAGTAATGAGTTTTATTGGCTTGAAAATAAAAAGAATTCATATAGATGACATGCATATGTGGAATCCATTTTTATGGGATTATTTTCCATAGTGGTAGAAAACATAACTAAAATAAAGAGATAATTCATTCTATTCCCATGGAACATGGTGTTTTATGATGGTGTATCATTCTATAAATTGATATATAGTGAAATTTACACAAGTCAAAAAATAACATTCTACATTAGGATTTCAAAATTTTTTAAGAGAAAATAATTTCAAAAAAAGATAAAAAGTGGGGTTTTAAAAAAAAATTATAAAAGATACTCTAAAACTAGGTTTTTAAATTCATAATAAAAATGAATCTTTAACAACATTTTTTTGAATACATGATATTAATATAATAATATAAACTACCTATAATGTTGTTTTTCATCTAAATTGACATTAAATTTCAATTTTTAATTACATTTAACAGTGGATTTTAGAAAAATAGATGTTAAATGTTCTATTGGAATTTTTTAAAATTGTGTGCTGATTGATATTTTATTTTTTCAAAAAAATTTCATGTGAATTTTGAATCCTCACATAAAAAATAATTAAAAATTTTAGATAACTCCCCTTCTATAAGAATATCAGCCTTATCAATATTAATAACTTAGATCAAGCTATTTATCTCTATTACATTTTAATTTATCAATCTACTCATATTTTGTATTTTGATCAATTTGAATTTGAAATCATTGTGTATAATATCTATTTTTTTAATTTACATTTATCAATTAATTATTTTTTGATTTCCATTGAATATTAAACTTTCAATGATATTTTAGATTCAATGTGAGATTTTAATGATATTTCCCATGATGCCGGATAAGTTTTTCATCATGTATTGAATCATTATCAAGAATCTAAATAACAATTATTAGTAAATAAGTGAAACTACAGTGAATAATGTATTATATTAACACATATTTTTCCAATTTTTTTAATTTTCATATCGAAATTTTATTTTTACATCAATGTTATGTAATTTTTACTAATATTTTATTAGAAGTTTTTTTATCTTTTCAAAACTCATATCTAAAAAAAACAAAATGAAAATTAATTCTATATATCTTTTTATATAATCTAATAATTTTTTATATATTCCCTGAAAATTATTTTTATCTCCTTTGAGTGGTTCCTTATTTTTTCCTCTCTCTATGAGAGCATGAAGTTTTTTGAGTTTTTTTGTGATGTGAATGGTTGGTGCATGGTTTTCCTAATCAATGTTCCCCCAGTAAAAACTATGCACACCTAAGAAGTGGGAAATACATGGTTGGCACATGGTTTCCCACTTCTCGTCCACACATAGGGGAAACCATTCACGCCAAAGAGTAGGGGTGCACATATAGGGAACGTTGTCCCCTAAATGTGCCCCCTCCAGCTAACCATGTGTATGGGATTTTAAACTCTGAATGATATTTATGAATCAAAATGAACCAATTTTAAGTACCTAATAACACCACATATACATAATATAATTTAATGGGTTATTAAGGATCTAATGAATAGATTTTGACACCTCCAAACCCATTCTACATAGGATCGAAGAGGAATTGATCTTGATCAATCACCATTGGGTAAGTGGATCTGATTCTCTGTTTTATCTTATAATATTCCTTTCTCTCCCCTATATATAGTGTTTAATAAACTTTTCACAGAAAGATATAAAATCTCTTTTTATTATCTAATCATTATCTTGATAGATCAGGTTTGTAGATATGATTATTAGACATTCTTAAAATTTGATAAATTTTAGAATATCTGATGTGGGAATTAACTATTTAATTAGGTGATCTAGAGGTAAGTTCATACATTTTAAAATTTCCATCTAATTAAAAACGTGATTTGATTGATTTTTATAAAGTTTATTTCAATTAATTTTTAGAAACATGATTTGAAATTGCAATTGGAAATAGCATGGATTTTGAGAAAAACCCTAAATTCTAATTCATTCGGAATTGTGGAATAATCTTATAGAATTATAAAATTGATTAACTGATTTGTTTTTTAAGTAAAGAATATGAATTTTTGAAAATACAAGATTTGTTTTGGATTAAAAAGTAAATAAATTATGAAAACTCCTGTTTCTATTTTTTAGACGAATTGACATATTGAAATAAGGAATTAGGAAATTTAGTTACTAATGATGAATGATTTGGATTATGGTGATTTTACCTTTTTTGTTGTTGTATTGAGAACATGTGAACCAATATAGTTAGTGGTTTATTTGGGAGAATCAATATAACATATTGATCCCCTAAAAATGAATTTATTTTGAAAAATATAACAAAAACTATGTTTGGATTTATCATCCCTAACGAGATATTTATAATACATGTTCACCCTATGCCTGAGGGGCATTTTGACACATGACTAGTCATAATTACTAATTTGATAATTATGATGATCATATAGCTAAAAACTAGTTTACTTTATGTAAGACATGCATGGTGGTTGTTTTTTATTATTTGATTATATATTCTATTTTTTAGGAATAATTTTATTTATGGACATTGATTTTTATAAATAATATTTTAAAAAAGGTATCTTTAATCCATTTTTGAAATATTTTATATCTATTAAAATTAAATAATGATTTGTTTAAAATTTAACATGGCATATTATCCCATTACTTTTTTATTTAAATTGAATGCATGATTGTTTCATTATTATGGAAACTATTATGGATTGTTTGTTGAGAAAATACAGGGATTTATAAATTACACACTACCTTTTGCTTCAAAATTTTGTATATTTTCTTATGAAAAATCTGAGTAATGGGAAATATCTACTCCAAGGTGGTAGATGTTCTTGATCCATAGGGTCATTGAGTGATGATGGTGACAGTTTTAGTTATGGTACACTTATATTCCACTATTTTGTAGAAAAAATGTTCCCTCTTTATTCTTGCATGATACCATGCTCTAGTCACCAACACATGGAGAATGGGAATTCCCTTCAAGATATATTTGATCCAGCATGGGAGTCAAGGTATGAGGGTATCATGGATGGTTCATAAAAAAGTTTTTTGAGCGGTGAAAATTGGTTATCTCTCTTTGATGTTGGTATTTGGTTATTGTTGTCATAGAATATAGAAGGCAGTATTGATGGGGAATGAGAGGTATTTATGAGTATTATCATGGTAATATCATGTTATAATGATCCTTATAAAACCAAGGGTGTTGGGAAAAATTTTCTTTGATGAGTATTTTGATATGTTTATAGTATTTTCTTTGTTGGATTTGAGTGATCTATAATTCTGAATATTTTGAATCCCATTTGAGTTATTTATCTGAATAACCATGTTAACATTTTTCTTGTTGTCTAATGGTGATGTGTATCATCATACCTCTGATACGACATTTGAACCATCCTTTAGAGGTAACTATCGATAAAATGTGGAAAGTGAACCCTCCTCTTGACTATCATCTCATTGTGATAGTGGTGCATATTGTCGAATCTCTAGGATAGAAATTCACACCCATTCCAATTGATCCTCTAGTTTGGTAACTCAAAGGGATGACTCTAGAGATTGTGAAGAAGTGTTTTTTCTCTAAAATACTCAATATTTATAAGGCTCTATTGATGATCAAGTGTTATATGATTATTTGAAAGGATATTCATTTGTTTTTTTTGGGTTATTAAAAATTACTTATTCAACTAAAGTGATGTGTTCTACCTTCAAAACTAAATAACCTAGCATAAGGTGGTTGAATTCGATGGGGATGCTGAAGAAGCATGAATTATTAGAGTGGTAATAAATAATTTCTAATTTTAATGTTCATTACTACTCGTATTATATGGTTTTAAAAATTTAATGGGATTTTTTATTATCTAGGAAAGTGGTAGATCATAACTCATTACCAAAAAAATTTATTGAGCTATTATAATTTTATCTTGAGATTATACGTAACGAGAATATAACAGAATGAATATTTGAAATGTGTCTTCTAGTTGATATTAAATCCATGGTTTTCATAATAATGCTGACTTATTCTTCTTATATACTGGATAAAATGTTGATGAATCATATTGACCTCACATGTAATTTAGGGTTGGTGGGAGTTCCTTTTTCTCCCAAATGATGTTTTGGAGTACCTTTAAAAGAAATTAGAATTTTTGTATGTATATGTGTGTATCATGATAAGAAGTTTATTTTTGAATTCTTGAATTACCTAGTTGAGTTCCTTTCAATTTCATCCAATGTGGAATAGTTGGGAATTTTAAACAGGTATTCACTAAGGAACCGAAGATAAGTAGTTTCAGTTGATTATCATGTTTCATACATAAATTTTATTATATATTACATATCCTACTCAGTGGAATAGGATCACCACAAACTAAAAGTACAATGGTGCTATCAGATGCTTTCAGAACAATGGGGTTTGTGAAAAGGGCATCCAAGATAAAGCATCATTACACAGTTGAAGAGTCGATCGAGGAAGATCAAATGGGTCTAGTGAATCTAATAGGTATTAACAAAATTGCTTCATCATTTATGGTTTATTTTATTGATATTATTTACTCTCACTCATTCAAATCAGCCAATTTTATTTATTTTATAACCCTTCCCATGTATATTTTATCTTATATGATTGATATTACTATTACCCTTAGAAAGGAGAGAGGGAATGATCTTTGATGTTCTACTTATTTTATCTATTTATCATAGATTAATCAATCCAATAATTTTCTAGTCCTCAATATTAAATATCTTGACATCATTATCAAGATTGATTGGATGATCATTCATCTTGCACAAATTGACTATTATCTTCATTGATCCTCCTTTACCACAACGGATGGAGAGGGACATGTTTTTTAGTTTGAATTGGAGTAGTGATCGAGTAGATCTAGACCTTATTTTCCTATGTTGGGATGGTTAGTATCACTGTTTAATTTTATCATGGTGTGAAAATATATGAGTGATGATCTCCCTACATTTATATAGAGTTTCATAATGTTTTTTGTTATAATTTCTATGGCATGCCACAAGTTGGAGAGGTATAAATTTCTGTTCCTTTAATACCATGTGATAAACATGTATCCATTCCTTCTTACTATAAGTAACCATCTAAATTTAAAGAGTTGAAGTCTTAGATGGATGATTTTCTTGAGAATGATTTTATATACCCGAGTTTGTCACCTTGGGTGGAACCCATTCTATTTACAAAGAATGATAATTGTGAACTTTCCTTATGTGTTGATTACTAGAAAACCAACAGAGTTATGATGAGTAAAATTTAACTATTACCTTAGCTAGATGACCTATTTGGCCAATGGAAAAGGGTGAATTTGTTCTCAAAGATTGATATTCGGTCAGGCTACCATTATTTGTGAATTAAAGAATCTAACATCTCAAAATCTTCATTAGGAGTATGTATGGCCATTATGAGTATATAATTATTATATTTAGACTAAATAATTATCCTTAAGTATTCATGGATGTTATGAACATCACTTCCCTTGAGTACATAAACAGATTAATTTAGTTCATCATGGATGACATCTAGCTTTACTCAAGAACTAAGGATGATATTGTGCATCATCTTGGGGAAGTGCTTGAAATTACGAGTGATCATTGACTTTTTTCAAAGATTATGAAAATTTATTATTCGATTGGGGAAGTGAGGTTGTTATGATTCAATCCATTGGAATATTTTCTTTTAGTTGATCTTAGGAAGGTGAATGTTGTTATGACATGGGATCAATGGTGAAATATTTTCCAGGTTTAGATCATTAGGGTATTAATGGGGTTTTACCGACAATTTTTAAATGATTTCGTAAAATTGGATTCTATGATTACTGCCCGCACTAATAAAGGAGTATTTTTTTTGTTATTGTGAATATGATAGTTCATTCATTGATGTGAAATTTATTTTTGACTTATTCAATAGTGATAACTCTTCATGAGGCTAGCCAGGGTTGTGTACTTTTCTGGAATTCATTATTTTTATTTGTTGGTTGAGTTCTTATATAGGTTGATCACATCATTTCCTATGGCACTATATTTATTTAAAAACCTGATAAAACTTCTATGACCCGTGATTTCAGACTCATATATGTGATGCATGCTCTTTAAGTTGGGCATAATTTCCTTTTCGGAGCATGGTTTTCCATTTTTTATGATCACAAAAGACTGGATTATATATTCCCTAAAAAGTATTTTAATCTCTATGATATGTATTGGGTGGAGGACATTTATTGTTAGATTATGAAATTTCCTATACCTTAGTAAAGGGGACTGTTGTCACTGTTGAGTTGAGTAATAAACTTCTATCCTAGGACTTGAAAGAGTCATTAGAAGATTGGAATTTTGTAGATATTATTTAATAGATACATTTAAGATTCCATGTGAATGAGTCTATGGATGTTTTTATCATTTATTATTTGACTTACTCCCTTATTGAACTTATTCATCAGGATAAATAGTGTGATGACATGTTCTATGGAATTTGATATTCTCATCATTGTGTGGATACCATCACTGAGAGATTTTCTCCATAAGGGCTATAATATGATTCAAAAATGGTAATTTTTTCCCTATTCCATTATGAATTCTATTATATGGGACACTCATAGTTCATAGTAGAAGGTGAACAGAAGTATGATAATGATGTTCTATGATATTCAGCGATGATCCTGGTGGTCATGTGTGAGAGAAAAAATCAATAACATTGTTTCCCATTATTATACATGACCACAGGTCAATGATGAGTACCAAAGACCTTAATCACACCTCCAGTCCCTTCTAGTGTTTACATGGATATGATATGATGATTTCATGGACATAATGGTTGGTTTTCTTTGTACACCTAAAAAATGTGATATTTTTCTTTATCGATTGACTGAAAAAATCATTTCACTATTATATCAATCCATGATACAATCATAGTTCAAGAAATGATATGTTTGTTGGAATGGGATTCTGTTAGGTTTCTTGGTGTTCTAAATATGATATTTTTTTAATAATGATACTCAGTTCACATTTCATTTTTTTGAGAGGCATGTAGGAGGAAATGGGATCTCATGTGAGATTGAGAGTGAAAAATAATTTCTAGATGGATGGATAGATAGAATGGGACATATATTTTTGAATACATGATTCATCTTTGTATCCTATATTTATAATGATATTGGGATATACACTTGGTACTTGTTTAGTTTTCCTAGAAAAATAGTTACCATTCACCCATTCTCATGAAACCCTATTTGGCCTTGTAAGGTCACCCATGTAAATATCTATTTTTTGGATATATATTGGTGAATCTGCCTTGGTAATACAAATTTTAGTACAAGAGGAAGTAAAAAATATTAGTATATTCATCAAATAATTATGACAATATAGTTATGATATAATTTTTATACCAATTATCATCGATGATTTTATTAATTTTGCGTTTTCGATCAGATGTTCTTGATATTTTTACCTCAGCTGGATCACAGATGTCTGGGGAAACATGGGAAGCTTTCATCACAGTTTTTTAATAAATTTTGATAAATTTTAACAATGTGGGAAAATTATCTGACCATTTATCACATCCACAATTGTTGATGTCATTACATAATGTGATTCATCTATCATAGCTTCATAAGCATCTTTCAGACCCGTCACATGTTTTATGTTTGGAGGATCTATATATTGATATTTATTTATTCATGACTGAGTATCCAGTAAATATTTTATTTTTTGATAAAATATTACTTCTTTTTGGATGATACATTTGGTCTGTGTGATATGGTAGTGTGGTTCTTAATCCCATTAAATTTTTCAGGAAAGAGGAACTAGTGTGAGAGAAGTGGCCTCATCTCATTAATATGATAACTTATTGGCATGATTTCTTATGATATAATGTTATTTATTTTTAGGGAAATTATAAAATTCATTTACTTTTCTATGTATCATTTTTCCCATGACTTGATCTCTTCTGTGTTGGGCACTAATTTTGGATTCTTTTTGGAGAACTTGTAAATTTTAGGGGTTTTTTTGTGTTATACATGGTTGGTATATGGTTCTCCCAACCTGTGTGCCCCCATTTTAAACAATTCAACCCCTGGGTAGTGGTAAATACATAGTCAGAATATTGTATCACATACTATGTACCACATATGTGAAATTTTATTCCTCAATCAAGAAGGGTTCTTGACTATTGAATGGTCTTCCCTAACCATGTACCCTCTCTAAATAACCATGAACATTGTATTTAAAGGTTCAAAAATTATTTTTAAAAATCCAAAACACCCTATTAAGAACATAATCCCTACAATCATCTATAATATTATTTATTTGGTTGTAATGGATCTCAAAACGAATTTTTGACATTTCCAAACACATTACTTGGCGGATTGAATTTGTTTTCTCTTCATAGATCTTCTTTGAGTAAGTGGATATCTTCTTTGGTATTCTCTTTTGATCTTCATTCCTCTCCTTCTAAGAGAGTGTTTTATCATCAAGTTATTGAGGGATATATTCCCAGATTTGTTGGATATAAGATTTTTTATGATTGATCTTAACTCAATATATGAATCATAGATCTTCTTCGCCATCAATAATCATGGAATTCCCATTCTGGGTGTCAATATTTTTAATCTGTGATTTAAAGGTTGGTAGTTTGATTTGTGATTTTCCATCTAATTGAAATATTTATTTTTAATATCTTTTGAATTATATTTAAATTAATTTATAAAACCTTTTTATAAATTGAATTTAATATCGTGTTTATTTTGATAAAAACAATCAATTCTAATGGAATTGGAATTGTGGGAAGAATATTGTGTTTAATAAAATTGAAGAAATAAATTGAGATATTTTTTCAGAATATGTACTAAATTTAATTTATTAAATAAAATGAAAATTATATTGAATATGAATGAAATGATGAAAACAATTGTTCTGGATTTAAAATTGAATTTGAAAAATTAAACTAAAAATAGGGAAATATAATTGTAAATGATTACTGATTTGAAATGAGATTGTTTGACCATTTTTTATTTATTGTTTGAAAACAAGATATCGTTTATAGTTCTTCGTTTATTTGGGATAATCATGCTACGATATTGATTCCCTAACAATGGATTGATGAGGAAATCTCAAACAAAAATGTACTTCAGCATGATTATCCACAATGGGATGTTGATGTGTAATATTCGTCCTAATCCTAATGGGATCTGTGCACATATGATTAACTTCAATCAATAATTTGAGATGTAATAGGATTCTATAGCTATTGAAACTACATAATTCAAGGAAGATGACCATGGTTCTTATTGTGTATTATTTGATTATATACTACACTATTTAAAGAACTATTTTATTCATTCTATATCATTTATATAAATTATTTTATATAAAATGATAATTTAACCCATGTTTGAAATGTTTTCTATCTATTCAAATGAAATAATGTTTTTTAATATGGAAATGACACATTATTCAATTCCATATTTTATTTAATTTGAAATCATGATTGATTTATTATCACTGAATCTATTATAAAGTACATGGTGAGACAATACTAGTATTTATTAATCATATACTACCTTTAACATTGGTCATTTTTTGTTTTCATTTTTCCACGTCTGAGAAAAGGGATAGAATAATTTGGAGGTGGGGGATGTTCTTGATCCTTTGGGCTGTGGAGTGGTGGTGGAGACCAATAGATTTTTGGACTACTTATTACACCATATTTCGATTTACTTGATAGTTTATTATACATATTTGGGTTTATGTTTCATTGAATTTTTCATTTATCTTTATAGGTAATATTTTACCTATTTTAATTTTGGTATGTTCCCCTTTACAAGTGTCGATATACCGATTTGTATCATGTCATATTTGACACTTTTGTGGAAAAAAATTCGCTAATTATTTATGTTTGATTCTGGGTACAAGTTTTAAACTTTTGGGATTCATGAAATCCCTTCTGGCTATGTCAGAGCGGGATTAGATGTTAGTGTACAGGGTTATCCAAGGGGGTTTGAGAAACATTCATATATGACTGACATAAAATGTGTTCACACATGTGGTTTAGTGTTTACATAAGTTCATTCTATTTGGGTTTTATATAATCAACATTGAATGGTACCTTCCACTTTTAAGGAATAATGTCGGTTAAAATTGAATTTAGAAACACATTTTTCTACTAGGGGGCCTCATAAAAAGTTTTTTGACCACATGAATGAATGACTATAAACCACATGTTTTTAAGAAATCATTGAGTAAAAATTATTCCAGATGAATGGGAATTCAAGAATGGATTGTTGACATTGGTACCTTGAAAATCCCCACATTTCAGTAGAAGATGTCTCTTGTATAATGATTTCAATATATGAAATGAGAAATAAATAGAACATCAGAAAAATAAGAATGTTTAAAGTATTTTTTTCATGAGATGTGAATTACATAAAAATTAGAGTACTACACTTTTATTAGTCGAATGTGTAGCCTCAATTGGGTGAGTTGAGTAGACTACATGCCCTTGAATATTAAAAACAAGTGGTTTGGAACATATCTTGTGATTTTTCACTCATCTGAAAGTTTATTAACTATAGAAAGTACTTTATTATAGTATTTGAAGTTAAATAATAGATATCTACTAGAATATGTTCATTGTGATGGATTTTTTAGCTAATAATTTCAATGTTTTCAATTTCATGAAATTTAAATTTAAAAAGAATTGACTAAAAATATACGTATGTAGATTGAAAAAAAGTTGGGTAATTTTATTGATATAATAGATTGAACATGAAAAATTATCATGGAAAGTGAAAGGGAAGAATAGAGATGGTTGTAGGTATCCTTGAATTTTTAGAATTTAATAGTGTGATACGGATAAATTGAATTAAATTAAGGATTTTCCTCAAAAATAAAATCATATTATAAATACCATTAAATATTAGAAAATTAATATCAGAGTATCATGGATGACACCCACTGTTTATTTTTATTGTATCATCCCCTGATATCATTGTAAGATTATACTTCTTGTTGATACCATCTCTTTTTGTAAAACTCTTGCATATAAGTTGAAAGAATCAAGGAAGATGATATTGGTAATGGATATGTAGTGATATTTCCATAAATATAATAATCACTAACATTTTTTTTGTATTATGGGGAATATCAACATATAATTGATATTTAATCATTGGATGTATCATAGTGACGGTTAAATATGTAAAATATCAATTGTTTTGATTATGTGGTTCCTTTTTTGTGGTTATGAAATCAGTTTAACTTGTATTTATTTTTGGTATCGTGATTAGAAATTATATTTGAATTTTAGACAAGATAAAATTAAAAAATAACATAATTCAGTAACTCAAATGTGGTATTATCATACCTCAAGTTACATTAATAATTAAAGAGTATAAACTATAAGAAAATTTAAATAAAATATTCCAAATAATATGAAATAAAATATTTAACGTAGAACAATTTATTATTATTTATATGACGAAGAATAGACTGATTCTATAAATAAATAGCTAAAGAAATTGAAAAATAATGAAAAAATAGGATCTTTTAGCTAGGAAAATATAAAAACATATAATTTTATAAAATTAAGATTTCAAAAAAATAATAATGATAAATCTGTGTTTACAAAAAAATATAATTACTATAAAATAGATATTATTTAATGGAGATATAAATTAAGCGGTTTATAATAGAAATAATATGGGTCTTATTTTTAATAATGATGATATAAAGGTATTTAAATCATAATTGGTTCACTAGGGATTAAAATAGGTCCCATGAGCTTTTTCTTTCGTGACTGATGATTATTTTAAAGGGAATAAAAATCAAAAAATTGAATTCGAGTAAAATATATATGTGCCTGGATGATAATACATAACTTATTATGATTATATTTTTTAATTATATTATATGTTCAATTATAGAATAAATATTTTTGTATTGGTTTTGATAGGAATAATTAATTTGGGTTTTCCTTACATTCTAAAATTAATTTATTCACGAGTTTACAAATTTCCCAGGCCATTGTTCATGTTTTTGTCTCTTAATTGAATTATTCAAAAAATGTATTGAAAATTATAGACTTATCTTAATCAAGAGGATTTCCTGGAAAACATTAGTAGACAGGAAATTGATAAGTAATGTGGAAGAAAATTCATCCAATGAACAAAATTTAGAGAAATTATATTGTACCCTCTGTTATTTAATTTTGTAAAAACAATATATTATATGTGATGATATAATTTAGGATATATTTCAATGTCAAATAAAGATACAATAAATAATAGAATAAATAAAAAGTATTCCAAGTTATTTCTATAATAAACCTAATTATTACTTTTATATGAGAATAAACAATTCAAAGAATTATCGGTCATGGTAGACAAAAAATATTATTTCAATGCTGATAAATATATGCCAAATTTTGGAGGAGAATTATTAATTAGTGGATTATATATGACCTAGATTAATTGAAATCAATCCTCTATAAATTTGAGTAAATATAAATTTTACTATTGTGTTTCATCAAACATAGCGACACTAATGTTATGGATGAATGATAAACCTTTTAATAATCATGTTATTGATATGTTTTTTGTGGTTATTGGCTATGATAATTATAGTGATAATTTTTTCAAAAACCCAATAGAAAAGTTCATGATTAAATAATATAGATATAAAATGAAAATTCATAATGTATAATGTTTGTAGAGGAAATTTAATGTGTTATTTCTTTTATTCTAATGATAATTTTGTTGAAATTCCCACAAAACCTCCCTTAACATATTATTTTTTGATAATGTTATTCAAAATGGGCCAAAACCCCCACCACAAATCATTACTATGGGATATTTATGATACTAAATCCAACTTATTACCTTGTTTTATGTCACAGAAATGTGGTTATATATGTATAATGGGGATACATATTTTTTTCCGGATGATGTTTAATCTATTTACTAAGACGAGTTCAATAAATGATGTGTCATTATTATTAAATTTATTTTAACTTGTGTCACTATTAGTTTTTTTATATTGATATATATTGATATTATTTATTATATATCTTTAATTAAATATGGAGATATCCCACATAGACTAAATGATTATTTATTCTTTACTAAATGCATGTAAAAAAGTTACATCATCATTATTTAATGATTCATTGGATTTATTATCTATAAAGTGTTTCAAATATTTTATAAAATTTCCATTATTTAAATTTAAAACAATATTTATAAAGTCAGAACATATATAATTATATGAAATAAACATTTATATACTTTGTGTGCATAAAAAATCTAATGGGGGATATCATTATACCTCATCAAGATGAGGTTTTTTGTTCTAAATTCAAAATATGAGGTTAAATAAATTTAATGACTTTTTATTTATCATAGATAAAGAGATAAAAATAATAAATATTTTTTAATGAGTTTTGAATTTTTTTTGTGATGGATTTTTTATAAAATATAGAGACAATAAAGATTTAATGAATTGTTACGAATTGTACGTTTGAAATGGAATTTCAAAAGATTATGTAAGGATTTTAAATCATATATTATAAAGAATTGATATTTTTTCATGTTATGTTACAATACTTAGTAATGAATATTTATAAATGGAGCTTAATAAGAATAAAATCTATTTTTTATAGTCAAATTAGATTGATTTAAAAATATATGAAGGCTACATAAGATTATTTTAGAACATATAAAATTCTAATTTTAGTATTTTAAAATTTATTTAAGACCAAAATGATCTTTCATATGAGAAACCATTGTTACTTAGACATATATATTATTATGTTGAATAGTTTCTTAATTATGTATGATTTATCTAAACATATGTAAAAATAACATAATCATGTACAAAATAGTTTTTAATAAGGAAAATAAAATATATTTTCTTTAAAAATAAAATTAAGTATAAGGAATATTTGTGTTTTTTTTGAATGATATTAATGTAATTTTTTAATAAAATTATTTAATTTAAAAAATTTAGGTTATATATATATATATTTCATGAGTGTTTCTTGAGTAGAAATAAATCATGAACTATTTTATGAGGTGTTTTTTTAAAAAATTTCTCTGTAAATTCCAATATATTTCTTAATTCTAATCCATGTGGAGTGGAGTAATTATATTTTTTATAGGCTTGAACATTTATATTTTTATGAGATACTTGTAAAAAGACTGAAATCATACAATCCATGGGATGCATGATCTTATGTTGGTGATAAATCTCCATTGAAAAATCAGATCCTTGTATTTTTTTGTACCAAATTAGTTTTTATGGTGTTGGTTGTAGACATTATATTATAGAGCGATTAAGGCCATTTCATTACTATATGATTTTCATGATAATAATAGACAAAGATTTTTTGGTGGGATAAGAACCAAAATACACAGAGTATTATCTAAAAAATTATGACTGAATACATTGAAAATAGATTGCGTTATCCATTTACATAATATACAGAGTGAGATTAGGCACAAATTTATAAATACCGTGAATACAATTATTTTTATTTTAAAAAATTCAAGAACAATGATTCTCCCCCCATCAAAATATTTGAATCTTTATTCAAGTGACCACAACAATGATTAATGATAAGTATCTTAATAAGATTTTATAATTTTTATCTGTTTAATGATGATTAATGTATGTTCGGTTTGTTGACTAAATAAAGGGTTTTACTTCCTATGAATGAGAATTTGTATAGTGGATAGTTTTTAGTAAACCATATCTGAGTATTTTAATTTAAAATTTATTTTTTTATTTAAACTATGAATATATATTATAAAAATAGAGGGTGGATTTTTTTATTTTCAAAAAATTAATAATGTAATATCATTTAAGTATGTAAGAGGTTTAAATAGTTGATTGGTTGTATTATGTAGGTTAATGTTGGTGTCTATAATGGGATGATCAACCTTGAGGAGTACATCAAGGCTTGGGACAAGCTGGCCTTTCAGGATGAAGAACTTCTTATAGATGTACACAACTGTCTGGTGACCAAAATATTTGAGAAAAGTTTTAGGTATATTTACTATGGTAGACTTAAATTGTACATTAATTATTCTGTAATCTCTTTTTTTCTTACCCATGTTTTCTCACTATTTTCTTAAAAGTGTTTGGAAAATAAAAATATTATTTTTATTCAGGCTAGTGGTGGTTAACAGGGGATCGGTTTTTCATATAATACATTGTATATCCACAAGAGGATCATTAGGTACTCAATTATAGTGGTAGAAAGGGGTGTATAATTAGGTGTACAATCATCAACCCAGTTATAGGATACCATATAAAGTGTAATGAGTCCATTTTTATTTTTATAATAGATACGTTTTCCATTTATAATAAAATCATTAAACCCCTTGATGGGGTTTTCTTGATGGTTTCACCATTAGTTGATCTAATTTAATAGAGATACCACTCCCATGGAATATACTATCCTTACATATCCTCATAATTAATCTACATTGATTCAAGGAGTTTTGAAATGGTTATTTAAGGAATGATCATTCCAGTGATTCTCTACCTCCCTATTTTATTCATATTTTCAAAATTTAAACATCTTCTGTTTTATATTGAGATTTTCATTCAATAATTTATTGTGAAATTAATTTTTGGATAATGTAATTTTTCATATCATACTAGATGTAGTTATGTAAGATTTTCCACACCTATATTATCCAAATTTATATACTACACATTAATAAGGTAATCTATTTCATAGATTTCTAGATTATGTGTTGAATCATGAGTTTTTAAGAAGATTGGGAACTTTTATTTATTTAGAAATAAAACTATACATTAATTTATGTGTCACCATAAATGTTAGTGATTTCATTTATTAGATTATTTATTTTTTTTTCATTAGGTTAAATTTGTTATGAAATTTGGTATACACATTTCATGAAGATGTTTAATGTACATTAAAGTTATATGATCTCTAGGATTGTTAGTTTTTTATATATTAATAACCCTACAATATTCATTAAAAAGATTGTAAAAGGTTGTAGGCCATATTTTTTAACAAATTTAAAAATTTATTGAAATATAATTTATTAGAATTTAACTTGAGACCCTAGATCAAATTCGAGTAGATGCATATTTCTGGTTTACTATAGTAGTACTATAGGAGGTACTGTTTGGTACTATGGCAATGAGAACTATTCATCAGTTTCATCCTTTGGGCCCCCAGTTTAGTCCATGAGTCCTTATAGCTATGGGTCCACCCATGACATCGGTCTAGTAAAGATTTATGGCCTCTTTAATGCCCTCAGGCCTCCTCAAAGCCTACGGGCGACCTTAATGACCTAAGGCCACATGTTGTGTAGAAGTAACCAGATAGACACTACAAAGTGTAGGTTCTAGATGAGGATTCAGAGCAGGAACATTCACTATATAAATGATAATGAATTTGTAAAAAAATGAATCTATGGAAATTTCTCATGGTACCATGTCTATGCATCATTGCATAAGACAGCTTGTCAAACATCCATGAAAAGGTAGACATTTGACATCATGATGTAGATTACAGGGAGTTGTAGTTGCAAGTGGTTATAGTCTACGATGAATTCATCTAAGACCATGAGGTCATGTCATATGAAGATGATTATGGGCCTTGTAATTATACCGCATAAATAATTATAAGGGTTATTATAAAAAGTTAATAAAATAAAATGGCATTGGGGAATTCAGGCAAGAAAATTTTGTGATTTTAAGGGCATCATAATATGATTATTAAATTTGTTTCTATGATATTATTATATAAATTAATTTTTTATAATGTGATAGTTGCTATAGTATATATATTTACATATTTATTTATTAATTTTTATATTATCTAGATTATTAGTTACATTTAAAAAATTAATTAATTCCAACATAACATTTGTATCATGAATCATGATTTAGCGATTTCATTTACTTTTTCCCAGGAAATATAACATACTATATTTTACCCATTTTGTTTATTAATATTATCAAATATATTATACTTGGATGATAATATTAATTTAATTAATAATGAATTATTTTATATAATGACTAATGTGTTTTACTTTTGTTTATGTTTATGTGATTTTGATTTCTTTTTTAATGTTATGAGAATTGTATCACGTATTTGGTTTTTAAATAAATTATGATGTGACATAGTTTTGATTAATTTTGTACACCATTTGAAATAAAATATATGGATTAATTATATTTTTAAAGAAATATTAGTGGCCTTAAATATGGAATTTTCGATCAAAAAATCATTTTTTTAAAATTAGGAGTTCTAATTTAATTATTATTCCTTATTTTAATAATGAATTTAAACAAAAAATTAATTTAAAAATTATTAATTTTCTAATAATCCATTCAACAGGGAATTAAATTTTTATCTAAAGATTTAATTTTATTGAATTTTTTTATCTAATTGAATAATAAAATGGATAAAGTTATTCATAATTTTTTTGATTATATTAATCCTCGTTACATTTACTTTCATAATGTGTTGAATATCAAAGATATTTCAAAGATAAGATCAATTATTTTCTTTTTCCTCTATTAATAAGTGAATAAATTCATTCTGTGAAAACATAAATAAATAAAAATGTAATGCAATATAATTCACCTACATTATATGGTTTCAACACTGATGAGGTAATATATGGGTTTTGTAAAGAAGGATAAAATGATTCACTTTTTTAGACCAAATAGAACATTCAAAAATTAATTAATTATTAAATTATAATGTCTATTTAGGGTGGAGGAATTTATTAGTGATAGGTGATGTGGATACCATTATTCATAAATGGACTCCCCTCTTTAGTACTTTATTTTATAAATTTATTTCTATAAAAAAAATTATTTATTAGGATATTAAATATAGAGTTTTTAATAATTATGTCTTGATTATACACAATATAATTTACTTTTAAATATTTGAAATGTTTTTAGAACATCATAGATATCATTATAACATTTCCTCATACAATTTTGTTTCAACGAATAGTGTGTTTTGGCTATATTTATGGTATTATATTTTGTGGATAAGTTCTTATGAAATTTTTTCAATATATGTAGAATTAAGTTAAGTTACCATGGTTCTGGGGTTTCAATATTATAGAAGTATATAATTTATTCTTTATTGTTTCCATTTTTACATTATCCATAGTTCATTATATTAAATAAAATTATGATTTAAGTAATAATGGAAATTTTTTATTTATATTACAATAATGGATTCTAAACATGTGGATTTATGTGTTTCACATATTTTAATAGTTAAACGTTTCTAGTTCTATATATAGGATTTTATGTTTACTGTAGGTACACATTATTAATTCCTTATAAAGGATGTATCCAATTTCATGGTAAATTTCCATCTTTGCCTCTATAAAATTGGATATTGTCACCTTCCAAAGTGTTATTCCAAAATTATCAGTTGATATAGAATAAATTCTGGAAAGATAAAACCAATTTGTTTACCACAAAATTTTATTGTTTATTATAATATTACAACTATACATAAATCTGATATACATAAATCTTAACCATCATGGTATATGGAGTTATACATTATAAATATCATTGGAATTTGATATATTTAATTTCTAGTTTTGATCTTAATTGATGGTTTTCTGTGAATTTTTTTTATTATATATATTTAAATACATATGTATATTCTAGTTCATATACTTATTTATGTCATTTTTATTTGAGATCCTCATTGGTGTTTATAGATTCTTTAGACTCACATCCTACTGGTGAACATTGGTGGACTTGTAGCTTCAGCTGTTATATTTTACATATGACAAAGTATACATATAGAAATTTATATTCTATAATAATATTATTTACAAAAATATCAATGATCAAGATTATAACTTTGTGAAGATTAAAAAATGATATGTAATGTTTTACAGAATGATATTTTAGCTAATTTTCTTGTGTATTTAGTTTTTATAAGGAATTTATATTGTAATTTTTCATTAGTTTGTACTCGTTTTTCTTGGATGGATCTTTTTTACGTTTTTTTATGAATATAATGTGAGTTATATATCTAATATTCTTAATATTATCTATTTATATGTTAATATCAATGGATATTGAAAATTGTATTGAAATAACTATCATAATGATATGTCATATAATATTTTCTATGAATTATAACATTTATCTATATTTACATTCTAATAAATTACGACAATGAATACAAATAATTTTAATCCATTGTGTAATTTTCTATGAAATTGGTATTTATGAATGTTTTTTTGCTCATAATTTCCAAGTTAGTGTTGATTAAATGATCATTATATCTCAGTACAAGTGGTATTATGTAACTTTTTTGGGTTTTATTGTGTAATTATTTGATAAAACACTTCAATGGTGGAAGATTGTGTTACAAATGGAAATATAAGTTATGAATTTGAACCCTAAATACTATTGTGTATTATTTTTAAATATCAAGATTATAACAATTTTCGCCTCAAAAGTGTAATAGGAATAATTCTAGATCTATTTTCTACATTTGAATATCGTTCATATGGTTAGTGTCAAACTAGACATTTGTATTATGTATATGATTTATATTATATTTTGGTAAAATTATTTAATTACAAGAAAATGATAATGTAGTCATGTTATTCAGAATATGCTATTATAGTCATATAATGATTAAAATCATCTCACATTTTTATTTTCATTCTCTAAATGACTTATACTTTATCTAGTAAGATACCAATATTAAATATTTTTTTACTAAATGATAAAAATACTTGTAAGATAATAATTTATTAAAAAAATGTGAGAATGGTTATTCATATAAATGAAATAACTTTTTAATTATAAATTGAACCTTGTTTATTGTATTTATCCTAATAATACATTAGAATATTTATGTTAAATTATTAGATATACACTAGTATAGATGTTTTATCAAATTTATCAAAGAGTAGTTGACTAAAAGCTTTTTCTCTTTTTATAAGTAGTGGAATGAAATGTTAAATTTATTAGTAATATATTAGATTTAAATTTTTTAAACAAATTAATAAAATGACAACTCTTAACAGAAATTTTGAATTAATTGTTTTTAAATTTATTTTATAAAAAAATAGTTTTATAAAACATGAGATTTAAAATATGCTATTTAAAATTTATTTCATAAATAATACAAAATCTGACTCATAATAGATGAATAATTAATATAACATGGACATTAAGTGTTTGAAAAAAAAATTAAATTCTAGTTGATTCATATAGTAGGGACGAAATATATTAGTCCTTCCAACTTTTGGGTGGTAAAATTATAAATATTTTTTGTTTTCTAATTATAATTGTAGTGCTTCATGATAGATGCATAAAAAGTACATTAATGTTATATTTTCAAAATGAGTTTGGAATTGGGGATTATAGCAGCTAATGAGTTTTTGGTATTGATAAATGTTTGAATATTAGGAATGAGAATTCATATGGGGAGTTGTTTTTCATACCATTTTCTTAGTCAAATTTATTATGAATTAATTTTTTCATTAATTCAGGAATTTAAAGAGTAAAAACATGATGTCATTTTTCGTTTTATGGTTTAAAAAACTCATTATTTTAAATAGTTAGAAATGTGTATGTATTTTATAATAGTTATAAGGTTTCATTAATTATTTTCTAGTTTCAGAATAGTTTGATTGGGTTTGTATTTGAATCATAGTACATCTTATGGATCAAAGTATATAGTGATGGTGAATGAAAGTGTTATACTCATAGCCAGACTATCAGGTACATGGTTTAATTGTTATTTAAACACTATCACTCATGGTGATTTGTCTTTATAAAAATATACCTTTTTTAATTTTTAACCATCAATAATTTTAAACCCATAAGTGTATATTTTGAGTAAATTTAATTTTGGACAAATAAATTAAAGCACATCCATCTAACATGGGTAAATTTATCTTTAGCTATTTCATAATTAATTGAAATAAAATTCATGATGTTTTATGTTTTAAAATTAATAATGAGACATTTTATTTATTCTATTAAATTATATTATATTCTTCTTTACTAATTATAATAATTTTTTTAATAGATTGATATTGGATTTCCCCAGTATATGGTGAAATACATTGATGTTTAATATTATTTCCTATATCTAATAATGTGTGTAATGAATTTTTTTATTAATTTCTTATAGTTATGATTCAATTTTATGTATTAAAAATAGTGGGATTTTATGATATCAATTAGTTTTTTGTTAATTTTTTTTTGTTTTTTATCATTTGAAAATACTATTTTTAATTATTTTGATATATATAATTTTCAACAAGTTATCTAAAACCGTTTTTCATTGTGATTGAGTATATTTAAATATTTTAATTTTTTATTTTGATTCAATTGGTTATTGAATTTGGTCAATGGATTCCCAGAAATAATGTGATGTCATCAAATTGTGATGATCCCATTAATGGATGTTTTTTGTTAAAATATTCCCAACTCTGATCAGTAGTTAATTAATATTATAGTGTGCCTTAAATATTTATTATACATTTCGATAAATTTAAAAAATTATATTTAGAAATATAATTATATATTAAATAAATTCATAATTATTTTTTTAAAATTTCATTAAATAGAGTCATTATAATAATTTTTTATTATAACATTATATTTCAATGATTTACATTTTTATATACTAGTATGTTCAATATTTTTATTGTTAAAGCTTATATCATTAAAAAAATATATATTATTGTTTCATTTTATTAATATTCATTTCATAGAAATAAATTATTCCATATTGATTCATTTAAAATATGACATATTATTGTGTAAAAATTCATTCTACAAATGATTTTCAAATAGAAAGATATTTAATCAATTGTATTAAGGTAATTTATTGGTTTCCATATGAAGAAAATAGATGTTTATTAATGTTTATATTTTTATACAAATTTGTATACATTGAGAGAGTAGTGAACACGGTGTCTTGAGTTTGAATTTATGATAATATTATAAGATAATTAGTCATTTTTATGGTATAACATTTTTTATACATTTTTCATTTGTACGAATTTATTATTTAAAAATCTATAATTGTGTTTGATGTGGAATTAGTTATCAAGAAACATTATTTCATTGTACATGAGCTTTAATTTCATTAATAGACTACCTTGCATAAAATTGGACTCAAAACCAAAAATTACTGATATAAATAATATTTATTATGTTTAGAGAATGTGAGAGACATTTTACTAGTATTAAAGATAAAAAATATGTATTTTATATTAGTTTCATTTTAATTCATAAATTTTTGATTAATATTCTCATTCCTAAACCTATATTTAAAATGTTATATACTAGTTGAATTTATATTAACATGGTCTTGAATTAGTAATGATTCTTTATTAATAATGATCTATATGTCTATTTTTCATATCCATATAAGTGAATCATTTCATTCCATTATATACAATATATTTTAAAAATAAATGAATAAAACAAAACCTAAATTATGAATTTTCATTGGTGGTGAGGTAATGGGTGGATTTAATAAAGTAAAAAAATGCATTGTTTGTTACCCTCAATTTAACATTCCCAAATTAAATATTTTCTTAAATTTTATTGTCCTAAAATTGAAAATATTTATTTATGGAAATAGGTAAAATTTGTAAATTTGACCTGAAATGGACTTCCCAATTTTTTATTTTTTTCCAAAAAATAAATTTTAAAAGATATTACATATTAAGATAATCAATTAACCTTTTATTACTTGTATGTGTTGGTTATTAGTAATTTTGTGTCTTGTTCCATATTTAACTTGTTACTAGTATTCCTTGGTTTCCGTTTTACCATTCCTTGAGATTTTTCAGGTTTTCTATTTCTGTGTTTTGTATATATCTACGATATATAGATTATCTAGATATAATTATTATATATTTTATCTATATATTTAATATATAATTGTGTTAGGTTATCATTATGGTTAATATTTTTTTTGATATTTATATTTACTACCAACATTATTCAGTGTTACAGTTTATACACAAATCATCTGATTTGTTATGTTTATTTCATATTGAATTGTAAATTTTAAATTATTTGTATTAAAATGATGGTAACATTATTTGTGTGTATATATAAATATATATTAATTATATTTTCATTGATATATGTGTTTTACTACATAAGGGGGGGCGGTCTTATTATTACACTAGATAGGTATAGAGATATGGGTTTTCTTAAATACATAGTATTTATATAAGAGGAGTGAAAAGGTGAACAATAATTCCTATATAAACAAAATTAACCCATTTTTAGGTATATTTCGTTCTTGGATTATAATCATGAGAATGTAAAATCAATTTATGGAACATATTCCCTATTGGGAGAGGATGTAGACTAATTGTATAAATGTTACCCACTATTTGGGTATAACTAGAATATGTAGTGCCTTTTCTAGATTATGAGCTATGACTGATGTTTGTATACCTTGATTTATACAATTATTTTTAGGTATAATGTCATTATTATTATTTTAATGTATTTATATAAATTTTTATATTTTCTGACATGCTTATTTGGTTCGTATAAAAAATAACATATTATACATATATAAATCAAAGAAGATATTTTTTATTATACAATTATTTATTATATCTATGAACTGAGATCATTGGGGGTACATTATAGTTATACTTTCATGCACTTTATATGTTCCAATTTTTTGATATATAGATTCATTTTTTTAATTTTTTGTACGAATATTTTCACATGTATCTATTTAGATATATTATGTATTTAATGAAAATAAATGATATAGGATGATAGTCATTCTCTTTGATGGAATTGGAAATGGGGATTGGGTTTAGAATGGGCGTTTTTTCACATTTCATAGTATATTTAGATTGTGTTGAGTCTGCCTATCATACTATGCATTGTGTTTATATTATCATTTGTGAAGATATTGTTGTATGTGTTATGATTCATATATATATAAATATAATTGTTTATCTATGATGTATATTAAAAATTGTATACATTTCACCCCATGATGATATTTCTAATATTTAAGAAACTTCTATCCTAGAGAAAGGTCATGTATCATTTGTGAAAAAATATAACATGGGAAAAATTGAAATTATGTGTGGTTAAATAATTAACCATATAATAATTCCAACCATTAGTTATAGGAAGGAATCCTAGGAAAATGTGGAACAAATATTTGGTCAATGATGATGTTATTCAAGTCAATGTAAAGTTGATATTAGTTATATACAATATTATATACTAAAAGACACATGAGAATTTTTAGTAATTACATATATGAAGAAATGACCCTTTCCTACATAAAATTATTATTTTTTGAATAATTATTCTATGAAGATTAAAAAAATCTCCTCTAATATTTTTTAATGTCGCAATTAAATCAATCTATATTACATATTCAAAATCATTTACATAAATCTTCAAGGGGTTCCAAGATACATAATCAAGGATGTTGGATGTGTTTAGTAATACAAACCATTATTTGTAAGGTTTGATATAGATTCTGGAAATTAATTTTTAATGTTAGAGGATTTCCCAGGGTTTGATATATATCTCGTTATGAGATATGTGATGGCTTACTAGTTATTATACCATAATCACATGTTTCTAATGTATTGAATTGAGAAAATTATTGGCTATATTTGGTGTGTTAAGTGAATTTTTTTACAGTGGATTGATTCATTATCTGGATGTTGGTTTTATGGTTTTGTTACTTTTTTGAATGTCTTTTCTTCACTAGAGATATAACTGAAGTGATATTATATTTTTTTATTTCATAAATTCTCAATATTTTATGGTTTTTATTGGAGTTACATTTTTTGGATTCAATATTTAATTTTAGAGGACACATGTTATTTTTGATGTACCATACCCAATATATAGGATTATCATTTAGATAGATAATAAATGTGATGAATCTTCACTTATTAGATTACATGTACTGTTAATTGGAAGATTATCTAGATTTCCACCATGTGGATGACATGATATTTTGGGAGGTAATGGTTTGAATAAATAATTCATGACTATAAACACATTCAAAAGTCACTATGTATAACTTTGTTCACATTGTGTGTTATTTTTAAACCATGTATAAATATTATTTATTTAATTTTTGTGCTTTCACTCTCTATATATGGTATCATTTTAATTAAAATATATTAGTAACATAATTTAGAGATTTTATGGAGGTAATATTGTGGGTCAAAAAATTTCAGTTATTATATATTTAATATTCTAATTATTTCTTCTAAAAGAATAAATTACCAATATTAAACTGAATTATATGAGAGATAACATAATTTATAATCATATAATATTTATTATGTAAAATTTCAGTAATTATCCATCCTTTCATAATCATATTATATTATATAATGGATTTGGTTCATGTTTTATGTATAATGGAAAATAAATTACGCACCCATATTTGAGAATAGTTTTTTATTTTACATGTATCATAATAGTGTAATGAATGTTGTGTGAGTGTGTTCCATTTTCCCAAATCATTGGTGTAAATTGACTACCGTCACATGTATACAACATTATATATACATGTTTATCAATTAAAATTATTATAATATTTTATATAAATGAATAATATTTATTTCAGATTCATTAGATTACACATTTTATCAAAAATATTATATCAGTTTCCAACTTTAATGAGAACCTATAGATAATCAACAGCATATTTATGTATTTCAGGAGATATATTTACTCTGGGGAATAGTAGATGTAGAGACCCGAAGCATGAAGTACATGGTCATTACATTACTTTTGTGGAATACTTAATACAAAACAAAAACAGACACCAAAGGACCGTAATAGTTTAGTGCCTTTGGAAACTTGGAACATAATCTTCTAAACTTGGTGAAAGATACTCAACATCTCCCATAAATATCTTCCCTTTTTTTCATACCTAATACCATTCCATATATCATGGGGAAAAGAAAACCTAAAAAGGGTGAGCTCAAATGCTCTTAAAGGGAAAACATAGTGAACATAAAACAATCCATAAACATTTGAAAGCAAAAACATGAACATGAAATTGAAACATCAAAATTTTGAGCAAAGACATAAATCGTGGAAGTACGTAAGGCACATATCATAATGGAACATAAATCATGATGAAATATAATGGGAATAAAACATGTAATTGTGGCAACCATTCAGCACTGGTTTTGATTTCTATAGTAGCCAAGGCATTGCTGCCAAGACCATCTTAGTGGACAAAGTCTCTTTTTGAATCGATTTCACTCCTCGTTTCAGTCCTGTAACACTGAACCAGATTAACATACCATTTCAACAATGTCTATCTCATGAGACATAAATCTTTACCCAATGCATTGGAGGGAGATATAGGTCCCACCCATCTAATAATGAAATCATTCTTACTTGTGCCACAAAGTAAACTTAAAACATTCATCATAACCCAAAGAATAAAATGGGTTTCATAAACATCATCCCATTGTTTCATAATCCATATAAAAAAATGGACATTTAATCATAAGAAAAATGAAACCATGTAAATCATATAGACATTAAACATGAAACATACACATATAAAATAATTTCATCTTAGATGGAAAATGGTTTTGATAAAACATTTCAAATGAATTCTTGAGGAAAATATCCTTTCCTCTTCAAAATAATTTTATTTTTACAAAATGCCAAGAACTTTTAAAATAAAATTAATTTGTTGAAAATTTTCATAAAATCTTGTAGTGTTAGCTTCATGAAAATGAGGCTTTATGAAACCATAAAAATCCGTTCATTCCGTATAAGTTAAAAATAACATTCTTCTCGTACTTTTGTTGGAAAAGTCAAAAGGTACCTCGTATGGTAATAAAAAAAGTTTATTTACATACCATGTAGTAAAATTCATAAATGTTCAATAAGGAAATTAAACATACATGAATATTTTTTATAAAACTTGTACAAGGATGATAAATATTACCCCAGTAAATACTTACGCATATGTAGTCTCGGATAGAAAACAATTGAGATTGCAACATTATCCCTTACCTTAGGTCCGATATGCTTCGTATGTTTCTAAACCTCCTGTATAATGATTTAAATAATGTCATTGACTTATTATAGAATCATATTAATTTTTATGATATCATATATGATTCACTTATGACTTTATATTACCTGTTCTTTTGTAAGTTCCATGTTAAAGCAACGTTTTGGGTTAAATCGTTCTATTTATCGTACGTGTTTGGACTTGTTGTTCTAGATATTATTACTTATATCCTGATTTAATTAATTCACGATTGTAAAATATGATTTATATATAATATATATTCTAGTATTTACAGATATATATGATAGATCGATTAAATGGAATGAAATACACCTTTCATGGAGACGATAGGCCGTACGTACGCATGAATGCTGTTTTCATTTCCATAATGAATTGAATGAAATTATGTAGATGACATACATATATATACACATAAATACAGTATCATTATTATGTCATTTATTTCATGATTACTTATTATATATACTTTATAATCTTTCATGAATGGTTAACATGGAGAATGAATCTCATCGAGTCGTGGAGACGGTAGTCCGTACGTACGCACGAGCGATGATATCATTCCCATGGTCGTGGAATTGCATTTAAGTGTGTGTATAATATTTCATAATCAATATCACTTTGAAATAATCATATATAGTTATATATTTACACCATTATACACATCCATGTAAGGTGGTGGTTGAATACATATTACACCACGGTGTTGCGACGGTATTCCGTACTTACGCACACGCGGTGATTTCGTTTTCCGTAGGATGGATAGATGGTCAAATGGGGTTGTTTTATAATTATAATAACATATCAGTATGTGAGTGATACTAATGTTATTACTTCATAATGAGACAAATAAATAAGAATAAGTATAAGTAGAAATAAAGTTGAATGAATCGGTAACGGATATTACCTCTTCTTTCGACACGCCTTTTTGAAACCACCTCTTAGGGAACTAAGATTGGTCATTGAAGAAGACCAGAACCTATATTATGTTTCTAGGGAAGTGGAGAAGAGAAATTTTCAGGGGTTGGCCGAGCTTGAAGGCTCAAAGTGGTTTGAGGAAGAGATGGAGGAGGTTCCCTTTTATAAGGGAGGAGAAAGGCACCTTTGGAAAAACTAAAAATATTGTTTCATTATAAAGACATATTTTGTATTTAATAGCTAGAAATTGATTTATTTAGAAGCTAAGGTGGGGATGTGTCGACATAATCTCATCCAATAGAATTTAGACAAGTTTGGGTTTCTATTTTAACCTTATCATTTAGATTTAACTTTTAGTTAAATAATTTTTCTTTTACTGTGTCTTCTTGTTTTCTTACACTATATGGTTAATAAACTTACTATAATAAGCCAAAAGAACCCCAAGTTGTTTATTATTAATATATACAACCTTATCTAAGTCATTTGGCCGAACCTTAGATTTTTAGGAATAAAATAACAATTAATAATATAATATTTCTTTTAAAAACTATTTTGTGTCTATTTTGACAGTATTTGGTAATGGCTTTTTTGTAAAAATCCTAACAGAATGATTTGTTCGAAAAAAGTTAACTAAATCAATACTAACATGTCATATTAACCTAGAAAATTAGTGGAATTCATAAAAAGTGTCAAATTACATTTATTTGGGTATTTATAACATCAATTATGTAAATATTTCATTAATAAGATAATTACTGCATCATCGTTGTGTCATAAATAAATTAAATTATTTAATTTCTAAAAATTATAAATAAAACACCATATTTAGGAAATATATTTATCTTTATAATTAATAATTATAGTCGAATTTATCTTATGCACAACCCTATATTAAAAATGATTTAGTTATTAAACGTTGATTTTAACTATTTTAACCCTACATTAAATAAATTAATAATAAATGTCCTAATCTAATCCAAGTGGGCCTAAATGGTCATATTTTATTTCTATGGTTGTATTTGGTCAAATTACACATATACAATAGAATTGGGACATGTCATAGGGTAATAATAATATTTATTTACCGTTTATTACCCTATTTACTTTTAACTGTGGTAAATAAAAGTAAAAAGTTACTATTCACCAAAAAATATTTTCATGTCATCGAACCACATTTTAGTCCTTGATATTAATTGTGTCACTCATATTTTCGAAATTCCACTCACAGAAGTGGTAAAATTAGGTCTTATGTGAATTTCCAAATTCTCCCAGGAGGTGGGTAAAAGACGGTGAAAAGTTCAATAAAATTGTTATATATCTACAATTTTTATAAAATGACTCCAATGAATTACATTGAACTTATATAGGTATTATGTATCAATTTTTACCAAAAATAAATTTAAATAAAATAAATAATTATTTAAATAAAAAGTCGGTTTTTAAATAGTAACCTAGTGTTTTCACTATTCATCAAAAATTGAATGTTTTCAGAAAAATACCAAAATTTCACCCTAGGCTAATTTCAATATTCTGAATCCAAAAATGAAGTCCATTTTGAAAAATAAAATTTCAAAAAGTGGTAATTACTATTCTTAACGGCTAGTTTATATAATATATCGTTGTTTAGCGAAACTCGGTATTGCGTACAACACACACTATCGTGGAAGGTCACGATTGCCTGTAATGCAAGACAATTTAGGGATGTGTGTTGTGCAAGATCCTTTTGGTGTAGCGTACAACACAAGAAATTAATGAAATTAAAAAGAATATTTTTCATAAAATCTCAGGGTGTTACATTCTACCCCCCTTAAAATGAATTTCGCCCTCGAAATTCGTCAATATTATAAATGGTTTACTACTAGAAAGTTTCTTTAATAGAAACCCACATCGTAAAATAAATACCAAAACATGGATTTAGAAACTATAGTATGAAACGTAACGGTTACACAAATTAACTAATCACTGGGTTTCGACATCGGAGAACATATGTGAAAAATGGATATGGAAGAGAAATCTAACCGTCATGTTCTGATGGAGAGTGGTATAGAACATGGCTATGAAAAATCAAAAAATTACAAAGCCATACATTTTGGATGATCTAGGGTACCATCTGATTCATCAGATATAAGGGAACTAGGACAACATTTTTTGTTTTGAAGATCATTTCCCTAAATTTGATGAATTAAAAGAAATACTTACATGATTTTGGTTCAATCTCACTATTGTTCATGCCTTAAACAATTTCCACTTCATCTCTTAACGAAATAAATTTGAATTTGTTATTCGTGAAGTGTTATCAGATCATGTGATAGAATGATGGTTCATTCCATCTGTTTCAAAAAAAATTTAGCAGAAGTTATTAAATATACATAAGTCGATTAATCGTATATGGTTCCTAAAATTGACATATACTTCATCTATCATACCGCTTAATAAAATAAAACTAGTTTCTACTAACCAGGGACTTCTTTTAGGCCAGTGGTAGGTGATAAAGGCCAGTCGCACTTTGGTTGTGGGTCCGATTCCCACAGCCTTGTCCGACACGATGGGTTGTCGCCCGTCCTGCAGGTTGTCCTTTTTTTCTAAATATAAATTATTATAACATTCCATCAATAATATCGAAATTGTTCTAGCCTTAAACAATACTAACTTATGTCCAACATAATCCATTCAAATCTTTAGGCTTATCCAATATACTATTTTCCAATCTCATATTATAGTGAAAACAATTACCAAAGAGTTCAGATAACAATCATGTCAATACCATCATTGATCCCCATATATCATAAGATATGTCTTGTTGGTCACTTTACAAACATTATAAGGCCTTAATCATGTATTCTCTTGAAAAAAAATGATTTCCCATTGAACCTTAGTGAAAACATGAATGCAGTTAAAAGTTAACACATTGCACATAACAAAATCCTCAAAACTCTATATACTCAAACCATGATATCACTTAGTCCTTATATCAATCATGAGCTCGTGAATACTGTTAAACATTTCATTTTCTCCTTATCCATTCATTATGCATATATCATCTGCTTTCCAAAATATTTGAATCACTTTTCATTGTTACTTGTACCATAAAATTATTGAAAACCATAATAGACTAATACAAAAATAATCTAATACACCATAAAAGTAACTCAACAACATTATTCTTGAATACCAATACATAAACACTTCAATCCATCCTCTTCAATGATTGTCCTAGAATTAGTCCTTCCTTGATTTAGAAGTAACTTTTTAGGTCAGGGCATTGAGTTGGGTAATGCCCATGTTCTCCACAAATAAGACACTGAACTCCATAACAGTCTTTCACTCTATGACCCTTTTCTCCACAGAGATAACATATGTTCCTCCATTTGAGGTATTCTTCAAGGTTCTTATTCCCTTCTTTAGAAATCATAATCTTCTATTCTTTATGGTCCTCAACACGCGAACATGCATAAAAGTCTGTCTTCCTCTTATTTGATTAATTAGGCATACCACTAAATTTCACCTTGTTAATCGTATATCGCGAGGACTGTTTCGGAATAATCACAGTATTTTTCTATCTAGGAATTACACAATTTTGTTTCTCATAGTCACCAATTTGTCCATTGGATTCCATATTAAACGAATTCCTTCTGGTTCCCTCCATTGACTAAAACACAAAAAAAGTTCTGTGAAAGGAAAAAATCATTCTGGGGAAAACGACATAGTAAAGGGGGAGTACCCTCAATATCTAACTGCTTAGGTTAAATTCTAAGATCGTTACCGTAGTTCTAGGACTACATCCTATACGTATACTTGTCTTTAGGGACATTCCTAGACATACCATAGAAATACCTCTAGGGATCTCACTAACATTTTTGCAGCCTAGTTTCTAAAGGTTGGCTAAATCTTTCCTCTGATACCAACTGTAGAGACCCGAAGCATGACGTACATGGACATTACATTACTTTTGAGGAATAATTAATACATATCATAAACATACACCAAAGGACCGTAATAGTTTAGTGCCTTTGGAAACTTGGAAAATAATCTTCTAATCATGGTGAAAGATCCTCAACATCTCCCATAAATATCTTCCTTTATTTCTTACCTAATACCTTTCCTTATATCCTGGGGAAAAGAAAACATAAAAAGGGTGACCTCAAATGCTCAGTAAGGGAAAACATAGTGAACATAAAATAATCCATAAATATTTGAAAGAAAAAACTTGAACATGAAATTCAAACATCGAAATATTGAGCAAAGACATAAATCGTGGAAGTAAAAAAGGAATATATTATAATGGAACATAAATCATGATGAAATATAATGGGAATAAAACATGTAATTGTGGCAAACATTCAGCACTTGTTATAATTTCCATAGTAGCCAAGGCATTGCTGCCAAAACCATCTTAGTGGACAAAGTCCCTTTCTAAATCGAGTTCACTCCTCGTTTCAGTCCTGTAACACTGAACTGGATTAACTTACCGTTCCAGCCATGTCTATCTCATGAGATATAAATCTTTACCCAATTTATTATAGGGAGATATAGGTCCCATCCATCTCATAATGAAATCAATCTTACTTGTGCCACAAAATAAACTTAAAAAATTTATCATATCCGAAAGAATAAAATGGGTTTCATAAACATCATCTCATCATTTCATAATACATATAAAACAAATGGACATTTCATCATAAGAAAATTGAAACCATGTAAATCATAGAGATATTAAACATGAAACATACAAATATGAAATAATTTCATCTTATATGGAAAATGGTTTTGATAAAACATTTGAAATGAATTCTTGAGGAAAATATCCTTTCATCTTCAAAATCATTTTCTTTTCACAAAATTCCATGAAATTTTAAAATAAAATTATTTTGTTGAAAATTATCAAAAAATCTTGTAGAGTAAGATTCATGAAAATGAGGCGTTATGAAACTGTAAAAATCTGTTCATGTCGTATAAGTTAAAAATAACATTCTACTCATACTTTTGTTGGAAAAGTCAAAAGGTACCTCGTATGGTAATAAAAAAAGATTCCTTACATACCATGTAGTAAAAGTCAAAAATGTGCAAAAGGACTCTAAACATACATGAAATTTTTTTTATAAAACTTGGACAAGGATGATAAATATTACCCCAGTAAATACTTACGTATAAACAATCTCAGATAGAAAACAATTAAGATTGCAACATTATCCCTTACCTTAGGTCTGATATGCTTCGTACATTTACGAACCTCCTGTATAATGATTTAAATAATTTCATTGACTTAATACAGAATTATATTCATTGTTATGATATCATATATGGTTCACTTATGACTTTATATTACCCGTTCTTTTGTAAGTTCCATGTTAAAGCAGCTTTATGAGTTATATTGTTTTATTTATCGTACATATTTGGACTTGTTGTTCTTGATATTATTACTTATATCCTGATTTACTTAATTCCAGAATGTAAAACATGATTTATATATAATATATATTCAGTATATACATATATATATGATAGATAGATTAAATGTAATGAAATACACCGTTCATGGAGACGGTAGGTCGTACGTACGCATGAACACTGTTTTCATTTCCTTATTGAATTGAATGAAATTAAGTAGATGATATACATATATATACACATTAATCCATTATCATTATTATGTCATATATTTCATGATTACTTATTATATATAATTTATAATCATTCATGAATGGTCAACATGGAGACTGAATCTCATCTCGTCGGGGAGACGGTAGTCCGTACGTACGCACGAGCGATGATATCATTCCCATGATCGTGGAATTGCATTGAAATGTATGTATAATATTTCAGAATCTATATCACTTTTCAATAATCATATATAGTTATTTATTTACACCGTTATACCCATCCATTTAAGGTGGTGGTCGAAAACAGATTACACCACGGCGTGGAGACGGTATTCCGTACGTACGCACACGCGGTGATTTCATTTTCCGTAGGATAGATAGTTAGTGAAATAGGGTTGTTTAATACTTATAATAATATATCATTATATTAGTGATACTGATGTTATTACTTCATAATGAAACAACTAAATAAGAAGAAGTAGAAGAAGAAATAAAGTTGAAAAAATCGTTAATGGATATTACCTCTTCTTTCGACACGCCTTTTTGAAAAATTCTCATAGGGCACTAATATTAGTCTTTGAAGAAGAAAAAAACCTCTAGGATGTTTCTAGGTAAGTGGATAAGAGAAATTTTCAGGGTTTGGATGAGGTTGAAGGCTCAATGTTGTGTGAGGAAGAGAGGGAGGATGTTCCCTTTTATAAGGGAGGAGAGGGTCACCTTTGGAAAAACTAAAAATATTATTTTATTATAAAGTAATATTCAGTCTTTAATAGCTCCAAAAATTTTTATTTCGAAGCTAAGGTGGGTATGGGTCGAAATAATCTCATAAAATATAATTTATACATGTTTAGGTTTCTATTTTAACCTTATCATTTATATTTAACTTTATGTTAAATAATTTTTCTTTTACCCTGTCTTCTTGTTTTCTTACACTATAAGGTTAATAAACATACTATAATAAGACAAAAGAACCCCAAGTTGTTTATTATTAATATATATAACATTATCTAAGTCATTTTGCCTAATATTATATTTTTAGGAATAAAATAACAATTAATAATATAATTTTTGTTTTAAAAACTATTTTATGTCAATTTTGACACTATTTGGTAATTGATTTTTGTGAAAATCCTAACAGAATTATTAGTACAAAAAACGTTAACTAAATCAATAATAACATGTCATATTAACCTATAAAATTAGTGTAATTTAAATAAAGTCTCAAATTACATTTATTTGGGTATTTATAGCATCAATTATGTCAATATTTCATTAATAAGATAATTACTGCATCATCATTGAGTCATAAATAAATTAAATTATTTAATGTCTAAAAATTCTAAATAAAAAACCATTATTTAGGAAATATTTTTATCTTTCTAATAAATATTTATAGTAGAATTTATCGTATGTATAACCCTATATTAAAAATTATTTAGTTAATAAACTTTGATTTTAACTATTTTAACCCTTCATTAAATAAATTAATAATAAATGTCGTAATCTCATCCAAGTGGGCCTAAATGGTCATATTTTATTAATAAAGTTGTATTTGGTAGAATTACACTTATCCAATAGAATTAGGACATGTTTTAGGGTAATAATAATACCATTTTTACCCTTAATTACCCTATTTACTTTTAACCGTGGTAAATAAAAGAAAAAAGTTACTATTTACCAAAAATTATTTTCATCTCATAGAACCAAATTTTAGTCCTTGATATTAACCGTGCCTCTTGGATTTTCGAAATTCCACTCACAGAAGAGGTAAAATTATGTTTTCTGTGAATTTCTAAATTCTCCTAGGAGGTGGGTAAAAGACGGGGAAAAGTTCAATAAAATTTTTATATATCTAAAATTATTATAAAATGACTCCAATGAATTACATTGAACTTATATATGTATTATGTATCAATTCTTATCAAAAATTAATTTAAATAAAATAAATAATTATTTAAATAAAAAGTCGGTTTTTAAATAGTAACCTAGTGTTTTATCTATTAATCAAAAATTGAATGTTTTCAGAAAAATACTAAAAATTCACCCTAGGCTAATTTTGATATTCCGAATCCAAAAAATAAGTCCATTTTGAAAAATAAAATTTCAAAAATTGGGTATTACTACTCATAACGGCTAGTTTATATAACATATCGTTGTTTAGCAAAACTCGGTATTGCGTACAACACATGCTATCGTGGAAGGTCACGATTGCGTTTAATGCAAGCCAAGTCAGGGATGCGTATTGTGCAAGATCCTTTTTGTGTACCGTACAACACAAGACATTAATGAAATTAAAAAAATGATTTTTCATAAAATCTCGGGGTGTTACAGTAGACTCGTGAATAACATGGGATTATTGGGACATATTATTTGAGACATATTCTAATGATTTTCATAAATGGTTATATTGAGTAGATGAGATCACGAGGAGTGACCACGAATTTGGAAAACCATGGGTTTTAGGAATCATTGGTAGTTCCCATTTATGGTCAATAGTTTTGGTTTCCAAAAAGAACAATATTACTAATTTATATATTTTTCATGAAATATTATACATGAATAAAATAGTGATTGTTTAAACATGTGAAACGATAGATTACTTTTGTTTAATTGTTGATGATATGATACTTAATGAATAATAAAGAAAATGTTTTTTATTATTCATATAGAAATATATATCTCAGGATATGTTTTCCAGGACAATAGTTCCTTAATTAAATAAATTTATAATTTAGAAGGATTTAAGAGTACTAAATCACTTTTACCATTATAAAACATTGTAATATTTTAATAAATATTTTCAAAGATGGACACTGAATAATTGAAAGATGTCAAAGACCATAGAACCACACTGTGTATATATTATAAATTTTAAATATAACCTATCACAAACTCACAACATTATAAAAAAACAAATAACTGTCAAATGATTTATCAAATGAAAATTATAATACATATATTATATATAGAAAAAAATATTTACAAAATGTTAAAAATAAGTAGTTTCTACATCGATCACTTTGATTAGTTGTTGTAATGGGTAATTAAATGAATTAAATGAGTTAAAATAATAATTATAATTAAATTATTTAATTAATATTATTTAAATTTATTTATTGAACCCTAATATAACCCCATTTATTAAATCCCCTATGTGATAAATATCATAGGGTAATCTGCATAACCTAATAGATAAATACTGGATAGAGGCCTCTAGTGGTGAGTGAAGGGCCATGAATCCCCCCTAGAGGAGAAGGGTGAATCAAGGTGTCAACTATTTATTCAAAACGAACAGATATATATTCCACATTGGTTGGAACCATGTTAACCTATCTAAAAATAAATTTTAGAAAAAATAACCTCATACAATGAGAGCACACAACAATTTTAATTGGTTCAACTGTAAGGGATAATATAAGGATCATATGATAACCGTGTCTTGTTCATAACTAAATCTGCTAATATTCAATAATCATGGAATACAAGTGTTTAGACAAATTCACTATTTTCCTGGAATAGTACCATTACACGATTTTTGGGATACCATACTATATCCCTCAGAAAACATCCATCGACTCCCCTTGGCTCAAGTGTTTGGGTGAAATCTTACTTTGTTTATAGAAGTGAAGTTCACTTAAATAGATTTGCATTAACATCTTCATACCTATATAGCATGATAATTTTTTCCACCATATATATGATCAAATTCACTTTGAAATCCATATTAATTGGAAAACTAATATTCAAAACTTCATTTCATGAATCTCCTTTGAGAGGATAACTACCTTTGCAAATCACCCTGTCTTCCCAGAACAAAATTCCTTCATGAAGGTCACTGAGTAAATGTGGAATACCCCATAACTAGGAAGCACTGTTTACTCATAAGATTTGGCATCAGTCAAGGATTAAATTTTCTTTTATTGATGATCAAGATTCCATAGAAAAAAAGCTTCACAGAGCTCTATAAAATTTTTGAAATCAGATTGATTCCAATTTTATCTTGAATAATCTTGTAAAAAATAATTATTGGTAACATTATATTTATAGGAGCAGACATTCTTGTTTCAGAATTGCATCCAACATGTTTTTTGGGACTACCAAAAATATCTTCAGGGAACTCTTCCCTTCTTGATGTTGCACTAAAATTTGATGTAGTCATGGAGATAACCACCAATACATCATGCAGTCATGCAAATCCAATTTTCTTAATCACATAGAACACCACCTCCATTCGCGATTCTCTACATCTTGATGATCCTCAATCTAGTTTTCAAAAAACACATTCATTTACCATTTTCGTGAAATTTCATTCATAGAAAAGTACCTTTCTTGATGCTAGTCACTTCTTGTATATATTTGACCCCAACAATTTCTCAATAACTATGAAATGAAAACACCATAAATATTTTACTCATCATGTATAGAAAGATATTTTCCCTTGTATACTCCCTATTCATCCATGATGAGGATTGAAAATAAACCCACACTAGACTCAATTTCCAGCAAATAAACTCCTTATATCTAACAAATATGATATTGGCAGATGATCATTGGATTATGGATCAAATATCGGACTGCTACAGGGATCATCACAATAGATAGTGTTCTTGGATCTCACCAACAAAAATTATAAATAAATTTTATTCACTATAGAATGATCTAAAATTTATGTAGGTCATTTTATTTTTTTGTTTAAATAAAAATTTTTATTTGTTATGAATTTAAGTTAATTTAATTCTAAATTAATTCAAGGATTATTCTCCCTTGTTTTTTCTAATTATTTATTTATCTTACCATATTTAGGATATTTATATATTTTTATCATTAATCCATTATTATATGATAATCTATTATAATATTTAATCCAAAAATGATGAATAAATTAAAATGACCAATTGATAAATATTATTTTATGGCATTTACCATTCTCCATAATTTTTTCAATGTTAATCTACAAAACATTTGATTGGCAGATGACTCAATCATATCCATGAATAACTAACATTATGCATTCATTATTTTTCCCAATGGAGAACAATAATGAGGTCAGTTTTATTTTGGAGAGATGAAATAGTATTTTAGAAATTAAAATAGGATTCTATAAATGGATCAGGTAGTAGTGGATTGGTGATCCGGGTTGTTTAGATCTCTTCAAAGGATCAATAATAAGTGTTTTCAGTAAAGGGAGTTATGAGTCCTTTCTTAGGTGACATCATCAACCAACTATTGGATTAGACAGTAGTGTTACCATGAGTAGAGTTGTGTGGGTGTCACAAGATAAGAAGTGTGATGGAATTGATGGAGAGTAAACGTTGGAACCCAACTTATGGCTTGTGGTGGACGATGGTCAACTCAAATCCAGAAGGTTTGGGGTTATTTCCAATAGAATTATTATTAATGACAGATTCATGAGAGAAGCCATGTGAATAAATGTTTTTTTTAAATTATAAGCAAAACATTATTTTTTATATAGAGACATCAAAAATTTAATTCCCTTTGTTCGATGGCTAGGGATTAAAATTTAAATTAAATATCACAATCCATGTGGTTATCCAACATTTCATATGAACCATAGCTATCCATATTAGCATCTATATGATGTACTTAACATGGACTCTATGTGACCCCAAATGACATGTGGTGGATTCATTCCCTTGTATCCCCTTATCATATAGTTTATTGGGTAGAGTGAGTATAGTCTGATGAGTCCATGTGTCCACACACACCACGTCTGTCATGGAACACATCATGAAATGTTGAAAGTGTGTAGGACTAAAAATTACCAACTATAAGGGAATTACCAGAGTACACATGTATTTCCCAGATCACATAATCACATTCAGTTGTACACAACAATACCATGGTAGAAAATACACTCCATGTATACCCTAAAAACACCATATACTCCACTCAAAGCATTTTACCTCATATATATCGTTCGTCAAGAATCAATTTTTGGTCTTAGAGTGGCATTGCCTGAGTATTTTTCCACTTTGAATGAAATAGATACCTTCATTTTTTCATCAGATATAATAGCCCAAATATTTTTTGAAATATATTTTGAAATAATTTTATTTTATTTATAGCTTTCATTGAATGTAATAATAATATTAAACAAACCATTGAATATTATAAAAAAATTATATGTCTATTATAACATAGCTATTAAATTTGAGTTAATAAATATGAGTAACTAATATATGAAATAAATATAAAGGGACAACTGAATATTAATTTATTGGTATGTTCATAGAAAAACTATCATTCAGTTTTTTGTAAATACACAATATTATTCAAAAATACATATTATTCAAAAAAAATTAATTCTTTTATGAATAAATAATAATGTTAAAATGTTATCGTAAAGTTATTTTTAAAAATAAATATTTGTTTTGATTTCATACTGTGAAAATTATATATTTTTTATAATTTTTGTGAAAAAATTAATTTTCCACGAATAGTGAAGAATACTGATTTTTATTGAATATTGAATTTTGTCTTAATTTTTATACAAGGAAAAATAACATTATTGAATTGTTTTAAATTTTAATAATTAATATTGATCTAAAAAAAACCAAATATGGTTTTATATATTATTATATTTTTAATATGATGTTATCGAGAAAAAATCATAGTCTATAAATATTATTATGAAATATAAAATATTTATATATATCATGATAATTTATTTTTATTTTTTAGCGAAGGAATAATTACTTAAAATAATTAACCAATGATGATGCAACAATAATTAAATTAATGAAAATATAAAATTAATGATATTAAAATAATTATAACATGAAATAATAATGGTGATATAGTGATTTTATAGATTATTATGACATTTCAGGGGAGTCTTATATAAATTAGGTTGAATTTATCCTATTTTATTAGTTTTCATAAATCAAATTATGAATCATTTCAAAATTTATAATAATGATATTTTTATGAAAAATAATATTATGTTTAATTATTCAAAAATAAACAAAACATAAATAAGGGAAAATAGGATAACGCATGGTTGAAAATATCATAAATTTACCATTATTGGTCCTATTGAATTATATATGTAAAAATTACAACCTTTTAATATTGAGAAATTTTTTAATATAGTTAATATTAAAATTGGTTAACTAAGGGTTAATCTATAAGATATGGTTTAAAATAACACAGAAATGACAAAATTTTATTGAATGATGAGATTAAAAACATATCATATATTATCTTTTAGTTAATTTCTATTTTGTGGTAATTTAACAGAAAATTACTTTATTATAATTTAATATTTTGATAAATTCAACAATACCCATCACCTCAAATATAATAGGTCACATACTCCCTCACATATTTACACCACATTGATCCTTATACATGACCATAATCTGAAAAATTCTATTTTAAAATTCCCTAGATACAATCTATAGGTGATGGTCTATTCAAAAGAAAATACCTATAGCCTATTAGAGAAGATCTAAATGATACATTTTGAAGAGGATTTAACATGAACAAAAAAATCTAAGACTGTAGGTATATGAATTCTTAACATAATTTATTTTTCTTGAGTTTAATTTATAATTTATTGATTATGTAAAGTGAAAATTATGTGGGCAATGATTTTTTTAATCTTATTGTATATTTCCACTTATTTTATGTGGATTTACATCCGATACACATAATAAATTATTAATGTTCACTTCAATGTTTTTTTTGCACTTTTTTTTTGAAAAATCATCATTCAATGTTTTTTACCAATGCCTACAGGAATGTTCTTTTACATGTATGAAATGAGAGTATTTTACTACTGTCATAAAACCTTAAGGTTTTGATTGTTTTTATACACGATTATAAGGTTATTTTCAAAGAAAATGTTTTGAAAATGGAAATGATATTTTGATCAAGAATTATTTGATGTAATATTTCAATATTATTTTTCATATAAGAAAACAATATTATTTTTTATTTGTGATTTACTCGAAATATTTTCAAATGATAACATCATTACACTTCCTAGGGACGGTTTATGCTAAATATGACATGATGTTTATGTAATCTATTAATTTTATATTGGTTATTAAATGATGACATGTTTTTGAACCCCATTTACTTTTATGGACTATGTTATGTGTATGATATTTATTCATGTGGGATACATATTTACTGATTTTCCGATATGATAGGTCAGACATATATCTCCCTATAATGAATTAGGTAAATATATATATATCTCTCATGATATATATATGACAAGAATGTTGAGGTAACCCAATTAAATAATATAGGTCATGAATGAGAAGTAAAATGTTTCAGTAATACTGAGGTGGGATGAGAATTAATCCGGGTTAAACAATATAGGGATGGAATGGGGAGTGAATTTTTTTTAGTAAATGACTATGTATACAATGATGGTCATGGTAGTGATCCTTAACTAATAAGAAAATGTATTTCTATGTTGATGCGTATGCCAAAAACATTATGTCTTATGCCAATATTATTCTCATGGTTCATATTGTTTGATTTTTTTATTCAAGTGTTATGATCTTCCACAATTTATTCCTTCATTCAAGATTATGGTCTTTAATATGCATGGTATATTTTCAAAATGATGTGTTCATGTTCTTATACCCTTGGCTCACATAATTCTTATCATCTACCTTTTTTACCCTTGCGGAGAATATATACATTCCCATTCATATGTTGTTTCCCCGTGATATTAAAGATGTTATAATGTCAGAAATTCCAAAAAGGGGAATAGATATTGTGAAATAAGAGGGAGATGATGCATATGTTTTATGAACATGTTATATATATTTCCTTGTTTTCAAATCCATTAAAACCATATGGATTTGTTATGGGGTTAGGTAGTCAATATTCATGTAAAAACATTCAATATATATGTATAAAAAATATGGGTTTGTATAGTTTCTATCAGAGGAAGGATTCGTTAACCTTTGAAAACTATTATGGGTACCCAATAGTAAGGTTCCTAAGGTTATGTCTATGTATTGGATATAATCCTAGTGTTTTGGTAATGGTCATGAATAACATAAGATTTAACATAAGAATTGTATAATAAAAATTCATAAGTAAATTCCATAGATTATGTATTGTTCACTAAGATTAGTATTTCTCACGCTATGATTTTTGGGTTTTATGGAATGGATAAAACTAGATGGATTCATGTTATTGGTGAATGTTATGGACAATGGAATGATAATACTCCTGAGAATTAAAATAATACAGGAGTCAGAAGGAAAACCCTTGTTATTGTACCTAATCGCCAATATCATAAATTCATTAATAATATCATATTTGATGATTTATATTACCCAATTAGTAAAAGAAACATAGATATTATTGGTGACCACATATAATATAGATTTATATTTTTATCGTGTGAATAACTTGGGAAGATGTATCGAGTAGAATGTTTAAAAGGATCTAGAATATCCTATGGGATTAGAAAATAAGGACACCACATAACTAAATATGAGAATGAAAGTCTCTGATAAAATAATAGATGCGGACAATGGTATTAATAAGGAATCATAAAATGTTATATTTTTTAAATATAAATATATGGGAATAATTCAAATTAATGCCTTTGGTAGAAGAATGATGTAGGGATTCAAAAAGAATGCATGATAAATTTTATTTTTACTCATTATGAATATACTATGAATGGAAAATTAGTTGAATGAAGTGTTAAGGAATAAAATTAAAAATACTGGTTAATGGTTTAATAAGGGAATGAAAAGATTGAGTGTTTATGTATTAGAATTCAAAAATAATGTTATAGTATTACATTTATGGTATTTTAGAAAATTAAAAATTCTAAATACTATTCAAAATTAGTTTTTCATTATGGATTTGAAAGAATATGTTAAATGGTACTGGAAACCATGAAATTTGATTGAAGATGTATGGTGATATTTTTGGATAATTCCTGATTAAAGTACATATAACCCTTCATATTTTCAATATAAGATAAATAGATTAATCATTGTGATAAAATAAATGGGATATTACAGATGTCCATAGAAATGATTAGTAATATTATAAGAAGGTATTTTATATTATCGTGGATTGAGTTTATAGAATTTTTGGATTCATGATTTGAGGTATGAGATAATTTTTAGAGAAAGCATGTTTTTACTAAGGATTTATGAAAATTAAAGATATTTATATGTTTCAAGAGAATAAATGAAAATGGAATTCACATGTTTGGAATATGATAACTAAGATCTATGTCATATTTATTGGGGAATAAATGTTATTTTGAATTTAGAAATTTAGTGCCATTATTTTAATTTTTTTATTTTAATCATTTTTAAGGATAACAATTTATGAAATTGTTTTAGTTGGATTTTGGATGGGGTTTTAGAAATTAATATATTAAATCACTATATAATGATATATAAAAACTATATAACCAGTGAAACCAATTTTTTAGATGATAAATTGATATAGAATTTTAATTTTCATCCCATTGTGTGTCCTATGGTCCACTAGTTCATCATGAATTATAATACCATCCTAATTTCATAGAGTCATAGATGAAGTGAAAATTGATGTAAGATTTAATAAATATTGAGATTGTAATTATGAGATGAAATCATGTAAGTGTATATTTTCCAAGTATTTTGAAATAAAATTTTACCTATTACCATTATTTCTGATGATATTGATAACCTTTCTCATACCTATTTGGTCTATGGATTTGTGGTCAATAACCTTATCTTGACCATAACCTCTATAACTGAATATTAGTTAATGTGGATTATTTTAACTTATAAATATTCCTTTTAATGTTTTTAATATGTGGAAACATCGTTATGAGTTACTTAAGGTAACCATCATGTTTCTAAATTTACCTTTTTAAGTGGTGTTTTGTTATTCGTTTTTATGATTTGAGTTTCTATGAATTAATTATAAAATATTAAATATTTGATAACCAAGTATAATTTTACAGGGGAAATTAATTTAAATGGATGTATAATGTAAAATCCTGATATTTTTATAAAATGAATATTTTTAAATAATTTTATTTATGTGATATATTGCGTTGCAGAAAATTGTATGTTTAGATGAACCAAAGAATATTATTACAATATTATATTAATTTTATAACCAAACACATAAATTGGTAGTAATAAATATTAGTAAATAATTTTTGAAATAAATATAATGTTCCAACTCAATATAATATTATTTTTATGTTCTTAGAAAAATGATCACAACTTTTGGTAAAGTCACTTTATTCATCAAAATAAGTTCACTTCATGAATAATTATTTATTACTTTTATGAATGAATATCAATTCCTATAAGTAATAGAACATGCATTGAAAAAAATTAATTATATGTTTCAATTCATAAAGTCAAATTTATTTTAAAATGATCTTTTAAAAATATCTGAAAATCATTTATTTTTCTAGAAATAGTAAAAAATAATGAATTTTATTTTAAATTGTATTTTATTTTTATGTTTTTACAAGGAAAAAAATGATATGGACTAGATTTAAATTAAAATTTTTTAATTTTGATTTAATATATTCCAATTATGGTTCTTAAGTATATTTTCTAATATAATTTAATATTAAAAGATTATATATATATATGGATTTTTGCTATAGAATTGTTTTTTATTGTGTTTCTATAGTTTTATTTTAAATTAAATTTTGAAAATTATTTAATTATAATTTAGAAATATTTATTCCTATATTTTAATTAGGGGATCCAAATTTACTAAATTGGCACTTTTATTTATGCTCAATATGAATAGAGACCGTGGTAAATTTTTATTTTCTTTATAAAGGATAAAATTAGTTAATATGGATTACAAATAACTAATAAGGCCATATGTTTTCATCTGATTTATTACTGGATTATTTTAATTATTTTATTAAAACCTAATGTTGTTAATTGAGTTTCTTAATTGACAGTTTTCTCTGAAAAATATTTCTATAATATTTAAATAAAATAAATTCAAAAAATGTCTTTTTCATTGTAATAAATAACTCTTATACGTTCATATGGTTGAAAAAATTATGTTGTGTGAAAATATAAGTGTCCATAATAAACATCAGAAATCTATTTTCAAGATAAAAATTTATTTATGACTTTTGGGGGCACATGGATCTATATATAACCTTTATACTATTTTATTTTTTGAAAACCTAAACAAGTCACACTCTTTTTTCATATAGTGATATCCAAAAGATATGATTGACTAAAAATATTATTTTGAAAGAGAAAATATTAATCTATATCATGGTAAATATTTTATTTTTTGTAAAAAAAATATTTACCTTAAATAATTAGAAATTGATGATGAAGTAAATTTTTAATTAATGAAAAAATTCAAATAAATTATATTAAAGATGTTAAACATAATATAAAAAAAATTATTAGGGTTGTCAAAAAAATTTATAGATTAGTATGAAATAGTATGGGTTTAGTAAATTATTTTGTTAAGATTATATCATCATATTTATTTTATTAAACTCAATGTTATTATTAGTTTCTGAATTTAATATAATGATATTTTATGAAAATAATACTTTATTAAATTATTTTAAAAAACATAAAAATCCAAAATAAGGTCAAACATGAAAAGGTATGGACTAGAATATCATAAACGTTCAATTTTTTTTCCTATTATACACTTTATATTTAATTATTACAACCCATTATTAATTAAATTTTTTTTATCATGGTTATAATTTATATATGTTAACTAAGGGTTGATTAAAATGAAAAGGTTTAATATAACAAAAAATCATGTCATAATTATCTTGGATGATGATATAAAAAAATTATATTATATTATCTTGGAATCCATTACCATTTTTTGTTATATGGATTGAAAATTCATTTTTTAAATTTTAATCTTTTGAGATATACCAAAAGTACCCCTCACCTCAATTATAAATGTTCACCACCTCTGTGACATCTTTACACCACTTTGAGCCTTATGGATTGACCATGAACTGCCCATTAATCTTATCAATGTCCCTAGGTACATTCTATATATTCTGTTATTCTCAAAAGACCATCTCTACAGCCCTTTAGAAGAGATCTAATGGAAATTTCTCAAATAAGGGGTGGCTTGAACGTGAACAAATAAAGGAAAGACTTAAAGTAAGTAAATTATTATCTCAATTTCATTTTATTAATTAAACCTTATTAATAATTCATTATTTAATACTAATAGTATTTTTTAAATTAATTTTCATTATTTTATATTGTATTTCCACTTATTTTATGTGGATTTATAGTAGATACGCATAAATAATTGTTAATGTAAACTTTAGTGTTATTTAGAAGGGAAATTCTTTTAAAAATGATCTTGGAATTTTTTTTTAGATAATCTAAAATTGAATGTTTTTTAAATTATAAAACATGATATTTTTTACCACTTTCATGATTCCATATAGATTTGAAGCAACTTATACAATATTAGATTATTGTTTTTAATGATTTTTTTTCATTGTAACTACACATATTCTAAAAAATGTTTTAAAATGAAATGTTTATTTATCACAAAATTTTATTACAAGATATTTGAAAGGTACTAAACATATAATATATCATTATTTGATGTAATTTATGATTTAGTAGATTTATTTTCTATAGATACCATCTTTACACATTCTCTAGATGGTTTATGTTGATTATGGTGTGATGTTTATAAAATATGTTACTTTTATATGGGTTATGAAATAATAATAAATTTTATGAAACCCATCACATAACATGGGTTATGTATTGATGAATGATTTATGTTCATGTAGAACACATTTTTATTGATTTCATTACGTAATTTCTGGAACTTATACCTCCCACTAGTGAATTAGGTAATGATTTATAAAACATGAGATAGATAAGACTACACAAAATTGATCGTGGTTTTGTAAAACAAGAATGGAATGGAAAGTAAAACTAATTTAATAATACAGAGTTGGAACAATATTTAAACCTGGTTTAATAATATAGGGAAATAATTATAAGTGAACCAAGTTCAGTAAATGACTTATTTCAAATATGATGGCCTTAGAAATGAGACCTTACTAATATAGAAATGTTTTTCTATGTTTATATGTATGCCGGAAAATAATTTTCTTATTAAAATATTATTCCCATGGATCATTATCCATTATTTCATTATGAATCACATATTATTAACATCCAATAATTATTCGATCATTCAAAATTAAGATATTTGATATAAAACATATATTTTCCATAATTTTGGTTCTTTTTCTTATACCCATATGCTCATATTATGCTTATCATCTCCCCTATTTACCCTTATTGATTATATAATATCACATTTGTTCTAGTTTTTCCAATGTATAATAAATAAAGTATTATGTATTATATTCTAAAATGAGGTCTAGTTATATATAAATAAGTGGAATGTGGTTAAGTAGTTTAATGAACCAATTGTTTATGTTTCTAGGATTCTAAAGGCACTAAATATCTATGGTTCATACATGGTGTTATGTAGGAAATATTCTCCAAAAAAAGATATCATTTCAATGTATGAAAAATATTGGATATCATATTAGAGATAAAAAAAGAGGTTTTACTAGTGGGACGTTTATTTTAGTGATGTTTTTCCAGTCAACTAGATCAATATTTTTTTATCAAAGATATAATAGGGATTTTACTCCCATATATTTCTAGGTAGAGGACCTATATATCATTTTTAAAGGGTGAGATGGAACTCTTCCACAGTGTGTGCATGTCGTCTATATGAATAGTAGATTTATTGGATTAATAGTTCCCTATGTATTTCTAAGTGGAGGGACAAACTATCAATTATATAGGTATATATAGAAGTCCCACACATTATAGAGGGTTCATGTACTATAACTCTGAAGTTCTACTCCCCATATTCATACAGTGGAAGTGATTTTTTCCTATACTGTATTAGTTATCCCGTGATTGTGCAACATAGTGGTGTGATGTGGGTCCCCTGTACAGACTCTCATGAGGAAACACGTGATATTTTTCTAGAAGATAGTCCTCCCAGAGTTTTAGAGTTTAGTAGGGAGTAGTGGAACATCCATTAATATTCTACTGAGATTGTGTGTGGTGGTTGAAATTGAATATGGAAAATTGGGATCTGTAGACTAGCTCACCTATATACACACTCATCCTTCATAATTAGCTATGGATATATAGATTCCCTATCTCTCTACATTTTGTTTCTTTGTTGATGATATGTGGTATCTTATATTTATTTTCATAAATACTAATTAACATGCCTTCATTGTGATATGATAACGACAATAGTTTAATGCTTCCAGATTTATGAGATCATTGTTTCCTACTAGGTATATTTATACTAACCTAAGCATCGAATGTTTCAACACATATCATGCCTTTCACAAAATAATGTTATATATTTGGAGTCATAGTTGGGTCAGGAGTAGGTGGAGCTTAGTTGAGCAAGATGGCACTCATAAGGATCTAGTAGTTTCTTTAGGGAATAATACTCATTGTTTCAAACATTATGGGATCTTTTCTATTTGATGGGATTGTATTTTTCAGGACCCGTACCTCGGGGTTCATGCTATTACTACCCCAAGCTCGCCTTCCATAAGCCATGGGCTAGCAACTAGCACCAAAAAAGTGTATCCCTTAAACGGGAAAGCTTTATTTTTTAACCTGTAAAGACACATAGTCCCAGAACACCACATGAAGAAACCACACATACTAGAACGCAATAAGATGTAACCACAAGGTAAACTGTTGTAGTAAAAGAGTGATTAAATTTAAAAGGGGAAGGAATAAAAGACCAAATGTAAAAGTATATGTACGAATGGAACTCTAATAAAACTGAAAGATAAAATAAAACAGCTACTAGTCCATCCTCTAAGTTTCCTACCTGTAGGGTAGGTACATATCACCTCCTCAGCACTCCACTTTCGTCAGTATCATCTGCATCACATCATTCCAAATAATCCAACTCTGAGCACCATCCAGTCCAAGCTCCCTTAGCATCGATCAATGTTATACATCATCTGCACGAGAAAAAATATGGTGTGGGTGAATCCCATGCAGGGGTGAGTATAACAATACTCAATAGGGACCCCAAGACCCCCGTAGGTCTCCTAGAGTTCCAAAAAGGAATAAAATACAAAGTAAGACATCAAATCTACTAAAGGAATTTGCCCATACATATACCTATGTTATCAAGATATACTCATCTCATACATGAGGGAAGGGAACCACATAGGTAACACCATGAAGGTATAAGTACCACATAGGTAACACCATGAAGATAACACCGTGAAGGTAACTCCACGAAGGTTGAAGTACCACATGGGTAACACCACAAATATAGAAGTATCCCACATGTAAAACCACGAACACAATACCAAAAAGGTATAATTACAACACATGTAACACCACGAAGATAGAATTACCACACAGTTAACACTAAGAAGATATCAGGTAACACCATGAAGATTGATGTACGACACAGGTAACACCACGAAGACTATACCACAATGGTAGATGTACCACACAGGTAAAAACACGAAAATAGATATACCACATAGGTAACACCACAAAAATAGAATTAAAACACAATTAACACCATGAAGATGATACCAACAAGGTATATGTACCTCACAGGTACCACAATGAAGCTAAAAGTACCACATAGTTAACACCACGAAGATTGAAGTACCATACAGGTAACACCACGAAGATAAAAGTACCAAATAGGTAACAACCACAAGATTGACGTACCAGACAGGTAAAAGACTCATCTCATAGTCAGGAATAACTTAATTATAGATGTAAAGATGATAATTCAAAAACTAGAACATCTTATTAATTTAAGAAGCACTATTTCTAACCCACACTGGATCGATAGGTAACTAACTCTCATAGACGCACACATGATCGATGTATAACTAACACTCGTTGACCCACATAGGATCTGACCCACACAAGATTGGTATGTTCTGACCCATGTAGGATTACTGAGCACTGAACCACACAGGATCAGACCCACACAGGATCGATAGAGGATGACCGATATAGAATCAATGTTCTTTCATGGCGTTACATCCTTCCATAGGTTTCCTCGCACCTAGTGTGACTGATTTCCATAGAATCAGAACTCCCGAGATATCTGTTGTACATAGACTGCCAGTAATCTCCACAAACGAGTAACCCAAAGGGCTGCCATGTCGTAAGGGGTCGAACACGACAGACGGCTTGTCAATCAGATGCTCGGTCTGTGAGTTATAAACGTTTTAGCTCTGAGGGCCCGTATGGATTCGGGTTCGATCCAACCCACCCATACTACAAAATTCTCAAAACACATTTGATGTATACCAAAAGTACCATCTCGATCCAAGGATCCCAACTCTATAGACAGTTTGTCAAATAGACGTCTGGTTCTCATGATATACCATTTTAACTGATTCAGGGTCCGGTCTGGCCCGGGTCCGGTCTGACTCGGCCCTACTCGGACTTGGTTGAGCCAGTGTGGACTCATCCTGCTAGGCCAGGGTGGACTTGGCCCAATGGGCCAGGGTGGACTCGACATGATGGGCTGATGTCTGGTCTTGCCCACAAGAGAGGCGTCCCAACCAGAATAGGGGGCTTGTAAGGGGGCCGCCTAGCATGTGTGGGGGTGGCGGCCCAGTCCGAGGGTAGTGGCCCACATAAAGGGTGTAGTACCACATCGAGGGCGGTTACCAGACACGAGGACAGTGACTAGATGTGAGGGCAGCAGCCCAGCTCAAGGGCAGCGGCCTGACTCAAGGGCGGCGACCCGGTTCGGTCCAACATGGGGGGTGTAACCCCCATGTCACCCGGATTCCGGAATGCCCTGGAGACCATTTGGTTAGTGAGGTGATGATTCCATGTGGGTGCGGCTCGGTTGCCACTGAACCGACCATAGGCGGGTTCAACCTCCACCGTAGCATCCATTCATCACCATGGAGGCGGTCGAAATGCCTTCCTTCCCACAACCGTCTGTCATGCTGGCTACCTCCTCCGTTCGTCGCGGCTGACGAGCCGCGTTCCTCCTCTTACGGCATGTGTCAACGTACTCTCGATCATCCTAGGTGGAGTAAGGAAATAAAAATAGTGGTGGTTTTGGGAAGACTTTGTTAGGCCCACACCTTCCATTTTGTCTCACAATATGGATGATATTAAGGGAGTTCAAAAAACAGTTGTATTGAACACAATATTAACCCCACAATATTCCCCGTAATGACCTCCCACAATGACGAATAAATCACTGGTCAACACATTAGTCGTTTGACCCACAATATTTGTGTCATTCATGAATAGAGAAGAGGAAAATAATTTTAATGCATAAATGTTTTAACCCCCTACCTGGAAGAGACGTTCGCTGAAGATTGTCGATGGAACCTCCTCCTTCATTGTCATCGATTCCTGGCATGGTGGTCCTCTTCACCGCTCGTTGGAACTAGTCTCCCTCCAAGTGGTTGGTGTTGTGGTACTTTTACAGGGCTTCGTCTCTTGGTGAAGTCGTGCGAATACACCTCCCAGAGCTATATATAAATATTAGAGGAGAATGAGTGTCTAACACTCTTGGAATCAATGAGGTTCATTTAATTAAGAACCTCCTAAATTCCTAACAGTTAAATTACAGTAAAAGAAGAGTCAAGCCTCTTATTGGATTGACACATCTCCAGTCTCTCCAGCGCCATTCGTTCATTGGATTAATGAATAAAAACAAAATAACAAAAAAATTTATCTTAAAAATATTTAAAAAGTACAAAATAATAACCTTTTCACCCATCATACTACAGTCATAGTTATGCCTCCCATATGAGAACCCCAGTGGTACTGATTCAACGATTCACTCGTATTTTTAATTAGATCAACAGTTTCAAAGTAAGAAAATGATGATCCCACGTTTACAGAGCATTCCTGAAAAAAAGTTCAGAAAATTATTTACAGTCTCCCTGGAATCCTGCCTGTTGATGTTAGGATATTCCTATGTGAGACATTCCGCAAAAAACCCAACAGTACTCTCGTATTTCGAATCTGAGTTACCGTTTACAAGTTATGGATTTAAAAATAAAATAATTTTCACATAATTATTTTATTTTACGGCCAAAAATTAACATTCAATGGTGTCTCACACCGGAAAATGTTAGTATCTTACAAATGATAGACTAACATTATGAGTTCAATGGTGGTCTCAGATTTTTAATACGAGTTATCGTTCGTGAGATATAATCATTTGAAAAACAAAATAATTTTATGTAATTATTTTATTTACGGTTATGCCATTTTCAGGTTTTCTCACCAGAAGCCTACACAGAATAATCTTAAGTCACGCCTAGGGTAAACACACAATATTGATAGAAATGATTCCATCAAGTTTCTGATCAGAGTAACCATTAAAGAGTAATTCATCTTTTTAATGAAAAATGTTTACGCATTTTAATAAACGTTTAACAAAACTTCGACGGATCATTTTAGACAGTTCAGGCCTCAGAATCACACGCCTTAATATTTTTTTGTCTCAAAATAATTTCATATAATTAAAAAAATATTCAAAATTTCCATGACATTACATTCTCCCCTCCTTAGGGATTTACATTCATAAATGCCACAATATAGACTATGAAAAAAAAAATGGGGGTAATGAACACAGATCTGAGTCTCCTACTCTAATGTGCTCTCCTGGAGGTTCCCATGCGGCTATATAATTCAATACAGAGGTGTAGAACACCCACAAAGGACCCACTCCTATTGATCCTCAATCTCTACTAGAACCTCTATAAACGTCACCCCATCATCTATGTGCAGCTCACCATGGTTGATTACTTGATAAGGGTCATTCACATATCTCCTTATCAAGGATATGTGGAAGACATCGTACACCCACTCCAACTATGGTGGTAGTTCCAAGTGGTATACCACCTGTCCAATCCTTCGGAGTATTAGAAATGGTGTGATAAACCTCGATGATAACTTGTCACCTCATCCAAATAATCGTACTCCTTGTCAAGGGGAGACTCATAAGAAAATGTGGTCCCCCCTCTTGGAACTCCAAAGGTCTCAGTCTCTTGTCGGCATAAGACTTCTTCCATCTCTATGTAGTCGTCACCTGATGACAAGAAAGATATCATGATACAAACTCTGCCACTACTTTCTTCATCCATGGGCACCAGTACTCATATTGAGGGTCCTGGTACATCTTCACCACTATTGGATGTACAGGTATAAGGCACACATGTAACTCCCTCAACACTTCTTCCTATAACACCAATGGTACCATAGTATGTCGTATAGAGAGGATACTGTGCTCCCCTCCAAAAAATCTAGCAGGTGCATGTCCTATGGATATCTGAGCACGTCGAGCCTCATAGTAAATGTCCCAAGTTGTGCCTCTAGAACTTTATAAAGATGTGGGGGATTGATTGTCATGAACTAGAGTTATTTTTCTCCATCTTTATCCACAAAAAATATCTTCAATGTGGCTATCTGCTTTGTTTCCTCACTCATCAACTGCAGATCAGACCTCTTGTTGAGTGCATCTGCTACAACATTCTCCTTCCCCGGAGTATTGTCCATCTCAAAGTCATTGTCTTGGAGGAACTCTCATCATCGTAGTTGTCTTAGGTTTTGGGTTTTCATAGAGAATATATAACTTAGACTCTTGTGATTGGAGTATACTGTAAAACTTTTTCCTATCAAGATGTGTCACCATATCATTAGTTCAATGGCCACTACTGCTAACTCTAGGTCATGGGTATCATAGTTTAGCTCTTTATTCACTGTCTCAGATCCTAAAATATCTACTAACACTTCTCCATCTATAATAAAGGACCCCCCCCCCCCTTTTCATCATAACTGAAAAGGATGCTACTACCCTAGAGAAGTCAGGTCCAAAAATCTAGTAGTACCAAATCAAAGAAGAAGCCCCTCCCTCATCAGGGAGGTAAACCTGGAAACATATTTTTCAAATGATGTCCTCCACACATTGTTGTTTCTATTGGGAACTGAAAACTCAAAACTCACATGGCCATGGGGGTTGGCCTGGATGAATCAAGGGTGATCAGATGTTCCCTATTTTGAATGAGTTTGTCCTCTACTGCATGGTTTTCATTTTTCACTGACCTAGGAAAATCCCACTCCTACGTTGTAGGTAAACCACAACATTTTTTCTTAATACATTTATTCTATGTATGGAATGTGGATATCCAGTCCATCAAATTAACGTCGTAAGCACTCGACGCTGCCACCAAGATGTTCCAACCAAAACTCTCACATCATGGGTCAGATCACATTGTCTGTGAAAGTGTGATTATCAAGTATCCTCACAAAGGTATCTCTAAACGTGAGGGTCAAGTCAACAGGGTTATCCAGAAACACTTTTTCTTGGAAATGATTAATGGATAAAAGGAATTATTGGTATGTATGTCTATTAATATGTCAGCTATGAGTAGACATAGACTATTCATCGAATCATTACTAGAGCCCTTGGGTCGCACTCCTTGACCATATGCAGCTACTCCCTTCTCTTGTCCACCAAATACTTGATCCTTGTGGGGACTACAATGGGGGGTGGTTGTATCATTTCAAAATGTACACCACCTCATGCTACTCTCCTAGCTCTACTTCCACATCTGCATCCCTACAAATTCACTTGTCCCGATCACTTTTTCTTCCAAAAAAATTATTTGTACAAGCCTAAGTCTCTGGGACTAGTGTCGATTTATTTCATTCCCACTACTATCATTCACAAGCTATATCCGCTCAACCAAATAACATTCAACCATAATGTTTCTCTATAGCACTCTAACATAGGAAGGAATGCGTAGAGGAATAGTGTTGGATAAGATGTCCTTAAAGACACCGCACTCAGAAGTACGACACCTGAAGCACTGAACGTATCGTATTCATTGAGTAAAGGGAATGGTCGATATGCCTCGATGAATACTCAGATGCTGACATGTTGGCATGCCGAAGCTATAGATGCTCTAGAGAACTCTCGTCCACCTCTTTAATCCAATCCTCAGTCAACTTGGATTTGGGAAAACTTGGGAACCTGAGTGGTATCTGATGCTGAAACTCGCATAAGGCACTAAGCCTAAATGTGGACTCTACCGGTACCACTGGTTGTAAATTCTACCCAACGGGTGGTGGTGATACTGTTATACCACCTGAAGGTGCCAAAATAGTAAGAGGGACCAACACAGGAGCCTCATCACTTGGTGGGCCATCATCGTGTACTCTCTTGGAAAACCTAGGTGGTTGTCTTTGTGGTGGCATCCTGATAAGGAATGGGTGCGCCATGGTAATTATTTTATACCTAGTGATCTGACTCCAAATAAATCAAAAGAAAAACTTTTCAAAAACGTAGGCAATCAGTGTTGTCATGCACTGAGTCATAAATCAGAATTCAGGGTCCTGGTGTATGGACACGTCAATCGTTGCACCAACACTGGACTTCCCAAACTAAAAACAAAACTCATAAAACTTAACATTATTTCTTCATATAAAAGATCAGAGTCCTAGTTCTTTGTTAGAACTGAACTACTCTGGCACTACATTCTTACGACCCATCCCTCGAGGCTCGTGCCATGACTACCCCATGCCCGCCCTCCATAGGATAGGGGTTGGTGACTATAATTGAAAAGGCATATCCTTTAAAGGGTGAGGCATTTAATTTTTTACCTATACAGACACATAGTCCAAGAACACAACAAGAAATAACCACATAGTCTAGAATGCAATAAGATTCAACCCCAAGGTAAACATCTATAGTAAAAGAGTGTTGAAAGTAAAAAGGGGACAAAATACAAGCCCAACTGTAAAAGTAAAAGTACGGCTGGTTGTTCAATACAACTAAAAGAAATAATAAAAAAAGATATTGGGTTATCTTCCGAGGTTCCTATCTATATGGTAGGTACATATCACCTCCACAACATTCCATATCTGTTAGTTTCCTCCACGTCACGTCATGCCGAATATTCCACCTCCATGAACCATCCACCCCTAGCTCCCTCAACCTTTATCAACATTATATGTCATCTACACCAGACACAACAAGGTGTGGGAGAAGCCCATGCAGGGATGTGTATAACAATAATTAGTAGGGACCCCAAGACAACCATTGTAACAAACCAATGTTTTTCAATGGAAATTCCATTTTTATAATTATGTCATAAAATCACATGAAAACACAACATAATGTACTACTATGTGCTAAGTGACCTATAAACATAATTTTGTCATTTCGATATTGAGAATTTTGAGAAGCTAACATACACAGTTTTGTTCAAGATGATCTTTGGAGTCTAATAAAACAAAAATAATTTTTGGTGAATAGTAAAATTCACTTATGAATAGTAACATACCCTTATGAATACTAATATGACTCTTATGAATAGTAAATCATTCAACATAAGAGTAACCATACCCATGAATAATTAAATAAAATTTATACATCTTCAAAAGTGACAATTTGACCTTAGTGAATGTTTTGATATTTTGTAAGTATAAATAATTAAATATAATTAATTAATTAATTTAAAAGAAAAATTAATTTTTAAAAATGTGTTCATTAATTATGAGATTAATGTCTTATAGTTTTTAGATAATTTTATAAGATCCTACGTAATTTTTGAAGGCACTATAAAATCTCTTTAAATTTGAGAAACTATTTTTTAAATAAATTAGTTTTTTTATTAAGTATTTTATTAATAATATATAGAAAATTATTTTTGAAAAATGGAATTAATTATTGGTTTCTACATGTTGACAAATGATGGGGTTAAATTTTTGGGATTTTTCCGAGATACTTGTATTTTTGATGAATATTGAAATACCATAATTTACAAAACAAGCTAAATAAGTTACTTATATAGTCACGTGTGATGTTCTACTGATGTAAGCCCACATGGTTTGGGATAACATGATAAAATTACAATTTTGGTCAGTAAATTCTCACTATTCCTTTTCTTAGTGTGAATTAATGAAGTATTGAATTTTATATTAAGGAAACCCCTCTCCCCCCCACTATAAAAACCACCCTTCACACCCTCATTTACTCACACCACTAAAGCTTCATTCCTTCTATAAACACTTCCCAAACATTATTTCTAGCCCCTCTCCAACGTTCAAGAGATTCTGGTCTCATCAAAATACCAACCCTAGCCTCTTTAAAGAGGATCTCAAGAGGAAGATTTAAGAGGGAATTTATCTCCCTCTTCTCCTTTAATTTCCATTCATCTTCATGTTCATTTCATGATATCTCCCCATCTATCATCATCCAAATGGTATTGTAACACCATTATAATTCAAGTACTAAAATTTTATGATTCAAATGGGATATTATATTATCCAACCCCCATTCCCTCTTCCATTTATTTTATTAAGGAGAACGTTGTTCATGAGGTGTTAATTTATCACCTTCAAGAACAACAAGTTTTCTTATTCCATTTATACCATCAGATCTGGTCATGAAACGATTTTTATGGTTGAACCAGAACATTTCATATTTATTATCTCCTATTTAAAGTTTTATAACTATCTTATGACCATATATCAAGAGATAAAATAAAACAAATTCATTATGATTGAAAAATCGCTCAAATTAACCCAAACAATCATCACTTATTTATGATCTAATGATACATCAACATGGATATAATATAATTCATAATTGGATCATTAAAACTCTTATAATATCATTAATAACATGAAATATCAGTTCTGGATGTTTACCCGTGTTCTACCCAAACTTCAATTTAAGAATACAAGTGAACCACTCAAGAAAACCATAAAAACAATCATTCCCGAACAATGTTTTTTTAAACTCTATAACTCATCCAAAGGCACATAAAATCACTTAATAAAACAAAAATTATCCATATTAATGTACCCAAGGTTTTTTATTTATAATTATTGAATATAATGTCATTATACCATACATTAAAGAGAATGTAGCATTCAGATACAAGGTAAGGGGAAATTCTCGAACCCAACTTTCATCATTTGGGTTCTTCCGCATTCACTCAATTTTTGAAATGGTTACTACTTAGATATCATTTTTTCATCATTATCATTAATTTTCTAGGATATAAATGTTTTTCACTGATTTTAATGTCAAACAAAATTTTTTCCGAAAGAAATCTTCTTTTAAGAACACACCTTTTACTTCACTCTCAAAGTGGACGATTCTTGTTACAGGTATGTTATTCCCTCTTTCGTTTGGGAACCCAATGCTTATAAATTTTTTCTTATGATATTAAACCCATTAATTTACATGGGTTATTCATGTTCACTTTTGATATATTTTTCATGTGGAAATTATGATAATGATAATGTTATGATGTGACGGGTGCGCCCAGAATTATATAGCGCAATATTAATAAGTGAATGTGACGGGTGCTCCGGGAATTATACAGAGCTCTAATGCATTGGGTTATGTGATGAATCTCATGAGTATACTTTAAATGATGTATGAAAAAGATTCAAGCTCGGTTCACAATTATGTGTGGTTGTTAACCACTAAGACATGATGTTTCATTTTTATGTATTGCCACATTTCAAGCCTTTTATTTATGCTCCTCTCATTTTCATGATTTTTTCCAATTTCATGAGTATGCTTACCCCATGATATGTTCTTCTTATCTATCCTCTTACATGGATTTTAGCTCACCCCTTTTGATGTATATACTTATGTGGCTACATTTACTAAGGATAGGACAAGTGCCAATGAGAAGCTAGAGAAGAAGAAACTAAATAAATGTGTATGCTTGATGTTGTAATTGTTATGTACAATACTAGTATTTCCAAGACACTAAACCATTGGATTCTATATGTGTAATACTATAATTTTCTTAATCATTAAAATGATGTAATAGTAATGTTGGAAAAAGTTAGGGATGCTATATTTGGTATCAGAAGAAAGGTTTAGTAAATTTGGGAATTATGATTAGTGAACCCCAGAGAAAACCTCTAGAATATAGACTAAGTACCAATATGTACACAAGAGTATATACATAGGGATACCATATTATATGATTTTAGTATAAATTGGGATGAAAATAAGTTATTTATTAATGAATTGTTGACTTGTGTTTTTTCTAACCTTTTCAATTTTAGAGAATGGTGGGAACTAAGAGAAATCAGTCCAAAAACTCTTGCGAGGGCCAATGCAACGATTTCCTGAACGACATCCCCAATGATTTGGGTGGTGGAGTTCAAAACTACATTGTGATGGTTAGCCAATTATCTCGGGTAATGAAAAATATCCATAATAATTAGGAATTCCATCCTTCATCAAATAGGGAGCAACTATATATTGAATGTCTTATATGGCAATGACCACCAACGTTTAATGGATATTCTAATCCACTGGCTACAGAATAGTGGGTCAACTCCATGAAGAAGATATTTTATATTCATCAGTGTTTTGAGACTGAGAGGGGGACCTATGTCGATTATCGTCTAGATGGAGAAGTCGATCAGTGGTGGGATTTGATTAAGAACACCAAGCCAAGGGAGGAAATTGAAGAGATGGAATGAGAAGAATTTAAGATTTTTTTCTTAAAATTTTTTTCCCAAGAAATCTTTCCACAATGATGGAGAGAGAATTCATAGAGCTCAAGAAAAAAGATGTAGAATATGTGACAACCTACGAAGATAATTTCAAAAGGCTTGCAAGGGATGCTTTGGGTTTTGTTATTAGCAATGATAACAAAATTTATAGATTCTATAGTGGATTAGAACCACACCTTAGAAAGGCTCTTGAAATTCGAGACTTTCGGAGTTATGAAGAAGTTGTTCGAAGTGCTCTCAACGTGGAGATGTATTTTGGATAATGGTCCCACGACTATGGTGATATGAAATGAAATATGGGGTTTTAAGCAGGTGGATATAATGATAGAGGTGGGAAGAAAACCCAATGACCCACATGCCAAGAAGGAGGAATGTTGCACCATGGGAACTGCCTCAAAGGGATGGGGAAATGATTCAAGTGTGGGTAGGAAGGACATCATGCTCAAGAGTGTAGAAAAGACTCGGAAAGGAAGGATAATGTAGCCGATGAAAGGAGATAACCAGTCATGGTTCAATGCTACAACTATAGGAAGCTAGGGCACTATAAAAACCAGTGCATTAAACCTAGAGTTCTCGAGGATAATTAGTGTCAGCAGCCACTAAAGCCAAAGGAACAAGGGAAGGCTTATGCCATCACTACTACAGAAGTGGAGCAAGATAATGAATTCATTCAAGGTACACTTCCTATTCACCCAAAAATGGGAAAAGTTTTATTTGATTTTGGTTCAACGCATTCCTTTATATCTTGCATGTTTTCTAGAACTATAGAATCAAAGCCCCAAAACCTTGAAGTAGAGAAATTTGTAAAAACACAAAGTGGTGCAATCATTGCAACCCAAGTGTTTTACTCTTCTTCTATTGGCATATTTGGGAATATTCTTTTGGAAGATCTCGTAATACTTCTATTGGTGGAATCTGACACTATAATGGGAATGGATTGGCTCTCATTATATAGATCAGATACCAACTATCAGGAAAAGGAAATATATTTTCATTTTCTGAACCATCCCATGCTCCTCTACAAATGTAAGGAAGATCATGAATCTCCTTTGAAAAATTATTCAATGGTTTTGTTGTTGATTTCCTATGAAGAAGCATACCTCTCCCAAATGGTTGAGTCGAAGAAAAGTTCCATTCTTGATGAAATTCCCATCGTGAGGTAATGAAGAAATTTATTTTCCACAGAGTTAACCAGAATTCCCCTGGATCGTGTGGTAGAGTTCTCAATTGAACTCATACCCAGAGATACTCATGTCTCAATGTGTCCCTATAGGATGGATCCTATCGAACTGGAGGAGTTAAAGAAGTAGCTACATGAGCATCTGGGAAAAGGGTTCATACGGTCTAGTGCAACACCATGGGGTGCGCCAGTGCTCTTTGTGAAGAAGAGGGATAGAACAATGCGGCTGTGTATCGATTATCGGAACTCAATAAGATCACCATAAAGAACAATTATCCTCTCCCTAGGATTGATGACTTGTTCGATCAGTTAAGAGTATCTCAATACTTCTCAAAGGTGGATCTTCATTCTGGATATCGTCAGGTAAAGGTGAAGAAGGAAGATATTCAGAATATTGCCTTCTATAAAAGGTATAGGCACTATGAGTTTTTGGTGATGCCCTTTGGACTTACTAATGCCCCTGCGATCTTCATGGATTTGATGAATAGAGTCTCTAGAGATTACCTTGACAAATTTTTGGTTCTTTATTGATTATATTATCATCTACTCCAAGAGAATGGCGGAACATGAAGAACATCTATGACTTTTTTGGCGACATTAAGAATGGAGAATTTGTATTCCAAGTTTAGAAAGTGTTACATTTGGATGAAGCAAGTCACATTCTTGGGACATGTGATCACAAGTGAGGGAATTTCTGTGGATCCTTCAATGACAAAGGCGATTGCAGAATGGACCAGTCCCTTTAGTGTCATAGAAATCCGTAGTTTTCATGGATTATCTAGGTACTACCGACGTTTTGTGAGAAAAATCTCATGATTTTCATGCCTGCTAACTATGATAACAAGGAAAGTGGTAAAGTATGTCTGGACTGAAGAATATGGGGGAAGCTTCAAGGAGCTAAAGAGAAGGCTAATCACTACACCTGTACTCACACTTCCGAAAAGTGGAGAAGGTTTTGTGATACATAGTGACACTTCAATGAAAGGATTGGGTTGTGTACTCATGAAAAATGATAATGTGATATCTCATTCCTCTCAAGAGGTAAAGATACATGATAAGATCTACCTGAAAAATGATCTAGAGATGGAAGTCGTGATTTTTTCCTTGAAAATCTGGCGACACTATCTTTATGGAGAGAAGTGTGACATATAAACAAACCACAAGAACCTAAAGTAAATATTCACACAAATGGAGCTCAAAATGACTCAAAGGAGATGGTTAGAGCTAATCAAGAATTATGATTTCTCTATTCACTATCATCCTGGACAGGCAAACATGGTAGCTGATGCACTAAGTAGAAAAAATACCTTCTACTATATCCATGTTGCGGATTGAGAAAGTCCCTATCTTCGTGGATATACAATGAATGGATTTGAAAATCATAATGGAAGGGGAATCATCCTATCATTCCCACATGATTACACAACCATTCATCGAAGAGAAGATTAAAGAAGCACAAAGGGATTATGTGGAGATACAAAAGAGGGTGACTGGAGTAAAGGAAGGGAAGATGCAGGAGTTCCATATCGACGATGATGGTGTGATTTGGTTTGGAACATGGATTTGTGTGCATTAATCACCCATGATAAAGAAGGAGCTATTGGATAATGCACATAGATCAACATTCTCTATCCATCATGGGAGTACCAAGATGTACCGTGATCTCTGAGAACACTTCTGGTGGGATAACATGAAGGAAGAGATTGAAGAATATATATCAAGGTGTATGGTATGTTTGCAAGTTAATGTTGAGAGACAAAAGTCCAAAGGTATGACACAACAATTGCCTATACCCATGTGGAAATTGGAAAATGTTAATATGGAATTTGTCTTGGGTCACCCAAAGGCATCAAAGGGAAATAATGCGATATGGGTTGTGGTTGACAGACTCACCAAGACTGCCCATTTTATCACTATTCTGGAAGATCTCTCGCTTGAACTACTTGCAATGATATATGTGCGGGATGTGGTGATACTGCATGGAGTTTCACTCTCGATTTCCACTGACCATGATTCGAGGTTCACATCTACATTCTGGAGAAGTCTTCAACATTCTTTGAGTACTGAAATAAATTTCAGCACGACTAATCACCCCCAAACTGATGGACAGTCTGAAAGGACTATTCAGATTCTTGAAGATATGCTAAGATTTTGCTCTCTAGAATTCAATGGTGGATGGGATCATCATCTCCCATTGGTTGAGTTTGCATACAACAATAGCTTCCACTAGAGTATTCAGATGGATCCATACAAAGCTCTATGTGGAAAGAAATGTAGAACTCCAACCTGTTCGGATTAAGTTAGAGAAAGAAAGTTACTTAGACTTGATCTTGTGAAAGAGATAATAGAGAAGGTTCAGGTCATCTAGAAACACATCAAAACTGCTCAGAGTCAGCAAAAGAGCTATGCTATCAACCATCAAAGGGACTTGGAGTTCGACGTTGGAGATAATGTCTTTCTACGAATATCAACATGGAAGAGAGTCATGTGATTTGGGAAGAAAGGGAAGCTAATCCCAAGGTACATTATCCACTTTTAGGTCCTTTACCACATATGAGTCATGGCCTATCTACTTGCAGTTCCACTAAATATGGCTCAAGTTCATGATTTGTTTCACGTATAACTCTCGAGGAAGTACATATTGGACCCCTCATGTGTACTAAACTCAGAGGTGGTATAGCTAGAAGATGATCTCTCTTATGAGGAACAACCAATAGCGATTCTGGATCAGAGAGATAAAGTACTACGCAATAAGAAAATCCAACTTGTCAAAGTGTTAGGGAGGAACCACAAGTTTGAATAAGCTACTTGGGAACCAGATGAGGTGATGAAGGAGAAGTACCCTCACCTGTTTGTCTAAATTGAAATTTCAGGGGTGAAATTTCTTAATGGGGGAAGAATTTAACGACCTAATGTTTTTCAATGGAAATTCCCTTCTTATAACTATGACATAAAATCACATGAAAACACATCATAATGAACTAATATGTTCTAAGTGGCCTCTAAACATATGTTTGTCACTTCTGTATTGGGAATTTTGAGAATCTAACATTCACAGTTGTGTTCTAGATGATCATTGTAGTCTAATAAAACAAAAATAAGTATTGGTGAATAGTAACCTACCCTTATGAATGGTAACATACCCTTATGAATAGTAATATGATCCTTATTAATAGTAAAAAATCCAACATAAGAGTAACCATACCCATCAATAATTAAATAAAATTTAGACATCTTAGAATGTGAAAATTTGACCTAAGTAAACGTTTTGGTATTTCATAAGTAATAAATAATGAATTATAATTAATCATTTAATTTAAAAGAAGAATTACTTTTTTAAAATGTTTTCATTAATTATAAAATCAATGTCTAATAGTTATTAGATAATTTTATAAGACCCTACGTAATTTTTGAAAGCACCATAAAATCTGTTTTAATGTTAAAAAATGTTTCTTAAGTAAATTAAAATTTTAATTAAATATTAAATTTATAATTTTTATAATTTTTTTTTTGAAAAATGGACTTCAGTTTTGGTTTCTACAAGACGAAAAATGGTAGGGGTATATTTTTGGGATTTTTCTGAGATACATGAATTTTTGATGAATAATGAAATAGCATAATTTACTAAATATGCTAAATATGCTAATTATAGATTCATGTGTGATGTTATACTAATGTATTCCCACTTTTTCAGGATCACATAATAAAATTACTATTTTTTCATTTAAGACTCAATATTTCTTCTCATAGAGGAAATTAATAAACTATTGAATTTTATATTAAGGAAACCCCTCTTCCCTCCACTATAAAAACCACCCTTCACACCCTCATTTACTAACACCTCTCAAACTCCATGCCTTCTCTAAAAACTTCACAAAAATACTCTTTATCCCCTCTCCCACGTTCAAGAGCTGATGGTCTCATCAAAAGACCATGCCTAGCATCCTTAAAGAGGACCTCAAGAGGAAAATTTAAGAGGTAATTTCTCTCCCTCTTCTCCTTTAATTTTCATTCATGTTCATGTTGATTTCTTGATCTATCCCCATCTATATCCATAAAAATGGAATTTTAACTCTAGTATAATACATGTACTGTAATTATATGGGGAAAATGGGATATTATATCATCCAACCCACTTTCCCCCTTACCTTTTTTATTAAGGAGAACGTTGTTCGTGAGGTGTTAATTTATCACATTCAAGAACAACATGTTTTCTACTTCCATTTCTACCTTCATATCTAGTCATGAACCCATTTTTATGTTTTAAACAGAACATGTTATATGTATTATCTCCTATTTAATGATCTGGAACTAACTTAGGACCATATTTCTAGTGATAAAATGAAGAAAGTTCATTATGATCGAAAAATCGTTGAAATTTACCCAAACAATCATCATTCAAATCTTATCTAATGATACATCCACATGGATATAATATAATTCATTATAAGATCATTAAAACTCTTGTAATATGCTTAATAACATGAATTATCATTTCTGGATGTTTACTCATGTTCTAGCCAAACTTCAATTTAAGAATACATGTGAACCACTCAAGAAAACTATAAAAAGAAACATTCCAAAACAAGGTTTTTCTAAACTCTATAACTCATCCAAAGCATATAAAATCACTCAATAAAACCATAATGAACCATATTAATGTACATAAGGTTTTTTATTTCAAATTAATGAAAATAATTTCATTATACACGACATTAAAGAGAATAAAGCATTCTGATACAAGGTAAGGAGAAATTCTCAAACCCAACTTTCATCCATTGGTTTCATCCACATTCACTCAATTTTTGTTATGGTTACTAATTAAAAATTATTTTTTCATCATTGTCTTTACTTTTCTAAGATATATATGTTTTTCACTAGTTTTCATGTCAAAAAACGTTTTCCAAAATAACTCTTCTTTTAATAACACACCTTTTACTTCTCTCTTAAAGTGAACGGTTCTTATAACATGTATGTTAATCCCTCTATCATTTGGGAACCATATGTTTATGAATGTGTTTTTATGAGATGTAACCCATTAATTTCCATGGGTTATTCATGTTCAATTTTGATATATGTTCCATGTGGCATTCATTATAATGATAATGTTATGATGTGATGGGGGCGCCCGGAATTATATAGCATAATATGAATGTTTTAATGTGACAGGTGTTCCTGGAATTATACAACGCTCCATTTCATTGGAAAATGTGATTAATCACATGATTAAATGAGAAATTATGTGTGAACAAGATGCTATCTTGGTTCCCAATTATGTGTGGTAGTAAACCACTAAGACATGATGTTTCATTTTTATGCATTGCCACATTTTTAGTCTTTTATTTATGGTCCTCTCATGTTGATGATCATTTACCTATGTCATGATTATGCTCACCCCATGATATATTCTTCTTATATATCCTCTAACTGGGCTTTTAGCTCACCCATTTTGATTTGTGTCCTCAGGTGGCTACAGGTACTAAGGAGAGGACAAGTACCAATGGGAAGCTAGAGAAGAAGAAATTAAATAAATGTTTATTCTTGATGTCATAATTGTAATGTACGGTCCTAGTTTTACCAAGACACTATATATTTGGATCATTTATGTGTAACACTATTATGTTCATTATCTTTAAAATGATGAAATAGTAATGTCGGAAAAATTCATGGATGCTATACCCGTAGGTCTCCTAGAGTTTCTCAAAGGAAAAACCACAATGCAAGACATCAGCTCTACGTAGGTATATGCCCATAAATATACATAAGTTATCAAGATATTTACTGATCTCATACATGAGGTAAGGAAAAAATATAGGTAACACCATGGAGGTAGAAGTACCACACGGGTAACACCACAATGATAAAAGTACCACACAGGTAACACCATGAATATGATACCACAAAGGTAGAAGTACCACAAAGGTAACACCATGAATATATAAGTGACCCACTGATAACAACACAATGATAGAAGTACCATAAAAGTAACACCATGAAGATAGAAGTACCACATAGGTAACAACATGAAGAGGATACCACAAAGTTAGAAGTACAATACAGGTAACATCACGATGATAGAGGTACCACATAGGTAACACCAAGAGGATAGAAGTACAACACAAGTAACAACATGAATATGATACCAAAAAGGTAGAAGTACCTCACAGGTAAGACCACAAAGCTATAATTAATACACAGATAACACCATGAAGGTTGATGTACAACAAATGTTGCACCGTGAAGATAGAAGTACCACACAGGTACCACCTCAAAGATTTAAGAACCACACTAGTAAAAGACTCAGCTCTCAATCAGGAATAAATTATGTATATAAGTACATATGATTAGTCATAAACTAGATCATTTTATTCAATTAAAAATAAATGATGCTGACGCACATAGGATCGATACGTAACTAACCCCCGCTGACCCACAAAGGATCGATAGGTTACTAACCCCCGCTGACCCACACAGGATCGGTATGCACTGACCCACACATGATCACTGATCATATACCCCCATAGTATTTGACCCACATAGTATCGATAGATGTTGACCCACATAGGATCAATGTTCTTTCATTACCTTGCAGCCTCTGCAAGTTTCCTCGCACCTGGTGCACTCGAGTTCGGCTGAATTGTCCCCTCAAGATATCAGTCATACCTCGACCACCACTATTCTCCACAATGATGTAACCCAAATGACCATTATTTATTAAGGGTTCCAACATGAAAGATGGCGTGTTATTCGGACGCTCGGTCTGTGAGTTATAATTGTTTTAGTTCTGAGGGCCATGATGGATTCGATTTGATCCAACCTGACCATACTCCATCATTTTCCTAAACTCTTGTGGAGTATTCCAAAAGTCCCATCTCGATCCAAGGATCTCAACACTGTAGACGGTTCATCAAATAGATTTCTAGTTCTCAAGATATGCCCCTTTAAGTGTTTATGGGTCCGGTTGGGCCCGGGTCCAGTCCGACCTGATCAGACCGACCCAGCCCGACTCGGTCTAGGATGAGCTAGGGTGGACTCAGAACCATAGGTCGGGGTGGACTTGGCATGCTAGGCCTATATCTAGTTTGGTCTGCAAGAGATGCGACTCGAGAAGGGAGGCCCATCCAGAATAGGGCGGCCCGCAAGGGCGGCCCTGCCAGATTCAAGCGGCCCGCTTAGAGGCGGCCCGAATGGGTAGAAGCCCGGTACGAGGGAGGCGGCCTGCTCCGAGGGTGGGGTCCCGACGTGACTGTAGTGATGTGAATCAAGGTCGGTGACCTAGACCGAGGGCGGAGGCCCTGTTTGGTCCGACGTGTGGGGTGTACCCCCTTGGCCACCCGAATTCTCAAATGCTCTTGAGGTCGTATGGTTGGTGATATTGTCGACCATCATGTCCGCTACTTCCCCCATTCTACATGGCTGATGATCTGTGGACTTCCTCTTGTGGTGTGTGTCGATGTTCTCACTGTCTTCTGAGGTGGCGCAAGGAAAGAAAGATAACCGAGGTATTGATCCGAGTTTGTTATGCATGCACCCTCCGCGTTAGCACACAATATGGAAGATATTAAGGGAGTTTAATAAATAGTTGTATTGAAAACAATATTAACTCCAAAAGATTCACCGCAATAACATCCTGCAAAGAGGAATGAATCACGGGTCAACCCGTAAGTCAGTTGACCTACGTTCTCCGTGTTATTCCAAAACGGAGAAGAGAAAAATAATTTGAATGCCTAAATGAATTAAACACCCTACCTAGAGGAGACATCTGCTGATGACGGTCTGCTGAACCTCCTTCATCATTTTCAATGATTCATGATTCAGTGGCACTCATTACCACTTGTTAGAAACATTATCTCCCTTGAGGTGGTTGGTGTCGTGGTACTTTTCCCGGGCTTCGTCGCTTGGTGGTGTCGTGCCCACACACCTTTCCGAGCTCCATATAAATAGTATAGGAGAAGGAGTGTGAAACGCTCTGGGAATTAATGAGGTTCATTTAATGAATGATAATCTTTAATTCACAATGGTGTGGTTACAGGAAAAGAAAATTCAAGGCATTTATTGTCTTGAAACTTCACTGGTCCCACCAGCGCCGTTCATCCATTGGAGGAAAGAAAGAAAATAAAATAACAAAACATGTTATTTTATTAATCTTTGAAAAGTCCAAAAAAATAACATCTCCACCCAACCTAATGAAATCAATGTTATAACTCTTATAAGGAAATATAGGTGTTTCAAATTCAACAGTGCCCCTATATTTTTAATCCGAGCAGCAGTTCAAAAGGTAGAAAATACTGCTCACGCGTTTACTGAACATACCCGAAAAAATGTTCATTAAATTATTAACAGTAAACCCCAGTCTGTGCCGGTCGAGGATAGGCCCCTCCTATGTGATAAATTCTCTAATGAACCCAATGGTACTCTAAGATTTCAAATATGAGTTATCGTTTAAAAGTTATGGATTTTACAATAACGTAATTGTCACTTAATTGTTTTATTTACGAACAAAAAACTAACTTTCATTGGTGTCTTACACCGACCAATGTTAGTATCAACCTAAAGAGAGCATACCCTCACGGGTTCAACAGTGGGCTCATTTTTTTAATCCAAGTTACCATTTGTGAGTTATAATAATTTGAAAAATAACAAAATTTTATTTATGGTTTTTCCATTTTCATGTTTTCTCAATAGCGGCACGCGCCGACTTATATTAAGTCACACCTAGTGTAAACCCGCCATTTTGAGAACAACGGTTACTTCTTATTTCTAATCAGAGTAACCATTTAAGAGTTATTTTACTTTTTCATGAAAACTACTTACACAAACTAATTAAAGCATAACAAATCTTCGACGGATCATTTTGGACACTCCGGACCTCGGAATCGCACTGTTCGATTTCACAGTATCAAAATAATTCCATATATTTAAAAAACATTATATGGAATTTCTAGGACCTTACATATGTGGAAATTTTTTTACCTCTATATTTTACTCTGATATGGGATAGATTTTATTCACGATTTTTTAGTATTAGTTTCTTATCTTTCCACAACATATTACAATATTAAGATACCTTTATGTGTATAGGTAATTAGTCTAAGGAATCCCCTAAGGGTGATATGCATACTCGGTGCTTGTAATCTGCCTTTTCCCTATTGGAGGTAGACTTGGGATGTCATCCCCAACATACTATCACCTAGGGGGGCCCGGTGTGTTATTTCATGATAGAGTGGTATCAAAGGAGTTCTGAATAGGATAATAGTTTTGAAATTTTTTCTAGATATTGTATGGATTATATTTTTGGGAAACAATTTTATTAGGTTTTCTATCATGTTATGAGGATAGAGAACATAATGATGGTGAGAAAATGGATGTATATATTGACCAATATTTTAATAACATTCTTTTTTATTCATCACATATAATTACTACATATACATAAAACATTGGTACAAGAATCATATAGAAATTTGTTCTGGTATCCCTGTCCTTTTTTAGTGGGCTCTCTAGATATTCTCTATTATCCATGGTGCATCTCCATTATCCCTATATGGATCTAAGAAGACAACCATATATGATTCTATAGTAGGAACATAGGTATGACCTTAGTGATTAATCTTTAGTTTATAGGCTTGTGTAGAAGGCGTTTTGTGTGAATGGATGACAAGTGATGTCTTTACCTATTGACTAGCATTATGACCTAACATTATACGTTTAAGTGGATTCATTCAATCATCTTTAGAAGGAATTGGATCCATTTTTATCATAAAACGTCCCTCTAATGTTTACATTGCTTCATGAGATTCATAGATAGATAACACCTTGTTTTTGGTGAGACCCAGACCCCATTCTGTGGCGGTATAGTAATAAATAAAGATAATGGTTTGAGTGTCCAAATTTTCTAGGAACCCCATTTATGGTAGAACTAGTTGTGAAAATTATACATGAAGAAATAGGGAATGATTAGGTCCATATGCTAGTAATGTTTTTCATGGATTATAGAATTCAAGGAAGAGGTACACTTACCCTTGCTAGACTTGTTCACATGATTCAATTGAGATTCCCTAACCTTCCATTACCATTCCAAAACCCTGCAATAGTTATGATTATAAGGAATCGAAATGGTAAGTACTTTTTATATCATAGTGGAATGAAATATTTATTGCATCCTATTAATCCTAGAGTCTTTGAGAAAGTATATGGATCATGATTTCCTCCTGGTTTAATTTGGATCAAAGTTGGAGAATAATTTAATTTCAAGTAGCATGTGGTTTAAATGGTGTGGTTCAATTTTTTTTTTTAAATGGATGGGGCACTCATAAATGACCTACATGCATAGTTTTTCATATAATGATATCAAAAAATATGTGTTCATAGGTGAAGATCTCATGTTCATTATATCTAGAGAAATGTGAGTGTAAAGGTAACCAAAAATGCTGTGCAGAGTTAATTGTGGGATGAAACCCCCTTGGTGACTAACAATTTTCATTAGCGGTGAAATGACCTAGATAATTTTCAATAGTATATGGATGTTAATTTGGATTATAGGATCATTATGGAGGAGAAGGATAGGGGAGTTGTGGATCATATGTTTCTTGAGGTTCCTCAAGGAGGTAGTGGGTACAAAGCTATATGGGATCCTCAAAATGACGAAGGTCTCAAGGCCATGGGTGCCTCTTATAGTACAATGGTGTTTACGAGGAGTGGAACCACAAAAAAGGATAATAAGGTGTTGTTAAAGAGACAATGAAGGAAATTTTTTAGATTACAATGAATTCATCCAACATTAGTGGGTGAGGCCTCGTTTAGGTCATGTCCTAAATGAGAGGTGGTTGGTATTGAGCGGGGAAACCGGTCTGGACAATTGGACAATGATGGTATGGCTCCTGATATTGTGGAAGATGCGGTTAGACCCTCCTTGGTTGGGCTGAATTAATTTATGATTTGAGGCTAGTGATAAAGGCTCTTGCATTTCAGTAGGTGAAATAGAGGATGATTTACAGGGTGGTAGGCTCCGAAGCTATTGGATGAGTAAGAGACGGAGGGGTAACCATAAGGAGGGAAGGATTAATTTTATTTTCTACTTCCAATTGAGACGTGTTAAATAAAGAAATTGAAATCTATGAAGATGGGTATAAATACCCATCCATCCTCCAAGGCTGAAATCCAGCAGAGAAGGTTTGGTGATGTTATTGATCAATTATTGGAACTTCTTATGAGTGCAGATGAAAAAATTATTGAATTGGTCATTTCAATTAATGATACCAATGAAAAGTGTAATGGAATAATAGGATAGGGTTTTAATATGGTTCCCATTGAGGAGTAGTTCTCCTGGATTTTCAAAGACCAAATTTTATTAAATGGATTAAACAATGGAAAGATAATGGTAGATGAGTATATTCAGTCCTATTAAATGTTGTAACAGTAGTTTTAATATCTCATAATGGATGCTTCAGAAACCCATGTAATTAATATTTCTTAGAAATTATTTAGGGAGGTTTCATTTGGGTGGATTAAACTATCTTTATATGGCTCGGTGTTTTTTTGTGGTTGAACCCATGGGTTCTAAATTTTTCCTAAAAAGTGTTTGAATAATAAAAAATAAATTTTAAGATAGTTTTTATCATATAATAATGAAATATTTACGTAGAAATTCACGGTAGCCTAGGAACATGAAGGGAAAGAACCGATGACTAATGTGGTGTAAATCACCTAGAATGTGGTGATGTGATTCATTCTATTATGATAGGCTATAGATACATGGTCTATGTTGACTATAGGTTGGTCCAACATGGCTGTCATATATAGTTTATGTGACCGTCATATTGAGGTCATGGATCTAGGTACATGAGATGTTGATGGAAATTGGGATTTGCGACATGGAAAAAGGTGAATGAGGTGTAAGATGATGTGGTTTATATAATACCTGGATGATTTCCCCATCACCATTTTTTAGATTTTTCCCCAGTGGGGTCATGATCACAATGTTAGGAATCAGATCAATGTTGTGTGACCACTAATTGAGCACGGAGGCCGCATTGTTTATGAGGCTTATGTGATGGAATTGACCAATTGGTATGATATGGGTTCACACCATATAAATCCACATAGATGGTGATATACAATCAATTAATAGTGATGAGACTCTAGATTGGGGTATGAGGCTCATTGTGATACCTGATTCCATGGTCAAGGATACTGGGAGGAAAAATATCATTGTGCCTTGAGACGTCTATTGGGGACTGACATATATTATTTATTGGATGATAGATACTGATGCACCTCTAGAGTATAGGTTCCATGTCAGTGGGGATTTCATGAGTCGACGTCCGAAGGACTAGGGACATGGTTTTTCATATCATTTGTATGCTAGGTGATATGATTCATGACATGAAGTCCATGTGACTTGATTATATGTTGAACCTGAGGGTTCACCAATTATCTTACTCCCTAGAAGATTCCATGATAATTATACCATGTATCCTCATCATTTCAGTTATACAAATATATATAAGGGTTTCATGTTGAATATATATAATTAGGATAATGTATTTAGATATTACTGGTAATGGACGATGCTGGTAATCACTTCCTTGTTGCCTTTGAGAACAAAGGAAGTGGGTTATTTATTAAAAGCACCTGTGATTATTATTATTTATATTTATTAAAGATTTATCATCATGGATGAATGTCCATAACACATTGAGGGTGGCCAACTTGGAATTATTATCACACCCTAAGCATACCCCTTGGGACATGTGTAGACTTTATGTCTCTCTGATTAGATAAGTGACCATGCTCGGGGTATAGACATTAGTAAATGTCTGTTCTTCTTTTTCATGAGATATATGAAATTGGCCATGATGGTTATAACATAATATAGAGATAAAATTTGGATATTAGGATGCTTTTATATATATCTATTGATGAACATCAATGGGATACCATATTATTTATCTTTTTTGAATTTCCTACTATGTAATTTTATATTTAATGTGCAATTTCATTAGGCTTGTTTATTAATATTCCACTGCTTTTTATTTTTTCTTCTCCTGATTTGTGTCACCTTTAACAGATTTATTTGTTTCATACATATATACATATATATATATATATATATATATGTAAAACATTATTATAATCCTACCACATGGTATAGTATTTCCACTATCACCTATAAAACTATCCATTGAAGTTGGAAGACTTTGGCATATGAGGAAGCACATGAGAGGCCCAGTCATCAACCAGACTTGAGTACCGTTGTAAGTAGAATTTGGTCCCAAGCCTTTTAAATATTATCTAAGAGGGTTCTTATTAGTGGTCCCTAGAAGCATCACATGTCCTAGCTATCAAAATTGTATGACTGTTTGTTGGGTTTAAAATAATATCATATGTCTTTGTTTTTTTTCGGGTCATTCTATATGGTTTATGGAATACCTAAGACTAAGAAATTGTCAGAACATTGAAATAATCCTGTGTTGGGGTTCTTGTTTCCCAATGAATAGGGGGTATACCATGATTTTAGTAGTGTAAAATTTATGTTTTGTTTTTTTCATTTTATAGTTTATTTCATTTCCACCTCTTGTGGTGATCTACTATGTGATGATTATCTATTATGTGTATATTTACCCTTCGATTGCTAGAATCTATTTGGTTGACTTATACTCAGTTTTCCCATGAATGTAGTTCCAATATAATATGTGTGTGATTATATATTATTCTGATATATGTGGGACTATCCATGAAAAGGGTAGTAATGGATTATCATGGGTGTGTGTTTTCCAATGTTTCAACAAACAAGAAAATTCATGTTTTCTTATGTATCCTTTTTTGTATAATTCATCTCACCTACAATGGATTGATACATGAAATGTGATGCCAAACTCTTATGTGGGTAGGTATGGGTTCATGAGGATGGGTTACATGTGATAATTGAATTTGATATGGGATGGAATGGGTCCATGTGTGTAGATTATACTTGATACCTAACCCTTATATAGGTGGGTAAGGGGACTCCAAGCAGAATGTTGTGGGACATGGTATGGTTGGGGAGAATAAGGGTGGTGGGTTTCACTTCCTGTTATAGTTTTCCCTATATTAAATATTATATATATATATATATATATATTATATTTTAATTTTTTATAATTATATCAGTATTCAGTTGTATGCCACCTAGAGAGGCTCTGATGGAGCGTTAGGATGGCAGTGATGCGGTGCCGCTTCAGTGTGCACGAGATGAGGCCACAAAAGGTCACACTGTAAGGACTTGAAAATTTTTCAATGGAAATTCCCTCCATTCAACAATTTAATATATTATAAATAACATAAAATAATATAAATAATATAATAAAAACATTATAAATGATGAATCAATGAAAAAATATGAATTTATTAAAATTGGGGAACCTATATTGATGGAATAGTAACATAACCATTGGAATAGTAATATGAACATTATGAATTGTAATCCGGATAATATAATTGTAACTTCACCTACTAAATTAAAAATAAAATATAGGTCCTTATAAATAAAAAAATATATATTTATATTATAGAATATGTAAAACACGTTTTAAAAATGATAAATTATGTGTTGAAATAGTTGTGAAAAATAATTGTTAATTTGCACATTTATAATTAATATAGTAAAATAAAATTAAAATTGATTTTCATATAATATATTCATTAATTAAAATTTTGTTTTCTTTTGATAATAAGCTAATTATCTGAGACCTATATTAATTTTTCAATGTTTCATAAAAGCAGTTATAATTTTAAAGTCAGTATTTTTTTAATAAATGATGATTTTATTTAAAAATACAATTTCTAAAAATTTTGTAATTATTTTGTTAAAATGGAGTCCATTTTATAAATTAAAAAATTTAAAAATGGTTAGGGGTTTGTTTATTTCTCTAAAATTATTGATTCTTTTGAATAGTGAAATACATTAATTTATGATATATAAAAAAATTTGTAATTATTGGGTATTTAATAATTTATGGACGGTGTGTGAACAATAATATTTATCTATCCTTATTTATATAATTTATTTAGTGATAATAGTCAAAAATATTGATAGTATTGATCCACAGTAATTAACTAATATATAATATAATAAAAAACAACCATCCCCCCACTATATATACAACCCCACTCCACATCTTCTCCTCACACTTTATAATCCTTTTTATGGGTAAATTCAACCCCATAATTTTCCCTAGACTCTCTCCCATGTCTATTAGATTATATACTCTACAAAATACAAAACCCAATAACATTAAAGAGTTTTTCAATAAGAAGAAATTTAAGAGGTAAAATCCCCTTTCATTCACTTTTAATTTCTTTTCTTTTCATATCATATCATTACCTCCTTAATACAAAATTCATGTTAAATATTGTATATAATATATAATTTACCTTTATTATGTTAATATAATATCCATCCTCAAACCCTTTCTCCTATCCTTTTCTCCAAAAAAATTAAAACATCATCTATGATGTGTCGATGTGCAACCATCATAGACGATGTGTTTTTCCTTTCCATTACCACCTTCATAGATGGTTGTAAAACCATTATTAAGGAAAAGTAATATTTTATTAAAAATAATATAAGTAATATAATTTAATAGAACAAATATATATTCAATGTATTAAATAAAATGATATAATTTTATGATGGTCGTAAATACCACCCAAATAAACAAAGAATTTCATTAATGTTTTATCTAATGAATCATTCTAATAAATAAAAAACTATTTTTGGGGATATTTAAAATTATAGAGGTTCATAAATATCATATAATTCTAATTCTTTCCATTTTTCTAATACAATCCTAAATAAAATCATGGGAACCAATAATAAAATAGTTAAATGAAGGCTCTAAAATGACAAAATTGATTCATAAAACTAATCAAAAAATCCATTAATGAAACTAATAAAATTATATTAAAATAAATAAATATATTAAAGGTTATTAATTAATTATTTATTGGATTTAATTTCATTATCTTGTATGCCAATTGCATGTTTAGAAAACATTCAAAAATCAGGTAAGAGATTCTCTCTGTATATCAATTTTTCCTTCAAGTAAAATTTTATATCTTTACCCCATGGAAATTATTAATTATTATTATTTGCTCCTATTATGTTCTTCTTTTATGTTACAAACATATGAAACTGTCTTATTTATTCATTATTGTGCGGGTAAATACACGTTTTTATATGGTTCCCATGTCATTTCTCCCGATAGGAAAGCACGATTAAATAGAACTTCCCAATTTCATAATAATTTTAAAGTACACACTGTAATCTGTTTTAATGGACCATTAATTTTCTAAAATCACTATTTTATAATGAAAAACCATCTCACCGAATTTTTTGAAATTATTCCATTGTCCTCTTTAAAGAATGTTTTTTATTTTCCCATAAACCAACTAAAGTGGCTCATTTTTTAACGGTTCCTAAACAATATTTTTACAAGTCTAAACTATAGTTAGACATAATTTACTACAGTATAATCCTATTTTCCCTAATGAATATTCATGCATGGTTAAAATACATTCATTCATAAAAATTTTTGTGATATGATCATTGGTTATGCCTCATGATATGATTTTGATAACCATTCCATTCAATGGGTAGCCCTTATGTTGATATCTTATATTTGATTCCTTATGTAGAACACTCAAACAATAACATGATGTGATTGGAGAACGTATATAGAACAATAATTTATTGATTAATTTTTAGGATCATGAGACATCAGGTTAGGACTAGAACTAAACATGATTCTTATATTCGACATTGTCTACCATGAGATATAGTCTTTGAAATTAGCCTTAACTCATGTTTATGTTATATTGTGTTTTGTTGCCACATTCCATTGATTCCATGATGACATGAAACATTTTTATACTTGTTACTACTCTATAGGTTTATTAATATTCCTTTTCTATTTATGTCACCAGGTTATTCGTTTTATCCCATGTTCTATTATTTATTCTTATGTATACAACCTTACTGGGATTTTAACCTCATCCCTTGGTTCATGTACCTCCTTGGTTGTCTGGAACAGATGTAAGAGCTCAATGGACGTTAGAATATCTTTATTTATATTAAAATAAAGTTGTTTTTTTATTTAATTTTTTATAATTATGTACCTAATATTAAAAATACACTATAAATTAAAATCCAAAGATATTAATTTAGGGTTATTAATTTTTAAAATCATATAATAATATATATAAAATAATATGTCCATTACAGTTTGTACCAGAGCATGGTCTCGTTATTCGTTGAAGTTAGTACGATAAATCATTAGTAAAAATCTTATTTAATAATTATATCAACATGGATAAACAATATTGAAACATAGAAAATACAATTTAAGGAAATATATTTCATTGATAATTTTATCATTATTTGTTAAAAGTTTATTTTTTATATACTAGTCAGTTATGTACTGATGACCCCCTAATTGTGTTTTATTTTTCCTAGTCTATGGCGTTAAATTGGATGAACCATGCCAAAAATGATTGTGATAGGCAATATGAAAAATTTTCTAATGAAATTTTAATCATGATGGGGATGAGCACTCAAAACATCATGACAGTACTTGAACAACTGGTTCATGTTACGAATAATAACCTGAATCATGTGAAACTTCTTCCTTCACTTAACAAAGAGAATGTTTTTGGTGAACCCTTTATTAAACAAATCAATCCCAGATTAGGTGGATATTCTATTCCCATCATCACAAAACAATGGATTAACTCCATTAAGAATATATTCTTTATCTTCCATTGGTTAGAAGAATCAAAATTGGTGTTTTTGGTCTATTGATAAGACAGGGAAACTGATTAATGATGGAAAGTGATTCAAAAAATGATTAAGGATGAAATTGATTCCATGTATTGGTATGAATTCAAGAAAATATTTTTCAATATATATTTTCCACATACCCTATACCTTAAGATGGTAATAGAGTTCATCAAATTGAAGAAAAAGAAAGAAAAAGTCTATTGGGGCATATGAAGAGAACTTTACAGGTATTTCACCATACAACTCTATATTTTTCAAAAATTCATAAAGAATTCTGGATCAATTCCATAGCATACTAATGTCTAGTCTAAAAAGTGTTGTTTAATAAAGGGATTGATTTCTATGATGAGATTGTTTGTTGTGCCCCTAAGGATGAGATGGAGATCAGAGGCTCTTAGTTGTTACACGGGACAAGAGATAAAAATGAAAAATAGAGTCTAATATGGTAGGATAAATAGATAAATCCCATTATGGAATGGAACATGGGTATAATATGATCCATTTACCTAAGACAACAGTTTTTAGAGGCAATCAACAATGACAACCTCCAAAGAAACAAGGGCATATGATAACACTACTACTGAGGTGTAAATCAACAATGATGTGGTTAAAGAAACACTAATTATTCATTTAATAACATTAAACATAATATTTTATTTTATTTATATTAATTCATTCATAAATTCTATTTTTAGTAGTACTATTCAAAAACAACCACAAAGTATAGAGGTTGAGTAATATGTAAGATTAAAAAAATGGGGAATTATTTCATACAATGTATATGACTCCTCCATTGTAAATTTTTTCAAAATTAAGGTTATATATAATCTTTTATTAATTCAATTGGTAGAGTTTTATGCTATATTGGGGAAGGATTGGATATATTTATGTTAATATGACATCAAATGTTAGGAAATGTAGAACACTATTCACAACATAAGGAATCCTATGATTCTATATAAGAGTAATTATGAGGATGAATCTTCATCAAAATAATGATATCAAGTGTGTACATTTTTTCTTTTTTATAATGTTTATATTTTTCAAATTATTTATACAAATGAGATAATCATGCTCGGAGACATGCCCATTGTGAAGGACTAAACTGATGTGTTCTATGAAGAATTTATTACACTTCCTACTGACTGAGTGGTTGAGTTCTCAGTTACAGTTATTCCTAGACACCTATCTATATCAAATACACACTATAGAATAAACATCATTGAGTAAGAGTACATAAAGAAGTAGTTACAATAGAAACTAGATATGGGTTTTATACACCCAAGTGAATCTAAATGGGGTGCACTAGTCTAATTGGTCCTGATGAAATATGGATAACTACACCTCATCATTGAGTATAATAAAATCACGAAAATTATGAAAATTAACAAGCATCCCTTCTCTTCTATATATGAGTTGTTCGATCAACTATGTGGGGTCATGAATTTCACAATGGTGGACCTTTGGTCAGTATATCACTAAATAAAGAGAAAAAATTAATACATTACCAAGACTAACTTTCGAGAGAGGTATGTAAACTATTATTTCAATGTGATTCACTTATGAATAAGAAATTCTACAATAATTATCATTTAATTTATTAATAATATAATAATATATCACCAATCCAAATTTTTGGATGCCATTATCGATGATATTCTAATATACTCAAAAATCAAGGAGGAGAATGATGAGATTTTGGAAAATTTGATAAAAATTTTCGAAGGGGGGAAATTTTATTTAATGTATAGAAAATGAGAGTTTTTAATGGAAGAGTTATCATTCTTGGTCTATGTTATCACATGAACAAAAAGGTTCGTGCAAACTTCCAGGGAAAAGAAAATCGAAGAGTGGCCATAGACAACACCCTTAATCAAGATATGTAGTTTCCTTGGTCTTACTCAATATTGCCAATAAAATATTAAGGACACATCGTGATTATTAAACCCATTTACAATAATTAATAAAAATGGATTAATGTTTTTCTAGACTAGTGAATTTGAAGACTTCTTCAAAGAGTTGAAAAGAGTCTTATCTATACACCAATACTCTCACTTTCAACAAGTAGCGAACTATTTGGGGTATACAGTGATTCATTAAACGTGGTATTAAGATGTGTAATAATGAAAAGGTTTAATTTAATATCCTACACCTCAGAGTTGTTGAAAATTCATGAGAAAAACAATCTGACACATGATCTAGAGTTGGAAGCTAGGATAATTGCATTAAAAATTTGATGGAATGATCTCTATTGGGAGAAGGATAATATAAATACTGATGATAAGAGCCTAAAATATATATTCACTCATAAATGAGATTAATATAAAACATCAAGGATCGTCGAATCACATAAATTATTTTGATTTCCCAATTCACTACCATCCTGGAAAAGAAAATAATGTATCATATACCATATATAGAAAGTATCCTTTAACATTATCAACAATGAGAATTGAGAAGGAACTGATCTTCTTTTATTTGAATATGATTATTATGATACCCATTAAGGATGTAAAATCCATAATAATTTGTCAAATTATTGGTCAATCATAAATTATGGAGAATATAAACGATGCCAAAAACTATTGATAAAATTCTGAAAATGGTGGAAACTACCAGAAAAGTGAAATCCTCAGAGTAAAAAATTGATGAGGAATGACTAGTAATTTTTTCCATGACTGTGTGTAACATCCAATCCAGATTCCAATAATGTTATTATAAATAAAACACATATATAAAACTTTTCTATTCACCCATAGAGCAGAATTATGTATCGAAATCTCCAAGACGACTACTGGTGGGATAATATGAAGATGAATATCACTACATATATATCAAATTGCTTGGAATGTCAGAAACTAATCGATAAAAGGAAAACTTATTTAGTGATGATAAAACCATTTCTTATACGAAAATGGTAATGGGAAAAAATTACAATAGTCCTTTTCTACAAACTTTTAAATACATCTAGAGAAAATAATTCTATTTAGGTTTATGTAGATCTTCTTAAAAAGAAAACTCACATTATCTAAATTCGAGAGAAATTCTCAATAGATTGGATTACATGGATATTCATCGTAGAATTGGTGATGTTACTTGGAGTTGCACAATCGAATTTATCTGATCCAAATATTAGATTCCCATATATATTTTGTAAAAGTCATCAATGATACCAAGACACTAATCTAAACGTTATTACAACATATCATCCTCAAATATATAAAAATATTGATTTGATTATTAGTACACTAGAAGATATGTTGAATGAATTATCTATGTACATAAATGGAGGACATGAATTGCATATACCTCTTGTAAAGTAATCTTACAAAAAAAATTATCACTCTATAATTAAATGGATCTATATGAATCCCACTATGGGAAAAGATATAAAACACCAGCATGTTGTGATGAAGTCAGTGAACATAAGTTTTAAGGTCATTAATTGGCCTATGAAATGATAGAAATTGTGAAAACTATTCATGAAAACAATAATAAAACACCATGTAGGTAGGTGATCTATGATGGTAATCATCGACAAGTCATAGAGTTTGATATTAGTGGAATGGTATTCCTCTACATATTTACATTGAATACGATCGTGATATTTGGGAATAGAGGAATGTAGTCCTAGGAATATTAGTCCCTTTATGATTCATGATTGTGTTGGACATGTGGTATATCGACTATAAATTCCACCTACCATGTCATATGTACATGATTTATTCCACATATCCTTATTGATGAAGTACATTCTTTATCCTTCATTTGCACTACATATGGAGATAGTACACCAAGATAATGACCTTTTGTATGAAGAGCAGTCGGTCAAGATGTTGGACTAAAGAGAAAAATTTTACAAAACAAGACAAAACACATCTTCAATGAACTATGGTTGATCCATACGTATGAAGCATTGATATGGGAAAGAAAGGAAGCAATGAAGTATAGGTACACACACCTATTTTCACCTTAAAATGTCAAATAAAATATTGAGGGTGAAATTTCATAATGGGGAAGAAGGATATTACCTAAAATTTTATCAATGTAAATTCCATTCTTATAATTATTTCATGTAGTATATATCACATAAAATAAAATAAATAACACAATAAAATCTTTATAAATGAATAATTAATGATATAAGAGGTATTTTTAGAAACCAAGGAACACATACCGATAGAATATTAACTTGATCGTTGGAATATTAATATAACCACTAAGAAAATAATCTAACCAATAGAATATAAAGCTCACCGATTAAAGTATAAATATAATTTAGGTATCTTATAAATAAAAACATAATATATTTATATCAACAAATAAGTTAACAAATGTTTTAAAATGAAAAAGTAATTGTTAGATTATTTGTGTAACGTAAATGTTTATTTACAATTTTATAATTAATATATTATATTTAAAAAAAATTATTGTCTGTAGATATATTCATTAATTAATAATTTTTTCTTATTATTATAAATATTTTTATGAGACCATAATTATTTTCTCAATCTTCTACAAAATATGTAGTAATTATAAAATCTGTATTTTCTTTATTAAATGATTATTTTAATTAAAATTTAAATTTCTCATATTTTAAAAATTTATTTTCACAAAATAGAGTCCTCATATTATATGTACACATTAAAAAATAAATATGGTGATTTTTTTTGGATTTTTCAAAAATAGTTGAATCTTTCGTGAATAGTGAAATATGGTAATTTACGGTATTTAACAAATTCATGAATTATTTAGTCATGGAAGATGTAGAGATGATGAAAAATCCAAAATCTATATATCATATTAATTATTAAATGTTTTTATGGATAAATATCTACAATATTGATAGTCTTCAGAAAAGTAATAAAATAATAAATAAAGTAATAAAAAAACACCCCACTCCTCCCACTATAAATACCACCCCTCATCAAATATTCTCCTCACACATTTTAATACTTTTATAATGATTATATTTTATCCAATACACTAATGATGTATCTACCCCATTTATAAGATCTTTTGGTCTCAAAAGAAGATTGAACTCAACTTCTTCAAAGAGGTTCTCTAGGAGATGAAATTCAAGAGCAAAAGTCCTCTTTTATTCTCTTTTAATTTATATTAATTTATTTTCATTTTTTACCCTCTATTTAACTAAAATATATAAAAATTAATCATAAATATAGTATATTCTATATACAATAATTTTATTATTTTATGGGATTATATATCATCAAAACCCTTCTCAGCTCCCTTTTATTCAAAAAATAAAAACATCATCTATGATGTGCTGATTTATCGCCATCATGGTTGTCCTGTTTTCATTTTCCATTACCAATTTCTTGTCTGATCATAAACAATTTATTATTGTAGAATGAATTTTTTTTACATATTATATGTTCTATAATTATCTATAAACATTTTTTAAACATGATATTAAATAAAATTATATAAGTTTATGATGGTCTTAAAACGCACAAAAATAAATTAAATAAATTTCATTAAAATTTTACCTGCTGAATCATACTCATAACTGAAAAAAATAAAATGTTGTAAAATTTAAAAAAATGCATGTTCATCAATATATTATAATTTAACTTTTGAAGTTTTTATTCTCATTGACAAGAACTCTGATAATTAAACTCACATGAACCAATCATATAATCATGAAACAAATGCTCCTAAAATAATGAAATTGAATCCGATAACTCATAATGAAGTTCTAAAAAATAATAAAATTATAATAAATTAAATACATGTATAGGGGGATACAAATTAATTAATTAATGAAGTTAATGTTATTATCCAGTACATTAAGTGCTTGTGAAGAACAATTTCAGACATATGGTATGAGATTCTCCTCAAACATCCATTTTTCTTGCAGGTTATGATCTCTCTCTCATTACCCCAAGTTAATTCTTAATTATTCTAATGTAGTCATCCAAAAAAATGTTTTTATGTTACAAAAATAATAACAAATCTAAATTATTCATTTTTTGATGGGAGAATACATGTTTTATAAGGTTCCCATCTCAATTACACCCTATATGAATGTCTAAAAAATGAGAACTTCCAATTTTATACCAATTTTCATTGAAACTCCATAATCTGTTTTAATCCACCAATATTTTTATAAAATACATATTTTTACCATTAAAAAATATCATAGTTTATTTTGGGGAGTTGTTCCTTTTTCCTCTTTAAATACTCATTAATATTTTCCCTTAAATTGAACCAAAGTAGCTCATTCCCTAAACATTCTTAGACGCTATTTTTTCATTTTTTTCACTTATGATGGACAGATTTTACCATAAAATAATCCTATTTTACCTTATTAAAGTCCATGTATGATTGAAATCCATTATATTATGGAAACCATTATGATACACTCATTGGTTATACCTTATGACATGATTGTGATACACATATCCTTCCATGGGTAACCCTTATGTTTATCCCTTTTTTCTGATACTTTATGTGAAACACATATTCATGAAAATTTCCTAATTGGTGCACCTAGATAGAACTCCAATTAATTGTGTAATGTTTTGTCTCACGAGACATCATGTTTGGATAGGGCATAAACTGAATTGCTTTATGGGAGTTTGTCCACCATGTGATATAGTCATCACACATAGCCTTGAGTCTCCTTTTTGTCATGTTGTATATTGACACCAAATTCCTATGAATCCATTATAATGTGATACCATGTTTAAAATGTCATTATTCCATATGTTCATTCATATTCCATGACTCGTTTTGTCACCATGTTATGCCTTTAAACCCATGTGCTATGCTTTATTCCAATGGTTATTCCCATAATGGTCATTTTTTCTCAACCCATTGTTCATGTATTCCCCAGGTTATCCTATGCAGATGTAAGATTTCAAATGAATTTAAGATATTTTTATGTTGATAAAAATATGTTTTTGTTTTTGTGTTGTGATTTTTAGTTATGTATCTAATCTTCAAAGAACACATGACTTTATGATCCTTTATTTTTAATTGATGGTTAGTAATGATTAAAAGTATGTAATAATATGTATATATGGATAGGAAAATTTTACAGGTTGATCATTATCCATATGTTGAAAAATAGAAACTTGATATCGTATAGAAGGGGAACTAATAGATGTAAAACATCAGGACAAGACATGATGAGTAGCTCAAGGTGACCCTGGTTCGATTTATATGGGGTATTGTTTGAGGAGATAAAAGATATGAGTCATTTATAGAATAAATTAATCATGATTTCTAGTATTATAAACCATCAATATTTTTGGGTGAGGGTGGATTTCATTAGGTAGATAACTGGATCAAGTCTGTCCTGACCATCTTTGACCTACTCAAGACACCCCCATACTGGAGGGTAAATTCCGTGAGGTACATGCTAAGAGGAAATAAAAAAGCGCAGGTGGGATGTACAAGTATATTTAGGTATAAATAAGGGTATGTATTTGAATAAATTTGACTCCAATTTATTTACTAATTTCTTTCCAATGATGTTGAGGGATATAAACCCGATGATATAATGAATCTCCCATAGTGGGTATACAATGATGGACTATGCTGTGAATTTCACAAACATGTATCATTTTTTACCTACTATGGTGGGTAATGATATTTCAAGGCTGATGAGTTACGAGGAAGTTTTATTAAATGTCATCTAGGTTAAAGTAACCATATTCAGGTGATCGTCATTATTAGAATAATTCAATCAGGCATTGATACTATAGATAGATATGACTGACTGGTCTCATTAATGTTGTGCGATAACATCATGTAATTTTGATCAGTGACTTCCTATGTATCGAAAAGAAAGGCCATGAGAATTTGTTTTGTAGGTATTTCATGCCATAGATTTATGTAGAGCACCATGAAGAGGGTCTTCAGTGGTTTGATTCATGTTCTGGTAGTCAAGACATGTCTGGACTATGTGTGAGGAGCCTCCAAAGTACTGATGGCCATTTGGAAAGATCCAAAAAATTTGGAGGTTATGGAAGAATATTTCAAGGATTGTTGGTAGTTAGTGTCAATAGAATAACTAGATATTTTATTTTAGACCTAGAGTGGGACAAGGAATTTGTAGCATGGATTCGATACATGTTGAGTTCAATTTAGGGATAGTGGGTCTTATAATGGGCTAGGTGGTAGGAAACTAGTGTAGCTCTATAAGGATGTTAGGCCTAATGTAGTTGGGTTTTAGGGAAAATGTAGGATATAGGGTTTCCATGGGTATATAAGGCTCGAGGGTCGACTACATTTATAGATATTTTGTAGGAATTAACGAGTTACTTTTATTTTTTGATCGGTATTAATTTAATGAATGGTGTGTTAATGTATTGATTTTGGAATAACCAATTGTTAGTTAATAGGTTTTAATAATATATGAAATATTATACATATACATACACATATATATATATGAGTGAATGTGATGCATTGGAACCAGAACATATTATGAGGATCGATATGATTTGAGATATATTTTAGGTGTTGCGACATTAGGATATTGTTAGGCATGAATATTTATAAATAGTAATGGATTATATTGGAATCTATCAGGGTGTCGGTCAAATGCGTATGTGATTATATTTGAGACATGATGTATGTACTATATGATAGAAGAATAATTTTATCATCAGATGATATTTATTAATACAGATGCATCATGGGATGATGTTTGAGTATGGGGGTGGTTAATGGACAATCTATATTGTTTAAATTTGGGTCATGAAGGGATTAGAAAGGTATACTTAATTTTGGGAGATCCTGGGGAGTAGTTTACCTGTTACTAATAACTGGGGTGGAACGGGTTAAGATAAATGATATGGGATTTTTTTAGCATCTCTATGAAATGAATGACAACTTGAAGAAGATCTGTCATAAGAAGGTAGGAATAAAATCTTACAGGTATTGACCGGGTCAAATATTCCAAACCTATTTGGATATGTTGTGTTTAGTGTGTGGGGAAATTATTTATATTTATATTTTGAACATAATTCCAAAATTTTCATTGATATAATTATCTTTTTATATTACTTTTATGCCCCAATATGAAATTTAGTCTTTTGGGTGGGTTTTGGGTGTGTTGGGGCCTTTGAAATCAGTTTTGGTAAAACACTGATATTGGCACATGGTTTAGACCAACCATGTGTCCTCCTAGGAGAAACTATGTAACCCTCCAGGTCTATTGAGCATGGTATGAAAAACCATGATGTAGGGGGAACATGAAAATGTTGTTTATCTATAGTTTTTAATAGAGGTTTCACACAAAATCTTCTCATAGTTTGGAAAATGGTTCAACTAGATAGTGTGGGTTTTTTTGTTCAGACTGAGAGCACAACATGGTTGATTCACGGTTAGCCAAATAGTGTTTGAAACCATTAGGTTAATTTAAAAGGGAAAAATATCATGTTTTACCATACATAAATGTAATCTATTTTTTTCACCTTTATTCTTCACCCACATGAACAGTATTTGGAGGATCCTTTTTTCCCTCTTATGATAATTATAGAAAAATATGTATATCATGATCCAATCCAAGTTCTGTTGTTCTCATTGGAAGTGCATCAGTATGAATTGAAATCATATTGATTATATTTTATATTTACATTTCCAAATAGATTTATAATTATATGTGATAATATTTTATTCATTTTTAGTGCGTTCATCAAATATTATTATTTATTTTGTTTCATCTCATGATAGAAGTTGATATCAAACGGGCCTATAGCTATGACTACTTTGTAGGTGGTTCCTTTATTTCACCATTATTTTACCAGTATGTGGAGGGTGTAATATATATTTGTTATGAGAATAGATACATTGATGTTCTAAAAAATGAGAGAACATTCTTTAAATTAGTTATTTAATAAGGTGGTATGTGTATGAGAATTCTGGTGCAATAACACAATTTGTCAACCTATATAAGGGGGTTGAACCAACCCTATCAGTTTAGTTTTTATGTGGTTACTAAATAAATTTTTATTGTTTATATTGAATTATTTTGTTATATGTCATTTTGATGGGCATGAACAAAATATTGAGGTGGTGTTGACCACCAGTATTGAGGTGATGCTGTTTTCTAGGTTGGGTGAGGACCAATACACACTGATGATGTAAAAAAAAATTGGGTGACATGGTTGTTTGATTGACTTGATGTGATCATTAGGATGAGTGATTAGCTATCAGTACATGATATGGTGAGGTCTCTCATGATTATAAACATTTCCTCATGGGAACACGATGTCAGATTAAATGTATTTGGTACTATTTGGGATATTTGTTCTCAATTAGTATTAGTAGATGCAACTTTGGGTCATGTTCACATAGTTAAGACATAGATCATGGGGTTTTTATCATTATTTGTTGTTAGAGACCCTCAATGTTTATGGGGATTCAGTGAAGGTGTTGACCATCAGATATGATTGGAGTTTTCACTATATAAATCTACATAGATAGTGATGGAATATTAGTTATTGTTGATGAGACCTTAAGTTGGGAGATGAAACTCATTGTGAAGCTTGGGGCCATGGGATCAGATGTTGAGTAAAAATACATCCTTGTCTATATGGATTCCAGGTATTGAGTAGACAATTTATATTTATTTGAGGATAGATATCTTTGTGCCTTAGGTCATCTTACTACGAGTTGAAAGATTTTTTTCGAGCTAATGTATGATGGACAGTGAAAATGATTATGCATTCTTTTTTCATGTTGGGTGATGTGATTAATGGAATGAGGTTCTTAGGGGTTGATTTTAGGTGAATCACATGGGTTCACCTGGTATGGTACTTGGCAGTTGATTCCTTAAAGATTATGTCATGGATCATTTCCAAAACAATTATATATATATAGATAGTTGTTTTATTCTATATATAAAACCAGGGTTATGTATTCATATATTATCGAAAATGATTAGAGAATGTGATCACATATTTGAGTCTAATGAGATTAAGGAAAGTTAGATATTTTTAAAATTCACATTTTCATCTTTTATTTATATTTAGTACGCATTCATTACCATGGATGTAAGTCATGACCATTCTGTTGGTGGTATACTGATATGTATTCTCACAACCTACGTAGGCCCCTCAAGGAAGGTTTAGAATTTATGCCTCTATGATCATGTAAGGGATTTAGAACACAAGATGGACCTTAGTGATCATGTGTGATATTTTTTCATAGGATGGTTTGCAAGAGTTCATGATGGTTATTACATCAGCTAGAGTCTAATTTTTTATTTTACCACGCTTATATATGTATGTACTGATGCTTTACCATGAAAGACCCTATTGTTTATCTAGTTTCTATGAGCTACTCTTTCATGTTATGGATACAAATGGTATGTCATTGGGATAGTTTTTTATTATTCTATTGTATCTTATTTGTGATTCCAATGAGTTATTATTACTTCTAATTATTTATGTTTCTATTCAGTTATTATATATATACAATTATTTAAATAAAAAATACGGTATAGTCTCCCAAATATCACCTCTCTTACCATGGATGCTAGTCAGAGGTGTAGACCCGAGAAAACGCGTTCCTGAAATTTTTCAAATTCTTCCATACACGATCCAAGATCGTATAATATTTCTTAAGCTTCGATTTGGTAGGTTGCAGGGCCCGAATGGAGATACAGAGTAGGAGTTATGGACATTTGAAGTTGGGCTGGAAATCTGGTTCGCGAAGCCCATTCGCAAAGCCCCCTCCGTGATCGCGGAGCGCCACCGCGAAGTAATGAGGTGAGAGGCTCCACGAACCCGTTTGATGTTCGTGATGTGCCACGAAGGCCCCTAGTGAAGCAACGATGCGAACCACCAATGTGAAGCACCTGAGCATCGCGGTCTCGCAAAGCACCGGAGGTGGTAATTCTTTGTGAACGAATTTGATGTTCGCGAGCCGACCACGAAGCTCCGGAGGTGGTACCTCTCCGCGAACGAATTTGACGTTCGCGAGCACGCCGCGAAGCACCTGAGGGGGAGCGAGAGTTCTGCTTCACGGCACCCCTTGCCTGTAAATACCCAGCTCACCACCCTTCTCAAAGAGGACGGCCACAGCCACTTCGCCCCTTGGGCAGCCGATCTCCCAGACCGTGGAGCTCCGCTTTGCGGCTCCGTGAGGCCATGCTCCGTGAGCAGCATCCTTCGCGTTGCTGCTCCACGAGATGAGGCTCCGTGAGTCCATGCTCCGTGAGCCAATGCTCCGCGATGCTGCTCCGCGAGACCATACTCTGTGAGTCCATGCTCCGCGAGCCAATGCTCCGAGATGCTGCTCCGCGAGACCATGCTCCGCGAGACCCCTTTGCTCCGCGAGAGACCATTGCTCCGCGAGGCCATGCTCCGCGAAGCTACTTCGTGAAGACCCATCCTTTGCGAGTATCCTACCTTCGCACCCACCGGTCCATACCACAGGGGCTGCGCCCCCGTACCCCCACTAGGGGTCAGTGCCGGGTTGTGGTCCCGTCCCTCCGAGTCGGTCCCTTCGCTACCCTCACAGACCCCCATGAAAAATGGGGAGTCGCACCGCGAACTTTTCGGGCTGGGATGTCGGGATTTTCCATTGTGCACTTATGCGCTCCCACCTTCCAGCTATGGAATACCATGATTAGAGATACTCCTCCACACACCATGAAACACCTTAATTTGACATATTCCTCTGGGTTTCATTCCATGTCGTGAGTTGAGATTCTCATCATAAATTCCCCGAGTACCTTGAGTCGAACCATTCCTCAGGAAACTCCTCCAAACCCTATCACTTGGCTCCTATGCCAGGTTGAACTAGAAAGGGCCGACCTTGCATAAGTCCCAAAACCATCCATTTCTAGGCACCTTCTGCCTAAAAGTCCATTCTACATGACTCTAAACTGTAGTAATCTCTATCTAACAAATGGTAGGATGGCACTTGCCCGATACGAGAGATGCCTTATGATCCTAGCATGAGATGCTAACAGTCCTATCTACATAACTATAAACTGTAGCACTCCCTATGTTCCAAACATAGGATGCCTATTGCCCTATACGAGAGATGCCTTATGATCCTAGAATGAGATGCCAAGAGTCCTACCTACATGAATCTAAACTGTAGTATTCTGCTAGTCTAACAAATGATAGGGTGCCCCTTGATCCAAGCAAGAGATGCCTTATGCTCCTAGCATGAGATGCCAACAGTCCTACCTACATGACTCTAAACTATAGTATTCTCCCTATGTTCCATACATAGTATGCCTCCTTCCCTATACGAGAGATTCCTTATGCTCCAAGCATGAGATTCCAATATTCCTATCTACAAGACTCTAAAATATAGTACACCCTATTTTCCAATAATAGGATGCCTCTTGTTCCAAATAAGAGATGCCTTGTTCTCCAAGCATAAGACGCCTAATGCCATGATTACAGTGGCCTGATTCCAATGCCCCTTGGCATTATCCCACTTGTGCACCAGTGCATAGGTGAAGGCCTCAATTCACCAATGGGTTTGGATGACCTCATATCCAGACATGAGGAAGACATTACTCGCAGCTTCCTAGAGTAAGCCCCATTCACCAGTGCCGCTCCCTAGCGGCACCCGGGCAGCTTCCTAGCATAAGCCCCATTCACCATTGCCGCTCCATAGCGGCACCCAGTCAGCATCATCGCCTAAGCCCCATTCACCATTCTCGCTCCATAGCAGCACCCGGCCAGCTTCCTAGCGTAATCCCCATCCACCAGTGTCGCTCCATAGCGGCACCCGGGCAGCTTCCTAGCGTAAGCCCCATGCACCATTTCCGCTCCATAGCGGCACCCGGGCAGCTTCCTCGCGTAAGCCCCATCCACTGTTGTGATCCTTATCCAGCGGTAAGCCATTGTGATCTCATTCAGTGGTAGGCTGTTGACACCCAATTCAGTGATAAGCCGTTGTGACCCAAACCAGCGGTAAGCTGTTGAAACCCCCAATCGGCGGTAAGCTGTCATTAGAAGAACTACACGGACTATGATTCCCTACCACGGGGATACGTAGGAAGCCTCCATGAGGATCAAGCCTGAAACCATCATCATCCTTTTCTTCGGGCCTCCATCATGGAGTAAGTCCCATAACTAATGGGCCGCCTAACGCGTAATCTCCTCTTCGCTTCTCACGGACGCACCCTTTGCGGCGTGATCGTCAGGTCCTTGTTGTCTCTTGTTTCACACACCGAGCATCACTCACTTGAGCTTAGAGTTGGCATTGTCCATGACAATACCTCGTCCAGCATGACGTTAAACTGCATACCCTCATCCAGCATGACATTAAACTGCATGCCCCCGTCCAGAATGACGTTAAACTGCATAACCTCTTCCAGCATGACGTTAAACTGTATGCCCTTGTCCCCAATGACATTAAACTGCACACCCATTTAAAGTACGAGGTAATTGATCCATGTCAAGGCATGGTACGTAGGAAGCCTCCACGAGGTTCAAGACCACCCATCACCCAATTCACATCGAGTTCTACCTGCGTCCAACATGACGTTAAACTGCATTCTAGCCCGACGGCAAGCCGTTGTCACAACCTGAACTACGAGGACATTGATCCATGTCAAGGCATGGTACGTAGGAATCCTCCCAGAGGTTCAATCCCATCTCCCATCGGACCAAGGTCCCTCATTTATGTCGGTTCGCCGAAACCCACCGCCATTCCGATCTACGGGGACTTTGATCCATGTCAAGGCATGGTATGTAGGAAGCCTCCACGAGGTTCAAGCCCACCGCCCGTCGTTTATTCACGTCAGGGTTCACTACCGCCCCGCATGACGTTAAACTGTATTCCATAAATCCTTTGAACTAAGAGGAATTTGATCCATGTCAAGGAATGGTACATAAGAAACCTTCCCAAGGTTCAAGCCCACCACTAGTGGAGCCCCGGGTCTACTTTCACGTCGGTTCACCGATGAAACCCTTTGAACTACGAGGTCTTTGATCCATGTCAAGGCATGGTACATAGGAAGCCACCCTGAGATTCAAGCCCATCCTTCATTGGACCAAGGTACACATTCACATTGGTTCGCTGATTCATCGGACCAAGGTCCACCTTTATGTTGGTTCACTGAAGACATCCATCGGGCCAAGGTCCACCTTCACATCGGTTCGCTGACGATGCCCATCGGACCAAGGTCCACCGTCACGTCGGTTTGCTGACAATGCCCATCGGACCAAGGTCCACCTTCACGTCTGTTCGATGATGATGCCCATCGGACCAAGGTCCACCTTCATGATGGTTCACTGACAACATCCATCGGACCATGGTCCACCTTCACGTCGGTCCACCGGCACCATCCCGAACTACACAGACTTTGATTCCCTACCACGGGGATACGTAGGAGGTCTCTTCGAAGCTCAATCCCAACATTATCGTCGCTCCTGCGATGGTCCCATTTCATCCCCCTCCACTTAATTCATCCATCCATCACCCATCCTGATTCTCCCTCGGGCTGCCACATCCCGGTGGGATCATGCCATCCACCTCCTCGCTGCTCCTAGCGGTGCATGGGCCGCTTTCCACGTGTAAGCCCCAGCATTCCTCCGGGTCTTTGTACTCTTTGTACACCCTGATTCATCACCCCTTCGAACAATGTGGGTTTTGATCCCCCATCGTCTACACAGGGTACGTAGGAAACCTCCAAGAGGTTCAATCCCAACCAATGGTAATGTACCCCATCCTGGGGTGCACTTCCCTTGATCTGCCCTCCGTGGTGTTCAGATCTGCCATTACGGTGTGACATCTCCCCTCTATGGGGCACACCACCATCGATCCATCTCTATGGGACATTCTGATCACCCTTATTTTGTCTCCGTAAGATGTTAAACTCGTGGCCTACCTCGTGATAAACATGACATGCATGAGGAAAACCTCAGACGGAACGCCATTGGCGTAACCATCTTCGCAAGACGTTAAACATGCTGCACACCCTGTGTTAAACACGGGAAGCTGAGGAAAACCACAGATACACGCCTCGGGTTATGCACCCTTGAGATGCCCTCTAATGAGGAAGAATATAGGTTCCTCAATGTCCATGCACCCAGAGATGCCCTGACATGCCTGATGTTGACGTCTACTCTGACCGAAGGTCGCTACCATGTCAAGACCCTATGGAATGTCTTGACTGATGTAGTGTAATTAACCATCGTCCATGAAGATATGGCACCAGGAATGAGATTCACGAACAACGTATTAAATCTATGAGGGAGACCCGGACAAGGTGACGAGTTCCGAGGAAGAATTCATGGAAGGAAGAACCGACATCCCATCATCCCATTTCGATCAAGGAGTAGACGTACCTGAACTAGGAATGAATGCCGCCCGCCTTTGGAAAGCGGGAATGCGGGGCAACAAGTGCGCGTCCTCCACTGACGGATGTGCGTGCCCCGACGAAAGCGTCCGAAATAATAGGCCTTCAGTTTACTTGGAGGAATCCCTAAGGCATAATGGTCAAATGGCCTATATCACCATTTAATGTGGAATTTCGGTCATTCCATTGTACGTACCCTTAAATAAATTTAATCCACATATTTTTATTTTTTTATTACCAAAATATATGTATCTTGAAATGGGTATAATATAATATTTGGATTTTATATTGATTAGAAAATAATTTGAAACTATTAAGAATATTATTTTTTTAATAAAATATTTTTTAATCAATGTATATAACAATATAATGCCCATACTTTTGAATGTGTTTCCAGAAGAATACATTTATGGATGAGATATATTACCCACATATAAAACTAAAATATGTATCTTCTTCATGTTTTAATTATATAAATATCTTTACCATATATATAGATAATATGAGAAAATTTAGTTAATTTATTTCTTTCAATTCAATATGTTTAATTTCATCCTTTTATTGTATTTTGATCTATTTTATAAGACCCCATCCTTTTTGGAGATGTATCATTTTCTTCCCAGATATATTTTTACCATTTTTTAATCACATTTTGGTAATGGATTGTCTTGGGTAAATTTTATTGAGTTTTGGATAGTTTTCGAGGGTTTTTTGGTAGTTTACGGTTAGCACACAATTTTCCCAAACCATTCACCCCCCTAAAAAAGGACGGACCCAGTATAGAGAGTTTTTCCTGGGTTTAAATTTTTTGAACTAAAATGTACCTATTAGAGATGTTATGAATCCCTTTTATAGTAATGATAAATGGTTATGGTGTACATTTTGTCTAACCATGTAGCCCATCCATGAAGCCTTGTGCAGGTACTTTAAAACCAATTAAAAATAAATGAAAAATTTATCAAGTCCCCAGTTTATATCCCTATTCACCTCAGATAAAATAATATAGTTTTCCTTTATTTGTTATGCTCTTATGAAGATTCATTATTTTCATCAAACCCCATACATTATGAATAAAATTTCATATATAAGGAACCGACCTCCCTTGATTAAGTTACATCATATTTGATAGTTTCCTGTCTCTTAGATTCGTATTCCCATTTATATTTTGAAGAATTATTTTATTTTAAATACTTTAGATCTATATTTTAAAGAATCTTGTGTTATTGGTTCTTAATACTATATTTTGATATTATATATACTTCATTGTGGTTATTTTTTCTACTATACCTCGAATTAAGGACCAAGTTTCAGAAAGCATTCATCAATGATTTTATGGTAGCTGGTCTAATTGATATTTTCCATAGTATTGATCATGATATCATGTTAATGTTTTAAAATTTCATTTCAATGTTTTGAAATTTTATTTTAATAATTGATTTTAATACCTAGAATATTAAATTCCCTTCTAGTATCCCATTGGATCTGCTAAAAAATGTGAGTTTGGTATTGGTCGAATTAAGGATACATTTTGGAAAATAATTCATCAATGATCATATGGTAGGTGGTGTAATTGATATTTCTGATAGTATTGACAACGATGTCATGTTTTTAGTTGTATTGTTTCAATTTTTTGTCGTGTAATTTAATTTTAAAAAGCGATTTGAATCCCGTAAAATTTATAAGGGACCTCGAAAAACCCAGAGAACAGAGCAGTGAATAAGGGTGTCATTGTTTTATTTTAAAATGAATGATCGTATACCCACATTTGATGGATCATGTTAAACCTATCTAATGAGAACTATCATAAAAAAATAAATCACAGTCAAAGGGGTAACATAGAAATTTTACTTGGTTCACCACTGAGTTCTTTTCCAAGGATCATGCGTCAAGAGTGTTTCGACCGTACCTAAATCTAAAAATCATCACTTGTTGTGGAGTCAAAATGTTTAGAAAAAGTCACTCTATACTATGAACACATCCTTTACAATTTTTTAGGGATATATCACTACATCCCATAGAAAACGTCAAATGTCTCCCCTTAGCTCACTACCGTAGGAGATATCCACATAATGTTTATGGACATTTCGGTCCAATAATTTTCAATAATGAATGCATCCTCAACTATAGAAAGATGTTATTTTGAAGTCCCTATTTTACCCACTGATGTAATCAACTTTTATATTCACTGTTAGTTTGTCAACTGCACCTCCAGAAACTAGCCTACTTCATCCGCGATATATTCTTCACAATATAGCATGCGTTCTTCATGGAATAACTCTCCACTACAAACATCTTATAATTATGAGAACCTTATCTCCTTCACATATTTCTTTTTCCTTAGTGGAAATACCCTCCTATTTCAAACTATCTTCCTTACCTAGACATTTTCCTTTTTCAGTCTATAGTTCCATCAAAAACCGATTCTGTATACTTTCCCTATGGATAAATTCACCTTTCACATAATCCTAATCGTGAACCTCTTCATGTTCATAGAGTTTTTTATCAAGAAATAGTCTAGACATCACCAAATTCCGCATATATGTTTAAAAACCACATTATTTTAATATGGGATTTGAATTTCTTATAATAGAAAATAGATCTAAAAATCTCACAAATTCATTTTTCTTAAACATTCGATAAAGTACAGGATTCTCCTCAAACTGCTTCTCTCACGAACTATTTTTATCTTCCTATTCTATGTACCACCTCTCTTCACTAATAGATCCCATAATAAACACCTCATTTTCACAAAAGATGAGGTATCATGTGTACCATCAGGCTTCTGTGAACCATTTTCCTTCTGCTAACTACTATCCTACCCATGAACTGTTTTCCCTATAGAATCATTTACCACAAATTGCAGTCTGTTTATAGCTGATATAAAAAATCTTTCCTTTTCAAATTTTCATCATTTTTCTTCATACCTTATATGCATTCTATGAACTATTTATCACAGACTACAATATCTATACACCTAGATGGAAAATATTCATTTTTCAAAATCAACCTCATAATTTTGAGGCTTGAAAATCAAGGAAACACTAGGACATGATGCCTCCTTTAACATTGATGTCATCCCAAACTGTAAGGTCAATAATATTTTAAAAAATTAGATCATACATGTAAGGATTATTTACATAAATAAACCATACAAAATTTATTGAAAATTAGAGACTTGGATCCAATAATCTCCCCCTTTGGAATTTTTTTGTACATTTTCATATAAATTCAATAGTGCACCAACCACTATCAAAACCAGATTCGAAAGAAAAAACTCATCCAAAACTCTAAGTTTAAGTGAGAAATTATTATTGTTTAATATAATAGAGAAATATTTAGTTGTTTTCTAATGTTTTTGAATGCGTAATTTTTTTCAAGCTAACCTATGAGAATTTCCCCATAACACCAAATTGAATTCTCCATTCTCATTGTCTCATTATAACTATTTCGAAATCATATTATTCCAATTTTTAACTCATTATATATATTCATTATTTATTCTTGTGTAACCAAAAAACCATAATATATTAATTATCATTTTTATTCTACACCTTCATACTATTGAATATTTCCATTCCCCCCCATTGGGAATAATCAAAATGAATTTGTTATTAAACATGTGAAGCTCACAATACAATACCTGTGGATCGTATATCCTCCATAAACCTACATCAGTACCAAAAAATGATTAAAAAAGTTAACTAAAATATGGATAAGGGATCAAACATTACCTCATATTGTATGGGGAGGATGTTGAACACTGATCATTAACTGATTCTTCTCGAACAGATATGATGAAAATGGTTTGGTCAGTAAGTCTACAACATGATCTTCAGTTTCAACATGATCTATTTAAATCATTCCTTGGTCAAATTTTTCATTCATAATTCCATATATCATTTCAATGTATTTTTAATGATTATATAGAATATGATTCTTTATAAAATCAATTTCAATATAATTATCACAGCGAATTACGATAAGTTGTTGAACTTCATCACCTGTATGAGTTATTATTTTCTTCATCCATATTAGTTTCGTGCAAGACTTTATATTTAATATATACTAAACAAAAGTGGTACTGATATAATTTATTTCAGGTTTCTCACTCAACCATCCAACACATTTAATAGGAATAATGAATTCTCCACCACTTATAGACTTCATATCCACCAAATTTCCAGACCAACCAGCATTCAAAAATTCTGATAATTCGTTACCTTTTCAGGACGAGAAATATAATCCACAAATATAAGAAACATGAATATACCTAATGATTATTTTCACTTCATCGATATGTTCTTTTTTAAATTACATGGAAAATGGTTCTCTTATATTGTTTCAAAGAAAATATCCATCTGAGTCACTATCATGTGTAATAAGCTTCCTATGATTCTCATGTACATTGTGGGATCTGCAGAAATATATTCCTCATCCATTCAATGTTTTTCCAAAATCAATTGAAGATGAATTAGGTTTCGAGTCATGTATATTTAATATTTTCAATAACTCTCTAGAATACATTTCATAATAATGAAATGTATGTTCTTCACACCGATTCACATGCTGCCCCATGAAGTATGTCATATCACTAGTCACTGACATTTCAAATTATTATTCCATGTTATTTGAAAATTCTTTGACTAATCCATGTATAAATTTACCATATATAAAATCATATACTATCAGCAGTACCATGAACTGATGTTTCTGATAATTAATCACCTGGATATTTTGATCCAATCCTCCTCTTTTAAATTCATGATTATTTATATCAAATTCCAGTCAAGGGTACCCTGTTCATGGTGCCTTATTCAGACCATATAGAGCCTTAATTAATCATCAAGCCATCATTTCATAATTACCAAGTACAAAACCACCTGGTTGTTCAATGTAGACTTTTTCTTCAAGAACAATATTCCAAAAATCCCTTTTAACATCCATTTGATACACTATGTATCCTATTTGATTTTTCATGCTAACAAAATGTCTTATTGAATCCAGTTTTGATACTGGAGGAAAATATTCTTCGATATCAACACCTTCATTATGTGAATATCCTTTACATCTCAATCATGCCTTATTTTAGATCACATTACCATGACCATAAAATTTATTTTTGAAAATTTACATCGTACCAATATCATTTTGAATTTTGGGTCTCTTAAAAATACTCAATGCATAGTTCTTGTCAATATGATATAACTCTCCATTGATGGATTTCACCCATGATTCATCATTTTAAGCTTCTACAAATGAGGTTGGATCCCAAAATTATTTATAAGGTAGGTTGTTCATTATTCCTCATTTAACACATTTATGTGGGTGTTTTCCAACCTCAAATGAAACTAGATTATTAAATCTATACTCTTTTATTTCATCAATGTGGTTCAGAAAAATTTTCCTCAGTCATGGTTTCTTCTTCTGAATATTCTTCTGATTCAACATCATGTTGTGACCACTAATTTTTTTCACTCTGACTTCTACTTTTGAATTTGATTCTATTTTATATACATTGTCTTCCTCATTTTCAATCACTTTGCATAAGATCACCTAAAGTTAATTTTGGTCTTATCTTCATTGACTTGATTTCATTTCCTTCAATATTGTTTCTGAGGATATTATTGATGATTTTGTATGATTATCTATTGATTAATTATCCAATGAATATTCCATTTTCTTCAGCATCACTATACCTCCATTGATGTCCTTATATGTTTTGAACGTATAATTTACATTCAAAACACAAATATAATTCAAAGAGGGATTCTTTTCATTCCACAACTCATATGGTATTTTGGCTTCTCCCATATAAATAAATTTTCAATTTTGATTATACACTACATCAGGAACAACAATCTTCTAGTAATGGGGAGAGATAAGACTCTCAATTATCATAGTTTTGACCATATTTTTCACCTATTTATTATTACACTCAAAAACTACTTTTTGTTGCACGGCCTTCATAATATACACCTCATATTATATTCTATTTTCCCGGTAAATTTCAACTTCAATTTATGTTTATTCCCATCTATTGTTAGACCACATAACTTTTCTTTCCATCCAGTATCATTCTTGGCTATTCGTCGATATATTTTCATGAAATCAAACACATATTGATTATTATGTATATCCAACACACATTCCATTACTCTATAATGATCAATAAATTGAATAATGTAACTTTATCAATATGTTCCAGAAATATTTCTCATAATAGAATCATCTGTATGGATGGGATCAAGAATATTTTATTCCCCTTTCTTCATTAGCTAGTATAAACTATAGAAAAGATTCCCTCATATTCAAGAATCACTTATATTTTACTTTTAATGCTTAATATTAGGGATATCCATGACAATATTCCAATTATATATCTTTTATATGTATTGTTAATTAATGTGAGACATCCATTGGTTCCGCCAGATGATTTTTCTTCAACTTCCTGGTAACAAATTTTTTCTTTACTATCAACCTAATATATGTTTCCCTTAATTCTATATCCTTTCATGAGATAATTTATTTTCCTTCATTTTATAGTTCATTCCTTTAGATTTAATGTTACTATATGTCCTTATTCCCATAGTTGGATCACACTCATGATATTATGATGAAAAATTTCAACATAAATAACATTGGATTTCTTAAGCTCATCATCTTCCATTTCTGTACTCCAACTGATTTTATCTACAAAGAACCATCATTAACAAACAAGACTGTCCGATCAACCAATTCCTTTCAGTTCACATCATATGGGATGAGAATCATCCATCAAGAATCTAGGTGCTACCATTCATTACGTCTTTGATAATGACTTCAACAGGATTGGATTTCATGATCTTCTTAATTTCCTTCCATGAAATATTAGATTGAGTAGAGGATGATGATGGAAATTCAAATATATTTCCATGTGAATAGGTTCAACATACTCATACTCTTCCTCAATATTAGAAAATATATTTTTAATACCAAAAATGTATTATTGAAATGTGTTTCTATGAATTGTTCACACCATTACTATTACTGTAATAAACAAAGCCTAATGGACAATGTTATAACAATTGAAACAATATCCATATAAATTATTGCTTCAATGATATTGAGGATACGAATTAATTCTCCTTTTTTTGACGTCATAGATCTTATTCATTAAAATAGATTTGTTATTAATTATAGTTTCACATTGTATGGCTCAAATAGACATAAAATTGGCATTTCATAAGAGGATATGCCTTATCGCATCTGTTTCTCCACATGTCACCTTCCTTAGGGATATAGATTGAATAACTATCATTTCTAGAAACATGGTGATAATTTTTAGGAATCCTTTATGCTTTGTTTTGGGATATCATTTTTAATACATCAAAAGAATTTTTTATATTTCCATCATTATGCTTCCCTTTATTTTGGATCATCTTGTTTTCAGTCATTGATGTTTCATCAAAACAACCAATTACACTTTTTCACATTCATGTTGATCATTCATCGTCCAAAGGATTCTCTAATCCTTTTGGAACTATGTTTGGTTATTACTATCAACTCAATATCTTTGAATATTCCAAACAATATTTTCTTGTATTTTACCTTTTAATATTATTCACTTTCATGTTTTATACTAAAAGTAGAAACTTATTATTTATGACCATCAACAGTCTTGGACATCTCCTCTAGTCTCGATGTATAGTCATTTATTACACTTTCTTGTTCTTCAATTCTACGATTCAGTTCCACTACATCATCATTAATTTAAAAGGTTTATGGTTTTTCTTTAATTACTTCTTTTAGTCATTTTATTTCCACTTCAATGTATTCAACTTATTGTGATAATTCTTTCACAACTAACATGAACATTTAAAATATGTTAAATTAATTATCACGATTTCAAATAGAATTCCTATGTTTACGCATGAGATCATTATAATTCATCAACTAATTATCTCTATCATCAAATATTGATGATTCTCAATTTTCTACTATATCCGTAATTGGTGTGTGAGTTTTATATTTAAACCCTGGTTCATCTTCTTCAAATAATTCATTGATATCATATTCTTCTTCACAGAAAAAATTCTTCCATCTATAATTTCATTCTAGATATTATGTCTCCCTTTTGATAAAACATTTTCCGAGGATTTAGTGAATTTTTGTCATCACATTATTCCACATTGATCGTCGTTGATTATCGAGAGAAAATGTTCCAAACTCTTTCACCATAAAAAAATATAGGGTAATCTTTACTTCAAATCATCATTTTCCTCTATTGAGTTTTTTTTCAAGAATTGAAATAATTTTATCTTCATCATTATCTTCATCAAATTTATCTAGATACAGGTCATGTTTCTTCATTGCTCTGAAATCGATTTCCTTGCATACTCATGTCATTATATCTTCTGGTTTGACCATCAATTCATATTCCACTAGACAGAATAGAAAATCATTCCAAGAAAGATTAGATAGATCACTTTACTCAAGGAATATCCCTATTTCATTTTAGAGAGTTGGAGACCCTATCAATATTTTCTTCACAATGTAAATCTCTTTGATTTATTCACCATTATATAATATATCTCAAAAAACATTAATAAATAGATTAATAAATGTATCTTTATCTTTATTAGGATGAATTTTGAAGCCTACAAATGTATTAGGTAGAACATTATGATTTTCAGCCATCACCTTGTTGTCTTCTTCATAAATATTCTCCAGTTTTTTTTCCAAATAATCTTCTCTAAAGTACAAATCATAACCTTAAGATAGATTTTATGAGAAAGAGCTATCGTGAGAGATTTCATTGAATTAGCATCTTCATCAAGCATTTTACTCTATGTATCTTCTATATTAACCCTGTTTAATTAGTGACATGTATTCCACATGAATTGGAAAATAGTAATTCCATTACAAGAGATATTAGTTGAGATATAATCCATTCTTCCTTATCTTGAAGTTAATATCATCCAAGTTGGGGACTCTCTTGAAATTGACTGAATTCTCCAAGACAGAAAATAATGATAGATTTAACACTCTAAACATTTACACTCTGATACAACTCGATGGACCCTGGAACACCCAGAGTGGGGATAGGTTAATCAAGGTTTAAATATTTTCATTTAAAATTGTGTATCATGATCCCATATTTGAATGAACCCGTTAAACCTATCTGATTAGATTGATAAGTAAACAAGAAATATCATGCATAAAGGTAACATAATAATTTTCATTGGTTCTTCACTAAGGGGTAATCCATGAAGACTAAATCTATATTGTTCCAGTGGTAACTAAATCTACTAATATTCACTAGTGTTGGTGTAAAAGAGTTTATACTAGTCTCTCTATTCCAAGAACAATTCATTTACAATATTATCAAGATAAATCATTACGCCCCTTAGACCACATCAGATGACTCCTCCTAGCTCACTACCTCATGAAAGATTCACTTGTGTATGGGATTTTATGTCCCTTAATTTTCATTACAATACTTATCCACAAATATAGAAATATTTTCTATTGATGTCCTTATTTTTCTAATATTTATAATCCACTTTACGATGCACTGTTAGTTTTTGAACTGACCCTCCATGGAGTAACATGATTCCTCGATGAACTTGTCTAAAACATGTAGCACATGCACTTAGTGCACCACCTCTCCTCCAAATACTTCCTATTCTTCTTAGGACTTTATCTCCTTCGCAGAACCCTTCATTCTATATGGATTGACCCTCCTTTTGTGAACCATCACATCTTCATTGATGAGTTCCTCTTCCATGAAACATCACATCATCCACAAACCATCATCCTTATGCAGAATATTTTTTTATGGTATAAAGTATCTCTCAAAACCCCTTCCATGGACAATCTCTACTGATCTTATATCCTTTTGTAGAATCCTCTTTATGAACCTCTTCTACTTCATTGGGTTTTCATACAACGAACCACTCTGGACTTAAATGAATTCAACCTAGGTTTCTAATAAAAAATAAAGCTGTTTAAATACTGAATAATTAGATTATATATATGAAAATATATATGAAGATATCTCTAATATGTTTCACATAAACATTCGATATGGTACAGGCTTCACCGCATATTGCTTCTCTCACATACAATTTTACCCTCAATGGTCTGTGTACTGCCTATCATACATCATATCTCCTTAAATAATGACTTAGTTTCCAAAAATTATGATCTATCCCACATAACTCAAGGATTCCACAATCCATTTGACTTAATGATACTACAATCCTAACCATGAACTATTTTCCCTACACGGTCTTTGTACTATGCTTCATAGTTCTCATCGCACTACTATGAAGAATCCATACCATTTCAAATTTTCATAAATCCTCTTAATACCTTCTATGAGGTGAAAAACTATCCTTCATGGTCCTAAAAGTGTGTACTACTGTGCGAAAAATAATCAATTGTAAATAATCTTGATTTTGAGGCCAAAAAATTTGGTAACAATTAGGAAATAATGTCGTGTTCAACAGTGATGTAAGATTGAACATTAAGGTAATTTATTTTCAAAGATCCATGATCTTCTATGTGATAATTGTCAAAATGATTCAAAATATACTAGATTTATAGCAATGAACTCCCATGGTTCAAACAAAGTAAGTACCCTTCTTATATCTGGTTGGATGCATTGGAGATTATGATATCGGGATTCATGGAAAACTATGGGGGGTTTCAATATCCTTGTAATGATAAATAATAGAATATAAAAAGGAGAAATATTAGGTTCCATGATTTGAATATTTTTTTCAATGCTAGATAATTATATGTAAAGTGATAACTGCCCTGATCATGAAGGGTTAATGAGTTATGTAATAATTGATGATAAATGGGTAAGTGGGGGATTTATCATGATGGTTTTGGTTATAACGGTAATAAACCATCGTTGTGTTTGATTTATGAAGTGGTGTACCATCTTTTTGAATGATTGATTAGAAGTTCAAAGATAATGATCATTTATATATGTGTGTGTGTTTGAATAATGATTTGTGGATGAGGTACTGATGCTTTCTGTACCATGATGAGTCTTTATATTTATTAATGCCCCAATGCATGCATGTGAATTGGTTCTAGACTCATTATTTATGTAACCATGGTATAGACGACGGAATGATGATCCAAACATCAATGATAATGATATAAGACTACCTCACCATGCATCCAAGATAATAGAGTTGGATTGATTATCTAAAACTATGTGATAATGTTTCTTGTATTGACTCCCCAAACACCTATAATAAATTTGTATTTTTAATGGAATAATGAAATCCAATAACTTTATATAATAGTAAAATCCCAATAGTGTAAGGATTAGACTCCAGAACAGTATGAAGAATGTATGATTGGCTCAGGTGTAACAATGAACATGAGGGCCAATGTGGTCAATTAACCAAAAATAAATTCGAGTCATGTATAATTTTATTTTCTTAAGTATTATTTATTTATAAAAATTCATACACTATTATAGACTGTATTTTTTATTATACACCATCAGCGGTGAAATGTTGCATTGTACCCACACCCTACTCATGTTGTCAATTGGTATTTGAATAGGCTTCATGTCTGTCAGTCACAATAAGGAAACAAACCCTATGTTATATGGTTGAGATTAGATTCAAAAAAGATCATGGATAATGGAACCAAAGATGATATTGACACCTACATGGGAGATATCAGAGTGCCTTTATTTAAGGCTTTCAGTTGACACTTGGACACATATATGGATTCACCTATCTACTGCATCTCTTAATGGTCATTTCCCTATGTTTCTGGGTTCTTCATCTGATTTTGGTCATTATTGGTTATTGGTTATTATCACGTTTTATCATTATATATTGATTTTTATTTTGGTTACCATTTGATAAAGATGTTATATTCTCACCATTATCTTTAGATACCCATACATCTTGTTGGTATCTTTTGATGTATTGAGAGATATTCAATAGGTAAGGGGATGTACTAGCTCGAGGCATCAGTATGTGGCACTGAGGTATGGATGTCAATAAATGGGATCATATAATGTTTTTTTTCTCATCAATTTTATTATTATTTAGGATATTTATACAGCTGAATAGGATATATTAGTACATGTTCACAAGATTTTTAATTGATTTATTTATCCCATGAATAGGAGAAATTTAATTACCATGGGTCAGATTATTTCTCTTATGGTTTGATATTAACTTTGACTGTTATTTCAACATGAGTAAAGTACATGTTTTGTGATGTTAATTTTTTAGTGATATTTTCATTATGGACCAATGTGTCATGGGAGTTTAGTATGAAAGCATAATTATGGGAACTCAGTAATTTATGTTACATGCATCATATTAGGCATATGTGGAAAATAAAGTTATATGTGGGGTATGTGAAATGAGAAATAATTTTCTTAATATGTGTAATTCAGAATAAATAGTGCCAAATAACGAATTAAGAATGGTTAAAAGATGGAAAATGTGGTAATCAGTATTTTAATAAAGAGATTTCAGTTGAAAAATTTTGAAATTGAATGTTGATACCCTGGGTTAGTCATGACCCTAGTAAGGGATGGTTGGATGGATGTGATAGTTTCTTGATTTTGACATTAGGGTGGTGTATGAGGGACTCATTATTATAAATTTATATGAATCCATATTATTAATATTTGTTAATGATGTGTTATGTTTCTTAAGACATGTTCTTATAAATATAGATATTTTCCACCATACTGATGTGTTTTTAGAAAAAATAGAAATAAATTGTTGTAATGATTCCCCAAATAGTAGTATAAGAGGCCTCAATATTTTTGTGGGGAAAGAGTGTTAGAGTAGTTCTGTGGGAACTTCAGTCACGTTATGTAGTTTCAGAAAGGATAACTATAAAAGGTTGTGAAGAACCTATTTAATGTGACTTGATAGTTTCACTCTCTACTACATCCAATATTCTCCGAAGAGGGTGGACCTGAGGTAGTTGAGTTTTGGGTTTAGTCAATCCATAAAATTCCTGACTATTTAAACACTACATTAGAGAAAAGAGACATGTTTTCTAGTAATATGTTATGAGGAAAAGAGAATCATTGGTTGTATATCTATTCTCGAGATTGGAAACTAATGCAACGGTATGGATGGAATTCTTGGCTAATTTCATGGAAAACATTTAACCAGAGACAATATGATAGGAGGGGGAAGGAGGGTTTATATGGCTGAACTAGGGAAGCATTTAAATGATGCACTATATTGTTCACTTCACATAATTGAAGTGATTTATCCCAAAATTGGTAGGAGATGTGATAACTCTAGTGATATGATTCCTAGACACACATAAGTGTGATATTATTTCCTAGGTTGACGTCTTCTAATTGAAGATGATTACAATGGTGGTGGACCAGGTTCTCATTTTTAAGGGAATCTCAAGGAAGCTTAACGTAGAGGAAATGTGGTTTCTATTAGGCTCACATGATGTATTCAATCTCGTGGTAACATGATTTACAATGATAATGGTAACTATTGATACGGAAAAAAGAGAATCTAGGGGGAAGAATTAGTTACCTAGGGAATTTATCAACAATTATTCCATAAATATGGTAGGCCATATCATGTTCATAGTCAGTGTCCCCAACAATTAGTGGAGTGTTGATATTGTGGAAACATGTGACACTTACAATGGTAAAATGGAACTCTCAACTAATGGGTAGTGATGGAGGAGCTTGAACAAGCCAAAATACTCGAAAAGGGTATTCAATATCATATCAAGTGGACTGTTGTAGTCTTACTAGTTGTGGGGGTCATGGAAGAAAACATGAGTACATCAGGTAAATAGTTCCCATAACGGTAATGCATTATAACCCATGGGACTTGGAATAGAGCACAAATCATTGGGATCAGACAGTTACATGCAGTTCAACATGCACAGGTTGATATCAAGGAGGGTACATCGATATCTTGAGGTACTATTATTGAATTTTATATTATTTTATAACTTTATTTGATACAAGAGCCTAATATTGTTTTATATCTATTAAAATGTATAATGATTTAAGATATATGGTGGAGTTTTTTTTTTTCTTATTGAAAATTGAGACACCACTAGGTGTATGTCCAAAGGAAATATGTATATGCAAAGGGTGTTCCCTAATGGATTGCGAGTATTATTTCTATTGGGATCTTTACATACTTTATATGTTTGGTTCTGACTTGATTTTGAGTATAGAATGGTTGGTATCATATCAAGAAACCATTTTTTCCCATACGAGAGTATCCTTTACATCTAATGAGGTTAAAATTAATAATCATCATGAAGAATGGGATTTACAGGCATTCTGAGCAGGTCTAGTTCATTTGCAACTGGTGGAGTTCACCTCCCTTGTTTCATGTGTTTTCATAGATTAAGGGTGAGTAAGGTAAAATATCATTCCACCTATAGTTGATTTGTTTAAGGATGGGTATACTAAATACATTTTTGGGATTCACCCAAAGAGATATGTTGAGTTTACCATTGATATAATGAATGGAGATGAACCATATTCATTTGAACCATTCAAAACTGAAACACTGTAGATTCAATAGATTTAGAATCATGTAGAATAATTAATTGATAACAAATATATCCATCGAGGTCTGATGACTTGGTTTCCTCCAGTATTGTTTTCTAAGAAGGATGTTGGATCTTTATTCTTGTGTGTCTATTTATGAATGTTAAAATAGATGGCTGTTATGAACTATTATCCTATTCTTTTTATTGATGATCTCTTTGAATAGATGAGGGGATATTTTTTCTCAAATATCTATTTGAAGATAGTGTATCATCGCCTGAGATTGATTTCTTTTGATATACTACAGACTGTATTCATGTGTATTTATGTACTATATGAATAAATTTTCATGATTTTTGGATTGATGAATGATCTAACTATGATTATTTATGTGGTGAACCAGATATTCTACCATTTCGGGTAATTTTTGGGTTTTTTGTCAATGAAATCCTAGTTTACTCCTAGAATTATGAAAATCATTTCAATATTATTGAAATAACCCAGTATAAAATGATAAATAATAGCATATAAGTCAATATATATTAGATTTAATTTTGTATAGAGGAGGTAAATTTCAATGTACATATCATCTTTAAAAAAGGTGTGTCTGTGGAATTAGAGAACGTTTGGGAAATTATTTTCTAGATCAGACCACAAATTTTTTTGATATATGTAACTTTATTAGTTTAGAGGGATATTATAAGAGAATCATTAATGACTGTTCTTTCTTCACAACACCTCTTTAAAGATAAATAAATAATTCTATATCATTTGAATAGTTTGAAGCATGTGGGAATTATTTACAGGAGTTGAAGAAGTGTTTGAAGACATAACTGATTTTAAACCTACAAGAGATGGGTGAATATAATTTCTTTTATTGTAATGTGAGTAGTGTCAATGTAGTGTGATTGAGACATGGTGTATGGATCATGAATTTTAGGGCCATAAATATGGAATTGTCCTACACATCATATCGATTTAGTCGAAGTGGTTTATTTCATAATGTAATGTCATTATTACCTCAAAGAAGAAAGGTTTATTTTGTATACATAACATAAAATCAAAATATATATATTTAACAATGAGATGGGAATATTAAAATATAGAGATGGGTTTAGTATATGTATTCCTTTTAAATTGATCTATCCTATTAAACTGGGAAAGAAAATAGTGTTGTAGGTACATTTAGATAGATAACACAAAATCCTGGAGTCTATGAGTTCAGCACTGAGTAAAATATTACTACTTTCCTATACAATACGAACATTCATTATTTGGAGATTCATGATTTTATTACCCTCTTGAACATTTTAATTGAGTCCAAAATTCTCAGATGGATCAAAAAATAATGTATAACGATCCATGGGGGTTTTCAAGGAGTCTAAGTATTGAAGGTTGGGAGTCACCATCCAATTATACTATAGACAATTAGGAGATCATTGTTTTGAGTTTTATTTGTTTTTTTAATTTTTAAGAAAGAGGATTTGATATTTAAGTCTCAAGAATTGATGTTGGAAGTGCACCCTTGCGTGACTATGATGTACCATGATCATTAGATTTAGTATTAGTGGCCCTTAATGAAGAATGAGATAACACATTTTGTGAAACCATCCACACCCATAAATAATTGTTGTCTTGGAATCAATGGCCCAATAGTTTACTATATATTTTGATCATTTCATAAAGGAATTAGGTTGAGTTACCATGGGATTTTTGGTAGGTTTTTTGAGGAACCCTAAGAATAATGTTGAAATATGGGTGGTTTTGGACTGTTTGATGAATGTATCCAATTTATAATCCTACCGAAAGAAATTTTCTATTGTTCAATTGAATTATATGTTTATTAGAGTGATAGTACATTTCCATTGTGTTACATGAAGTATAGTTTCATATTTTGATCCATGCTTTACTTCCCACTTTTGGAAGGTCATCCAAATGGTTCTTGGTACCAAGGTGTTTCTGATTACAAATTTTCACCCACCGATAGATGGGAATAAATTGTGTACTATTCATATGTTAGAGGAAATACTATGATCTTGCATCTTAGATTTTATTGGATCATTGATGAAATAAATAGCCCTGATTGAATTCAATAATGATAAAATTTTTCATTCAACTATTTAGATGATACTATATGAGGTGCTTTATGGTAGGCCATGTTGATCAACCCTATGTTGGATAAGGTGGGTGAGTCGGAGTTATTGGGTTTGAACCTCATGTAGGATTCATCATAATTGGATGATTTTATTTAGAAAAATATAGATTTAGAAAAAATTGAATATAATTATTTTGATAATATACATCATCCTCCACTAGATATTACTTTTGTAGATCATGTATTGATTTAGGTGTTTCTAATACTAGGTTATCATATGATTCAGATGCATGGTAAGTTAATTTTAGTTCTTTCTTACAATTTGAGATACTAGAGAGAATTGGACCAGTAGAATATTAAGTTGATATTTCATAATGGTATAGTTCCATGCAACTTTGTTTTTTACAAGTCACTACATTGGAATTGTCGCCATGAGCCTTATGTTGTGATCAATGTTGATGATGTTTTGCTGGACGATGATGCATCCTTTGAAGAGCATCTGATTCCTATTGTGGATCAATTTTAGTATGTTTTCCATTGATATACATTTTTTTGGTATAATTATTATTGAAACATGGATATTTTTAAGAGGAAACATGGGAGACACGAGTAGATATGTGGGGATACTGGCCCAACTATTACACCTTTGAGGATTGGTGATGCATTGAAATAAATCTTGAGGATGATATGTTATAAGTTTGGGTTATTATATGATCCATAACATTATAAAGATGTATTATAATCAATATATGAATATTTTTACCATTAGTTAATCTCTTTTTGGTTGAGTATTGTAATGGGTGTGTCCCAATGTTATTTGGAAGAGTTTGGAGTGTTTTTTTGGTATTGCACAATATGTGCACAATTTAACAAACCTTACACACACCCTATAAATCCATGAACCCTCTGGGTTTGTGGGGTTTTAATGGTTTTAAGATTATTCAAAAAAACCATGCACCTCATAGATAAATTCTTCACCCTATAGATAGTATGGGTGAACGGTCTTTCCAATAGCGTGGCTCGTCAAGGAAACCATCTCAGGAGATTTTTAATTCCAATAAAATTCAATTAAAATTGTCCAATCATGAATTATTATATCCCTTATCTCCCCAGTTAGCATAATAGAGTTTCCTTATATTTTATAGGATTCATATAGAATTCTTGGGCTCATAAAATCCCTTTCTTTTTGAAACAATATTCTAGTGGAATGAATCAACATCTCGCATGTATTATATATATTCGTTGAGAGGTTGTTATTTATATCATATTTATTCCGCATTAATGTGGGATGATTTATTTCATTTTTGATCATTTAGATATAGTTTTAATGAATCTTATGTTTTTTGATTGTGATCTTATGTTTTAATCCGGCATCTCCTTCAATGTGGTTATTTGAATCAATCTACCTCAAATTATGGACTACAATTGGGAGGGTGTTTGTAAATGATATTAGGGAAGGTTTTATAATTTCTCCCTCCCATAGTATTGATCATGAAATCATTTTTTATTTGTACTAAAAAAATTTACCATTGTGAAGTAACATTTTAAAATGATAAGTCAATTCCGTGAAAATGAAATACCCCTCTCAATGCACATTGAATCCACTATTGATTACTAGAATGGGCTTGATGAAAAACATGTTTTTTGATATCATATTCTTCAAATAATGAATTAAGGAATGTATAAAGGGAAATATAGGGTTAATGAAATTGAAATAATTCCATATTTCAATGATTGATAATTATTTTTAAAATATTTATTTTCATACCCTAAAAAGATAATTTAGTTGTCTAATAATTTATGATCATTGGGTTATTGGATGATTGATCGTATTGTTCCTTATGATAAAAGTAAATATCCATAATTTTTTTGTTTAATGAATAGGTGGAAGATGTTGTGAATGATTGATGATAAGGTTCCTGATGATGAACATTGATATATATATATATATATAAATGAAACCAATAAGTTGTGGGTGAGGGAATAATTCTCCATGCACTCATGGGGTGGAAGTCTATTCCTCTTGGACCACAATACATGAGTGTGAATTGGTGATATAATGATTATCTGTGTGCCCATGATATTTTTGTTGGACTAATTCTCTATGTACCCAATATAATTATTCTCAACTGAGGATCGTAGAATATTAGATAATGACATTGGAATGGTTTCCCATGAATCTATGATATTGTTTCTTGGACTTAAACTCTATGGTACTATAGTGAATTTAAAATTTTAATAGTTTAAATAAAGACCATGACATGATAAAATAGTAAAAACCCTATTTTATATAGTATAGAATCTGACACAGACTACATTAGGTATGATTGTCTTGGGTTCCCCCATGATCCTGAAGGTCAATATGGTTAAGTAACGAAAAAAAGTGAAATGTGTTCACTTTTATTATCCTATTTATTACTTCCTCATAAAATTATAAATAATTTAAGAGACTAGATCATGATTTATATTCCATTGGTGGTGGAATAATAAGATGTAATCACGCCAAATTTAGGATTCAGTTTGGTAGCCAAATACAATTCATGTGTGCAATTAACGATAAGGTTTGGAGCCCTATGTTAGATAGATGAGTTGGTTTTAAAGGTGGATCATGGATGGGGGAACAAAACATAATTTCGGTACCCACATGGGATATTTTAGTGTGCCTTTATTTTTGGTTTTCATTTGACAAATGAAACATATATAACATGACATATCTACTTCTTTGGTTTATTTCCATTTTCCCCAATTTTGGGATTCTTCGTGGTAGGATTGGACATTATTGGTTATTGTTTATTATCATTTTGGATATTCATATATTCAAATTATCTACTATTTCACTTCACTAAAACGATTATAGTCCCCTCTTGATCCTTATATATAATATCTACTTGTTAGTAGCCTATGGAATATTGGGAGACATGCTTTAGGACATGATATGTACACGATCTGGGCACATGCATGTGGCACCCACTTGGGACATTATGAATTATTCATTTAATATTTTAAATGATTATTAATCATGATGAGATATTTAATCCTAATGAATTATAATTAAATTTTAATGGATAAAAATATCCATTAAAATGAAAACATATTACTCTTTTCTGTATCCACTTACAATAATAAATTTTTTTGAGTGTGTGTAAAAAATATCCATGTAGTTTCTATTCATCAAATCATATACAATAATAATAACACTAACTGATAATATAATATTTTAGTCAATATCATTCAAGTCCACAATCTTAATAACTAATTTAACTGTGAAGAAATCATTTTTTGGTATTATTCAATATTATGTATAGTATCAGTGTTTTTATGTAAGGAATATTTCATCATATAAATTGAATATTCCTGATATATTTATATTGTAATTATATTTCATGTTTAGATCATAAATAAAAACATATCATGTGTTAAGGTATTTCATCTCCATATATACTAATTACATAATCGTAGATATTCTTACTTCACATTATTTGATATAAATTCACTTGTTGATGGGTTTATTCATACAAGTAGTGTCACATATCCAAATAGTTGATTCGTTAGATTATAATTTTTCATTCATTGGTATGATGGATTCAATACATCCATTTTATAAAATATATGATTTATTTAGTGAATACCCCAATGAGTTTAATTTCATAAATATTACATGCTTGAAATTACATGCTTCTAATTTTCAGTTTTTCATCATTTACTTTAGATAGTGATAAATAAAATTCATTTTATATTTGGGTATTATGAAAATATATTACAAAGATAATTTCTTCTTCATTATAAGTTAAATCAATAACATTTCATTATAATGTGAAATTTATTAAGATAGTATCAATATTTTAAGACATAAATTTTCCCATTAATAAAAAAAATTAATTTCGTGATTATGTATGTAGTCTCATGTATTCTTCAATAATCATGAAAAATTATCTTTATATGTAACATTATTTTTTATTTCCAATTCGATCATGTTTTTTAAAAATTTCTTCCTAAATTTACTAATTTCTAGTGAAGAATGTATTTCTCAATTTGGTTTTCTCCTGGAATGAAATGTTCAGAATTTCCTCCTCACATCATCAGAATGTTTCAACATCATGATGTGGGAAGTTTATAATGGAATATTTTCTCTTAAATTGGACATCTCAATGTCCTTAGATAAAATATAATAGAGCCCCTTGTTTTATATCTATGAAAACATAGCTTATATGTGTTTTTTATCAACATGGTAAATATAATTTTGATTAGTGTTAGGATATCCATTCTTAATAATGTGTCACCTAGAGGCAATTTCTAATACTCTACGGGGACATATAAAGGGGGAACCCTCCATTGAATCCTTTTTTTCTTGGATGAGGAATAATTGAGTGTTTGATTGAATTATATTTTGAATGATTGATTATACTACAAAATTATGGTTGAAAGGGATCTCTACAGCCCCTCTCACATTATTTATGCTGATCACATTCTAATATTTTTTAAAGGAGATAAAGGTACAATTTCAGGCAACCAAAAATTCTTTCATAATTATGATGGATTTTTTGGATAGTTGATAAGATGGAATAAATCCTCTATTGTGTTTGGGAATGGGATTATTGTATCTAAAAAGAGTAATATTTCTGGTAAAATTAGAGGGAATAAATTGGACCACCCCTTTATGTATCCTATGTTGTCCCTATTTTAGGGTAGGCTAAAAAGAAGTTACCTTAAAATCATATTTTCTAGAATTATTAGCCAAATGGATAATAAGAAATGGAATACCATCTACTAATAATGGATAATTTAACTTGCGACCTCTGTTTTCACTTCATGTTTTCCTATGAATTTTCCATTTATTAATGTCCTTCAACTCGCATAAAAGAGATCCAGGTCCTCATTAAGAACATTATTTGAAATGGATCCATCCCTGAAATGAAACCCATCACTAAATCATGGAATGACTACATCAAACCCAATAATATTTGGGGTATGGGAATTAAGGACATGCAAATCAACAATTATTCCTTTATATATAAATTCACATAGACCTTGTTGACCACCATTGAAATATCTCTAGATTTTATTTCACGTGTATTTATTTCAAGGTTCATAATGTGTTTTACATATATTTTTCATTATCCATTTAGACTACCATTAAACATACCCATCATGGAATCGTGAAATCATCAACATAACTTGTCTATAAAAGTTAAACCTCAATAATTAGACCAAAAAACGGATAGATATAAACATTAAGGAAAGAATGGATATCCACCCATTATAGAATACATATCCACTGTTGAAATACAATATAATTCGGTCCTGTAGGATTGTTAGTCCACTAATGTCAGGATGGAAATATAGATATACATCTTCACTAATTATGACACCCTGATTAGTACCTTGATCACCAATGGTAAGTTTAATTCTAGAGAATATTATATATACATGTGTGACGAACAAATCCAACTTATTTTTGGATAAAAAATTCAACCATTATTTCATATTTCTATCACATTACATGATTCTATAGATGTAATTAATGTGAAAAATCACTTTATATATTTTAAAATTGAAAACTAGAATCCACCTAGTTCCTATTTGTTACCTTTGTATTCATAATAATGAAACAATTCGTCTTCTTTTATTCTCTTGAATGTTCTCATGTGGAATCCAAAAATAACGTCAACTTGTGTTCGGTGTTAACATCCCAATGGAAAGCTTGGATGGCTTCATAAATTCTATCACATCTTTTGACCTAAGTGATCGGATTATTTACTTCGTAACCATAGCTCTTGGTGATGATTTATTCTATATTTTGATGGAGAAAAACAACACTTTCCTAGAGAACCACAAGACATATATAAATGATGGTCTAAATTTTGTGTACATGGAGGTTATGGAATGTTCAAAAATTCAAACATGGTCCATGAATAGTAATATTTGTGGTCTAATTATTCTGAAAACTCTTGGGTTTTTTGATAGGTTCAAGAAGACAATACTGTTGATATCAATTATATAGAACCCACCCATCTCATTATGGATGAAGGTGAACGTGGATTGGGTGGACTCAAGTGCACCCGGACCTCTAGGATACGGGAATGTCTTTTTCAAACATTGGGTATTCCTTATAATTAGTTTCTATAATAATATTGGAATTATATTTTTAATTGAAGATGAATTATATGAGAAGATTAAAGTTATCAATTATAATGTCCATCATAGGTGGAGACCCATCTGGGTGAAATCTGACTCTACTATAGCTGTTCAAATTCTAAATTTGAGGTTAGGGAACATCCCTTGGAGACTGTTTCCATCAGGTATTATATGCCCCCATCGTCTTGAACATATTCTTATAGATGTAACTAAAGAATAGAGGGAGTACAACGAGGCTATTGATTCTCTTTCCAAGAGATCGATTATGGAGGTTTCAATGATATGGTCCATTATTAGTCAAGATTTTTTCTCACATCCTGTTGATATAAACATATGTGGTTTGTTTCATTCTATCCATTTTAAACCCTATTGTTCTTCGAGTTTTTCAATTTTAAACTAAATTGATTGGAACAATAATTTTCTGGCTCATTAACCAAATTGATTATTTCTCAATGAATATATATATAAAAGCCTCACATTACATACCCTATATTTTTATGTCTTTATTAGTGTTTGGAATCCAAAACCAACATTTATATAATTTTTTATTAAATAACACACTTCTAGAATAACCGTTTACCTACATTTATATTCCATTCGTAGAAATACAATTTTTAGGGACATGATCAATTTTATAGTTACTAATAAATTAGTAGTTCCATGAAAGAATTTATTTCTATATTTTAATTCTAATTAAAGCATATTATCATTATTTTCATTAACAAGATATTATTTATATAAAATATTGTTATTTCTAAATTAATTTAATATGTTAATTGTACATATATCTCCTTCATCTATATTATATACTTTCTTATTTGGTAAATACTTTTATAGTGTATGAGGTTTAACATATTTTCCCTATATTCTAGTAGGTAAATTTTCAAATTAATACTATTTTTTATTTGTTTGTAAAAAAAATGAATCTTATTATACACTTTATAATTGGTAAAACAGAAAACATAAATTGAAAATTTATATTTAATCCAATTCTATATTCATTATTATATTACATTAGATAATTTCCTTATATCATAAAAATATTATCAAATCACACATAGATGATCATATAGATCATGTGAATACACTAATGAATATCCCACATGAGTGTTATACCAGGTGTTCAGTTATCCCTCCTTGTTGTGCACTGGGTAAGTTTTGTTTTAATACCCAACCAACCCTTTTTAGGGTCATCACCCCTAAGAAATATTATTCCAGAACCTCCATTAACATCATTGTTTCTAGATTAGGTTCTCATTAGAGAAAGATCACCAATACATATTTCATCAAAATATTAGAATTTTTTAACAAATAGACTTATCCATAGAGTTTTTTAGAATGTAATATTCTTCAATCTATGTCTTCCAAAATTCAGTTGGCTAGTATTTTAATTACCCTTATATGATACAAACTAAAAAAACCATAAATCTAGTATTCTATTACTAAAATTTTTTATATTACATACAAATTAGATATAACATATCACACATAATATTATTTTATATTTCATTAGTTCTATACACTATATCCAAACATTTTTTCTTAAATTAAATTACAAAGAATGAAGTAAAACACAAAATTAAAGGGATAATTTTATTATTTTTTCTTGTATATCCTTAAAAGAATTCAATGTTCAATACTAGGAACCATTGAAATATAAAACAAAATAAAAGGGTGATAAAACATGTTTATTAAGGTAAATAATACAAAAAAGGATATAATATAATAAACAGAGCATGAATAACATTACAGAGATAAACACACAAAAAATATTCCATGTATCTAATATCATAAAAAGAAAATTATATCTATGGATGATATAAATACATAAATAATCAAATGTGTAATAATAAATAGTTTGATAGTGATATAATGGATATTGTCAAACCTGAAAATATTACCTTCAAAGTGTTGTTCTAAGACATCGTGAAAAAATAAAAAAAAGAATATGCCAAATATCCAAGATAGTTTATATCATGAGACTCACTGATGCATCAAATAATTATTTAATATCATACCATAGACATAACATTTTATTTCCAATTCAATCATAATATAAAGAGAATAAATTTTTAATATAATACATAATCAATATTTCTAAAAATAATCATTTATATTTGAAATTTATCAAAAAAATGTCAATATATTCACTTTTAAATAAACAGAACAAAATGATAATAATACAAATAGATAAATTATATGGATAGTGGAATTATATAATACACTTATTTAAGTATATGTCAGCATAAATGTTATGGACATGGATGAAAATATAACTTTTGAATTACACAAGTTGTTTTTCAAAAAACCAGTAGAAAATAATTTTAATTTGACTTTATTAAATAAATTTTCATATTAAAAGTAAATATGTTTTCATTTAAATTTTTTAATTTTTATTGGATGACTGAGAACAAACAATGCTAAGGATAGTGGGACAATTCAATGAAGCAGTATACTTAATAAATATAAGTTTTTTGTCGTTTTTATAGAAATCCAAACATGAAACATACAGAAAACATTAAAAATATTCATTATAATTCCATTATAAATAAATTAAATAATATATTAATATGACCATTAAAATTTCTTTTAATTTATAGAACTATATAATTAAGAAAATATTAAATGGGGATATTTAAGAAATATTTTACTCCCAAAAGGTAAAAAATATGTTATTTTCTAAACAACATTTCTGTTGATTTTTTTATCCAATATAGATTAAAATATATAGGATATATGTTAACTGTAATAATATATAAAGGATTCAATGTTTAATATTTAAAGACCATAAAATTCCCCCAACGTATATTTACACATTAACATTAATGAATAAAAATGATATTTTTTAATAATCCATTATATTCAATTTTATTTTGGTCGGATGTGTTCCGACCTCATGTATAATAAATTTATATTTATTATTTATCAATATTTGACCTTGATTTTTATAAAAAAAATTCATATAATTTATCCATATCTTATTATTACACATTGTTTCAAAATAAATTATTCATGTTAATAATCTATGTATTAATTTTTTTTTAATCATGCTTATTCGTAGATTTTGTTATTTGAACAAGTGTCTTGGTTTCATCATAGTTTCAATGATAGTAATCTCATATATGTAATATTTTTAAATAATAAACCCTTTTATAACTATTAATTCAAGGATATTATTAATAATAAATTATATCTCTCCATGGCTGTAGTAGTATACACATATACAAAATTGATGGTTCAATTATATTATATATGGAAGGGAATAAAATTATATAATATTTTATATTACATAATAATAATAATTTAATAAATTTCATATATATTAATTAAATTATGTTAAATTAAAATCCATGGGAGGTTTTTTTGAAAAATGAATATGTTTCTTTATAGAGGTAACACTTCCTAAGTTTGATGAGTATTGGTTTTATCTTCCATTTGATGGATATAAGATAGAAAATGGTTGTGTAATCAATATAAAAGAATTTATTATATATAAGAATATGAATTTAATTTTTCTAAAATGGTAATAAATTATTTGGAGTGGGTTTATGAAGATTGAAACATGGTATTGTATTATAGGAATGTATACTTCTTCCTTAGATAACCTCATTTGAAAAACAACATAATGAATCTTATATTGGTATTCAGGGAAGAACATAACCTCTAGGTCAATGATAATTTTTATGGTGAGGAAATTTTTCTAGGATTTATAGAGCGATGTTTCTATAGATAGGTATAGAATTTATGATATGACTTTATGTTTTATCAGTAATAGTAATGGCACTTTTAAATATTAGAAATATTTAAAAATAAATATCATTCCCAAGGAAAGATTACTCAATTTAACATAATTTTTAATGTGTTATCATATTTGGTCTATTTAAACTCATAAATTATATTTTTATAATTTTTATATACATTATACGCCATTAATAATACTTTAACCATTTTATTTAACTCATTTATCCCTTATTTTGTTAAATTTTTTACCATGGTATGTCATTTTCATGAGAAAACGTTATGTGGAAATTATTACAAATAATTTATTATAATAATGAAAAAATATGTAATACATTTTAAATTATTAAATTTTAAAAGGTGAAAAAAATTAAATTTAAATATACATTTAAAAAAACATTGATAAATCATTTTTTTGGAAAAATGGATTTTTTGGAATAAAAATATATTTATAACATAATAGTATTAAGAGTTTAATATGTTAACATATATTGATATAATAATAAAAAGTAGTTTAGTTACATAAAAACAAATTCAAAACTAAAAGTAACATTGATATTATTTAATTAATGAAAATGATAAAAAAACAGTTCTGTTATTACAATAAATGCTTACGTCGGATTTTAAAAGGTTAATCATAAATTCTAAATTAAACAGATTTTTTGGAATATATTAATTTACTTAATATATATATATATGGTCAATAATGAAGGTTTTAAAAACATTAATAGAATTTTTATACTATAATTATTATACTAAAGTGACATTATTTTTAAAATGAGTAATTTCACTACACAGAAAAAGAAATCTCTTTATTAAAAGTATAAAAATTAAATGATGAGGTAATTTTTTTATTATATATAATATGATATTAATTTCATAAAAAACATATAAAAATTATTTTTTATTTTTAATAAAATAATTAAATATAAGAAACTACTTTTTCAAATAAATGACCATTCCAAACAAAAAGTGTTTTTAATCATATATCATATCAATTTTTGATTAATTGAATTAAAATTTATTAAATCAAATATGGATTTCATTTAATTATTTTTATTTTATTACAATATATATTACATTAAAAATTATTATATGACAAATTATGAATTTTTTACATTTATCTAATTTAATTATATCACCTATATTTTTTTATCATAAGATATGATTGATCAAAACGAAAGAATAGATTTTAGGTATCATAGTTGACTAATTTATTTTAATTTAGTGTAGGATTATTCCTCATATAATTGTAATACACCATCACTCCTTTCAGATCAATTTTGTGTATGTTACAAGTTATTCAAAGTATTATTTCCATAAAGAAAAAACATAATAATATCATGGTGTATTATAATTTATCTACCATCCTTCTAAAATTAAAATATTTTACATTTGGGAATGATCATTTATTAAAACACCAATAGAACTCACATATAAGAGTAACCCTACATTGCCCCTCTTAAACCACTCTAAAACATACAATTCACTATTTAATTAAATCACACTTTCCAATTACAAATCCTTCATGGGTGTTCTTTTGCTCATGGTCATATGAATCATGTTTAAATCCTTAATTTAATGGAATTCCATACAATGAAAAAAATAATTAAACATAGTGGTTGAAGTGTTTTGGGGATGTCATGAGTAAATAGATGCCTTTATTTTTTAATCAAATATTGAATTTGGGTTTATTTATAAATAAATTATAAAAATATTAAATTAACTACCCATTCAAACTAAAAATAATTTTTTTATTCTCATATGTTTATTCAAGTGGTTTATCTGTATTTGTGCAATTTTAGTATGCATTTCTTAATAAATCAGCCAAAATAATGCTTATAAGAGGGGATATCCTTATCTCTTTTTTTCAGTTTAATATCTTTACCATACATTTCATATATTATATAAAATTTTATTTAATTTTCATTTTATATAAATTAATGATTTATTATGTGAAATTTTTTATGGCTTTGATTTTTTTACTCAACATTGGAAAGAACTTTCCAAAAAAAATGCATGAATAAGTGTGTTTTGAGTTTAAAATCATTTCATATTTTTAAAATGAGTATTAATTTTATATTATTCCAATATAGAAACATTTTATCACCATTATAACCACTTTTTAATTAATCTCATATAATATGATTTATGGTTTTCTGAACATATTTCATATCCTCCAAGAATTATAATATATTTCTCTTAAAGATATATTAACTAAAATTATAATATATATATTATTTTTTATGAATAAATTTTTTAATGTTTATATAATTTGTTTATTATCTATTAATATACATTTCAATACTTCTTATATACTGTTTAAAAAATTATGCAATAATAACATCAATTTATTTTTCCAATGGATGACTTATGAACATGTTTTATGGAAAACATTATGGAACATTTTTGTTTCTCATGTGTTAATTAAGATATGATGTAACTATGAATGGTTTCATATATATGTGGAACAAATATTTATTTTTTATAATTCTTTGGTAGATGGTCCTATTATATCTCAACAATTTATTGGGTATTTCATCATATCTAGAAATATGGTGTCACCATGTTCAAAATGTTATGTGATATGGATGGTTTTCCAAAGTACACAATGTTATGAGTAAATGAATTGCCCAGTCCATTATTAAATGTTTGTAAGAAAGGATTTACTTGAAATATTTCAGTTTATCTATGTATACTATTTTTCATAAACTTATTTTATACAACATACTAATGTTATGATCCCATCCATCATGTTTATTTTCTAATGACTCTACACTGAAATGTAACATGGAGAATTTTTTGTTAAAATCATTTTTTATTACTCATGAGTTTTGATAAGTTTATTATCATAAATTATTCTACGATGTTACATATATTCACCTTAATAATAGTCTCATAATGCTATGATCATCATACTCTCACTTATAATCAAAGGGTTTTATCTCTCAATCATACCCATACTAATCATATAGATCACCCAATGATTTCATCCCCTAGTCTATAAATTTGAATGTTATATATGTGATTCCTCTCAATGAACAGTATATGAAAATAATTTTACATATATATTGAATATATTTTAAAAAAATAATTTTTTTTGTATCTTATCAAATTTTACACAATACTTATATCTTATGGGGTGAAATTTATAATAATATGAATGGAATATTCATTAATTGATGCAATATATATGTAGGTAATGATCATTTCATCTCATTATAAGTGTGATGGGTCAACATAACTAATTAATTCTTCAATTAAATAGCTATATATATATTGTTACAACATTATAGGAAAGGTAATAAATAAATCCATGGATAGTATTTCATGAAAACATGAATCAACACGACAGATCAAGGAGTTACAAGTCAATATAGACAACCAAAAAACTCACCAAAACACCATTTAATTAGTAATGTTACCATTTCTTAGTGTATGTTAAGATGTTTTAAATAATCCATGCTACTAGAATATTCATGTGATAGAATATTGTTAATATATTAAATGAGGGATAACATGATTTTCTAAAATAATGAGAGATGATTTAAGATTAATAAATCAAAAACATATAAATTATTGATAATCTGGATAAATTAATATTTCTTTAAATTTATATCTCATAGATGAAATGGAAATCAAAACCACCCTCTCATCATCACTTCATTAAATTTCGGTTAATCAGTATACCTTGTGAGAAAATAACATCAAGGAGTTGAATAAATACTTAGTCACTGTATTTGTCTAAGAAAAAAATATTAATATTCTAGGTTACCAATTTTATGTTGATCACTCTTCGTGAAAAAGGATGTGGAAAAATGTAATCCTAAAAGAAAAAAATCAGTGATGGAATGGACTTCTTATACATTTTTATAACTTATATTTCTATTGTTTTATAGAAAATTCATGAATACAACGAGGCACACTATACCCCTTCTCATATAAAATAATTTTATCATGGGATATCATTAAATGAAAATGATAACATATATATTAAATTATGAAAGATCATGATGAGATGTGGGACTCAAGAGGGGCATCATGTGGTCAAGATGAATATGTGCATTTAGTGACTTCTGTCTCAAAGGTTCAAACTTCTAGAAGTAGATCACATATATTAATTTCTAATAAATATATTCTAAAATATCATTAGTAACTATAATATGAACAACACAAATAAATATAATGTTCCATAAGATTTGGTTCACATTTTGGGGTTGAATAATCAGTTCATGTCTATTATATTTTGTTCCTTTTTAAATTAACTTATACTATCAGTTAAGAGAAGATCTGTGAAACAAATTTTTTAGCATGAATTTAATATTATAAAATTAAAAATAGGACATCACATAAGAAATTTTTAAAAATCCTTCCATATTGTAAGCCTACAGCCATTCTATGTTCTATTTCATCTAAGACTGATATTTTACACTATAATGTTCTAATAAATTACATGTGGTTATTTTAGCAATACTCAAATACCCATACAGTCTCTAACAGAATATGATTTCCCACTAACATACAATTGAATCCTACGAGTTCAATGATATGTTGAACATAATAATGAATCAATATAAGATTGATCAAATCAACTTCAAAATTTGATAGTATATATCTTCCTATTTTAGGGTTTCTGTTTTCAAAAATATGAAATGCTAAAATATTTTAGATCTTCAGTATCTGATAAACATTATTCAGATATAATTGAAATCATTTTAAAATTCATCAAGACTCTCTAATATAAAATTATGGATATCAAAATAATTTTATTTTTCATTCTATGAAATATATATATTTCCCAACCATTCATACCCATTCATATAATACTTCATTATTGAACACTTCCTTATAATCTAATTTTTGTTCACACACACATATACAATTTTTAATTTCCTAATGATTTCATCAATAATTTTATATTTATAAATTATATGAATATATATAAGAATTTCTAGATATTTCTTAATCAATCCATGATGTTTTATTTTTTAAATATAATAATATTCCCTAGAAGAATTGTACTCTCTGATCATTAATGAGCATCATCATCTAACTATTTTTGTGTATCTTCTCCCTATGATCCTAAAGATAATATCAATAAATTGGAATTTTCTAAAATTATATAAATAAATAAATCCACTAATTACCTATTTTTATCAATAAAATAGTTTACAAATTATATTAATTAAAAAATACATAATATATGACCATTGATCATATCATCTCCTTAATTTTAATCATCCTCAAATATAATCTAAAATTACAAAATAAAAATCATCATTTTATTTTTATGAATTTAAAAACATCATTGTGTTATCACTTTTAACAATTATATAATGTATTATGAAATTAATATATCATATGATATGATTAGTATATTTAGGTACAGTCTTCAACTTCAAAAATATGAAAATGTTTTTAAACTTATCAAGTCCCCAATGATCTATAATTTAGGGTCACTATATATAAAGAATTGACAAACTCTAAAAAATGTAAAATGGTAAATAAACCTCATGAAATCTATGTGAACCCTTAAAAACTCCAAGAAGAAAATTTAGTTTTATAATTTTAATCTCAAATCAACAGATAAAGCAATACATTATCATGTATTATCCTTACAATATACCTGATTAACTATTAAAATTCTACTAGACTACAAAAAAATGTAATTCCATTAAAAATATCCAAAAAAATTATCATAAATTAACTTCATAAATGTCAGGATTAACCTCATGAATATCATAATTTGTCATTTATTTATGTAAGATAAATACTTTTAAAGATGAATGCCCAAAAATTATATGACCTCTTATAAGATACCAAACCATGTTAAACAAATCAATCCATTATGTGGTGAGATATAGAAAAGATATCAAAATATGTTTTGAATATAAGAAATTCAATACATACAACTATAGAACAAAGAAAAAATAAATGAAGATACTTCTATGAAAAAAACTCTAAACTAGAAGGCATGAAATGTATATAACAAAATGTCTCCATATTAACAACCATAATCTCATCAAAGAATACCAAATCAAATTATTTCTATAAATATTAGTAGTCATGTTACATAATTCCCATCCAATTACCTATTTCCTAAAAAACAATTACAATAACCTCTTAAAAGAATATGTAGGGTGTAAAAAACATATCATAGTGGGATAACACTATGGAATCTATACAAGTTTTAATATCATGACATGAAAAAGATCTATCTTTAAATCAAAACTATTTACAAAGATTTTTTTACAACAAAATAGTTTATAGAAAATATTTATAAAACAATCCTTGTGATATTAAATAATTTATTATCATTTTTCACAAAGCTTGAAACATTCTAGTCATAAAAAAAATCAGCTAAATATACGGGAATAAAAATATATATTTGAGCCAATATCAATGATATATTCTATAATGAAAAACAACTTGAAACAAAAATGAACCTTCTTACCTTGAAATATCTAATAATAAAATACACAATATACACCCATGATCCTAAATAGGAATTATGTTAGATCCATCTAACATCAAGTCCTACCACATTCCATCGATAGATAAGATGTTACTTCCTAGTTTTATCACATAAAACTGAGGCTGTACATTTATCTTTCTCAACCCACTAAATATTTATTAATTACAATATTTTTCAATTCTCATTTTAAATACCATGATCAAATTTTTATAAAACCATTTCAAAACCATTAAAATCTTTTTTAGGGGTTGAAAAGAAAATTTTCTCCAAAAAAGAGAAATTCCATTTTCAAAGAAATAACATCAATAAAACATGAACCCATGCCATTTTTAAAAACAACACATGAAATTAAATTTCTAGTATCACGTAATCATTAAAAGAATAAGAAATTAATTAAATTGGAACACATAAGCAGATCTAACTACCTCAATAATTTAGAGAACATAACCCCCTTTGACAACGAGGATTGGAAAACACATGTTATTTCTTCATAAGACAAGACAAGATAAGGTACCAAAAGGGATAGATAAAAAATACAATCTACTTACCAATCCACATCCAAACCACATCTACAAAAAACCAAAATAGATCAAGAAGGAAGGCATACCTAGGGAGGATAAATCTAACAATAATGGTGGTTAATCGTTGAAAATATCAATCCAGATACAAATGAGTCGGCCAAAATCACATATGGATCTAGGTTTGTAAGGAAAAGTATGGTAAATAGATATTGAATTAGTCATTCCACTCATACAAAGGGGAAAAACCCAACATCAATACATTTACACAACCTGACGTCTATTTACATATCATATAATCCTTAAGGTCGGTATATTCCAAAAAACCCATCACTACTTAATTAAAAACTGTATTTTTACCCACACACAATGTGTAAACCATTCATGAAATATACATAGATTCTGGATTCTTACAAATATAAATTAAAAAATGTTTATATAACTTACATGTCTTGTTTGTTAATTGGGAGGAGTAGAATCTATAGGTTTCAACGATGAAAATTGCATAAAATCATTGACAAAACCATTACTGGTATCCTAAACTTTCATGATAGGTTATACTCACCCAACAGAAAAAGGAAAATAAACCCAAAGATTATAATATATATAAAATAATAGATATAGAGAATTATAATCTCCTAAATGTAAAATATTTTTTTTTCAAAGAATGTTTTTAAGATCATAGATCCATAAAAAAGAGAAGTTCATTGTTACCCTTTTAATGACCCTCAGTCCAACATATCATGTATATCCTATATGCAATGACACATTAACATGGCCATGGGTCTTTTGTACCTTGAATTATTTTAATATAGAGATCCATAATGAGAACATGCTACTTAACTAAAGTTCTATCCACATTAATATCTATATCCTTACAATGAAAACACATTTTTTATCTAGAATATACCCACACAATAGGGAAACATGAAATACATCATTGATTGAATATAATACATATGAAATTTACAACATATATACCACCCACCCCAATCACTCAATGATTTAAAAGGGGCCCAAAAACTTTAGTGCCAACATACCCTACAGATCCAAATGATGACATCCCAAGTGAGATGAATCATTGAGAAAAACTCAATCACAAAGAAAAAACTGTATTGGATGCAAGAATTGTCCACATAAGATTTATATCAACTCATTTCCATGATGATATTTTTCTACATCAACTAAACCTTCTTCATCATCTCCTAATCTAGACTCAAACAAACCATGGAACCCTCTCCTAACTCATCCTAGAATAATAGATATCAAAATGGCCACCTTTAAAAATCATTAATTGTTATCTTACTAGTATAATCCTGATAATAATTATTATAGTAAAACCTAACAAAAGGAAAATCGATATCCAAATATCCCCAGAAATAAAGAACATAATTCTAGAGAATATCCTCAAGAACCTTAATAGTCCGCCCTGTCTTTCCATCAAACTATAGATGATAAACATACTCAATTTCAAGGGTGAACCCATATCATTCTACAAACCTCTCCATAATATGAATGTGAACCTTGAGTCCTTATCCAAAAATGATCATGTAGGGAACACCATGATGTCTCCTAGTCTCCTATACATATAAGTCCACATTCTATTCAACTTTCATCATTTTCTTTGTTGGTATGAAATGTCTTGATTTATAGATTCTATCAATAATCACCCAAATCACATACATTCTACTAGGATTCCCTTGTAAACAAATAATGAAAGACATGGAGATATTATATCACTTAAATATTATAACTAGAAAAGGATATAACAACCATGCTGGTCTCTAGTATTCCACATTATCTATATGAATATTGAGACACTACAATACAAAATCTAAAACAGATTACATAATAAGCGACCCACCATACCAACCTATCAAATCATTGTACATATTTGTACCCCTAGTGTTCATGTAACAACATTACCAGTATCCACTATCTAACAACTTTTATCTCAGGGAAAAATATAAAATCGACCTTATATGAAATAACAAAGGATCACTGGGAAATAGAAAACGCTTTTGCATGGCCTCCCCACCAGTTAGTATTTATTTTATGCATTATCTCACAATGTTTGTGCTCTTCTAAATTATAATTCACTCATCAAAATAAAATTTATTCTTTAAAAAAACTAAAAAAAATCCACCCACTTTCATCACACATAGGATCATATCAAAAAACTCATTTGATACCTCTATATTATTGATTTCATAAACAATTTGGATTGATACTCATCTTTTCATTACATTGGTAACCACATATACTTTCCTGATGGTATATATGATATCAGAAAAAAAGGACTTATGATACAAAACCTTGAATTTTTTTCCCATATTTATGTCCCAATCAATGAAAAAATAATTTTGGATTTTGTGATCACAACACACAATACATCACTCCCCAAATAGACTATACGACTACACCTTGAGTTCATTCCATACCGATACCAAACCAATAATATGGTTAGGGTTCTTCATCTCAGTAGGGAGTAACATTTACGAGGCATAATCCACCACTACATTATCTTTCATCAAGACAAAAATAAATATCATACTTAAGGAATCATAAAAAAAATCTTAACCCAAACATTGTACTGGGAGAATCAACACTGGTTCTAAATTAAAAATTACATTTAGCTCCTAAAAATATCCTTTAATTTTTTCATCCCACTCAAAAATCATACCCTTACAAGTCAAATATTTCATCAGATATGAAATCGTATAGATTTCCCGAACAAACTTCATTTAATAACAAGCCAACCCAAATAAGCATTGAATATGAAAAAAATGTATAGTATTTTTCCCTTACATAATTACCCATAATTTTTTTGAATTCATTGATTTTCCCAATCAGAAATAAAATTCCCAAAAAAACATCCCCTCTAGGATCTAAAATTTCACATTGAATGTTTACTATAAAGAATATTTTATTTCATGGTTTGAATAATGGCATCTAAATAGTCCATATATTCGTCCTCTATCTTGGAGTAGAAAATGATATCATATATAAAAAATATTGTCCATGAGCCGAAGAGATACATGGTCCATAAAATCCATTTATATCAAAGAAGAGTTAGTGAGTCTGAATAGAATAACATGAAACTCAAAATTCCTATATCGACATTGAAACAATTTCGTGGGTATGTACTCCTCTAAAACCACGTGTTGGTGACACCTAATTCTCATATAAATATTAGAAGACCAATTCGCCCTACTAAAATTATCAAAGATATCATAAATTATAGTCAAGGGATACAGGTTCTTAATTGTAAAACCATTCAACATTGAATGTTCAATAAAATAACTAAGAATATTGTCCACATTCTTATAATAGAGAACAGGTGAATCCCACGGTGACATGCTAGGATGAATAAATCATTTCACCTCATGGTCCTCAAGATGGACCTTATGTTCGACCAACACAGTAGGTGACATTTGATAGGATGGAATAGAAATAGCAATTATTCTAGGGAACTGTTTAAAAGTATGCTAGACAACTCTCTGTAGTGATAAACTACAAAAATATTTTATAAATACCGGAGGTTATGTACAAACAATAGTTGGTATCTAACCACAAAATAATGGGTGAACAATAAAGAAACTTTTCTGAAATCTGGATTGAGTTTATAATGGTATTAGAAACAAAATTCCACACCCTTCATAATATAAAAACCCACTCACACTATAAAACATGAAGAACCCAATAAGAAGATATGAACTATACCAAAAGGTTATAAATGACTACATAAGAATTCTAACTGATTGTCCATTTTTTGCCTATAATCAACTCGACAATGTCAAGTTCAATCAATAAGAAGTACCAAACCACCTTAATGTCGGCTATCCACACCCCCCATGTGGGGCAGTCAAAACCTATTTGGACCATTTCCAAAATGCATGGATTGATCCAATAGGAAGAACATATTATTTAAATGCAATCATAGGGAATCAATAAACATCGATGATATAAAATAATGAGTATAACCTTTATTAAACAAATATAGCACCGTAGAAGATTAACTAAACACATTACATTTACTAGTTCCCACTACCAACATAAATATCCCTAGACATATTATCTTAGACATCCATTTTGACTGAGAAAAATACCCACCACTAATGGGAGTATCAATGTGAACCTGTGATCCCTTGGTGAATGTGGATCCCATCACCCTACATTGTGACATCCTATCTAATAGATGTTTTAGATGGACAGATCACATATAAATAGGAAAATTCCTCAGAGACTCCATAAAATGATTCTTTATATGAAAACACCTCCCATATTTGTATCAGATAATCTAATGCTTCGTAGATGAAGACCACGAATCTAGTCCTATAAAAAATTGACCACAACTGTGATTCATATTCTGACTAGAAGATTAACCCTAAATAACCAATTTACCAAATAAAGCATCACCCAATCCTTTCCTCCCAGCTATGATTACCTTATCAAAAGATGTCTTATCCACTACCACCAGAATGGTTTAAAGGTACAAAATAATAAAAATTTATTGAATATATTCCCTTTCCCCCATCTAAAACATCAATGACATCATGTAATAATAAGTGGGATGATCATGTTTCATATGAACTAACATATAAATATAGTTGGACTAATATTGAATAGTACACACCACTTGTCCATGGTTAGAAACTGTTGGATTACTTATATATGTTATGTCTCATGATAAAATGATGATTAAATATTTTCTTCAAAGAAACCCAGGTGAGACCCTCATGCAACTTATTTTTAACTGTAGTGTCCTGTCATCATCATCGTAGTACCTCAACAATATACATGAAAACAACAACAAAATAATCCTTAGGAGTTCTTAAAAATGTTGGAGAACCTATCAATCTGTTCACTCCATTCAATTGATTCTATCATTCCTTTGACACTATAGCAGAATTATGGGAGTTTCTTTCTAAATTCCATGCCCGGATACACTACTTGTCCTGAGTTCATAGTTTACACTAAACATATACTCCTAATGGTAGATACAACTAAAATATAATGTGATGGGTCTAGTGGAGAATCCACATGTGTATCCTTCATTGGGGATTCCACTCTCATATTTGGATGATCTATTCATAAATTAATTGTGTGGTTATCACAATACAATAACCAAACACTAATTAGAAAACTCCAAAAAAAGTTGTAGCCACAACATTAATATAAAAATTTATTAAATATGATAATAATTTATTGAAATTAATAATTCTACAACATAAGACGTCGCCTTTTGGAAAATAACATGTCATTCGAAAAAAAATCCTCACTTTAGTTATTCAAAAGTCCTTAAACACATGAAATACCAAAAGTTTATAGATAATTTAATTTAAATAGATTTATCATAAAATAAAAAAAACCTAAATACCAAGTACATAGAAATATCTTTTCAAACAACATTGGAAATATGTATTCCATCCTGGGAGGAAGCTGGTGTAACTCCCCAAGATTCCACGATATGAAAAAATTGTTGTTTTCTGAATTTTAATAGAGAAATATTTTTAAATACAATGTGTTATTCCTTTATATATTCAATTTTAAATAGATAATCCCTAATTTAGATGGAAGACATAAAAATTTTGTTTGGATAAATTTTAATATTTTTTAAAAAAACATTCTTATTTTAATGAATAGTGAAAAATACATCATTTTAATTCAGAACTGCATTTTCATATAATTTATTTATAATTTTATACTATCATATTGGTTGGTTTTAAAGTATAATTAGTTTATTTTTTATAATTTCATAAATGTTTTTTCATTGGATTTAATTTCAAATTGAAATTGAACATAAATACATGTCAATATTTTGAAAGTTTTTACTTCTTAAAACCCCGCTTTCTGGTTTTCACAACATGAATTAACTTTAAATTAATTTCTAAAAATTGTGTGTTTTGAATATGAAAAAATGGATTCCCAATTTCAATCATAAGTGACATATTTTTTAAATATGTACCTTTTATTTTTGGAAATTATTAAAAGTAACATCAGTAATTATATTTATTTATCATTGTTAAAGGGTAAATCAGGTAAATATGGGTAAAATAATAATATAATAAAAATATAAAACCACCGTAACATGTTTCTTAATCCTATTGGATGTTTTATTTTCGATAATGATAATCCTTTATTTTATTTTAGGACCCCATGGAACCACATGGGTGTGATAATAACCTTTTATAATGTTTAATTTAATGATAAATAAATAGAGCATAGACATGTATCTTTTAACAAAAACCATATTAAAATCGTATATATAAATTAACTCTAAGAAAGTAAATATTCATTAGAAATATAAAATTATTTCTTAAATCATGTTATTTTATTTATAATTTTATACAGTATATTAGAGATTTTATTTATGATTCAATGATGATATAGTGATTACTTTATCAATTAATGATTGAAATAAATGATATTATAATTATAAAAATTAATTTTATTTGACATTTTTGAGGCCATACACGAATTTCTTGAATACCATTGACATTTTTTGGACGGTTTTATACTTTAATTTGAAGGAATAATGTTTTTATGATTTAATAAAAACTCATTTACGAAATAGTGTCAATATTGAGATAAATAATTTTAAAAAAAACACTATCTTATTAAATGATGTAATAGTCAAAAAAATTTAAGAATAAAAAAATGAATTATATAATATTAAATATATTATTATATATCCACTTCATTTTTTGGGAATTTTATATTAACTATATTAACCATATAATATACAAATACAATAAGACATCGTAAGTGTTAACGTATTTTAAAAAGGGTTAAAACAAATAGATAAGGTTAAAAAATTACCTAAACATGTCTAAAACCGATTTTTTATATTAGATTAACCCATACTTATCTTAAAATAAAAATAAATTACTTTTGATCCATTATAAACTGAAAATAAATCTATAATAAATTAATATTTGAAAACATTCCTAAAGTGTCCCTCACCACACCTATAATAGGGCATTTCTCATTCCATTATATTCACACCTCCAAAGCCATTTGGCTTAGAAACAAGCTCCTCCCAACATAACTAAATACATATTAGAAGCCAACCATTGGGTAGAAAACTATCTTGAGGAGTTATTTTGTGAAAATAAAAAGGAGACACCTGAATAAGAGGTATTCGTTTTATACCTTCTATCAAAGTTATTTTCTTATTCTACTTCCTCTTCCTTAATTGTTACCATAATAAAATAATAACTTTATAATCTAATATATTCTGATAATTATTTATGATTATGTTACAACAATATTACCCCTTTTACCAATAATATGAAAACAATATCACCATGTGTGTCTACGTACAACTTACCGTCTCCACGCTGTGGTGTAAACTGTTTTTCATCTATACTTTCTTTTGATATGTATAATGATGAATATAAAAGAATTAATTAATAAATATAAAATTATATTATTTCTTTATAATTCATATTATTTTTTATTACATACCATTTTACCATTAATGATAGTATATGATCGCTTCTGCATACGTACAGCTTACCGTCTCCACGACTAAATGAGGCTTATCTTCCACGTTCATCGTCAAAGAATGACTATAGAAATATATATTATTAATAATTATGAAATATATGAAATATTAAGGAAACTAGTAATATATATATTTGTATATTTGTATATATATTTCATTCACTTACTTCTATTCAATACGATATGAAAATAGAAACAATGTTTATGTGTACATATGATCTACTATCTCCATGAACGGTGTATTCCATTTAATATATATATCTGTTATATAGTTTTATATTATGAGTACATATTATAAATAAATCATATTATACATTTTGGAAGTATTTAAATCATGATCTAACTAATATGATCAAAAATAAATTGACAACACTTATAAGATAATGAAAGTGATTATTACCTGAACTATTGCATTAACATAGAATTATTAATAAAAGGGTAATATAAAGTCATAAAAAATCATATATGATACCATAAATATCATTTTGATTCTGATATTTGTTAATAATATTTTTTAAAACATTATATTGGTGTTTTGGACTCATACAGAGAATATCTTACCTAATATAAGGGTTAATTTCAATATCTCATCATTATCTAAGCTATTTATGTGTAAGTGTTTAATGGGACATATTTATCATTAATTTCCATGACTCATAAATATAAATAAAAATTATATTTTCAGGCTTCAAGTAAGGAAAAGATTATCTAAAACATCATAATAAATTTTTTAATGATTTAAACCTCCAAACATTTCTCTTTAATGTCCATATATTCAAAATATTTTTAATGATTTATTTATTGGGACATAATTGAATTAAAATGTTAATTATATTTAAAATTTTCAAGGTATTTTGAGAAAAATATATTAAAAAATATCTTCATTTTAAAATTATGTGACTTATAATGTTTTTGAAGTAAAAAGGTATATTTCTCTAAATGAGTTTTAATGATTTTATTTGATTAATTTCATGTATGTAAACATTCATTGTTACATTTTATGATTAATAGTGATTCATTTATTGTGATACAATATTATATATATTATTTGAGGGATTATGATATCTTTTATTGTGGATTCTTTTTTTTAATACCATTCATGGTATATGGTTATGGTATTAATATTTTCTATGCCTATATTAAAACTAGTGTTTATGTTATGTATCACCCTTTAAATATGAATAATGTATTAAACATAGTAAGTGACGGGTAGGCCCTGTTATATCCCCTCGATTCAAATAGTAGGTCCCATGATAAAATATATTATCTTGGAATATGGCCTTGATGGAATATTTATTTATAGTCTTTGAATGAGTCTTGACGTAGTGGTTATGATGTATGACATTATGCATTCCCTCATTATGAGATATGTTATTGGTAATGAATTGACAATTTGACAAGTATAATATCTATGTAAATGTATAAATTGAATTATTTGATTTATTCTTCCTATATTATGCAGAATATAATGTTTCAAAAGGCTTTTGTTTTAGTTTTTTGACCTTTCCTTAAATGTTTATGCTTATTTTTAACAGCTTCCCCTATGTTGTTTATCCTTAATAAGCATATGAGTTCACCTATTTCTTATGTATTATATTACCAAGATGAAAAGAAGTGTTTTATGATTGATATAAAGGGTTAATCTAGGATAACAAATGAGTTTTCAATGTATTATCTATACTATGTTTTATGTTATAAATATTAATGTAAATTTCATATATGTAATAAATTTTCCAAGACTATAAAACTGATCGGTTCTTTGGGATTTGATTCCCTGTAATCATTACAATGTATAAAAATAATGAATCAGCTCAAGTCATCTTGGGTCGGGGCTGTATAGTTTCTATCATTGAAAGGGTATCAAAAATCATAGAAATAGATTTAGAAATCTTAGATTAGGGATCATAACCCTAAGAAAGAGTTTGATTATATGTATAAAAGAACCCCATAATATTTTGGTAAAGTAGAGATTATATGGATATTCCAGGAAATATAATCTAATCTGGATACTACAAGTGGGCGTGGTTTTGGAATAGATATTCCTAGGCATAAAAACACTGATACGGTGTTTCGATCTTGACTCAGGGTGACAAGATACATTAAAATGGGTCTGACTATGCACTTAGTTTGAAACTCTATAGGTACATTATTATGATACTTCATATTTTCCATACAAAAAAATTATGATTTATTATTACCTCAAAGAAACCATGTCTATGATTTTGGATTATATATGCACAATTTTATCAGAATATGTTATTTGTTTTATTATTTTTGGATTATAGATTACGATTTATTACCCAATATAGAGTATTCCCATATATTGAAATACTGTATAGTAGAAGGAATAGAAATTGTATTAATACAAATAATCCTTATTGGGATTTCCCTCATATGAAATATAACGATATTAGATATAGTGACACAACTAGTGTTGAACTACTTATAAACATACTCGGATAGCTGACTTAGGTTATAAATAATAACCTTACCTATATGGAGCAGCCATATCCACAACACAGAGGATAAATGTTACACAACTTCAAGACATAACATCCTCCAACATTCAATGGGACTAAAAATCAATTTTTAGCTATAAAATGTATATATTCTATAAAGAAAATATTTCATTCTTTGGGAAGTAATTAAATGGTGAAATTTGTTATGGATGTTTACCGTCTCTCAAGAGAAGTGTATCAATAGTGATAATTAATTCAAAATATAAAGGAGTATTTAGAAGTAGAAAATATTTAATGGAGGAAATTTAATAAAATAATCCTGGAGAAATACTTTCCTCTTGAATAGTGAGCTGATACGGAAAGGTAATTTCCGATTCTGAGGAAAAATGAGGATGAGAATATAGAAATGTTTAAGGATAAATCACATGGTTAGTGAGGCATGTTTCAGACTAAAAAAATAACTTAAGAAGTAATATTAAAATATTATTTTATGGTTTAAAGCCATTCCTCAAACCAGCAATAGGATCACAATCTATCTTATTGTATGTTGATGTAGTCTCAGGTACCATCATGACAGAGATATAATTCTCTATGTCTGATGAAATTTAAGTGAAGAACGAAATGTAGATAATGGTGGATCAAGATAAGGATAGAGATGAATAGGGGATAATGGATTTTCCCTTATGAGATAATTGTTGAAATTAACAGGACGGTACATGCCTAAAAACAATGGTATTTTGTTACATGTTTGGAGAAAAAGGAAACAATGCTTGTGATTATATGGGAAATAAAGAAGCTGTAAATGTGAAATTCTATAATTTTAAAGATATGGGATATTATGAATATGATATTTCAATGAATCAGTAAAATATGGCTTAGAATTAGCAAATGGATCAAGGTCATGATAATGTTGTAACTATAGTCAAAGTGGAATAATTAACTTCATTATGTTTTTGGATTCAATAATTATATTAATATATTTTGGATTGTACAAAATTACTTAATTTATATGGATTTGTTTGCATTAATTATGTAATTATGAATTTTTAGGTTTTAAAGTTATTTTTCAATAACAGACAGATTATGTTGTTTTGGGAATCAGATGATACAATTGATTTTGGAAATTTATAGATCTTTTGACAATGTTAATTTGGATAGATTTATTTTTGAAAAGTCTTAAGGTTTGAATGCTTTATGTTTTATATATTATAAAACTTTTTAAGGTTAAATAATCTCTTAATTTTATTTATGGATTGTTATAATAATATAGATTGAGAAAAAGGTAAAGTCGTAGGTCGAGAAACAACTCGTTGTGTCAGACAAGGCTACAAAAATCAATCTAATAACCAAAGTGAGCCATGGATTTATGACTACTATTTTTATATAGAAATTAGTTGTTTATTATAACATATTTTTGATTATTTAAATTTCATAAGTTCATATTTGCAACCTTATACGATTAAGATACATATAATATTGTTTTAGTTTTATTATCATTTAATGGGAATGATGGGTTTGTGGTATGAATTAGTAAGTGGCTGACACTCCACACATAAAAATATTCTTATGTTTGTTCTTAGTCTATGACATAAATTAATACTACAACATAAGGTAAATTGTCATAAATTAAAAAAATATATAGAACAATATATTTTGATGAATCAAATGGTCCCTAGGATCATTATAGATTTATAGATTTTTGGTTGTTATATTTCACCTAATATTGTTCTCTATCACTCTCCAAAAAACATGATTGTTACATTTTATTTCATGTCCATGTTTTCCAACATGGGACCATTGTATGTGTTTTTTCTTGTAGCATTCATACGTCCCTATCTTTATATTAAAATAGATGTCTTATTAATCAATTTTTTTTTGTGGTATTTCAAAAAAGATATTTGAAAATGTCAACCACTAGTTTTGAACCCGTATTTTATATTTTGAGTACTCTATTTATTAAACTAGCGAATAATGTGACACCCCAAACTTCTATAGTATTCTTTTTCTTAATAATTCAATACCTTGCGCTATATACAACATTGAGTTTGAGTTCACCATGTCCTATCAAACTAGGCATTTAAAAAGAGTGTTGAATATTATTAACCACATTTATAATTTTATTTATCCCTTATAATTTTGATACTCATATTTTGTGTTTCTAAGATATAATATAAGGAAAAATTCAAATTTCCAGATAAAAGATGTTTCTTTCAAAAAAGATCACTTTCCAGCCTTTATATAGCAACCCCTTTTAAAATCTAATATTTGAAAATTTAATATATTAAATTATAAAAATTAAATTCTACATTATAATTGGGGAATAAAAATTTATTTTGGATAAATTTTTAGTATTTTTTGGAAACAATCATATTTTAAAGAATAATAAAAAATACTACATTTTAATTCAAATTAGGTTTTTTATATAATATAATTAAATTTTTATCTTATCCTTTTAATTGTGTTTTAAATTGTAATTGGATTATGTTTTTTTATTAAATCCAATAATTGTCATTGGATGTAATTTAATAGTTAAATTGGATATAAACACTTGTAAATCCTTTGATATTTTTTACTTCTTAAAAACCCATTTCGGGTTTTGACAACATGAATTAATTATAAATTAATTTAAATCTATTCATATTTTTTATTTGAAAAAATGGATTCCACATTGGGAATATGATGCTTCAAATTATGTAAATATTTATCTTTTTTAGACATAATGAATTGTTACTTAATTATTTATTTTTATTTACCATGGTTAAAGGGTAAATGAGGTATATAAGGATAAAAATTATTATTATAATAATATAAAACTACCCTAACACATGGGTTACCAATTTTTTATGATATATTACCGACCATGATAATCATTACGCATATTTTAGGACCCCATGGAGCCACGTGGGTGCGATAAAAATCTTTTATAATGTTTAATTTAAATACAATGGAAATATAAAATAACAATGTATCTCCTAACTAAAAAAATTAATTTTGTTTATATAAATGATATCTAAAAAAATAAATTTTCATTATAAATCTAATAATATTTCTTATATTGTGTTATTTTATTTATAAATTTTATACATTAAATAATAAATTAATTTATGAAGCAATGATGATGCAGTGATTACCTTATTAATGAATGGTTGAAAAAAATGATATTATAATTATTAAAATAATGTAATTTTATCTTTTTTATGCCATCCAAAATAATTATGGATAAAATTGAAATTTTATTGAATATTTAAATCACTTTTATATGGAATAAAGTTGTAATGACTTTAAAAAAATCTATTTCTAAATAGTGTCAGAATTGACATAAATTGAATTTTAAAAAAACACTATTTTATTAAATGATATATTAGTCATTAAAATATATGATTCGGCCAACACACCTATATATTATTATATAATTCATTATGGAACCACTTGTGGTTCTCTTGTAATTTTATTGTAACTATATTAACTATATTGTATAACCATACAAGAATACATGGTAAGAGATAACATTTTTAGCTAAGGGTTAAAGCCAAAATATACGATTAAATTCATGATCTAAATTTGTCTGAAACCTATTGGTTGAGAAGGGTTAGAACCATCCTTATATTATACTATAAATAAATTATTGCAGATCCACTATAAAACAAAAATCAATTTATAAAAAATTAATATTTCAAAGCATCTCTAAAGTGTCCCTCACCTCTCCTATAAATGGCTACTTCTCCATCACTTAGATTCACATCCCTAATGCCCATTGGCTCAAAAAAACCATTCACAATCCTACTCTAAATTTTATCCCTTAATTCTAGAGGCCACCCACTTGGATTAAAACCAAATTACAGAGTCATTTTGTGAAAATCCAAAAGTGACGACTGAAGAAGACGTAATAATTTTATCCATTCGTTCAATGTTATTTTCTTCTTCTACCTCCTATTACTTATCTATTACCAAAATAAAATAATAAATCTTTAATATACAATATTTTTAGATTTTATTATTATTATGGTACAATATTTTTCCACTTTTTAATCATCCTATGAAAAATGATATCACTATGCGTGCTTACGTAGGACTTACCATCTCCACGCTGTGGTGAATACTATTTTTCATCTATACATTATTTTGACGTTTATAAGGGTAAATTTAAATTACATAAATAATAAATCTAACATGATATTATTTCATTTCCATTAATATTCCATCCAATTACATACCATTTTACCATTAACTAAGTGATATTATCGCTCGTGCATATGTATGGTTTACAGTCTCCACGATGCTACAGGACTTATCATCCATATTCACTATCAAAAAATAATTATAAAAATATATATTATGAATAATATTGAAATATATAACATAATTAGGATACTTTAATAACACACACACATATATATATATATGTACATTTATTTCATTCACTTACTTTCATTAAATACGATAAGAAAACAGAAATATTATTTATTCGTATGTATGACCTACCGTATCCATGAATGGTGTATTCCATATATCTATCTAATATATATATTTATATAATTAGTATATGTGATATATAAATCATATTACAAATTCTGGACATAATTAAATCTGGATCTGTGTAATCTAATCATGATTGCAATGTTAAAACATGTATGATAAACAAAGTGATTATTTATTGAAATGTTATATTAACTTGGAATTGTTAATTAACAGGTAATATAATTATATAAGATAATCATATATGAAATAATGAATATTATTTTGATTATGATATAAGTTAATAAAATATTTAATAACATTATAGAAGAGTTTTGGACATATACGGAGAACATCAGACCAAGAGTATTGGTTAATTTTAAAATCTCATTATAATCCGAGATTATTTATGTGTATGTGTTTACTATGAAATATTTATCCTTCATGTCCATGTTTCTTAGAAAAATTCAAAAGGAATATTTATACAATTTTATCTAAGGGGATTTTTTAATAAAAAATCATTATTAATGTTTTAAATATTTTTACTTCTAAACCATTCTCTATAATGTACATGATTTCAAAACAGTTTTATGGATTAATTTATGTGGACATAAATGTTTATAAATTTTAATTACATTCAAATGTTAAAAATATATCTGAAAACCTATGATTCAAAAATGTCTTCTTTTATAATTTTTCTGACTATAATGTTTTTCAATGTAAAAAGGGATATTTCTCAAAAAGAGTATTAAGGATTTTATTTGATTATTTTCATCTATGTCAACATCCTTTGTTGGATTTTATTATTAAGTGAGATTTATTTACTATAATAAAATCATCCATATTGTATTTAAGGGTTTATTATATGTTTGACTGTGGAAGATCTATTTTAATACCATTCATTGTTTGTGGATTAAGTGTTAAAATTTATTATGATAATTTTAATACGAGTGTTTTTGTTATTATTTCCGGCACTTTTTCCGGGGTGCAAACATCCTTCCCTGGAGGGCGGGCAGCTATTGCCATGCATTTTTACATTCCAAAGGTGGATGACATCTATTCCTGGTTTAGGGGGGTTTTCTCCATGATCGAAACAGGATGATGGGATTTCTGTTAATCCATCCGTGGATTCCTCCTTGGAGCTCGTCACCTAGTCAGGGTCTCCCTTATAGACTAAGATGTTGTTCATGAAGCTCTTCCCAATGCCATTTCTTAATGGATTCCATTTAATTACACTGCTTCTTATAGGACATTTCAAGGGGTCCAGTTAGGGTTGCAACCTTCGGTCGGGGCAGTAGTCACATTGGACATCACTGGCGTGTCTGGATGCTGGAACACAAGCGCATTTGGGTTTATTCCCATTTTTATAGAGATTCTAGAGGGAAGGATAGCATGAGGAATCCCACATCGAATTCCAAGAATTATTATCCATATACATATATCTGAGGTTTTTCTCAACTTCCTATGTTTAACATAGGGTATGTTGTGGGTTTAACGTCTAGCGGAGCCAGATCGGACTGATCGGAACCCTGATTAGAGTGGATTAGGTGGGTGAAACCCATGGAGGGAACACTGATTTTGGGGATAACACATGGTTTCCTACCCGGTTTTTGTTAAAGGGAATGGAAAATGAAGTGGAATGATCCCACTAGGATTAGGTGGCCCAGGTAAGAATTTGTATGGATAATGGATGGTTTAGTGGAGTGGATGTAGAATGTGATGGAGCAGACTCGAGGGAGATGATTACATTGGGATTGATCCTCAAGGAGACTTCTAATGTATCCTCATGGTAGGGAATCAATTTCAATGTTGTTTGGGATGATGGGACACCTGAGGAGGCACCCCATGAGAATGGAAACATGGATGGGATCTGAAGGAGATAAAACATCCAGGATGGGCTAGGACCTTCCAAAAACACATGGGCTCAAGGGAGAGATCAGGATGATACATGAGTGATGGGATTCAGTCTCATGGAGGCTTTCTCCATATCCTTGTGATAGGGGATCATTGTCAACGTAGTTCATCTGAAGATGGCTTACAATCAATTAGGGACTTCAATGCCTTACTAGGAGATGGGGGTCGTAATGAATTACCGATGGATGTGGGTTGCAATGGCTTACCGCCGGATGGGGTTGCAATGACTTGCCGCTGGATGGGGGTCACAACGGCTTATCATTAGATGGGGTTTCAGTGGCATACCACTAGAATGGGGTTGAACCACAGTGATTATTCCTATGTTCCTTGTCCAGCTGACAAGGATCAAAGCCCACGTAGTTCATATGGTTATAGTTTAACATCTCATAGGATGAGAAGGGCGGCATAATGATTACCATCATGTAGGACCTAGGTGGACCGACGTGAAGTGGTCAGGACCAATGGGTGTTGGTCTTGAACATTAGGGAGGCTTCCTACATTCCTTTCCAGGGAAAGAATCAAAGTCCACTTAGTTCAGGTAGAGTGGGAACCGATTTCTAGGGGGTCATAACCAAATGATGGTGGGCTTGAACCATAGAGAGGCTTCCTATGTACCTTGCCCGTGCAAGGATTAAAGTACACGTAGTTTAAGTAGAGTGGGAACTGACGTGAAGGGGGTCTTAACAAATGGATGGTGGGCTTGATCCTGAGGGAGGCTTCTTATGTACCTTTCCTTGGTAAGGATCAAAGTCCACGTAGTTCAGGTAGATTGGGAACCGATGTGAAGGGTTTTAGAACCAATGGGTGGTTGGCAAGAACCTCAAAGAGGATTCTTACGTACCATTACATGGAAATGATCAAAGTACACATAGTTCTGGTTGGGTTTTTGGGTCTTACACTCTAGGATTCCCAGAAACGATTTCCTGGTCAATGTTCACTCTAAGCCCACGAGAACCATGCTCGGTGTGAGAAACAAGAGGTAGAAGAGACCTGACAATCACATCGTGGAGCATGCGTTTGAGGGAAATGGAGTAGTTCCTAGACGTATATAGCAGCTCATAGAGGAAACAAGGGCTTACATATGGTCCACGTCCTAGGGGGATTGATATTGGGACTTACTCTAGGGTGGAGACTTGGGTGGTGTAAATCCCAAAATAAGAGGGATTTGGCAGTAAGGAAGAGATGAGGAGCATGGGTCCTACCTCCTACAAGAAAATCTAGGGGCTTAAACCAAGGTGGTATCTCTTTCCCTACAGACAATTGCCACTTTGATAAAGACGAACTCATTTCAGGTGAGGAATGACTCACTCCAATGGAGTCTTCTGGACGTAGATAATGTCAGAGATGGAGCACCATGTCTGTAATTCATGGGGGAAGGCCACAGTTTAATGTTATATGGTGAGGATGGTGGCACTTGGTAGTTTAAATTCCTGCTTCTCGGATGAGGTGGGTTCACTATGAACCCCTATAACTTACATAACATATACCTCATGCCCCATGGGGAAGGGAAGGCATCAACAATTCTGTGGTGAGGGGGTGTTATGGATTGATTTGTTTAAGGTTCCTCTTTACTGTGGTTATGTGAAGAAGAAATAGATGATAGCATTCCTAAGAGAAGAAGCATGAGGCGTAGAAATGCAATAGGATGCACCGCCTAAGGGACCTTGAAATTGTATCATGAAATCCTAGAGGGCCGCATGGGAAATAGAGTTACAAAGCAGATGGGTTCATAGGTAGAAGCCTAGGGAATCTCAAGTGCTCCATGCAGTGGACGGAATTCGCGAAGGGGTGTGTCGTTCCATGTGAAGTAGCTAGGATTTGGCATAGGTAATAGGTGCATATGGAAGGTGCTTTACGAAGTGGAAATGCATTCGCAGAGTAGTGCTTCATAAAGAAATGGTGACTTGTGAAGCATAGAAGTGTGAAGCAATGTGATTTGTGAGGCACAATGACCCTACCTTAGCATGTGGATCACATGTTCATGATGGTTAATTCGCGAATAATAAGTGCTCTGTGAATACCCGAGTCCCTTTGGGGATTTAATTCCTTATATGAGGCACGTGGGCTCCATGAAGGGCTTCCATCGTTGAAGAGGGGTGATATTCATGCAAAGGGGAAGGCCCTTCGCGATGCAATAGTACCTTGAAAATCATATGGTTCGTAGAGCATAAATTTCCTCACGATATGGGAACTCTAAAGGCAAACGGTCAGAGGATCCATCCTCTGGTCTTGAGGGGTGCCCGATATTTATAGGAAAAATCTGTCACAAAGAAGAGATCGCTAAGCATGAAGATGGAGCTCGCTCTAGGGCGGGTTCATGAATGTCAGAGGGGTTCGTGGAGCATCCCGCATCCTCGCTCCGCGGTGGGTTTGTGAAGGTCATAGGAGTTCGCAGAGGATACTTCTTCCTCACCCTACAGTGGGTTCATGAACATTAGAGGGGTTCATGGAGCATCCCAGATTCTCGCCCTATGGTGGGTTCGCGTGCATCATAGGGGTTTGCAGAGCATCCCACATCCATTTTAATGGTGTCATTGTGAAGGAGGATCTTTTCACTAGCCGTGGTACTGCAGGGTTCCACGAACATGCATCATAAGGAAGACACTAGGTGTTTAATGTATGTTTTTCTTCTTCCAAAATTTTGGTGCCAACAAATCCCCCCCCCCACAGACTTGGATCCGAAGAGAAATTGAGGGTCAATTTCTAAGGGTCAATTGTCAAAATCCATCGGGCAATTGAAAATATGACTCGCGGAGGAGGCTCAACAAGAAAAGTGGCGAGGGGTAAGATGAGTTCCCCATGAAGCTTTCCATGGATGGAAGCACCACAAAGTTCCATGGGTCCTCGCCTATAAATAGGGGCAGTGACCTCTATTTTTTCCTTTCTCTTCTCTGTTTTTTTTGGAATTTAGCGCTCTCGATTCATGATGCTCTGCATACTCCGCGTTTACTCTCCGCGAATCATGCCTTCCTCTTCGTGGCGCACAACACGTCTTTAACTCTGTGATGGTGTGCTCTATAGATTGCATCCAAATTTCAATGAAAGGTTTCACAATTTCGTTTCTAGGATCGAGCACTATGGACAGTCTATGCGAACGAGATCCACAAAAAGGCTTCGTGAACCAGAATAACATGTTTCCAAATCATAAATACAGAATAGATATCTAAGAGGCTGTTAGGGGGTTCCATGCAGATGTTGACTGAAGGGAGGAGATGGGAAATAGATTGGGTCTATGGGATTCGGCATGGAGCCACTCATACATTGGTTCGTTGGTGGAGCTGTTGTCAGAATTGAAAAGGAATTATCTGCTGTGTAAGAGGATACCTCTGAATGGCTTTGGATAGAAGGATGCGGTCTTCATCCCAAAAGCAAGATGGGACGATCTAGCTTACTAGTTCAGGGGCACATTGTGCCAGTGCAAGTGCTTCAAGGCAGCTGACAGCCATCCCTGGGAGGACATCATCCCTATTATTGGTGATTTTCTATAAAATCATCTGAACAGTTTTAACAGTAAGGAATTGCATCCATAGACATCCCACCTCTATACCAGACGATCTTGAAGGAAGACCTGGGGATCCCATGGAAGGGATGGCATGATGAGTGGGATCTATAACAGGGCATAAACTTTATAGATGACTGGGCGTAAACTACTAGGTAGGTACAACATGTGCAGAGTTCAGGGAAGAGATGAGGAGAGTGGGCCTGTATGAGGAAGCTTGGGCCTCCCAATTCAATATCTATCAACCCAAGAAGCTGATGCTAGAGATGTTGAGCAAGTGGTCATTGAGGACCAATACCTTCCACTTACACAAAGGGTAGGTTAGAATCAGTTTATGGTATTTTCATCAGATATTTGGGGTCCCAATACTAGGGGTGATTTATGATGAATTCCACCCCGTTATAGGTGTGTGGGAGGATTCAGAGAAAATGCCTCCACTAGAAATGGTGTTGATGGAGATGGTGCAGGGAGAGGATAAAAAACAGTGAGAGATGTCCACATCAGACGGTGGTTCATCCAGTTCCAAAACTTCCAGAAAGATAGGAAGTTTCTGGTGAGGCCTCAAACATTCCCGAAGGGGGCTCAACAGGGAAAGGAGCACTCATACTGGCTGCTCTTGGTGGACAGCTAGTGGAAAGCCTAGGGATTGAACGTCAGTACCGATAAACAACTGGTAGTCAGGTTGGCCACATTCATTGGAGCTCTCATCTATGGTTGGATCCTACCTGTAAGGGATAAAAATAGGGGTGTGCGACTAAGCACATTTATCATGGAATCCTTGTTTTCGACAGGAGGGCAGGTCAACCTCAGAATCCAAATGCTCACCAAGCTGTACAAGTTACTATGGAATATCAGTGAGGGGAAGATGCCAAATAGGATATGTGGGTTGTTCCACCCCCTTTAACGGTGGATAAAGGTGCACGTTATGGGGGGGGGGTGTATGAATATTTGATCCCCATCTCCCCTCTGAAATCGAACTTTGGATCATCCAACTTAAATTCCGTAGGGATCTTTATGGCCAAGATGTATATACAGGAGATACTAAACCATGTCAGTATGGTAGAGGAGTTCAAATTTCTTCTATTCATGTTGCCAATGGGTGCTTTCAGTAATAATGGACAAGGGACGGAAGAGAACTGGTCCTATATCCTGGACATTCTAGGTGGAGTCCTAGTGGTAGGAGAAGACCATGAGACTCTCTACGAGCCACACTTCCCGCATCGATTCTCCATACAATTACATTGTATGCAGCGACTGACCCCACCGGTCTATTCGGAGGTGCACTGTAAGGAACATCCATTTGTGATGTGGCAGATGTAGATCATGTTCACATGTGATGACTGTAAGATGAGGAACAAGCTACCTCCTTCACCGTCATCTTCGCGTTGGTGAAGGAGTATGCCAAAAGCTAGGAGGTGACTTACCCAGGGGAAATGCTAAGGCATCCAACTATTCGGGCTAGTGATGGTTTTCCTCCCCAACCTCAAGGTCTGGGCTAGAAGGTGACAAGGACATCCTGCGGTGGTGGGGATACTGGGGTGCCGATCCCTACACTGGTTGAGGGGGAGGTAGTGGAAGTAGATCCAACAATGGAAGTAGACCCGGTGATCCTAGAAGAATAGAGTTATCTAGAGGGGATTCCACCGAGGTGATTCCGTAGAATATCCACTCATGCTCTGGGGAAGTGACTATGACACATAGACATGTTGGAGAATAATGTCTTTCCAGAGGCCTGGGACATTTGGGAAGTCAATAGAAAATTCCCCGGACCATATAGGAGATGGAAACACCTGAACCGTCACAAGATGGATTTTTTAGGGATAGGCACTATCAGGGATGACTTTGCAGTGTCACAAACAGAGGTGGAGAAATACCTCGTAGAGCTGGAGGACTTTGTGCACTCTCAGGGTGCCCTGTATCCAATGATAGACCGGGTGAAGGTGTGGCTAGATCGAAAATCCCTTCTGTGGTTGTCAGCTGCTCAACAGAGAGAGTGTTTCCCTCTAATAGAAGAATCAAATGATTCCTCTTAGGGGAGGTGGCTGGTAGAGGGAGCCCATTAGAGGAGGGGAAAGATGGTTATCATGACTTGGGTCTGGAAAACGTTGTAGAGGCTGTTGGGTTAAAATTTCAAGACCCTTCTTTAGGGTTTTCATCCAGGTCATTTTGGACCACTCACCAATGTTTATAATGTTCAAGAGAGACTCATTCATGAACTCATTATCATCCCTCAGTGGGTGCAGATTCAAGTCCTTCATGATCCATTCCCATAGCTGCGACGATTAGTGCATCCGGCTGGGCCAAGAAATCCGATAGGGCTCCCCTGGCGTTTTCAGACCTCCCAGTAATATACGGAGGGCCACATATAAGGTCCCTACAACAATAGACCAGTAACGAGACCGATATTTCGACCTTTTTAAGTCTACATCGCACAATTCATTATGGCCACTCACTGACCAGGCTAATGGCATCTAGGCCCTTTTGGTTTGCGCAGCCCTTCAAATTGTGTGGGCTGCCTTGTCGAGGTTGATTGGAACTCTTGGTGGTGCCTTTCCCATGGAAATATCAGTGGTTATGGAGGTAGATATCCAGACCGACCAAGCTGCGGAGCTCTAGATCAATGGTGGGACCATTGGTAGGGTTGTGCCTAAGATAATTGAAGTGGGATCCTATGATGAAGATTGTTTAGAAAGCCCGAGTCCTTCCATAGCTGACCAGACACCAGATGCAGACCCTACTAATGAGTTCTTGGAGGTGTTCCAAGTGTACAAGCCTACCAACCCCACATAATGGGATTAAATGACCTCTGATGAAGAGGATAACAAGACAGTCCATCGCCAGTCATGGAATATGATTAAGAGATTTATCGATGACACCCTCAAGAATAATGGATAGACCATATGGAGAGACATCGTTCATGAATACCTAAACTATGCGTTGGGGGAGTAGATTACCAGTTCCTTATATGCTCCTCCAAGATCTAATGGTAGAGAATATTTGAGAGTATGACATTGACCTTGGTGTGGGTTGGTAGCGAACAAAAACAGTGAACATCAAGAGGATTCAAGAGGATCAAACGAGATTCAGAAGCTGCAGGCCCGGGCAGATGATCACTCTGCTCTCCCCAATGCAAAATCATATATTATATCACAGCTGAAGGCCCAGTTTTTAGAGGCCAAAGAGCAGATGAAACAATCCTCTATGTAGATGGATATTTCCCATAGTGATGAGGATCAGGACCAGGTTGCAGTTGACAAACCATGCCCCATTGTTGCTGAGGAGGAGTATGAACTAAATAAGCGGCAACAGATCTTGGACGCCACAACCCAGAGGATGGAGGAGCTACATTGTTCATTAGACGGGGTCAACCCATCCATGGGAGGGGTCGATCCTCATGTACTGTGATGCTTGTAAATTTTGAACAAAATTCCATGCTTTGGTAATTAAATACTAGTTACATGCATGAATTCGGTTATTTGAATTGGTTTATTGCATTCCCATTATATTCATGGAGCATCCAGCAATCAATCCCTAAACTCATGTGGGTTGGGACGGATGTGAGAAACATGGGATGAAAACCATCATTATTCCATCCAAATGGAAGAATGAAAACCAAAATTCGTACATCCGGGAGTTTGAATGTCCAATCTGGATTTACGGAAAGAAGGGGGGCGATTGGAGGATGATGACCTAAGATCAATCAACATGTCGTCCTCCCGATGTGCTCTAGTGTACGAGTAGGGTAATGACAAGGGTGCTTAACATAATTGAAACATAGTGGATTGGAAGGTTTGAATAACGATACCCAAAATTCAGAACACTGTAATGATGGGGTGATAATGAATAATAACTGTTGACCATGTTTGAAACACAATATCCTTATTGCGATAGCCTGAAATGGGGTTAACAAATGAGGGCCGACCGCTGACTATGTTCGAAACCTGGGGCTTAACTCAAAATTCCATCCATTAGTCTTCTAGAACATTGGCTCATAATAATAGGTGAGCCATAGGCTGAGGATCCATATTATTAGGGGGTTATTTTAGATGTTAAAGAGGATGAGGTTCTGATTGAAGGGCACACAAAGCATGGAGTGTGGTGTGATGGGTTGTTCGAATGGATTCAAATGCTCCGGAAATTATGCCACCATGGTGAAGGCACATTTGTTCAGTGAATCAGTCTGATCCGGGATCATACCTACTTCCAAAAATGACCTCTCTGGTACGAACCTAGAATGACAAGTAGTTTTACGTCATATAGTTAGAATTGTGAACATAGCTTTTGGTCATACTTCTGGGTTGAAGATCTGAGCTAAGGGGCCAGAAGGGTTAATGAACCTGGGGCTAGGCCCAAGGTGAAATTATTAGGGGTATCTATATATCCAATAATTATTATAATCATGCCATACGTAGTTCTTGAAGAACAGTGTGGTCAGAGTCCGACGCTGGTGGGGAAAACCCACTATGGAGAAGAAACTAATGCATCCCATGATTAACATAGGTCATCCAGAACATGTTCAAGGAAGAACTGCAGTTTAAAATCATAAATTAAAGACATGTGGGCTCGTGCAATTTAACATCATGATATAGGATGAAGGGTGAAAGAGAATATCTTAGGAGGGGAGTATGTGGTGTAGTAGATGTAAACCCGACGTAAATGAGGACATAAAGATTCTTGCACCCCACCATGTATCCCCGAAGGATGTTCTTTAGGTCAAGGTACCAAAACTGAATGTTATGTCGGGACCTAGGAAAAGTTCTCGGGAATTCTTAAGTACCCCATGAGGATAGGAATCAAGCCACACATAGTTCTAAGAGCATAGTTTAACGTCATGCAGGAGGAGAAAGGCATGTGTGGCATGGTTGCGCTAGCATTCGTCCTACCAGAACTATTAACCCATGTGAGTCGTGCTCGATGTGGTAAATAAAAAGTAGTGATGGGACATTCCTAGAATAGGGAGGAACAAGTTTGGCCGATGAGATGATAGGTGAATGACATCCCAATAATTCGAACCCACCTACTTTATGTGCCTAGATGCACGAAGTTGTAAAGTCGAGTATGTTGGAATTCCACTTGAACATATGGGAGTGGAATGATGTGAATCACACTTCTCATGATCTGGTACACAGTGATGATGTTACGATAATGGATAACTACACACCACGTTTGAAACACAGTATTTGTTTCGCGTTATCCTGGAATGTGGACAGAAAAATGAGGGTTGACCGCTGACCATGTTCGATACACGGGACCTGTCGCAAATTTCATCCAAGGTCTTCAGGGGTGTTGGCCCAAGATGATAGTTAATCCAATGTGGCATGATACCCAGCCATAAAGGGGGTCCCTTTAGACCTGGAAGAGGATGTTATAATTCCACTTGATCATAAGGGAGTGTAATTTTTGAATCATGATGCTCATGATCTGGATCACAATGTTGACTTGGAGATAATCGATAACTATATACCATGTTCAAAACATAGTATCGGTTTCACAGTAGCCTAGAATGGGGATAAACAAATGAGGGTTGACTGCTGAACATGTCTGAAACAAGTGACCTATTGCAAATTTCATCCAAGGTCATCATGGGAGTTGGAACAAGACGGTAGGTAAGACAACGTGGCATGAGACCCAGTTGTAAAGTGGTCACTTCAGAAATGGAAGAGGATGAGTATCTAAATAACAGGCTCACAAATCTTGGAAATGGAATGAGGGAATGTCTTTGTGAAAAGTACACACTAAAGGGATCATTGTCACAATGCATCTGAGTACGACAATAAGACACATCAGATAGATGGAGTCAAGTCCCCTTCTAACAACAAGGGATCTAGGGTTGCATGCTTCCAAATTAATGGTTGTATTATAGGATATTAAGGGGGGATTGATTTAATGGACTATACATAGGGCGGTGATGTATCCAAACATTCCTTATAGTTCCCATAGGGAGATCATAGTTTAGGGTTATAGAACATGGACCATAGTTAGAAGAGACTAGGGATTTACAGGGTTCAGTTGTTAAAAAAACTGACATGACTGCTAACCTAAATGGCACACACCACACCACATTCTCCATATTGAATTCATGCCAATGGATCGAAAGGGGGGTTGGATTTATAATTCATGGGGATGGACCCATGAACAGTATGTCTGGGTATTCCTACATATCCCATGAGAATGGGAATCAAGCCAAACATAGTTCTGGAGAATGTCAATTCGTTTAACATCTTGCGATAAGGACAAAGAGGGAGATCTTAGTCAATGTTCTTATAGCTCAGAAAATGGAGAACTGGAACACTTCCCAATGGGTGCAAACCTCAACCAAATACTAAAGTCCATGTAAGCTATGCTCAATGTGGGGACTAATGGTGGATAAGGTATTTCCAACATGTAGAATACCCATGAAGGGGAAATCGGTGCAGAGCACTGAATGACGCCATACCACATCTTTATCCTACAAACCTAAAAATGCATCCTGAGGGATAGTAAAAGGTGTGTAAAAATTCATCTTGTATATGATAGAGTGGAAAATAATGTGAATCACATAACCACTATTTAAGGCTTTATGGGGTTGTTTTGACGATAAAGGATAATTGTTTACCCTGTTCGAAACACAACATCCATATCATGTGACCTGAAATGGGAAAAAAATGAGTGTTGATCGATGAAAATATTCGCAACACGAATCTTGAATAGATTTTCCAATTGAGATCTTCAAGGATGTTAGCCCGGGATGATAGGAGTGCCCTTAGGTTGAGCATCCATGCCATTCGAGGGACCAATTGGATGTAAAAGATGATGGAAACCCCAAAAAAGGGAACATGAATCCTGAGAGAGGGAGATAACATGTCCATGTAGGATTCAACACATCAGGTACTACACCAAAGTTATCTTGGGCACATTGTTGAAATTCCAAAGAGGGTCTAGGGGCTCACCATAAGAGCATCAGACTCGAAAATATTAGTTTAGAATAAGGGGATCAAAAGTGTTCATGAGAAAGGGGTATATGGTGTGGTTTTTATAAACCTGATGTGAATGATGACATAAACTCATACCACACCACATACCCTCCCATCTGGAGGACTCAGAACAGTGTTCCATGATGATATGGAGGTTACCAAGAAACATGGTTGGAATTGACGACAAAATGTATGGGTGGTCATATGTGTCCCATGGAAATGGGAATCTAGCCAAATGTAGTTCAAGAAGTTGTCATGAAGTTTAACGTTTTGTGAAAAGTATGTTGAGAAATGTCTTAGTTTAATGTCTTTGATCTCAGACCATGGAGATGGTAGGGAATGCAGGAGACACATGGTAAATGAGGACCAAGAGTCTAGATCACCATGTGTTCCCTGGGGATGTTTTAGGTCAAGGGACGAAAAAACGAAAGTTAGGTTGGGCCTGAGGAAAACTGCATGGGTAGTCCTACATTTCCCATGGGAATTAGAGTCATGCCACACGATGTTATAGGGATGGAATGGTAAGATACCAGTGGTAGTGATAATAAGGTTGTGCGGGTATAGACCTTGCACCAAAAGAAGTGGCATTTGATAGATCTTGTTTGTGCTTTAGGATGCATGGATGTGTTTTTTTTTGAAGTGATGTACCTAGGATATAAAGTCCATGCATCACCAGAAGAATCAAGACGTGTGCAGGTGTTGACAAATGGTTTTGTGTGTGACTGGTATCAAACATGATGTCCCCTTGAGTGGGGATATCATGGTGCAGTGCCGTTTTTTCATCATGTGGACAAGATGATAATTTCAAATTTTAGGTTCATGCGATGGGACTAACCATGCATTTTAACATCGTGTAGTATAGACGAAATAGTAAAATGTTAGGTAGGACTATGCAACATAGTTTAAAGTCATATGGCTCGGACATATACATGAAATGTAAGGTTGAAAAGGGAATGGACACAACATGATAAAGCATACCTGATGTGAATGAGGGTGAGGTCCACATTACAACGTGTATGATCCCAATAGAGAATCATTGGTCTGAAGAGGCCAGAAAAGGTTAGAGTATAAAGGTTAGGGGGTAGGAGGTACTATCTCCTTGAATGGAACTAGGTGATGCGACAATAGTAAACCCGACATTAATGATAGAGTAAGCCCAAAAATGCCACATCACACGGCCCTATAAGAGGTGAGGCCTAATAGTTATGAAAAAATTGATAAGTTATTGAAACTCAAGATAGAACCAAAGGAGAGATGTCTAGGAGTTCCTACATTTCCCATGGGAATGGTAACCCAGCCGTAGGTAGTTCAACCAGAGATCTTATTTTAGGGTCTTAGATCTCAAACCCTGGAGAAGCAGAACTCTTCCAAATAGGCAAGGACCTCAATCCAATTCCTAATCCCACATGAGTCAAAATTGGTGTTGGAAACAAGGGAAGAAGTGGTTTTTTTAATATCGAGAATGTAAACCAAAGGGAAGTCAGCACGGAGCCCTAAATGACGCCTCACCATAGATTTTTCCTCCTAACGTGGAAATGATCATTGAGGAATAGTTCCAGGAGTGTCAAAATTCATCTAGGACATGATAGGGTGAAAAATAACATGAATCATGTATCCAAAATTAACGGGTTGAAGGGTTTGGCATGAAGATGGAGAAGACTATTGATTGTGTTCAAAACATAGCATCTATATCGTGTGACCTAAAATGTGAACAATAAATGAGTGTCAATCGCTATCCATAATCTTAATGCAGGACTTGTGTCAATTTTCCATTCGAGTTCCTTGAGGATGTTGGCCTGAGATTATAGGAGATCCCTTAGGACGAGCATCCAGATCATTCAAAGGACCTTTTGAATATGAAATATGATGGAAACCAAAATAAAGGGGAACATGAAGCCTAAAAAATGTGTGGAACCATGTCCAGGTATAATCTGACACACCAGGTTCTGAACAAGAGTATACCTCGGAAAATTTGTGAACAACCGAAGATGGTCGAGGTATCTGACTTATGAGCGGCTGATTCAATGAGATGAGTGAAGACCTCTCTGGAGTGAATTGTATGTGGTGTGGTTGTTATAAACCCATCATTAATGAGGACATAAAGAGTCCGTATCACATTGTATACCCCTCTCTTGGAAGAACGCATGCCAAAGGGCCAAAATGATAGGAATATTTTTAAGAGATTGGGCAAGACCCGAAGACTATACATTAGAGTGTTCCTTCATATCCCATGAGGATGGGAATCAAGCCATACATAGTTCTAGTTAATATGTTGTGAAATTTATCATCATGTTGCAAGGACACAAATATGGTCAAGGTATCTCAATGAGGGATGTGCATGGAAGAATGGGAAATCTGATGTGAATGAAGACATAATCCCCTTCTATACCATATAATCCTAAGTGATGGAATGGGCATGGGGACCGAAAAGGCCAAGGGACCTGAGGCCAGGCCATAGACTGAGTTTAACAGCCGTCTTGTAGTTTAACATCTTGTAGTGGGTAAGATGATGATCTTAGTTTAAGGTCATAGAGCTCGGACCGTAGATGCCTAGCTTAATTTTATATACATGGGACATAGAGGGTGAATCATAATGCCTATGGGAGACCCCAAAGCAGCAATGACGACAGAGGACAACTGTGGATCAGGTTCGCAACACAGTATCCACCCTTATGTGACAGGAGTTTTGGGAAAACAACGGAGCATCGATCATTTACCATATTTGTAACACCAGACCTGTATCAGTTTGTTGCTCGAAATCCTCAACAACATTTTCACATAATGGTAATAGATCCCTTAGGCCGAGCATCTATGCCATTTAGGGGACCTTTTGGATATATAGGATGATGGAAGCCCAAATAATGGGGCTAATGAAGCATTGAAGAGCCTACACTCATGGAAAAAGTGATAAATAGATGGATGTCTCAATGGGATATGAGTGGTGTGGCCGAATAGCCTGACATGATTTAGGACGTGAGTCCATACCACACCACACAATCCTAACTGATAAGTTGGAATAGGGGGGTCCAAAAGAATGAGGGACTTTAGGATGGGCGTCTCGGCCGGCTGTAGCCATATGGCCACTCATGTGGGTATTGCTTATCCTACCTCCTAATCCCACATGAGAAACAATCGGTACAAAAAACAAGGAGTAGGATTAGACTCTCCCTATCACATAAGGGACCACCAGCTGGAATTATACTCTAGCTTGAGGTAGACCACGATTTGGAGAGATGGCAGCGAATAATAAATCACTACACTCCTTTTTTGGGACATATGGGGGTGGTGAGAATGAAAAAGGATAGATATTGACCAAATTTGAAGCACAACATCAATATCGTGTGACATGTTATGGGAACTACATATGGAAGTCGACCCTTGACATTATTCAAAATGAGGGAATTATATCAATTTTCCATTCAAAATCCTAGAGTGTGTTTTCTTAAACTGATAGGTGAGACCTTGGGCTAATTACCCATATCGTTCAGGGGCCTTTTAGATGTGAATGATAATGGAAGCCAAAAGTGGAAGGGGTGGAAATAGAATTTATATGCTTGTGTAGGACGAGACTCAAGGGGAGATCTTAGAGTTTGTTGTTTGTCCTATGGACAAAATGTATTGGTAGTCCTACATATCCCATTAGGATGGTAATAATGTCATATGTAGTTCTGAAAGAGCCTTGCGGTTTAACATCAAGCGGCAGGGACGTGGGAGGAGAGAAGAATGAGGGAGGGCACATGGTGCATCGTAACCCTCACATTAGTGGGTCCAAATAAGCCTATACGATATCATATGGGATCCTCCAAAAGAACTATTCCCATGAGGGGATTGTCAAAGAGGAAACGGGGGCTGGACACAATATAAAGCATGTGAGAGTTCCTATGTATACCATGAGAGTGGGAATCAAGTCATACATACCTTTTAAGATTAGGTTTTGACGTCATATAGGATGACACAAACTTTCACGTTATGTAGGAATGAGCAATTTAAGGTCATGGAGGACCCTAATGTCGTTTAGGGTCCTGCGGGACCTTCACTTTGATGTTGTGTCAGATTGTATTGTTTAAGGTCATACTGGAACATAAATCTCAGGCAATGTATTGCTTGAGGAACTTGGAATTGGTGGGATTATTTATACACTCACCTTCTATGGTAACCACGGAGTATATATCATTGGATTAAACATTGTGAATGATTTAAGGTCCTTCCCACTTGGGCTCCAACTTGGGCGGTTTCCTTCTAGGTATCATTGGTGTCTTCAGGGCCAATACCAAGTCAACCTGAAATAATGAATGAATACGATCATTTTTTTGAAATCTCAATATATCTTGTTCTAATTCCTTTCTAGGTTGTGTCAGGCACAAAGCCTGTTCACATTGAGCGCTTCAAACTCAGGCAGATAGATTTCAGCCACATTATCTAGCGCTTACTTATGATAGACAGTTGGGCGTAATTATGGAAATTGAATCCCGATGTGTAGGATGACCTTTGTTCCATACACCAGGGAGTATAGGGTCACTTGGGTAGAATTACATGTCGTCGTTTGGTATGTCCACAGGGAGTTGGGGAGCATGTCCCACCAACTCTTCTTATTCAGGCCAACCATTTTTTGAAGAATTTTAGTGATTGTTTTGTTGAGAACCTCGATCTATCCATTTGCATGTTCCTAATAGCAGCATGTATGGTTGGAATAGATATTGTACTTAGACTACATTTCTTTATCTCAGATACTCAGATATTTGTGTCATTATCTGTGAGGACGGCATGGGGGACTCAAAATCAGCAGATAATGTTGGAGCTCACACAATAAATGATTGAATGGGCCTTGACCTCCTTCAGTGGAACTTCCTCCGCCCACATGGAGAAGAAATCTGTAACATTCATGATGAATATGTACTACTGAGCTGTCACTAGTGGATATGGTCCCATGAAATCGCATCCCCATACTGGAAAATGGTCAAGAGTACTTGGTGGAGTGGAGAGGCTCAAGCAGCTGATGCATGATGTTAGCATGAATTTGGAACACATAGAACCTCTTGGAGAACTTGATGATGTCGTGGATTATATAGATCCAAAATTACCACATTCTCTGGATCTGGTGAGATTGTTTTTGCCCAGTATGATATGACCCATAGGAACCGGCATGAACCACCTGAATAAATTGGGAAAACTAGAATCCTTGAATGAAACGAAAGAGAACCCCATCAAACCAGCACTTTTTGAGGATTTGATCACGACTAGGAATGTCTTGGAGGGTAAATTGTATTATGTAGAATCAGATTCACTTATGCTCAACTTGATCTTCTTGGAGATTACCATTTTGTAGGTACTTGAAAAAGGAGGTTCTCTAGTCATGATTCACTTCAATCACCCCGTCTGGGGGACCTGGGAGACCTGACATGGAGCTGTCACTAGTAAGGTGGTTTACCTGCGGGTTATCATCATTACATGGAGTGACAGGAGCAATGAACCTTCGATATGCCACGTGGATAATCAGGTTATCCTATTTGGGATCTGCATGTAATGCTGCTAGACTGAACAAGGCGTTAGTTTGACTATATTGAGATCGAGGGACATGGGTAATTTTTGGCCGAGATGGAAATTGGGCCATTACATAGAGGGTGCGTTCCAACAATAGCACGATCTTTAGATTTCTAACGACATGGTCAACGTTAATCTACTTGATAACCAATTCGGAGTCCCCTTTCACCTAAAAATTGGGCACATCAATCTCGAGGTCCATCTCGAGGCTAGTGATGAATGCCTGATACTCTGCCTCATTGTTGGTGCAACCTTCTTACAACAAAAATGAGTAAGGAAGAATGGATTGTGTCGGTGTTATGAAGACGATACCCAGTCTTACTCTATAGAGCTCGAGTTCATTGATCATTCTGTCATTGGGGCTACGAGAAGCACCATCAAAGTGTATTTTCCATCAGGATATGGATTGGTCCACTGAGAGAATCATGTCATCGGGGAAATCAAGGTTTAGGGATGGGTCCACAGAATATGGATGGGAGGCAAGGAAGTCATCCAACAGATTCCCATTGATATCATTATGAGGGATAAAACTGATATCGAACAGCTGAAGGATCAGTGACCACGAAGCTAGATATCCTATCAACATTGTGTGGTTCAGTATGTGGTCTAGAGTATCTACCCGGGACACCAGTTAAACCTCTTGATACAAGAGGTAATGCCACAATTTCTATATAGAAAATACTAGTGCAATGTAGCACTTTCTGATAAGGGAGTATGTGGTCTCTATATCAAAGAGCATGCAACTAATGTAGTAGAGGCTATACATTATTCCACTGTAATTCCTATGGGTGAGAAGGGCGCCGAGAGATTGCTCCAGGGCGGTCATATAAAGGACCAACGACTTTCCAAAGACAATTGGCATTATGACCGGAGTCTAGAGTAGATACTGCTTGATTTCCTCAAAAGCATTCTTGAATTCTTCATCCCAATCGTGGATGGTTCCCTTCTTCATGAGCCAATAAAAGGGCTTACACTTGCCGACCAAATTTGCGATTAACATACGTATGTAGTTTAAGTTTCCTTGGAAACCTCGAGGCTCCGGGATATTTCTCGAGGGGGGCATATGGATGATGGCCTTGATATTCTCCGAGTCAATCTCGATGCCCCAGTATATGACAACAAAGTTGAGAAACATTCCAGAGGTGACCCCAAAGCAAAATTCAATGGGTTTATCTTTATTTGGCAATAATGGAGGAAGTAGAACACTTCCTGAAGGTCTTTGAGATGGTCCTGATGCTGCATATATTTGACCACCAGGTCATCTATGTAATAGTCCACCAAAATTCTAAATATTCTCATAAATATGAGATGCATCGCCCGCTGATATGCTGAAACCTCATTATTTAAATAGAGGGGCATGACATGGTAACAGAAAGTACATTTTGGTTCCTTGAAGGCTACAAAAACATCATCCTTGAGGGCTATTCAAGTCTGGTTATACCTAGAGTACCCATCCAAGAAAGAGGTGGATTGGACCCTAGCTGTAGCGTCGATTTATAATTTTTTCATATGTAGGAGAAAATAAACATTCAAACATTGACGATTGAGACTCAGAAGTTGATGCAGAATCTTATTTGTCCGTTATTATTCCTTACCAACACAATGTTGTGTAGACACTTGTAGTAATGGAACTCGTTAATGAATTTATATCTGATGAGCTTACAACTTCTTCCTCAACCATGGCACCGTGTGAAGAGTGCATCATTTTGGGAGGTTGCTTGACCCCGCTCTGATTTTCCAGGAGACCGAGGCTATATACAGCCACCTGAGGATCTAGTCTAGTAATATCATCATTACTATAGGTGAATACATCACTTTGTTGTTTTAGTAAGTCTATGTACTGCTATTGTTCTTCTAGGGGAATGACAGCAAAGATCAATGTGGGTATCGGCTCTACCTTGCTACCGAGGTTCACCAATTCCAAATCGTCAACCGCGGTAGAGATAACCTATTCAAAGGTGGATGGAGAATCCTATAAATCATTTTATTCACTTACAATGGGAGGATCCTATGCGGGATGAGATTATTTTGATTTGGAAGCACCCGATTGGAGGCTGGTACCAGCCTGAGCGATAGTGGACACTACTTCGGGGAACCCATGTTCTATCGTAACCATAAAAATAAAGGCTGTTGATCCAATCTCATCTGGTATTTAGACTGAGGGGCTACAGTTGATGATATCGAAGCCATAATGGCATGTCGTCTTGAGGTTCTTAATTCTAGACCAGCGAAACAAGAAATTATGACGTATTACCTTTTCTTTGGGGAAAACATCCTGATACCTTATTGGAGTAGGAGGCTCTGGGATCACCTGATCCTAGTTTGTGTAGGAGTATGAGGTGATCATCCAACATCTCATAGAATTGGGATTTTTCACCCCCCTCGTTCCAGAAACAATGAAGCATTTCCCCATGTACATCATTTTATCCTCCAATTGATGGATAGAAAATACGTATGCATCATCCAGATCTTCCCATGGGTCGGTCGCAGCCGTAGCATGCTCGACCTCATTAGTATGAATTTACTTTTCCTTTCTCTTGTAGTAGTCGGCATCCAGATAGCGAGCTTCACATGAAGAAAATGGGGATGCATCACCTTGAAGCACACCCACTTGAACATTGAGGGAGTAATTAAGGAACTGGTGGTATGTTTATAGAACTTCCGCATGTAGGTGGAGCCACGACCAAACCATCAATGCATTATAGGTGGTGTCGTAGGTGACAACCGTAAACTCAGTGTTGGAAATTAGACAACCGAACTTGGCCTTCAAATGGAGTTTCCGACTGGTGTCTGCTCCGTCCTATCGTAAACTTGGATTCTTTGGTCAGAGGGACTCAAAACATCCTTGGACATTCCCATTTTCGCAATGTCCGAGTCAGTATTAGGTTGATCCCATAGACCATGTTGAAAAGACATCAATGAACCACCACACCATTGATCATATTGGTGATGTACAGTTGGAGAATGTTCCCCTATATGGGAGAGCCTTCATCTTCTCCAGAGAATGAGATGATGGTATGCTATTCAACATTCTCGACCACCTCAACATGAAAGTATTATGTGGCTGCTACCTATGTCTCAAAAATGAGGGGGATTATTAATGCCTCGGTGAGGGAATCATACATTTCTGATGATAGGGAGAAGGGCCACCAAGATGGAGAGCTTCGCTAGAATGGTGGAATGATTTTTGAGAACATCATACTTCTATGATAGGTGTTAACTTCTGCTTATAGGAGGTCACCCTATGATAGAAGGTATGGTGGGCTCTAACGGCTAGGCTGTCGGCTGACTGGTGCTAGGAATATCCTGCTGCTCACTAGTAGAATCCTGCAGAGTGACTACTAGATGGGGGAAGACAACAGGGACCATCTTGTGACCAAGCATGGATGGTCACGACGTGGTCGAGGTTGCTATGCCTAATCCAACAACACGAATGGCTATGAAGGTGGGACTGATGTCACTAGATGAGTGTGTAACATAGACTGAGCTCTGTGCTGGGACTACTGCCTAGTTTCGGTCACATGCATAGCCTGTCTGGATGTACAGAACAGGGAACATTCGTTGGTCCATATTTCCATGGTTCTATCGATGATGATGACGACTAGGGATGTTGAGGGGATTCACCTAGTTCTCCCCATTGTCAAGAATCATGTAAGGATTTTACTAGCATCATAGTATTAATTGAGGCATACCCTTGACCATCACATGAAGAGTCATCCAATACTGGATATATTCTAACTGTGATCTCTTTCTCCGGGGTAATGATTTCACAAGAGTACGGGGTGACGATAGAATTAGTAGGGGACGTTTTTTCCCATATGCCGCCAGTGTTTTCTCTTTTCGGAAGAGGATGGATGAGAAAAAGATGCATAAGTAGCTTATACAGATTCTAAAGGATCTGGAAGATTAATGAATACATACATAACACTAAGGGAACAAGCAAATATTTTTTGAGCCTTGCAGTCATAATACTTCGGGGACCCACAGTTAGAAACCTTATGCAACTCGCCTTTGTGGTCACTGTTGTTGTCTGACCTCACGAAGATACATTCCACATGTACCAGAACTGGACCCAACTAAACTATGTTGTTATCCACATAGTCTTGAAGCCAGTATTTAATCACATTTCACTATTTAAGGGTGTTCCCCAGGATCCGGTGGTAGGGGCAGTAATTAGGGAAATCAGTGTGTTCACCTTTTCTGGCCTCCTACACTTCTGAAAACCAACAATTTCATGGTCTAGTGAACTTTATAAATAACTAGGGACTTGTGCCTCACTGAATGAGTTGGTATGGTTCCTCTTATCTGGATGCGGGACCTCAGAGCCTGACCATGGAGAGGGGCTTGAGGAGCCTTCTGAGGTGGTGGAGATTTGTTACCTCACCTAGGCAGTGGCAACACATTTCATGGGGAGACTAGACAATTTTGAGGTGGGCACTGCTAGGCCAGAGACTATGCCTAAGATGGAGGGCCTCTGTGATGCTGTAGAGGTATCTCCAATGGTAATAACTCTAGTTTCTTGGGGGCCTCTATTTGAGCAACTGTAGTGGGCTCGGCCCTGGAGGCCCTTCTCGTGGGGATTGCATGAGGCAACAAACATGCATTTTTATCCTACTGTAAGGAATCCTCTAGCTGCTAGGCCTCACCAGAGAAGTCTCAGAATCCCCTGAGGTAGTTTTGGGTGATCAAAAAGGGGACGAGTTCTATCTTGAAATTCCCTATGCACATCATCCGTAATTTCTCATGAGATAGTGGCATGTCAAGAGAGTATGTGAGCCCATTCCACTGGGGGAAAAAGTTTGAAACACACTCATAAAGCATCTTCTTACACTTGTAGAGGTCTGCGATACTCGTCCTTTGAGTGGTGAAACTGTACTGGTAGAGAAATTTCATATAGAGCTCTTCCTAGCTGGCTACAGATCCGATGGAGAGATGGTTGTACCAGACGAATGCCAGTCTTTCCAATGTCTGTAAGAAAAACCAAAGGATGGAAGCTTGTTGTTATTTTGGAGTTCCCAACATGGGTTTTCACCTTGAGATGAACTGGGTGAAGTGATTGGGTGGGTCCCCAGTCCGGTTAATAGGTGAAAGGTGGGATTCTCGAAACCCTGGGGTGCCGGAATATCATCCACCCATGTCGGGTATGACTTTCCATCATGAGGGATTTCCACCTGGTGAGTATCTAAGGCTTCGAGGTGGGAAATAGTTGCCACCATTGGATTATCTGGGCGGTGATTTATGTCATGATGGGATCCCTGACCACCAGTGCATTGGTGGATTCTATAGCATGATATACATGCCCAACGGCTCATGGGGCGGATGGTGGAATGACCTGTGGGGAATCTGGGGGAACCTGACCTAGGTCCCAAGGATTTTCATGTCTTTCAGAAGAATATGGAGAGACATACCATTCCCTCTTTACAGAAGATTTAATGTCAACCTTGTTGATGTGGGAAGGATGGTTAGGGTCACCTAGGGGCAGTTCACTAAGGGGATGTTATACCAGCCACTACTACCCTGGTTAAGGATCACTGTAGTCCTGTCGTCGCACTTCTGCACATTCATCATGGAGGTTGTTGACCACCTTCTTCTGTTTGGTGAGTTGCTGATGCAACACAGCCTTTTCAGGGTTGTCTTTCACCTGCTACACTAAGCCATATAGGTCGGAGTGTTTGATGGCTTTGAGGTTTTCCTTTCCTTTTTTGGAATTGTGGTTGAGGACTAGTGCCACGGTGGGCACCAGATGACCCAGTATATTCCTCTATTTATGAGTAATCTTTCTTAATGGATCCAGGAAGAGTGGAACTCCCTAGGGGGTTAGGTCCTCTCAAAAAAACCCTAACTCATTCTCACCCTCCAGTAGGTCATCCATGTTAACCGCGACCCTACCTGGAGGCATATACTCTAGGTCTCTTGACTAATTGGGCTAAAGCTGGATAGTACTAAAGAGGAGGGTAGAATTATTCACCCATACCTGGATCTTTATATGTGGTAAGCCTCTTTGATGATTGTGCGGAGTACCCAAAAACTCTGAATGCACTATTTCTGGAGGTCCATATGGTGACCTGGTGACTCAGGGTGCTAAGCCATTGGGAGTGAGGCCCAATAAACCAGACAATTTTTTTTCCAATGTCTTAAAAATGCTCTTGGATCTTAGAGTAAGACACACTCTGATGACAAAGACCGAAATTATTCACCCAGAGGGTCTGGCGGAAACACTCAACTTTTTCTTGGGTGATGGATTCTAGCGCACAAAAATCCAGCGTACAACAGCCCAAAACATCATAGGGAAGTGGTCCACTGTGAGGATATCCTATAAGCTCCAAGGATAATATTGAGGGTCTGGCCATTCATTTCCTCACTCATAAACCGAAGGTGGATGGGGAACTGATAGCGGTACCGAAGAAGACCGTTGGGACGATAGTCTAGTCGGTGGAGAATACAAGGAGTGACCTAAGAAACTACTACAACATAAACAATACTCTGAAGAGTGTAGTGACTTAGATATGACATTGCGGTAAGATGGGTTGATGACCACTGTTTTAGGTTTAGGGACTATGGCTGCTAGCGATGGGATACACTACTACTCTTCCAACATTGGACCATAGAATATCTCTCCATGATCTATAGTCGTGGTAGAGAATGCTTCTTGTGATGGTGGCAATTTCACGACCATAACCTATGGAGTTTCCAAATTTTCATCCTTCTAGATATAACTATAGATGGAGGTAAGAATCTAATGTACCTCACATTCTGGAAGTTTTAGGATGATGCGCCATGTTCCTACCTCGACCCTTGACATAGATGATCTAGGCAAGGGTTCCATCGATGAGTCGTATTCTGCTTCGGAATATAAGAAGCAAACTAGTTTGATCATAGTCTGAATCTTCTAAGTAATATTTTTATAGCGATGAAGACCTACTCTCTTTCCTTGGGATGGTTCTTCAATATAGGGTATATTTCAAGAATGAGAAGGACCATTGGCCATACTGGTGCTGGGGTGAAGTGGAATCTTGCCTGAGTAAGCCAGGTTTGAGGAGCACCAGGACAGATATCAAAGGGGACTCTCGGAGGACCTCTGTGGAATGTGATGGTGCAGGTAGGACCTCCACTGAGGCTGATAGGGGCATGGGTAGGACCTCCATGCTTGTTTCCCCAGGCGAAATTAGTGTGAGGAGTGTCCTCGTAATGGTCGAGTCGAAGACGGGTATGACCTATGTGTCGGGCGCGAGTGAAGCAAAGCTGAACATTACTCCTCTAATTTCTGAGGTGAGGAGGACGGTCGCTAACTACTGCAAGGACATGGGGAAGCCCCCCATAATGTAGATTGTCTAGACTCATAGCATCTCCATATTGGCAGTCCGTGGTGGGAGGAATGACCCCATACCCCATGTAATGAGTGCGAGAGTGGCTTCCATATAGAGTGTCACTACTGTGGGGTAAACCCTCGTTCAAATTGAAGGTAGCATGGGGAGGACCTCCATGCTGATATTGGAAGTGGGGAGGACCCGCATATTCCATGGTGGCGGTACTGGGAGGACCTTCATACTGGGTGTCATTACCATGGGTTGGACCGCGGTGGGTGCTCCCTGCATTGGAGGATGAGAGAGTCGACCCAGCTTGAACGTGGGGCATTTGGGGCCTCGATCTGGGCAGGGTATATAGGTTCCCCTTCTCGGTGTGAATAGTGGTCTTATAATACACGTCAGCAGTGGCCTGATCCATAGTACTTGTTGGCGTCAATGCTTCATGGCGGGCTTTCTCCTCGGCCTGCACTCGACCCTGGCATCGGGTATACCGCACCTGGGCCAGTGGTTCATGTTCATATCTTACATGTTCTTCAGCCCGTGGGAAAAGTGGGTGGCACTGGTGTGGCCTAATGTGGGCCGTGGAACGATATCCCAACAGGGCTGGCCCAGAAAACCTCTACCTCATCGACCTAGTGGAGGGAGTCATTGAGACATTCTCAGGATATGCTCATGAAACAATTGGATGTCAGGGTGTGGAAAAGTGGCTCCTTACGTGGCCCTTGGGGGTGGTAGTGGCGATGAGGTGAAGATGCGTCTAAATCCCGGAGGGCCATATCCCGAGTCAGGATAAAACCATTTTCCTCATATCATTGTATGATGTTTCTTATCACCCTTCATTTTGTGAATTCACAAGTGAAGATAGTTCATGGATGCCCAACAGCTGTCGGTGTGGGGGATGTTGTAGAAGCGGTTGAGCTACGCGGGATAACTACGTTGTCTTTTCGCCACCAAAACATCAGTGGGCGGTTGGCGAACGGGTTCTTAGTGTTGTAGTTTGGTTCATGAAAAGTTGGAAGATTAATCCATTAGTGCTGCAACAAATAAATCGACATCCATTTCCTTAGCGCCATTCTATCTCCCATGGCTGGTAAGAAGTATCCATGCTGACAACGTCATAGACCAAGATGTCTTACATTTTAACTACCCCAAACTTTAGTGAGTTTCACACCAGGACCACTATTTTTATGGTGGGACCAAGCACCGGATAACTGGATGTGGTGACACTCTAATCCATTAATGTCTCAAACACTAATAATCTTCACATTGTGGAGAAGAATTTCATATCAGGTTCACCATTTCTATTTCCGATGCTTTTGTTGGGGTTCCCACATCCGTCCATAGAAGGCATGCATCTGTTGCCCCACATTTTGGATTTCCAAATGTGAGAGAAATCTATTTCTGGTTCAGGGATGTCTGCTCCTTGATCTAAATGAGATGATGGGATTTTAGATACATTATCCATGGATTCCTCCTTATAACTCTTCACCTAGTCTAGGACACCCTTATAGACTAAGAGGTTGTTCGTGAAACTCTTATGAGTGACATTTATTCATGGACGTGTTTAATTACACTAATTATGTCAGGACATTCTATGGGTTTCAGATAGGGATGCATCTTTCGATCAGGGGAGTAGTCATGTTGGACATCACTAGAATATATGGACACGGGAACACTAGCGCATTATGGCTTTCCCCTTATTATAGGGCTTCTCGAGGCCACAGAAGCCTGAAGAATCCCATGTTCAATGTGGGGAGTTATATTCCATAATCATGTATCTGATGTTTTCCTCAGCTTTCTCAATTTAACATAGGGTATTTCATGGGTTTAATGTCTAGAAGATATGGGACAGACTGATCGAAAGACTGACTAGAGTGGATCTGGAGGGTGCAATACCTAGAGGGAACACTGATGATGGGGATAATACGTGGTTAGCTACCCAATTTTGTAAAATGTAATAAGGAAAGTGGTGGAATGATCCCATCGAGATGTAGCATCCAAGGTAAGAATCAGGATGAATAAATGAATGTTAAGTGAAGTGGATGGAGAATGAAATAGAGTCAACTCGAGGGAGATGGTGATGTTTGGATTGAGCCTCGAAGAGACCTCTTATGTATCCCCGTTGTATGGAATGAACGTCCATGTAGATCAGGATGATGGGACACCTCAGGAGGCACCCAGTGAGAATAATTTCATAGATGGGATTTGGAGGAGATAGAACCTCCAGGTAGCTTCCTGACCATCCCAAAACACACAGGCTCGATGGAGAGATCAGGATAAGACATGAGTGATGGTATTGAAGATCGGGGAGGATTCCTACGTATCCACGTGATTGGGAATAAAAGTCAACATAGTTCATCTGAAGATGACATACCGTCGATTGGGGACTTCAATGGCTTACCATTGGATGGGGGTCGCAACGGCTTACCACAGGATGGGGGTCGCAATGGCTTACCCTCGGATGGGGTTGCAACGACTTACTACTGGATGTGGGTTGCAATGGCTTACCACTAGATGGGGTTGCAACGAGATACTGCTGGATGGGTTGGAACCTTAGAGAGGCTTCCTATGTACCTTTTTAGGGGACAAGGATCAAATACCACATAGTTTGAATGGGTACCGTTTAACATCTCACAGAATGAAAAGGGGGCGTACAATTTAACATCATGAAAGACCATGGTGGACCGGCGTGATGTGTTCGGAACCAATGGGTGTTGGTCATGAACCTTAGGGGGTCTTCCAATATACCGTTCCTTGAAAAGGATCAAATTCCATGTAGTTCAGGTAGAGTAGGAACCAACATGAAGGGGGTCGGAACCAATGGATGGTGTGCCTGAACTTCATATAATATTTCTATATTCATTGTATTAGAAAGGATCAATGTCTACGTAGATCAGGTATAGTGGAAACAGATGTGAAGGGGGTCAGAACCAATGGGGTAGTGGGATTGATCCTCAGGGAGGCTTTCGACATACCTTTCCTTGGTAAAGATAAAAGTCCACGTAGTTCAGGTGGGGTGTTTGGGGCATACACTCTAGGCTTCCCAGAGAAGATGTTATGGTCGATTCTCACTATAAGCCCACGTGAGCCATGATCGGTGTGAGAAACAAAAGGTAACAGAGACCTAATGATCATGTCGAAAAAGGTGCATCATTTGGAAGTGGAGTGGGTCTTACACGTATTTAGTTTCCAAAAAAGTAAATAGGGGATTACGTGTGGTCGGTGGCCTGGGGATTGGAGATTGGGACTTAATAAATGGTGGAGGCCCGAGTGACGATAAATCTCAATGGGAGAGGGATTTCGGACCAAGGAAAGGAGGAGGATCATGGGTGATTCCAACTACAAAAAAAGAAAGGGGCTTACACCATGGTGGTTTCCCTTTCCCCGCAGACAGATGCCTCTTCGATAAAGAGGATCTCATTCCCATTGAAGGCTGATCTCACTCTTGTGATGACCAGTGGATTTAGAGAATGTTCGAGATGGAGCACTTTGCATGTAATGCACAAGGTGAGACCATAATTTAACTTCATGTGCTAATGACAATGGAGTATTTTTGTTTAACTTCCTGCAACTCGGACACGGTGGGTTCACTCCGCACCCCTAGGACATACATAACTGATACCTCTTTCCCCTTGGGGAAGGGAAATCATTAGCAATTCTAGGGAGATGGGGTGTTCTAGAGAGATTCTTTGAGGGGTACAAACTAGCGTGGCTATGTGAAGAAGCAATAAATGTTAGCATGAAAATGAAAATAATCATGAGGCGAAGCAACACAACGAGAGGCACCACCATGGGGACCTTGAAATTTTTTCCTATAGACCTGAATGGAAACACAAAAACATGAGATGTAGAGTCGAGGGGTTCATCGTTAGAATCCTTTTGATGCTCCAGTGCTCCATGCTATGAAGGGCCTTCGTGAAGGGTTGTGACTTGTGAAGTAAAGTATCCAAGACTATTCATAGAGAATAGGTGTATTTGGAAGGTTATTTGTGAAGTGGAAAGGAATATGCGAAGCAGTACTTCTCAAAGAAAGGGTGGATTGCGAAGCATAGAAGTGTGAAGCAATGTTCTTCATGAGGCACAGTGACCCTGCCTTAGGATGGGGGTCACATGTGCATGATGGGTATTTCACAAAATATATGTGCTCTATAATGTCTCGATTCCATTTGGGGATCACTTTCTTTCTCGGAGGCCTGTGGGATCAGTGAAGGGCATCCCACATGGAAGAGGGTGGAATTCATGTAAAGAGGAAGGCCCTTCATGATAAAAAAAGATTATTGAAAATCTCACAGTTCGCAAAGCAGAAATTTCCTCATGATATTGGAGCTCAGAATTGTAATGGTTGGAGGATCCATCCATTAGGCTCGAGGGGATCCCAATATTTATTGGAAAATGCTTCATGAAGCAGATCTCTCTCAGTATGAAGACAGATCTCATTCACCGGTAGGTTTCCGAATGCCAGAGGGGTTCGTGGAGCATCCCACCTCTTCTCTAAGTGGCGAATTCACAAAATTCATAGGGGTTCATAGAGAATCCCACCTCCTCGCTTCGTGGTAGTTTCGTTAAAGTCAGAGGTATTCCTGGAGCATCCCGCCTTCTCACTCCATGGATGGTTCTTAAATGTCCGAGGGGTTCGCAGAAAATCCCGCCTCCTCGCTCTGCGGTGGGTACACGAATTTCAGATGTGTTTGCGGAGCATCCCACCTCCTTTATGGGTGTTATTTTTCTTATGGTTCCTTGAATCATGTCTAAATCCTTCATTTTATAAGATTCCATACAGAGAAAAAGATAATTCAATATAGTGGTTGAAGTGTTTTGTGGATGTCATGAGTAAATAAATGTGTATCTTTTTGAATCAAACATTGAATATGAGATTATTTATAACTAAATTATAATTATATTAAATTAACTATAAATTCACAGAAAAAATAATCTATTTTATTATCATATGTTTATTCAAGTAGTTTACATGTATTTGTGCAATTTTAGTCCCCATTTCATAATAAATCAACCGAAATAATGCTTATTATAGGGCATATCCTTATATGTTATTATCATTTTAATGTCTTTACCACCCACTTTTTATATTATATAAATTTTTATTTAATTTTTATTTTATATATATCAATTATTTCTTATGGGAATTTTTTTGGCATTGGTTTTGTTTACACAAGGTTGGAATGAATTTTTCAAAAACATTACATGAATTAGTGTTTGTTGATTTCAACATCATTTCAAATTTCTAAAATTAGTATTATTTTTTAATTATTACAACATGGAAGAATTTTATCACTATTATACCCATATTTTAATGAAGCAAATACTCTATGATTTATGCTTTTCTTAACATATTTTTTATCCTCAATGAATTTTAATATATTTCACCTACAAATATATTTACTAAAATTATAAGATACGTATTATTATTTTCGGAATAAATTTTATATAGTTTATCTAAATTATTTTTTTAATCTTCTAATATATCCTTCAAGACTTCAAATATAATATTTATAAAATTTAAAAATATATCATCAATTTTATTTCCAATGGATGGCTTATGAACATGTTTTTTGGAAAACATTATGGAACCTGTCTGTTTATCAAGGGTTATTTAAGATATGATGTAATTATTTATTATTTCATATATATGAGAAACACATATTTATTTTAAATAATTAATTAGTAGATGGTCCTATTATATCAATACAATTTATTTGGTAATCCTTTATATCTAGCAAGATGGTGTCACCATGTTCAAAATGTTATGTGATATGGATGGTTTTCCAAAGTACATAATGTTATGAGTAAATGGATAGACTAGTCCATTATTAACTATTTGTAAGAAGGGATTTACTTGGAATATTTTAATTTTCCTATGTATACTATTTTTTATATACTTATTTTATACATCATAATATTGTTATGATCCCACACGTCATGCTTTTTTAATGATTCCACACTCAAATATAACTTGGAGAATTTTATGTTAAAATCATTTTTTCTATACACATGAGTTTTGATAAATGTATTATTTTGTATTGTTCTACTATGTTACATATATTCACCTTGATAATATTCTCATAACCATATGTTCATCATACTCTCACTTATTATCATAGGGTTCTAGCTCTCAATCATACCCATACTAATCATATGGATCACCCTATGATTTCATCCCCTAGTCTATTAATTAGAATTTTATATATGTGATTTCTTTAATTAAACTGTATATGAAAATAATTTGACATGTATGTTGAATATTTTATAAAAAAAATAATTTTTCTTTGTATCTAATCTAATGTTACACAATTCCTATATATAATGTGGTGAAATTTAATATCATATGTATAGAATATTCATTAATTGATGAAATATGTATACAGGTAATGCTTATATCATATGATTATAAGAGTGATGGGTCAACAGAACTAATTAATTATTCAATTAAAAAGCTATATATAAAATTTTTCAACATTAGAGGAAATGTAAAAATTAAATCCATGGTTAGTATTTGATGAAAATGGGAATCCACTCGACAGATCAAGGAGTTACAAGTCAACGTGGATAACCAAACAAAAACATACCAAAAAGCCCTTTAATTAGTCATGTTTCAATTTCCTAGTGTAGGATAAGATGTTTTAAATAATAAATTCTACTAGAATATTCATGTGATAGAATATTGTTAATATATTTATTGAGGGAAAACATGATTTGGTAAAAGAGTGAGAGATGTTTTAGGAATAATTAATCAAAAAATATAAAATATTTGTAATCTAGATAAATTAATATTTCTATTAATTTATAACTCATAGGTAAAATGGAAATGAAAACCACTAACTCATCATCACATCACTAAATTTGGGATAATCAACATACCATGTCTGAAAATAACTTCATGGAGTTCAATAAACACTTAGTCCCTATATTTCTCTAATAATCAAATATTAATATTCTTGTTAACCTATTTTATATTGATCACTCTTCATGAAAAATGAAGAGGAAAAAACAAATACTTCAAAAAATCAATGATGGAATGGATGTCATACACATAATTATAACATATATTTCCATTGCATTGTAAAAAATTCTTGAATAAAAAGAGGCACACAAAACGCTTACTCATCTATAATGATTTTATCGTGGGATATCATTAAATGAAAATGATGACATATACATTGAAATATGAAAGATCATGATGAGAGGAGGGAATCAATAGGTGAATTATGTGGTCAATATTATTATGTACTTTTCGTTACTTATGTCTCCAGGGTTCAAACTTCTAGAAGTAGATCAAATATATTAATTTTTACCAAATATATTCTAAAATATTAATGGTAACTATAATATGACTAACATGAATAAATATAATGATCCGTATGATTTTGTTCACATCTAGTGTTTGAATCATTAGTGCATGTTTATTATATGTTATTCTTTTTGAAATTAACCAATAATATTGGTTAAGACCAGATCTATAAATGATTTTTTAGCTTGACTTTATATTATAAAATTTAAAATTCGGCATGACACAAGAAATTTTTTCAAATCCCGCCCAATTGGAATTCTACATACATTCTATGTTCTGTTTAACCCAAGACAGATATTATACACTATTATGTTTTAATAAATTCCATGTGTCTAATATAGAAATCATTATAAACCCATGCAGTCTCAAATAAAATATGATTTTCCACAAGAATATGATTGAATCCCACATGTTCAATGATATATGGAACATAATAATGAATGCATATGATATTGATCAAATCCAATTCAAAATTTGATAATATAAATCTGCATATTGTAGGGTTTATGTTTTTCAAAAATAGGAAATGTTCAAATATTTTGGATATTTGATATTGGGTAAACATTATTCAGGCCTAATTGAAATCATTCTAAAATTCAACATGACTCTATAACATAAAATTTTGGAAATCGAAATACTTTTATTTTTCAGTCTAGGAAAAATATATATTTACCTACCATCCATACCTAATCATATAAAACTTCATCACTGATCACTTCTTTATTATGCACTTTGTTTTCAAACACTTATAAAATATTTAATTTCTCGCTAATTTCTTAAATAATTTTATATTTATAAATTAATTGAACATATATAATAATATATATATATATATCATAATAATTCCATGTTGTTTTATTTTTTAAATATAAGAGTATTCCTTAGTAGAAATGTACCACCTGATCATCAGTGTGTATCATCAACTGACTATTCTTTTGGATCTTCATCATATGATCCCAAACCTAATTTCAATAAATTACCATTTTTTGAAATTATATATATAAATAAATATTCTAATTTCCTATTCTGATCAACAAAATATTTTTCAAATGATGTTATTTGAAAATTCCAAAGTATATGAGTTTTGATCATATCATATCCTGTATTTTATTCATCATCATATCTAATCTCAAATCAACACATGAAAACCATCATTTTATTTTTTGAATCTATAATCCTCTAAGATTCATCCTTGTTAACTATTATATAATTTATTATGAAATGAGTATATCATATGATATGGTTCTTATCATAAGGTAAAGTCAGTATCTTCACAAATCGGAATATTTAGTTAAAATTATCAAGTCCCCAATGATCCATAATTTATGGTCATTGTATTTAAGGAATTCACAAACCCTAAAAAATATAAAATGATAAATAAAGCATATGAACTCCATATGAACCCTTAAAAAATCCAAGAAGAACATTTTTTTTCTAATGTTTATCTCAAATCAATAGATGAAACAATACAAAGTCATGTATTAGCCTTATGATATACCTGATTAACCATTCAAATTATATTAGACTACATAAAAATGATATTCCATTATAAAATATCCAAAAACAATTATCATAATTTACCGTCATAAATTTCATGATCAACCACATGAATATCGTAATTTTTCATTTATCTATGTATGATAAAACATTTTCAAGATTAATGTCCAATAATAAAAAGACCTCCTATAAGAGACAAAACAATGTCAAACAAGTTAATCCATTATGGGGTGAGATATAACAAAGATATAAAGAAACTATTTTAATATAAGGAAATCAACACATACAACTATAGAACAAAGAAAAAATAAAAGAAGACACTACTATGAAAATCAAGCTAAACTAGAAGGCTTGACATGTATAGAACAACATGTCTCCATGTTAACAACCGTTATCTCAACAAAGAATACCAAACAGAAATAGTCCAATAAATATAATCTGTCATGTTACATAATTCCCTTCCCATTACCTGTTTCATAAAAAACAAGGAATATAACCTATTAAAATAATAAGTAGGGTGTGAACAATAGAATCCAGGAAGACACCACTATGATATATATACAAGTTTTAATATCATGACATCAAATGTTATAGTATTAAAATGAAATTGTTTACAAAGTTTTTTAACAATAATATAATATTTATTTAATATGTATAAAACAATCAATGGGTTTTGAAATAATATTTTATCATGTTTCACTAAGCTTGAAAAATTATACTCATAAATAAAATTTGCTAAACATATGAGAATATAAATATATAGCTAAGGCAATATCAATGATATATTATATAATGAAAAAAAATAAAGAAACAAAAATGAAAAATCTTATCATTCTATAGCCAATGACACAATACACACTATACACTCATGATCCTAAAAAGGAATCATGTTGGATCCAACTAATATCAATTCATTCCATATTCCATAAATATATAAGATATTACTTCCTAGTTCTATCACACAATAAAAGGATACCCATTTGTCTTTCTCAACACCCTAAATATTTATTGTTTACAATATTTTTCAATTTTAATTTTAAAAACCATTATCACATTTTTATAAAACCATTTCAAATCCATTAGAATCTTCTCTAGTGGTTGAAAATAAAATATTCTCCAAATAATGGGAATTCCATTTTCAATGAAATAACACCACTAAAACATGAACCCACACAATATTTAATTTTAACTCCTGAAATTAAATTTCTATTATCATGAAATCAAAAGAAAAATAAGAAATTAAGGAAATTGGACCACATAGATAGATCCAACTACCTCACTAATTTAGAGAACATAGCCCCCTTTCACAATGAGGATTGGAAACCACATTTTATTACTTTATAAGACAAGAAAAGATAATGGACCAAAATGGATCGACAAAAAAACATTCTTCTTACAAATCTGCATCCAAACCACATCCACAAAAATTTCCTAAAAATGTCTAGAAGGAACACATACCCAGTGAGGAAAAATCCAACAACAATGGTGATCAATTGTTGATAAAAACAATCTAGATAGAAATGAGGCACCCAAAATCACATATGGATCTATAATTTTCGGGAAAATAAGGGTCAATAGATATTGTATGAATCATATCACTCATCCAATGGGGAAAAACCCAACACTGTGACATTTACACAACATGAAACCTATTTAAATATAGTGTAATATTTAAGCTCTATATATTCCAAAAAACAAATCACCATTTAATTCAAAATTGTATTTTTACACATACACAATGTGTAAACCATTCATAAAATTTACCTAGATCCTGGACTCTTCTGAGTATATATTACACAATGTCCACTTAACATACATGGCGCATAAGTTAATTGTGAGGTGTAGAAACTATTGGTTTTAATGATGAAAAATGCATAAAATCATTGACATAACCGTTACTGGTATCCTTAAAATTTTATGTTATGTAATACTCACCAAACAAAAAAAAGGAAACAAAAACCAAATATTATAACAAACCTAACCGAATGAAAAAAAAGATTTATAATCTTCTAAAATTAAAATATTTTTTTCATAGAAAGTTCGTAAGATCTAAGATCCATTAAAATTGAATTCCATTATTACCACATCAATGACCCTGAGTCCCACATATCATGTATATACTATATGCAATGACACATTAACTAGGCTAGGGGACATTTTTTACCTTGTAGTATTTTATCATGGAAATCCATAATAAGAACGGGATGCTTAACCAATGTTTTATCAGTATCAATATCTACATCCTACCAACAAAAGCACATTTTTTACAAATAATATACCTTTGAAACTTAGAAACATGAAAGACATAATTTATTGAATTCAATAAACATGGAATGTAAAACTGATATCCCACAATCCCCAGTCACTCAATGATTTAAAAGGGTCCCAAAAACTTTTGTGACAACTTACACAACATACCCAAATGATGACGTCCTATGTGAGATGAATCATTGAGATGAACTCAATCACAAAGCAAAAAATTGTACTGGCTACAAGAGTAGTGTGCGTAAGATTTATATCAACTATATTCCAGGATGAAATTTTATAATATCAACTAAACCTTATTCGACATCTCCTAAACTAGACTCAAACTAACAAAAAAACCTCTCCTAACATTACCTAGAAAAATCGATATCGACATGGCCACCTAAATTTTTTTTCAACGGTTTTCATACTAATAGAATACTAATAATAATTATTCTAGTAAAGGCTAACCAAAGGAAAATAAATATCAAAATATCCACTAAAAAAAGAACACAATTCTATAGAATATCCTTAAGAACCTAGATAGGCTACTCTATCATTACATCAATCTAATGATGATAAACCTACTCAATTTCAACGGGGAACCCAATTTCTCATACAGAGTTTTCTATAATATGGATTTGAACCTGGATTCCTTATAAAAACAACCATGTAAGGAAAAACATGATGTCTCCCAATCTCTCATAAATATATGTCCTCAATATATTCTACTTTCATCATTTCCATTGTTGGTATCAAATGTCATGATTTATTGATTCTATAAATAATCACCAAAATCAAATACATTCCACTAAGAGTCCCTTGTAAATAAATGTTGGAATACATGGATATATTATATCAATTTAATACTATAATTGAAAAAGTATATAACTACCAGGAAAGTATCCAGTATTCCACATTATCTATATGAATATTGAAACACTATAATAAAAAATCTGAAACTAACCACCTAATATGTGACCACCAATACCAACCAATCAAATCATGGTACATATTTTTACCCCCTGGGATCATGGAATAACATTACTAGTATCCACTATCTAACAAATTTTATCTCAGGGAAAAATAAAAAACCAACCTTTTATCAAAGAACAAAGGTCCACTAAAAAATCAAGAATATTTGTCTATGGCCTCTCCATTAGTTTGGATTTCTCTTATGAATTATCTCACAATGTATGTGCTATAATCAATTAGAACTCACTCATAATTAGAAAATTCAACCTTCAAAAAATCAAAGTAGAAATTTCCTCCCACTTTCTTTACATTTAAGATCATATCGAAAAAAACTCATCTGATACTCCTATTTAATTGATTTCTTAAACAATTTGGATTTATACTCATCTTCTCATCACTTTGGAAACCACGTTTCCTTTCCATGTGGTGTATACGATATCAGAATTAAAGGTCTGATGATACCAAACCATTAATTTTTATCCCATATTAATGTTCCAATAAGTTAAAAAATAATTTCAGATTTTGTGATCAAAATATTCTATACATCACTCCCCAAATAGACTGTAAAACTACACCTTGAGTTCATTCATTACCTCTACCAAACAATGATTAGGCTTAGAGTTATTCTTCTTATGAGGGAGTAAATTTCATGAGAAATAATACCCCACTACATTCTCTTTCATAAAGACCCAAATAAAAATCATACTTAAGGTATCATAAAAACTTCGTAACCCAAACATGGTTCTGGGGGAATCAACACAAGTTCTAGATTCTACATCACTTTTAGCTCTTACAAATATCATTTAAAATTTTCATCCAACTAAACATTATACCATTACTGTAGAGACCCGAAGCATGACATACAAGGACATTACATTACTTTTGCAGAATACTTAATACATAATAAAAAACAGACACACAAGGACCGTAATAGTTTAGTGTCTTTGGAAACATGGAACGTAATCTTCTAATCGTAGTAAAAGATCTTCAAAATATCCCAAAAATATCTTCCAGTTTTGTTTCCTTACCTAAAACCTTTCTTTTGATCATAGGGGAAAATAAAACATAAAAAGGGTGAGCTCAAATGCTCAGTAAGGGTAATCATGGATAAAATAAAACATACCATATACATTTGAACATAAAAACATGAACATAATGTTTAAACATCAAAAGCTTGAGAAATGACATAAAACATGGAAGTACGTAAGGCATAGATCATAAAGAAACATTAAGAATGATAAAATAGCATAGGAATAAAACATGCAATTGTGGCATCCATTAAGCACATGTAATGATTTCCATAGTAGCCAAGGCATTACTGCGAAGACCATCTTAGTGGACAAATTCCCTTTCTGAATCTAGTTCACTCCTCGTTCCAGTCCTGTATTACTGAACCAGTTTAACTTGCCGTTCCAGCCATGTCTATCTCAGGAGATATAAATCTTTACCCAATGCATTGGAGGGAGATATAGGTCCCACCCATCTCATAGTGAAATTATTCTTACTTGTTCCACAATATAAACATAAAACATTCATCATAACCCAAAGAATAATATAGGTTTTCATAAACATCATCCCTTCATCACATAATCCATATAAAACAAATGGATATTTCCTCATAAGAAAAATGAAACCATGTAAATCATAAAAAAATTATACTTGAAACATTCACATATGAAATAACATCATCTTATATGGAAAATGGTTTTGATAAAACACTTGAAATGAATTCTTGGGGAAAATATCCTTTCTTCTTCAAAATCAATTTCTTATCACAAAACGTCATGAAATTTTAAAAGAAAGAGATTTTATTGAAAATAGTCATGAAATATTTTGGAGGAAGCTTCATGAAAATAAGGCTTTATAAAACCGTAAGAATTCATTCGTTCCATATAAGTTAAAAAAACATTCTTCTCATACATTTGCCGGAAAAGTCAAAAAAGTACCTCGTAAGGTAAACAAAAGAATGTTTCATTACATACCATGTAGTAAAAGTAAAAAATGGGTAAAAAGGGCTTTAAACATTCATGAAAACATTTTTACAAAATTTGGACATGGATGATAAATATAACCCTAGTAAAAACTTACGAATAAGCACTCTCGGATAAAAAAGAGATTTGCAAAATTATCCCTTACCTTAGGTCTGATATGCTTCGTACGTATCTGAACCCCCTCTTCTTTGAAGTGACTCTTTGAGACCTCCTCTTAGAGAACTCAAATTGGTCTTTGAAGAAGACCAGAACCTCTAATATGTTTCTAGGGAAGTGGAGAAGAGAATTTGGCAGGGTTTGGCCGAGCTTGAAGGCTCAAATTGGTGTGACGAAGAGAGGGAGGGGGTGCCCTTTTATAAGGGAGGGGAGGGGCACCTTTGGAAATCTTAAAAATATTATTTTATAATAAATCTTACCCCACATAAAAACCTCCAAAAATGACTCATATTCAAATATTACATGAGCTACGGTTGTAATCTCATCATCCAATACAATTTAGACATATTAGTAATTTATTTTAAACATTATCAACTTGATTTATCCTTACTTAATCAATTTAATTTTATTTGTGGTAATAACACTGTAAATTTTAAATTATAACAAATAATTACTTATCTGTTGTGAATATCTATAATTGGATACTTTATAACATTTTGGACTATATAAATTTAAATTTTTAATTTTTATATATTTTTGTGATTTTTAAACAATATTATAATATGTTATTTTTATAAAATAACAATTGTGTCATTTTTGACACTATTCATTTATTTGAATTTAAATAAAATATATACATAAGATATGTTCAAACTAAAAGCTCCAATAGATTAATAAAATGTCATATGTGTCTAGAAAATTAGTGGAGAACATTAAATAGTTCATATAATATTTATTTTATTATTGTTAAAACCATGTATTTGGTTTATCTCTTAATAAAATAATTACTACACATTTTTGTATAATTATTTAATATACTGATTTGTTGCATAAAAATTAAAAATAAAATCCTATTATGCATATATATCTATTAAATTTTACAATAATACTTTAGTTAGAATTTATCATCTTAAAATCACAATATTTAAATTTTTATATTTATTAAATTATGAAGGTGACAACTTTGGCATCATTTAAAATAAAATAATATAAGTGTCATAATCACTTTTATAAAACTCAAAACAGTTATATATTATGTAATTGGATGTTTTAGGTGTATATACACACTACCAATAAGTTTTGGTCAGGTTTTTGGGCCTTTTAATGGGTATTATTATTTCAATAAAAACTATATTACTGATTTTTCACTTAATAAATAATTTCTGCATCATTAATGTATCACCATTAATGACTATTATTTAATCCCTAAAAATTATAAATAAATTATCATGATGTAGATAATTTTATTATATTTCTGGATACTTTTCATGTTCAATGTTTAATGATGTTTATTACTAAATTATAGTTGTTATATTTATAATATTTAAGAGAGTGACATGTTGTCACTTTCTTTGGTTTTAATAATAAATAAATTATTTTCAGGGTCAAAAGACCATAAAATGAATCTAACCCGACCCTTAGGATATATGGGTGTACTTTAAGCAATCAAATAGAATTTTGGCATGTGTTAGGGTGATGTTATAATATTATATTTACCCTTAATTACCCGATTTACCTTTAACTATGGTAAATAAAATTTACCGTAGTTACTATTCATAATTCCCAAAAATAAAAAGTAGCTTATTAACATAATTTGGACCCACTTATTCCAAATATGGAATCCATTTTTCCAAATTCAATACACAAAAGTTGCAGAAATGAAATTAAAATTAATCCCGTTGTCGAAAGAAAACGCGTTTTTCTTTAAAACATTGCAAATGATTGAATTGATTTAACCTACGAATTTAATGTAAAATCAATGATAATGACATACATTATATTAAATGGTAAAAATATATTCTATTTATACTTTAAAACCATTAAATATTATAATTTATTCATATAAATTATTGCGATGAAAAAAGTTGTTTTTAATTAAAATATAGCGTGTTTTTTCAATTCATCAATATATGAAAGTTACCAAAATAATAAGAAAATGTTATCCAAAGTTAATTTTTATTTATTAATTCTAAATAATAATTTTATTTTTTCAAATTGAACTTATAAACATGTCAAAAACTATATTTAAAGTGGGTGCACCATCAAAAGTTGGCAAAACTGCATTTTTTGAAAAATACTTATTTTGCCCGAAAAATTTATTTTGTTCTTATACCATGTTCTAGAAAATGTGTAAGATGAATAATAATGTTATAAAAATAAAAATCTATTATATAATATTCATAAAGTCTAGTTCATAATAATATTATATTAATATATCGTTGTTTAGTAAAACCCGGTATTGCGTACAACACACGCTATCGAGGAAGGTCGCGAATGCGTGTAATGCAAAACAAGTCAGGGTTGCGTGTTGTGCAAGAATCCTTAGTTGTTTCATATAATATAATCCAACCATATTTCATTTATATATTGAATATATATATATATACTCAATGTTGCGTACAATAACTATTATCAAAATTGTGTGTAACACGATCCAAGAATAGTGTTGTGTATACTGCAAGCTAATATGGTGTTGCGTATAGTGCAAGGTAATCATGGTGTAGCATACAACACCAGCCATTAATGAAATTAAAAGAATATTTTTCATAAAATCTCGTGGGTGTTACTTTCTACCCCTCTTAAAATGAATTTCTCCCTCGAAATTCGTCGGGGTTATAAATGGTTTACTACTCGAAAGTTTGTTTAATAGAAACCCACATCGTAAAAAGGAATACCAAAACATGGATTTAAAAACTAAAGTATGAAATGTAATGGTTACCCAAATTTACGCATCACTGGGTTTCCATGTAGGAGAACATATGTGAAAATATTGATATGGAAGAAAAATCTAACCATCAAGTTCTGATGGAGAGTGGTAGAGAACATGGCTATGAAAAAGCCATCAATCACAAAGCCATAGATTTGTGATGATCTAAGTTACCATCTGATTCATCGGATATAAGGTCACTAGGACAACATTTTTTTTGTTTTCAAGATCATTTCCCTAAAGTTGATGAATTAAAAGAAATACTTACATTATTTTGGTACAATCTCACTGTAGTTTGTTAATAGAACAATTTCCACTTCATCTCTTAAAGAAATGATGTTGAATTTGTTATTTGTGATGTGTTAGCAGATCATGTTATTGAATGATGGGTCATTCCATCTATTTCAAAAAAAGGTTAGCAAAGTTATAAGTCCATCATATGGTTAGATTAATAGTATATGGTTCCAAAAATGAACATATACTTCATATATCATACCACTTAATAAGATAAATCTAGTTTCTACTAACCAGGGACTTCCTGTAGGCCAATGGTAGGCGATAAAGGCCAATCACACTTCGGTTGTGGGTTTGATTCCCATAGCCTTGTCCGACACGATGGGTTGTCGCCAGTCCTGCAGGTTGTCCTTTTTCTAAAGCTATATTACTATAGCATCCCATCCGAAATATCGAAAAAAACTTCTATCCTTAAACAATACTATCTTATGTCCAACATAATCCATTCCAATCGTTATCTAAAATACTTCGGTCCAAGCTCATAGTATAACGAAAATAATTACTTGAAATGTCATCAACCAACCATCATTTATCCCCCATTATCTTGTTGGTCACATTCTAATCATGTGAATACCTTAATAATGAATTCTATTGAAAAATTAATATCCATTAGACCTTAGTGAAAACATGAATGCTATCAAAAGTTAACTCATTCCACATACCATAATCCAAAAATTCTATATACTCAAACCATTATATCACTTAGTCCTTATATCAATCATGAGCTCATGAATACAATCAAACTTCTCATTATCTTCTTATTCCTTCATTATTCGCATATCATTTACTTTCCAACAATATCTGAATAACCTTCCATGGTTACTGGTACCATTCAACATATACATTCAAATAAACTAGTGTATCAATCCTTATATGATTCTTTATTCCACAATACCATTAACTATACAACATAACTCTCGATAAACATACAATCATTCCACTACCATCTAAAACAAATGACTAAGCATCAACACTTCTTTTGGCTCATATATCACTTGTAGTCTCCTCCTCATCATCCACATAAATATTACCCATATGACCATGCTGATTCTCTTCATGAGATTTTCAATTAGGGTATTGGTATGCATAATGCTTGTAAAGTCCACATTTAAAACATCTAATCATTTTTGATGTCAAAGAAATACCATTATCCTTGTCCATGGTGTTAACTGGACCTTTTCCTTTGCACTTACTGGCTTTATGTCCATCTTTTACACACCCAAATCATCTTCCAGTTCCTTTGAAACATTCTCCTTGATGCCTCTTCCCACATGATTTACATAGGGGAAATTGAATTTTCTTTCCTCTATGATCATCATGAAACTCCATCTTTCTCTTATTATCTGAGTCGGGAAACATACCAAATTTGAGTTTACTGATCATATTATGAGATTGATGATTCAGCATAATAATGATGTTTGGACTTCCAAATCCCATTTCATTTGGTTCCTCATGAATAATATCAGTCCATTGTCCATCATATCATCCATTATCGTGAATCTTCTTGTTTCCAGCCATTTTCTAAAACCCAAAAAGAATAGTGTGAGAGGTAAAAATCATGTCAGGGAAAACAACATAATAAAGGGATAGTACCTTCAATATCTAACATATTAGGTTTAATTCTAAGATCGTTAGCGTAATTCTAGGACTATAACCTATACGTATACTTAACCTTAGGGACATCCCTAGACATACATTAGAAATATCTCTAGGGATCTCACTAATGTTTTCGCATCCTAGTTTCCAATGGTTGACTAAACCTTTCATCTGATACCAACTGTAGAGACCCGAAGCGTGACGTACATGGACATTACATTACTTTTGCGGAATACATAATACATAACAAAAACAGACACACAAGGACCATAATAGTTTAGTGTCTTTGGAAACATGGAACGTAATCTTCTAATCGTGGTCATAGATCTTCAACATCTCCCAAAAAGGTCTTCCACTTTTTGTTTCCTTACCTAAAACCTTTCTTTTGATCCTGGGGGAAAATAAAACATAAAAAGGGTGAGCTCAAATTCTCAGTAAGGGTGAGCATGGATAAAATAAAACATACCATATACATTTGAACATAAAAACATGAACATAATGTTTAAACATCAAAAGCTTGAGAAATGACATAAAACATGGAAGTACGTAAGGCATTGATCATAAAGAAACATTAAGAATGATAAAATATCGTGGGAATAAAACATGTAATTGTGGCATCCATTAAGCACATGTAATTATTTCCATAGTATCCATGGCATTACTGCCAAGACCATCTTAGTGGAGAAAGTCCCTTTCTGAATCGAGTTCACTCCTCGTTCCAGTCCTGTATTACTGAACCGGTTTAACTTTCCGTTCCAGCCATGTCTATCTCATGAGATATAAATCTTTACCCAATGCATTGGAGGGAGATATAGGTCCCACCCATATCATAGTAAAATCATTCTTACATGTGCCACAAAATAATCTTAAAACATTCATCATAACCCAAAGAATAAAATGGGTTTCATAAACCTCATCCCATCATCACATAATCCATATAAAATAAATGGATAGTTCATTATAATAAAATTTAAACCATGTAAATCATAGAGACATTATACTTGAAACATACACATATGAAATAAGTTCATCTTAGATGGAAAATGGTTTTGATAAAATACTTGAAATGAATTCTTGAGGAAAATACCCATTCTTCTTCAAAATCAATTTCTTTTCACAAAACGTCATGCAATTTTAAAAGAAAGAGATTTTGTTGAAAATAGTCATGAAATATTTTAGAGGAAGCTTCATGAAAATAATTCTTTATAAAACCGTAAAAATTCGTTCGTGCCGTATAAGTTAAAAAAACATTCTTCTCGTACTTTTGCCGGAAAAGTCAAAAAAGTACCTCGTAAGGTAAACAAAAGAAAGTTTCATTACATACCATGTAGTAAAAGTCAAAATGGGTAAAAAGGACTTTAAACATTAATGAAAAAAAATTTACAAAATTTGTACATGGATGATAAATATAACCTTAGTAAATACTTACAAATAAGAAATCTTGGATAAAAATGAGATTTGCAAAATTATCCCTTACCTTAGGTCTGATATGCTTCGTACGTATCCGAACCCCCTCTTCTTTGAAGTGCTTCTTTGAGACCACCTCTTAGGGCACTAAAATTGGTCTTTGAAGAATACCAAGACCTCTAAGATGTTTCTAGGGAAGTGGATAAGAGAATTTGTCTGGGTTTGGCCGAGCTTGAAGGCACAAATTGGTGTGAGGAAGAGAGGGAGGAGGTGCCCTTTTATAAGGGAGAGGAGGGGCACCTTTGGAAATCTTAAAAATATTAATTTATAATAAATCTATCCCCACTTATAAACCTCAAAAAATGACTCATATTCATATATTAGATGAGATAGGGTTGTAATCTCATCAACCAATAAAATTTAGACATGTTAGGAAATTATTTTAAACATTATCAACTTGATTTATCCTTACTTAATCAATTTAATTTTATTTGTGGTAATAACATTCTAAATTTTAAATTATAACAGATAATTACTTATTTGATGGGAATTATCTATAATTGGATACTTTATAACATTTTAGACCATATAAATTTAAATTTATAATTTTTATATATTTTTGTGATTTTTAAACAATTTTATAATATGTTATTTTTATAAAATAACAATTGTGTCAATTTTGACACTATTCATTTATTTGAATTTAAATAAAATATATACAGAATATATGTTCGAACTAAAATCTTTAATAGATTCTTAAAAGGTCATATGTGTCTATAAAATTAGTGGAGAACATTAAATAGTTCATATAATATTTATTTTATTACTGTTAAAACCATTTATTTGGTTTATCTCTTAATAAAATAATTACTACAACAGTTTTGTATAATTATTTAATATACTTATTTTTTGCATAAAAATTAAAAATAAAATCCTATGATTCTGATATATCTATTAAATTTCACAATAATACTTTTAATAGAATTTATCATCTTAAAATCACAATAATTAAATTTTTATATTTATTAAATTATGAAGGTGACAACTTTGGCATCACTTAAAATAAAATAATATAAGTGTCATAATCACTTTTATAAAACCATAAACAGTTATATAATATGTAATTGGATGGTAAAGGTGTATATATACACTACCAATAAGTTTTGGTCAGGTTTGTGGGCCTTTTAATTGGTATTATTATTTCAATAAAAACTCTATTACTGATTTTTCACTTAATAAATAATTTCTGCATCATTAATGTATCACCATTAATGACAATTATTTAATCCCTAAAAATTCTAAATAAATTATCATGATGTATATAATTTTATTATATTTCTGTATACTATTCATGTTCTATGTTTTATGATGTTTATCACTAAATTATAATTATTAAACTTATAATATTTAAGAGAGTGACATGTTGTCACTTTCTTTGGTTTTAATAATTAATAAATTATTTTCACAGTCAAAAGTCCATAAAATGAATCTAATCCGACCCTTAGGTTATATGGGGCTACTTTTATCCATCCAATATAATTTTGGCATGTGTTAGGGTAATTTTATAATATTATATTTACCCTTAATTACCCGATTTACCTTTAACTATGGTAAATAAAATTTACCGTAGTTACTATTCATAATTCTCAAAAATAAAAAGAAGATTATTAACATAATTTGGACCCACTTATTCCAAACATGGAATCCGTTTTTCCAAATTCAATACACAAAAGTTGCAGAAATTAAATTAAAATTAATCCCGTTGTCGAAAGAAAACAGGTTTTTCTTTAAAACATTGCAAAAGATTGAATTGATTTAACCTACAAATTTAATGTTAAATCAATGCTAATGACATAAATTATATTAAATGGTAAAAAAAATATTCTATTTATACTTTAAAACCATTCAATATTTAAATTTAATCATATAAATTATTGCGATGAAAAAAGTTGTTTTTAATTAAAATATAGCGTGTTTTTACTATTCATCAATATATGAAAGTTACCAGAATAATATGAAAATTTTACCCAAAGTAAATTTTTATTTCTTGATTCTAAAGAAGAATTTTATTTTGTCAAATATAAATTATAAACATGTCAAAAACTAGATTTAAAGTGGGTGCGCCATCAAAAGTCGGAAAAATTGCATTTTTTGAAAAATACTTATTTTGCCCGAAAAATGTATTTTGTTCTTATACAATGTTCTAGAAAATTTTTAAGATGAATAATAATGTTATAAAATTAAAAATTTAGTTAATACTATTCATAACGTCTAGTTCATAATAATATTATAATAATATATTGTTGTTTAGTAAAACTCGGTATTGCGTACAACACACGCTATCGAGGAAGGTCGTGATTACGTGTAATGCAAGACAAGTCAGGATTGCGTGTTGTGCAAGAATCCTTCGTTGCTTCATATAACAGAATCCAACCATATTTCATTTATACATTAAATATATATATATATACTCAATGTTGCGTAGAATAACTATTATCAAAATTGTGTGTAACACGATCCAAGAATAGTGTTGCGTATACTGCAAGCTAATACGGTGTTGCGTATAGAGCAAGGTAATATTGGTGTAGCATACAACACCAGACATTAATGGAATTAAAAGAATATTTTTCATAAAATCTCGGGGTGTTACAATTACAAGTCAACGATTTCATAAAAGATGAAATATTTTAGATTTTCCAAACAAACATCATTTAATAATTAGCCAACCCAAAGAAGCATTGAATCTAAAACAAATTTATAGGATTTTTCCCTAACATAACTACCAATTCCTTTTCTGAAATCATTGATATTCCCCACCCATAAATGAAATTCTCCAAAAACATCACCTATATGATCCAAAATTACACTTGGAATCTTTACCATAGAGAATATTTTATTTCATGTCTCAATGTATGACATAAAATGGTTCTATATATTCATCCTCTAGCTTGGAGTAGACAAAGAAATCATCTATTAAAAAAATAAAGGTTCCATGATCCAAAGAGATACATCGATCATCCAATCTGTATATATCATAAGAGAGATAGTGAGTCCGAATAGAATAACATGAAACTAAAATTTCCCATATCGACATTAAAACACTTTCTTGGGTATGTACCCCACTCAAACCCTTAGTTGGTGATACCCTATTCTCATTCAAATGTTAGAAAACCAATTCTCCCCACTATGTTGATTAAAGATATCAGGAATTGAGGGTAAGGGATACGGGTTATTAATTGTAAACCCATTAAACATTAAATATTAAAAACAATGACTAATACTATTTTCCACATTCTTATAAAGAGTACATGTGAATCTCACAGTGACTTGCTAGGATGAAAAAATCATTTCACATCACAGTCCTCAAGATGGACCTTAATTTCCACCAACACAGTTGGTGACATTCGATAGGATTTCATTGAAATATGAAACATTCTAGGGAACTCGTAAATAGTAAACTAGACAAATCTCAATTGTGATAAACTAAAAAAATCTTCTATAAATGCCTTAGGGTATGTACAAACAATTGCAGGTAGCTAACCAGCCAATAAAGGGTGAACTACATAAAAAAAATTTCTTAAAACTAAATTGAGATTATAATGGTATAATTAAGAACATGCCACACCCTTCCTAATATAGAGACCCACTCCCACTATAAAACAAGGGCAACCCGATAATAAGATATGAACTATACCCGACAGTGATAAATGTCTACCTAAGCCTTTTAACTGATCATCAAATCCATTCCTATAATCAATTAAAACATGTCAATATCAATCAATAAGAAGTACCAAACCACCTCAATGTCGGCTATCACCATCCCACATGTGGGGAAGTTGAAACCTTATTTGGACCTTTTACCAAATGAGTCGAATGAACCAATAGGAACAACATAAGAATTATATGAAAGCACAGGACTTCAAAAAACATCGATAATATAAAATAATTAGTAGAACCTATATTAAAAAAATATATCATCGTATAAGATTAACTAAGCACATTACTTATAATATTAGCTAATTATGATTCATATTCTTCTCGCACCCACTACCCACATAAATTTCCCTAGACTTATTATCATGTACATCCCTTTTGGCATGAGAGTAATACCCACTACTAATGAGAGTATCAATGTGAACCTGTTATCCATTGGTGAGAGTGGATCTCATCATAAAACATTGTAAAAAATATCAATGAAAGGTTTTAGATGAAAAAATCACATATAATGATGAAAATTCCTAGGATACTCCATAAAATGATTCCTAATATGAATACACCTCCCATATTTGTAGCAGATAATCTAATGATTCGCAGATGACGCCCATAAAACTAGTCCTGTAGAAAACTGACCACTATTTTTATTCCTTTTTTGACCAGAAGAATAACTATAAATATATGATGTACCCATAAAACCATCACCCAAACCATTCCTCTCGGCTATGACTATCTCATCCAAAGATTGTTCATCCACTACCTCAAAAAAGGTTTGAAGGTACAAAAGAACAAAAATTGACCGAATATATTCCATTACACCCATCTAAAACCTCCATGAATTCATGTAATAATTAGTGAGATGATCTGGTTTCATACGAACTAACATAGCAACATAGTTGGACTAATCTAGAATGGTACACAATGATTGTCCATGGTTAGAAACTATTAGTTCATTTATATATGTTATGTCTCAGGATAAAATGATGATTAAATATTTTCATGAAAGAAACCCATATGAAACCCTCATGAAACTAATCATTCACTATAGTGTACCAACATCATCATCCCAGTCCCTCAAGTATATGCATTGAAAAACCCACCAAATAATCATATGGTGTTCTTAAAAAATTTGAAGAACCTATCAATCTGTTCAAGCCACTCCACTAATTCTAACATTCCTTTGTCACTATAAATGAATTGTGGATGTTTATTTCTAAATTCCATGCTATGGTACAATACTTTTACCAAGTCCATAGTTTCCACAAAATATATATTCTGAAAGGTAGATATAACTAATTAAAAAAATGGCGGGTCCAGTGGAGGAATCACAATTTGAACCATCCTCATTGTTTACACTCTCGTATTTTGATGATCTTTACTAAAAGAAATTGTATGTTAATCAAAATAAAACAACCAACCATTAATAAAAAAAATCCAAAATAATGGAACCAATATCTTGAATCTCAAACATTTATTAAAAATGATAATAATTTATAGAAATTATTATTTCTAGAACACATGACCACACCTTTTTGGAAATAACATGTCCATCTAAATAAATCTGTCAAATTGCTTATTAAAAAGTTCTTACACACAAGAAGCCCCAAAAATTTGTAGATAATTAATTTTAAATAGAATTATCATTATATTTAAATAAATAAGTTTAAATACCAAGTATTAGACCTATTAAATTATATCCAACCTCCAATGGGAACATGGATTCCATCATGGGAGGGAGCCGGTGTAACACCCCAAGCATCCACAATACACAAAAAAATGTTGTTTTCTACCTGTTAATGGAGAAAAAAATTTAAATAAAATATTTTACAATTTTATATATTCAATTTTAGAAAATCAATCACTAATTTAGAAGCAAGACATATAATTGTTTTTGGATAAATTATTATTGTTTTTTAAAAAACACTAATATTTTAATGAATAGTCAAAAAATACATCATTTTAATTCAAACATAATTTTCATATAATTTATTTATATTTTAAGAGTATCCTATTAGTTAGATTTAACATATAATTGTATTATTTTTTATCATTTAATAAAATTTTGTTCATTGGATCTAATTTCACATTGAAATTGGACATAAATAAATGTCAATATTTTGATTGTTTTTACTTCTTAAAAACCTGCTTTCTGGATTTCACAAAATGAATTAATTTTAAATTCATTTCTACAATTTCTGAGTTTTTAATATGAAAAAATGGATTCCCAATTTTCAATCATAAGGAACAGATTTTTTAAATTGGTAACTTTAGTTTTTAAAAATTATGAATAGTAGCTTCATTAATTATATTTATTTATCATGGTTAATGAGTAAATCAAGTAAATATGGGAAAATAAATAATATTATAATAATATAAAACTACCGTAACATGTTTCTTAATCCTATTGAATGATTTTTTTTCATGATAACCCTTAGGTCGATTTTAGGACCCCATGGATCAACATGGGTGTGATAATGACCTTTTACAATGTTTAATTTAATGAAAAAAGAAATATAGAATAAACATGTATCTTTTATCTAAAAAAATATTAATTTGGTATATATAAATTTTATCTTAGAAAATAAATATTCATTAGAAATATTAAATGATATCCTACATCTTTTTATTGAATTTATATTTTTTAGACAATATATAAATAAAATATTTATCACTCCATGATGATGTTGTGATTACCTTATCAACGGATGATTGAAATAAATAATATTATAATTATAAAAATAATACTAATTAGGGATTTTCGATGTGATACATGAATTTTTTGAATACCATTGAAATTTTTTGGGATGATTTAGTACTTTCATTCGAAGTAATAATGTTGTTATGACTTTGTGAAAACTCATTTAATAAAAAGTGGCAATATTGTCATAAATGATTTTCTAAAACAAACACAATTTTATTAAATTATATAATAGTAATAAAAAAAATATATTAGAAAAAATATATTATAAAGTATTAAAAAATATATTACTGATCCACTAGAGTTTTTCGTGTAATATTATAGTATCTATATGAACCATATACTACAAAAATAGATGAAGACTTGGAAAGAGTTAACTTCTTTTACTAAGGGTTGAAACCAATATACAAGGATGAAAATAATGACCTAAACATGTCTAAAACATATTGGTATATGGTATTTCAACCCATACACATCATAGAATCAAAATAAATTACATTGGATCCATTATAAACTGAAAATACATCTGTAATAAATTAATATTTCAAAACAATCCTAAAGTGTCCATTCCCACTCCTCTAAAAAAGAATTAATCATTTCCTTGTATTCACTCCTCCAATTCCATTTGTCTTAGAAAAATCCTGCCCAAACCTCCTCAAAAAATACCTAAATACATATTAGAGGAAACCCTTTCGGTAGAAAACTATCTTAAGATATCCTTTTGTGAAAATAAAAAGGAGACACCTGAAGAAGAGGTATTCATTTTATCCCATCTTTTGATGTTCTTTTGTTATTCTACTTTCTCTTCTTTAGTTGTTACCATACAAAAATAATAACTCTGTAATATAACATATTATGATAATTATTTATGATTATTGGTCAGCCATATTCCCCCTTTTACCCATAATATTAAAAATAATATCACCATGTGTGCGTATGTACGACTTAACATCTCCATGCTGTGGTGTAAACTATTTTTCATCTATACTTTATTTCGATGAGTATAATGACAAATATAAAAGAAATAAATAATAAATATAACATGATATAATTTCTTCAAAATTAATATTAAATTTAATTACAAACCATTTAACCATTAATGAAATTATATCATCACTTCTGCATACGTACATCACACCGTCTCCACGATGCACGAAGTCTTATCTTCCACGTTCCCCTCCCAGAATGAATATAAAAATATATATTATGAATTATTATGAAATATATTACATTGTAAAGATATTGAAATTATATATATATATATGCGTGTGTGTGTGTTTGTATATATATTTCATTCACTTACTTCCATTCAATACGATATGAAAATAGAAACAACATTCATGTGTACAAACGATCTACTGTCTCCCTGAATGGTGTATTCCATTACATATATTTATGTAATATTTTTTTGGGTATATGTTATATATAAATCATATTTTACATTATGGAAGTATGTAAATCATGATCTAACTAATATGATCAAGAATAACAAGTCAACACATATAAAATAATCAAAGAAATTTTTACCTGAATTGTTGCATTAACTCAGAATTAATAATGAAAGGGTAATAAAAAGTCATAAAATAATCATATATGATCTCATAAATATTATTTTGATACTGATATAAGATAATAATATGTTTAAAAACATTATACTAGAGTTGTGGACACATACAGAGAATATCAGACCTAAGGTAAGGGTTAATTTCAATATCTCGTTATTATATGATGATTGTTTGTGTGTATGTGTTTAATGGGTCATATTTATCATTAATTTCCATGATTATTAAAAATAATTAAAAAGTAATATTTTATGTTTTTAGTTAAGAATAAATTTTAATAAAACTTTTTTATATATTTATTATTTATTTAAACCTCTAAACCTTTACCTTTAATGTCCATATATTCAAAATGGTTTTAACGATTTATTTATTTGGACATAAATGATTTAAAATGATAATTCCTTTCAAAATATTCAAAGTGGTATGGGAAACTTTTATTCAATTTTTTTTTAAAAATTGTGTGACTAATAATGTTTTCAAAGTAAAAAACAAAAAATTTCTCTAAAAGGGTTATAATGATTTTATTTTTTTGTTTTCATATACGTCCACATCCTTTGTTATATTTTATGATTAATAGATATTGATTTATTATAATACAATATTCCATATTTTATTGAAGGATTTATGATATGTTTCATTGTGGATTTGTTGTTTTAATATCACTCACTTTTTATGGTTAAAGTATTAACATTTTGTATGCCTATTTTGATAAGAGTGTTTAGAATTTGTTTAACCCTTTTCATATGAAAAATGTATTGGACTTAGTAAGTGATGGGTAGGGACTGTTATAACCCCTCGATGCATCGGTAGGTCTCATGATTCAATCTACTATATAGGAACAAGGCCTTGACAGAATATTTATTTATGGTCTTTTCATGAGGCTTGAAGTAGTGGTTATGATGTACTACATAATGCATTGCCTCATTATGAGATTCTTTATTGATAATGCATATGAATATTTGACAATAAGAATATATATGTGAATGTTTAAATTGAATTATTTGATTTATTCTTTCCATTTTATGTGAATGATAATTTTTAAAACACTTGTGTTTTAGTTTTTTTCTTTTACTTAAATGTTTATGATTATTTTTGATAGCTTCCCCTATGTTATTTATCCATAATAAGAATCTGATCTCACCCCTTTCTTATGTTTTATTTCCCTAGGATGACAAGAAGTGTTTTGTGATATATATGAAGGGTTAAGCTGTGGGAATAATAGAGTTATCTAAGGATTATCTATATTTTATTTTATGTCATAAATTTTAATGTAAATTTCATATATGTAATCAATTTTCCAAGACTCTTAAACTGACTAGTCTTTCAAGATTTGATTCATTGTAATCATTGCAATGTATTAAAATAATGAATCGGCTCCAGTCTTCTTGGGTCAGTGCATTATAGTTGGTATCAAAGGAAGGTTAGCAAAAATCCTAGAAATAGATTTAGAAATCATATACTAGGGATCATAACCCTAAGGTAGAGTTAGAGGATCTATATAGAAGTACCCCATAATATTTTTATAAAGTAGATATGATGTGGACATTCCAAGAAATATATCTCTGTCTGGATACTATAAGCGGACATGGTTATCGAATAGATGTACCTCGGTGTAAACACTCTGACATGGTGTTTCGGTCTTGACTTGGGGTGACCGATAACAAGAATATGGGTCTTACTATGCACCTAGTTTGACACTTTATAGAGATATGATTATGATAATTCATATTTTCCATAAAAAAATTTATGATTTATTATTACCTTATAGAAACAATGTCTATTATTTTGTATTATATATGCATAATTTTTTAAATATATGTTATTTATTTTATTATATTGTAATTATACATTATGATCCATCCCCCAATTTAGTTTGTGCCCTTGTATAGATATACTGCATAGTAGAAGAAATATAAATTGTATTAATACACGTAATACTTATTGGGATTTACCTCCTTTGAATGATAATGATAGTAGAGTTGGTGACACAACTACTGTTGAACTTCTTATAAACATACTATGATAGATGACTCAGGTTATAAATAATAAGTATACCCGTATGGAGTAGCCTAATCAATAACACAGAGGATAAATGTTTGACTGATTCATGAGATAACATCCTCCAAAAATCAATGGGGATATAAATATATTTGTATCTAATAAATTTATATGTTCCATCATGAAAATATTTCATGCTTTGGGAAGTGATGAAAGGGTGAAAGTTGTAATTGATTTTTACCATCTCTCAAGAGATGCCAATCAATAGTGGTCATTAATTCAAAACATAAATGATGATGAAGAAGTAGAAAATATGTAATAGAGGGAGTTTAATGAACTCTTCCTACAGAAATACATGATTCTTGAATAGTGAGATGATATGGAAATGAAATTTCCGATTCTGAGGCAAAAGGAGGATGAGAATGTTGAAATATTTAAGACTAATTCACATGGTTAGTGAGACATGCTATATAATACATACATAACATAATAAGTAAGTTTAAAAGATTCTTTGATTGGTTAAAACCATTCCTCAAACGGGTACAAGGATCACAGTCAATCTTATCGTATGATGATATAGTCTCACATACCATCATGACAAAGATGTAATTCTCCATGTCTGATAACATTAAAGTGGCACAAGTAATGTAGAGAATGGTGGATCATGAGAATGATAGAGGTAAAAATGTAATGATGTATTTTCCCTTATGTGATAATTGTGGAATGAAAATCATAGTACATTTCTAAAAAGAATGGGTGTTTATTACAATTTAAGAGTAATATTTCCCAAGGCTCATGATTGTAAGGGAAAGAAAGAAGATGTAAATGTGAAATTCAATAATTTTAAAGAGAAGGGATATTATGAAAATGATTTTTTTAGAGATTCAAGAAAATATGACTTAGAATTAGAAAATGGATCAAGGGAAAGATTATGTTGTTACTACAGTCAAAATGAAATAATTATCTTATTTATGTTTTTGGATTCAAGAATTGAATTACTATATTTTGTATTGTACAAAAGTACATATTTTTTTACGGGGTTTTGATCATTAATTATTTCATTATGTCTTATTTAGGTTTTAAAGTTATTTTTCAATAACGGAAACATTATGTATTTTTGGGAATCTAATGTTACAATTGGTTTAGGAAATTTAGAGATCCTTTTAAAATGTTAATTTGGATAAGTTTTTTTTTTGAAAATTATTAAGGTTTGAATGAATTTTTTATTATATTGTATGGTAATTTTTTAATGTAAAAAATCTCTTAATGTTATTTCTGGAATGTTATATAATATATTTTGAGAAAAAATGAATGTCATAGGTCGAGAAACAATACTTCGTGTGAGACAAGGTGGCATGAATCAAAAAAAAAAACTGAATTGAGACATGGATTAATGACTAATATTTTCTAAGAGGATTTCCATGGTTATTATAACATATTTTTAATTATTTAAATATTATAAGTCCATATTTGGGACCTTATATGATTAAGATACATATAATATTTTTTTGTTTTATTATCTTTTAATGGGAAAGTTCGGTTTGTGGTATGAATTAGATGGTGGGTGAAACTCTACAAGTTAATTAAGTATTCTTTAGTGTGTTTTTATCTATGAAGTAAATTAATTCTACAACACAAGGTAAATAATCATAAAACAACAAAAATTTTGATCATTATTTTATAATTAATCAAATCGTCTCTTGGATAATCACATATTTATAGATTTTTGGTTGTTATCTTTATCCTAATAATGTTCTCTATCACTCTCCATAAAATCATCATGGTTACATTTTTTTCATGTCTATGTTTTCCAACATGGAATTATAGTATGTGTTATTTCTTGTAACATTAATACTTCCCTTTCATTATTTTAATATAGAGGTTTTATTAATCAATTTTTTGATGTGGGATTTCAACAATGATATTTTGAAATGTCAACCACTAGTTTTGAGTCCAGATTTTATATTTCGGGTACTAAATTGTCTGATGTAAAGAAAAATGTAACACCCCAATCTTCTACGGTATGCTTCTTCTTAATAATTCAATAGATTTCAGTACATAAAACACTGAGTTCCATTGCACCATTCCCTATCAAACTAGTAATGTAAAAAGAACTGTTGAATATTATAAACCACTTTTTTAATTTTATATCTCCATTATAATTTTCACACTCATATTATTTGTTTCATAGATATAATATAAGGGAAAATTTAAATTTTCAGAATAAAGAAGTATTTTTCGAAAAATATATGTTCCCCACCTTTAAATAGTGAACCATTTTTAAATATAATAGTTAAAACTTTTATATATTCAATTTTAACGAATAAAATTCTACATTATAATCAAGGAATAAAGATTTAGTCTGGATAAATTTTTAGTGTTTTTCAGAAAACATTCAAATTTAAATTAATAGTAAAATATAATAAATTTTAATTCAAAACTTCTTTTTCATATAATATAATTAAATTCTTAGATTATCCTTTTAATTGGGTTTAAAGTTTAATTAGATAATATTTTTATCATTTATTCAAATTTTGATCATTGGAAATAATTTCACTGAAAAATTGAATACAAACATATCTAAATATTTTAATAGTTTTTTACTTCTTAAAAACCCACTTTCTGGTTTTGAATACATGAATTAATTTTAAATTAATTTAACTCTATTATTTGTTTTAAATTTGAAAAATTGATTCCACATTGGGTATCTAATTTTCCAAATTATGTAAATATGTATGTTTTGTTTTTAGACATTATGAACTGTAACTTCAGTAATAATTTTTATTTACCATGGTTAAAGGTTAAATTAGGTATATAAGGTTAAAAATTAATATTATAATATTATAAAACATCCATAAAACGTGTTTAACCCTATATAATTATATATGGTTGTCCATGATAATTCGTAGGTCTGTTTTAGGACCCCATGGAGCCACATGGGGGTGATAAAAATATTTTATAATATTTAATTTAAATACAAGGTAAATATAACAAGAAAATGTATCTCCAAACTAAAAAAATTTAATTTGGATTATATAAATGATATCTAAAAAAATAATTTATCATTAGAAAGCTAACATAATATCCTATATCATGTTTTTTAATTTATAATTTTTATACATTAAATTGTAAATTTATTTATAAAACAATGATAATGAAATGATTACCTAATTAATGGATGATTGAAATAAATGACATTAAAATTATTAAAATAATGTAATTTTAAATTTTTGATGTCATCCAATTTTTTTTGGATAAAATGGACATTTTATGGAACATTTAAATCACTTTTTAGATAGAATAATGTTGTTATGACATTATCAAAAAACTATTTCTAAATAGTTTCAGAATTGACATAAATGAAATTTTAAAACAAACATTATTTTAATAAAATATTTATTAGTCATTTAAATATATGATGTTGGATTGGATTACACCAAATATAAACATGAGGGGGTGAATTGTTTATTTTCAAAAATCATTACGAGATTATGTTCTGCCTTTAAACTTTATTCATATAAAATGATGAAGCGGAAATTTAAATAGCAGAAACACCAAATGTATAGTGGTTCGGGGAACAGAAGGCCCCTAGTCCACTCCACCAACACTCTACTCCTTGAGCGTGGTGATTTTCACTATATGGTCCTCGTTTCAAAAGACCAGTTCACAACTGAGTACAGGTAGTTGACACCTTTACAATCCAAGGAAAAACAAAGCCTTCTGGTTCACTTATAGAACCTATACAGCTTAGTATGAGAAGCTGATCACTCAAGAATAGAAAAGAAATATTTTCTTATTCTGAAAATACTTTCCAAATGTTCTTTACAATTGAAAAAGTTTGCAGTTGACAATTGGTAGATCGTCACCTTCAAAATAATAATCTTTACATAAGAGACGTTCTGAGTCGATCCCATTTTAGTAAATATAACAAAAATAATTCACAACATTAGCAGAGACAGATCCGCAGTAGATCTTCGATATAGAACTTGTGAATCTTCAATCTTGTTTTTTCCTCATTAACAAACAAAGATTTGACGCTCCTTTTGAACCTCGAGAATCGGTATGTTTCAGTGGTCTCTGTTTTTCGCTTTTTTTCAGAATAATCCAAAGATGACACATGATCAAAAATTATCGATGCAGTTTCAAAAATCCCATATATATAAAATAATGATAAGAACTGCTCTTGTAAAATTAGATCCACAAAATTATCCTTTTTACTCACGATATTCAGACATTTGAATTTACAGAGTACTCATAACTTCCCTGAAGACTCGGCATAAAAAGATCCTTTTAAGTCGATCAAAACATTGATAAAACGGTTTTGAATTAGTCAATATCGTACATTAAAATCAGCTTTAAATCTTGGATTTAAATTCTCCTAATAATTTTCATACTGACGATTGCATAAAAATATCGACTTTAAATTCTCTGATGCCAAACGTAAGGTTGAGTTGAACTGTATGCATCCTCTGAACGTAAGGTTGATGACGTAGTCTCCAAACGTAATGTTCCCGACATAAGGTTGACAACGTAATGTTGACAATGTAAACTTGACAAAAAATGTAACATTCATTCAAAACGTTGGGTTGGTCATCCATACTTTTCTCTTCAACTATCAAAAGTACGATAAAAGATCCATTATTTTACTTGATCCATACATTTCCAAGAACATATGGTTGTTTACAAAAGTAAGGTTGATGAACCATACTTTTGAGAAATAAACATAATGTTAAATATTTACGTACGGTTATCCTTCTATACTTTTCTAATATCCCACGCATAGGGTTCCTTCCTAATATAGGGTTCTTCTTCTGTACTTTGCCACTAACGTATGGTTAATTAACCACACTTTTTTCCTTATCTCAAAAAGTATACGTGCTTTTCATCCTTACACTACGTTTATCCATGTAGAGTATGAACAGTGTTTCCAAAACACGCTCAAGTAGATTCCTAATAAGTAGCGCATGGACAGTGTTTCCAGAACACGCTAGATACGAATACTTTAGTAATAAATTCCCATTATTTAAAGAGTAAAATAAAATATTAAATTCCGGAAAAATAATTAACATATAAAATCATTAGAAAATAATTAAGGGTATTTGTGAGCATCAAAATTTTTATAAACAGATAGAGTATTAATATAAACTCACCCTTTAAATAACAATATTATCTATTGTTGAAAACAACACTTTCTCAACAATTTCTCCCTTTTTGATGTTCACAAAACCCATAAAATAATTAATGAAATTAACATAACTTAATATTAATTACATATTGTTTTGAAATTTTTAAAAGATATGTTTTGAATTTGGAAAAGATAAATATATCTCTTTAATTTATACAAGTTTTAAATTCTTCCCCAAAAAAATGAATTACTCCCCCAAATTAAAAGATGTTTGTGTTTATCCAAATTTCTCCCCCTTTTGTGATATCAAAAAGAACGATAGAAAATGGAATAGAACACATATTAATGTAGCACTCAACAGAAGTAAATTGTATTATTAACTATTTAGTAATAATTCAATCTGGATTACTAGAATATCGAAATAAGAACAAAAATACAATTAAATATAATGAAATAGATTTTCATTAAAAGTACAAAAATTATAAATACCGGAATCAAGGTTTTGGTAGTTAACAGGTAGGGTTTATCTTCTCTGGACGGTAGACTTGGTTTTTACTAACTGTTCTGTCATCCTATTCATTAATCCATCACCAAGCTGAATAATAAGATCTCTAGCCTCTTGATTCATATAAATATCTTCATTGAGATTGGACCTGAAAAAATCGTGAAGCCTTTCTTCTTTCTCCATAAACAAAGATAGATTCTCTTTGAATTTATCTAAGATAGAGCAGATTCCTGGCTCACAAGATGTCAACTGATCAAACAAGAATTTCTGATTATTTAATAGAACAGATAATGGAGCACTGTTTCACTTAAGATCATGAAACCTGTCATTCATGTTGCTCATTGCGGCTGTGATAGCTTGAAATCTTTTGATTAAATCAGGTAAAGTACCTGATCAACTAGAAACATTATTCCCAACTAATGCAAATTGTGTCTCCATAAACATCTTAAGATCTGAGAAATATGACTTCATAAACATTTGAGATTTCAATTTGGCCAAAAAATTTGTCATATCCTCTTTAAAAATTTCAACTTCTTGCCATGAAACAGAACTCTCATTATGCTTTTGGAATTTCAACTATTCTGATTCTAAGGTGCTTCTCAGAGAATCATTCTCACATTGTAGTTGATATAACTTTTTGTACAACTCTTTAACTTCCCTATTCCTTGAATAAGAAGCACCCGGTGCTTGATTCACATTATCAGGCTCTATGGGATGTAGCATTTCTAAAGGTAATGATTTAGCATCAGATTTTTCTTTCTCCTTGTCCTCGGTAGGTTGGTCTAAATGTTTTTCCTCAGAGTCCTTTTCAGACTCTTCCATAGAAAAATCATCTTGAAGAACTTCTGTGTGAGCTTCAGATGGATGCTCATCATGAATATCTGCAATTTGATCTTCCAATGAAATATCTAAAATTATATCCTCTAGAGTTTCCGGAGATCGGGCCACTTTCTCACCAGGCTCTTCCTCATTTTCATGTTGAAGTATAATGGAAACATCAGCTACAACATGTTTTTATAATCTTTCAACTACAATTCTTTTAGGTTAAGAATCCATAATAGTGACATTCTATTCTTAAGGTTGGCCAACAACCTTTTCTCTAAAAAATCTTTAAGAGAGTAAATATCTTATAGTTATGTCAGGGGAAGTATGTTCCCCAATCATAGGACTTCTCCTCTAATTCTGAAGTCCCTCCTGAATTCTTACTTCCTCAGTTTCTTCCACTTCAAATCTGATCCTCCTTATAATAGTTCTGACTATCGATTCAGCTTTTCCCTCCTTTGTCTTTATAGATTGAGCTTGAGCACTCTCGGATTTATAATCTTCTCCTACTTGAAAAAAGATTTCCTTTGATAGTACTCCATAAATAGCCAGTCTTTCTTCATGTTCCAGCATTAAACACATTACTGTGATGACAACGTACTCTGGCATCCACCAGTCTCACCATGTCCTTCGTAAACAAACACATGGAGATGAATCGACCAAAAGGATAAAAGTTCATTCGGGCATCACTATGACAAAAATATCTTAGTTATCTAACCATATACCTAGGAAAATTGAGTTTAACATCACTGAGCAAAAGATAAATTATATTCATATCGGGATTTAATATCTTTTCCATTTCAGACATCCTTGGTGCAATCAATGTTTGCACAAATTTGACCAAATGTTTCTTATCAGGCTCCAAATCCTTGATAAACATTTTCTTTGCAGTCTTAATACCAAAGAGAAACAACATTATCTCCTATTATTTATGCACAGAATCTCTAATATTTTTCAAATCGAAATGAAAAACTCCCTCATGAGGTGATTTGAGAATCTATCCAATTTCTACGGACATTATTGAGAAATCCCTATCCTCTATCATATCCAGCATACTGTCCTCAGTATCTCCCAGACTAAACATTACAGATTTGAAGAAGTATCAAAGCTCTACCTCATATATAAATTATGTATTTCACTATTGAAAGTCTGTTGGAGATTCTGAAATGAAAGTTCTTGTTTCAATAGAAGGTTTGTCGGATAAAGCCATTCGAGATCAATCGCCTTGCCCTATAAGATTTTTCTTCCTTCTGAACATTGTTTCATAGCACTACTAGTTTTGGCATCAGAGACTCTTTTAGACTTTTCCATATTTGTTAAAATATCAGAAGGTATGAAGGATAGGGTTTCAGAGGATCGAAGATTAGGGTTACTGAGCATAAGTGCGGTTTGTGGGTTCAAAAAGGTTTTGGTACAAATGAAATGGTTTATAAGTCGAAAGGGTTTCTGGAAACCTTGATTCCCATGTTTTTATAAATAATTACATATATTTAAAAATAAATAAAATAGATTATTTGGGGAAAAGAAACTTATTCCGTTTGGAAAACATAATAGCTAAATTATTTTAAGCATAATTAAAATAAAGAACTACTATAGTAAATTAAAATTTAATTTAAAATCAAATAAACCTATCTCACCCTTAATAAAATCAACCCTTGCAGTGGGAAGTGGTTTAGAAAAAATATCAGCAAAATGAATTTTAGTACTTAAAAATTCCAAAGATATATCCTTTTTATGAGCATGATCTCTTAGAAAATGTTTTCTGTACCAATATGCTTGGTTAAAGAATGATAAATAGGATTTTTGTAAATATTTATAGCACTAGTGTTATCACATAAAATAGGCATATTATTAAAATTTAGTCCAAAGTCCATAAGATTGTTTTTCATCCACAACACCTGTGCACAACAACTGCCAGCAGAAACATACTCTGCCTCACCTATTGACAGGGAAACTGAATGTTGTTTCTTACTTGACCATGACACTAATGATTATCTTAAAAATTGAAAATTTCCTGAAGTGCTTTTCATATATATTCTACAACTCCCAATGTCTGCATCGGAATACAAAATAAAATTAAAATCATATGTTTTGGGATAAAGAAGATATTGAAAAATAGTTCCTTTTAAATATATAAAAATTATGTTAATAGAAGTTAAAGGAGATTTTTTATGATTTGATTAAAATATTGCACAAAGACATACTTAATACATTATATCTGGCCTTCTAGCAGTAAGATATAATAAACTACCAACCATACCTCTATATAACTTGTTGTCAACTGATTTTCCAATTTCATCCAAATCATGTTTAATATTAGTGCACATAAGAGTTGTATATGTTTTGTTGTTTTCAAGTCCAAATTTATTCAATAAATTAGTAATGTATTTGCTTTGATTCGAAACATTTCGAAAATCTTTTTGATAAATTTTAATTCCTAAAAACAAATTTAGTTCTCCCATCATACTCATTTCAAATTATTTTTGCATTAACTTTGAAAACTCATGTCAAAGGGTTTTATTAGTTGATCCAAAAATTTAATCATCAACATAAATTTGATCTAATAAAATATTAGAATTCATAGTTTTATTAAACAGTGTGGGATCTTCCATTCCAACAGTTAAACCATTTTTCAAAATAAAAGAGTGTATTATTTCATTCCAAGCTCTAGGTGCTTGTTTAAGGCCATAGAGAGCATTAGTATGTCTATAAACAGGATCTGGTTTTTGAGAATTTTCAAAACCAAGATGTTTCTCAACATAAACTTCCTCAATTAAAAAACCATTTAAAAAGGTAAACTTGACAACCATATGAAATAATTTAATGTTCATATGAGATGCATAGGCTAAGAGGATTCTAATGGATTCTAGTCTAGATACAGGTGAAAAGGTCTCATCATAATATATACCATCTTCATGATTATATCCTTTAGCTACAAGTCTAGCTTTATTTCTAGTTATTATTTCTTGATCATCTTTCTTATTTCTAAAGACCCATTTGGTTCCTATCACTAGATAGTTCTGTGGTCTTTTAACTAATTCCAAGACTTCATTTCTTTTGACCTGGTTTAATTCTTCTTGCAATCCTATCATCCAGCTTTCATCATCTAAAGAATCTTCTATAGTCTTGGGTTCTAATTGGGATATAGAGGTAGAGAATTCTACAAGATTTTCTATATTTCTTCTAGTTTTTATTCCTGTATCTAAGTCACCTATTATAGTTTCTAAAGGGTGATTTTTAGGGTTCTAGTCTATCTAGGGAACACAGTTATAGGTTCTTTAGTATCATGTTCTTATGAACTGGAATGAATTTCATTTATATCATTTTCAAAATAATTTTTCAAGTAATCAAGCCTCATGTTATCATTAGAGTCAAATTCATCCACTTGATCTTTCCTTTTCTCAAAGGGATCAGATTCATCAAATTTCACATGAACTGATTCATCAACAATCCTTGACTTCTTATTATAGATTCTTTAAGCTTTGGAGGTAGCTGAATATCCTAAGAATATTCCTTCATCAGATTTTAGATCAAACTGACCAAGATAATCATTGGTGTTCAAGATGTAAACCTTGCATCCAAAAACATTAAAGTAGTTAACTTTAGGTTTTCTGTTATTCCAAAGTTCATAGGGTGTCTTTTTTAAAAGAGGCCTAATTAAAACACTATTCCTTATATATCAGGATGTGCTTACATCTTCTGACCAAAATTAGGTAGGAATACTATATTCATTTAGCATAGTCCTAGCCATTTCATGAATAGTCATATCTCTTCATTCACCAATTCCATTTTTTGAGGTGTTCTAGATGAAGAGAAGGTGCGTTTAATATCCATATTTGAGCCGAAGGAATTAAATTACTGATTCTCAAATTCTCCACCATGATCACTTCTTAATGAAATTGTTTTAAAAACCTTTTCATCTTGAACAGCTTTACAAAAACATTCAGATCAAGTAAAAGCTTCATTTTTAAATTTCAAAAAAAATCCATGTAAATCTAGAATAGTAATCAACTAAAACAAATACATATAATTTACTAGTTTCTACTCTTGAAGGTCCAAAAAAATCCATATGGATAAGTTCTAGAGGTTTAGATGTACAAATTTTGTTAACAAATTTGAAGGATGATTTGTGTTTCCTTCCAATTTGACATGCATCATAGAATCTATCACTTCCAAATTTGAGACTAGGAAAATCAGAAACTAAATGTTTCATAGATAAAATATTTAAAACATATACATTAAAATGTCCAGGCCTCCAATGCCAGATCCAAGATTCATTCATTTTAGTAGTTAAGAAATTTACTTGTTGTTTACACAAGGAATATAAATCTAGGGTATACACATTATCAGTTCTTGGTGCTATAAATTTAAGCAATTTATTTTTGAAAACAGAACAGAAATTGTTCGAAAAATCAATAGCATAACCATCATCACATAGTTGAGATATGCTTATCAGATTGTGTTTCAATCATTGTACATAAATTACTTTATTAATTGACATAACGTCTCGATCTCCAACTATTTCAATACCAATGATTTTTTCTTTTGGCATTGTCACCAAAGGTGACAAGTCCGACATCTTTTTGAGTGAGTGTATAGAAATTTAATGAGTTACCACTCATATGTCTTGAGCAGCCACTGTCCATATACCATATGTCCTTTTTTTTCTTGTGACATGCTCTCTCATCTGTTTCTGCCATAAAACACATGTTGGATTTCTGATTTTCTTCATCCTTCTCTGAGTCTGATTGAAAAGTACTACTGGAGTCTTCAGATACACTCAATGTAGCTTTCATGGATTTTTTGTCCTTATGCTCATAGTCATTTATTTTGAATTTTTTTTCACTTGTCTTCTTTTAGATGAGGATTGTCAGGTCAGAATATGCCCCATTTTAATGCATTCATAACATCTGACTTCCTTGTCATCCTTTTTGAAGGATTTTCTATAGCCCTTATTCTTTCTATAGAATTTTGTGAACCTTCAGTCCATGTGAGCCAATTCCACATCTTAATTAGATAAATAAGAACTCTCTGAATTCTCTTTTACATTTTTCTTCATTTTTCTATTTTTTCTCTGTGTTGATTATTTCAAGGAAATATCATCTCTTTTAATAAGCACTTTATGTTCATTATATTCTTCTTCCATCTCATATTAATACATCATTATGGTTCCAATTAGTTCTCTCATGGTTAAATCTTTGATAGGTGTCGACTATCTGATTACTGTAGAAATTCCATTCCATTTTGTAGGTATTACTGTCAATACTTTTAAATCTTGATCAGCTTGTTTAATGGGATCTCCCAAGTTAGTTATGTTATTGAAAATCTCGGTCAATCTTCCATTCATTTGAGTAATAATCTCACCATCAACCATTTTGAATGTATCAAATTTATGCTTAGCAGTTGCATATCTCATTTCCCTGATATTGTCAGTTCCTTGATAAGAAACAACAATTGTTTTCCACATTTCATATGTTGTTGGGCATTGAGATACACTATTAAACTAATCAGGTCCTAAAACACATATAATTTCATTCATTGCATTCATGTTCATGTCATAATTTTCTTAAGTAGCTGCACTCCATGTTTCAGGTTTTTCTGGTATTTCATATGGAGTAAGAATCTTGGAGTATACTCTGTATCCAAGGTTTTTCAGATAGATAATAATTCGTGACTTCCATCATCCATAGTTCTCTCCATTGATGTACGTTTCTCTGACTATTGACATTCCCTCTCTTGTATCAATCATCTCGCTCTGTGTATAATCACTTTCATCTTGTTAAATATTTTTTAGAAAGCTAAAACTGTTATACCAAATGTTGGACTGGATTACACCATATATACACAAGAGGGTGGGGGAGTGAATTGTGTCTTTTCAAAAATATTTATGAGATTGTGTTCTTCCTCTTATCTTTAATCAGACAAAATGATGCATCGGAAATTTAAATAGTAGAAACACAATATGTATAGTGGTTTGGGGAACATAAGGCACCTTGTCCACTCTACCAACACTCGACTCCATGAGCATGGTGATTTTCACTATCTGGTCTTCGTTTCAACAGACTAGTTCACAACATAGTACATGAAGTTGAAACCTTTAAAATCCAATGAAAAAAATCCTTCTGGTTCACCTACAGAACCTATATAGCTTAGTACGAGAAGTCGATTACTGAAGAATAGAAACGAAATATTTTTGTATTCTGAAAATACTTTCTAGATGTTCTTCACAATTGAAACAACATGAAATTGACAGTAGGTAGATCATCACCTTCAGAAATAATAATCATCTCATAAGAGACGTTCTGAGTCATTCCTGTTGTACTAAAAATAGAAAAAATAAGTCACAACTTTAGCAGAGACAGATCCACAGTAGATCTTCGATATAGAACAAGTGAATCTTCTATCATGTTCCTTATTCTTTAACAAACAGATCTTTGACGCTCCTTTAGAACCAGTAGATCGGTATGTTTCAGTAGTCTCTGTTTTTCCCTTTTTTCTGAATAATAAAAAGATCCCACATGATAAAAAATTATCGATGTAGTTTCAAAAAGACCATATAAAAAAATAATGATAAGAACTTCCCCTGTAAATTTAGATAAAAAAAGTCACCTTTTTTACTTGCGATATTCAAACATTTGAATTTACAGAGTAGTCATAACTTCCCTAAAGACTGGGCATAAAAATCTCCCTTTAACTCGATCAAAACATTGATAAAACAGTTTTGAATCAGTCAAAATCGTACATTAAAATCATCTTTAAATATGGCTTGAAATCCGCCTAATAATCAATGTACTGACCGTTGCCTAAAAATATCGACTTTAAATTCTGCAATGCCAAAAGTAAGGTTGAGTTGAACTGTATGCATCCTCTGAAAGTAAGTTTGATGATGTAGTCTTCAAATTTAAGGTTCACAATGTAAGGTTGAAAATATAAATTTGACAATGTAAAATTCACAACAAACTTAAGGTTAATTCCAAACGTAGGGTTGGTCATCCATACTATTCTCTTCAACATTCAAAAGTATGATAAAAGATCCATAATTTTACATGATCCATACTTTTCCAAGAACATATGGTATTTTACAAAAGTAAGGTTGATGAACCACACTTTTGAGAAATAAACGTAATGTTTAATATTTACTTACGGTTCTCTATCCATTCTTTTCTGATATCCCAAACGTAGGGTTCCTTTTTAACGTTGGGTTCTTCTTCCATACTTTGCCGATAACGTATGGTTGATTAACCATACATTTTCCTTATATCGAAAAGTATTCAAGATTTTCATCCTTACACTACGTTTATGCACATATAGTATGAACAGTGTTTCCAGAACATGCTCAAGCAGATTCTGAATAAGTAGAGCATGAACAGTGTTTTCAGAACATGCTAGATATGAATACTTTAGTAATTATGTCCTGTTATTTCAAGAGTAAAATAAAATAATCAATTCCTACAAAATACATAACAAATAAAATAAATATAAAATGATTAAGGGTATTTGTGAGCATCAAAATTGTCATAAATAGATAGAGTATTAATATAAACTCTCCTTTTAAATAACAATATTATGTATTGTTGAAAACTACACTTTCTAAACATATAATTCGACCAACATACCTTTATAGTATTATAAATTTAATTATGGAACCACTTGATGTTCTCTTGTCATTTTATTGTATCTTTATTAACCATATTGTATACAAATACAAGAAGACATGGTAACAGATAACTTATTTAGCTAAGGGTTAATGCCAAAATATATGCTTAAATTCCTGATCTAAACTTATCTAAAATTTATTTTTTGTGAGGTGTTCAACCCATATATATATAATACTATAAATAAATCACATTGGATCAATTAGAATCCAAAAATCAATTTATAATAAATTAATATTTCAAAACATTCCTACGATGTCCCTCACATCCCCAATAAATGACCACATCTCCATCACTTATATTCACATCTCCAATGCCCATTGGCTCAAACAAACCATGACCAAACCTACTCCAAAATTGCCTCTCATAATCTTATATGCCACCCTTTTGGATGAAAACCAAATTATAGAGTCATTTTGTTCAAATCAAATGTAGACACTTGAAGAAGACGTAATCATTTTACAAATTCTTTCAAAGTTATTTTCTTCTTCTACCTCATCTTACTTAGTTTTTAGCCTTAAAAATAATAACTTCATAATATTCTATATTTTGAGATGTTTTTATTATTATGGTACAACCATATTCCACATTATACCCGTCCTATGAAAAACAATATCACTATGTGTGCGTACCTAGGACTTACCATCTCCATGATGTGGTGTATACTATTTTTCATCTATATATTATTTTGGATGATATAATGATGAAGATTAATTAACAAAATCATAAATATAACATGATATTAATTTCTTACTATTAATATTTCATCCAATTACATACCATTTAACCATTAATTAAGTGATATTATCGCTCGTGCATATGCATGTTTACGGTCTCCATGGTGCGATGAGACTCATCATCCACATTCACCATAAAAGTATGATTATAAAAATACATATTATGAATTATATAGAAATATATGACATAATTATGATACTTTAATAATATATATATTTAAACACATGCGTACATATATTTCATTCACTTAATTCAATTCAATACAATAAGAAAATGGAAACATCCTTCATGCGTACGTACGACCTACCGTATCCATTATCGGTGTATTCCATTTTATATATCTATCTAATATATATATTAATAATATTATTATATATGATATATAAATCATATTACACATTTTGGATGTAATTAAATCCTGATCAATGTAATCTAATAACGACTAAAAAGTTAAAACATGTACGATAAACAAAGTTATTATTTTTTAAAATATTCTTTTAACATTGAATTGTTAATTTACTGTAATATAAAGTTATAAAAAAATTATATATGATATCATGAATAATATTTTTATTATGATATAATTTAATAAAAAATTTAGAAACATTATATAGGTGTTTTGGACATGTACGGAGAATATCAGACCAAAAGTATGGGTTGATTATGAAATCTCAATAAATCCGAGATTACTTATGTGTAAGTGTTTACTGAGAGATATTTGTCCATTATGTCCACGTTTCGAAAAAAAAATTCAAAACTAATATTTATACAGTTTTATCTAAGGGACTATTTTACTAATACATCATTGTTAATGTTTTTATTATTTTTAATTCAAAACCATTATATTTAATGTCCATGTTTTCAAAAAACTTTTAAGGCTTTATTTATATGGACATAAATGTTTTAAATAGTTAATTACATTCAAAAGTTTCAAAGAGTTATGGAAAAATTTTAATCAAAATTGACTTCATTTATAATCTCGGTGACTTGAAATATTTTCAATGTAAATAGGTGTATTTCTTGTAAAATAGTTTTAAGGAATTTATTTTATTATTTTATTCTATGTGAACATCATTTGTTAGAATTTTTTATTAATTCAGATTGATTTATTATGATAAAATCATTCATATTGTATTAAACTGTTTATTATATGATTGAATGTGGAAGTTATATTTTAATAAGATTCATGGTTTATGGTTAATGTGTTAAAATTTCTTATGTTAGTTTTAATATGACTGATAATGTTATGTTTCAACATTTTTATATGTGGAATTATTTAAACTTTATCTGTTATTGGCATGGTTTTCTATAGCCCCTTAATGCATCGATACGTCTTATGGGATGAAATAGTGCCATGGAACAAGTCCTTGACAGAATATTTGTGCAAGGTATTGGCATGAGGCCCTGGCGTTGTGGTTATGATGTCAGACATTATGCATTGTCACATAATGAGATAAATTATTGATAATTCATGTGACTATTATACTATTAGAATATCAATGCGAATGTTTAAATATTGGTTTTTGATTTATTTTTCCTATAGTTTGATGAAGATGTAATTTTAAATGGCTTGTTTTTTAGTTTTTTACCATTCCTTAAATTTTTTTAATTTATGGTTATATCTTCCTCTATATTGTTTATCATTACTGATAATTTGAGCCCACCCCTTTCTTATGTTTTATTTATTTTCCCAGGATTCCAAAAAGTGTTTTATGATTGACATGAATGGTTAAACTAGGGGATAATGGTGTTATCAAATGATTATCTATGAGATGATTTTTGTTAGATATTGCAATTTATGGTTCATTAGTGTATTATATTTTCAAAGACCGCTAAACTGATCGGTTCTTTGGGATTTCATTCCTTCTAATCATGCCAAGGAATTAAAATAAGGCACTGGGTCTAGGATTTTGTGGCTGGGAAGTTACAACGGGAAATCCCCCTTATTAACTTACTGTTAGAATTATAATGATCTTAATCCTATCTACCCAGGACCTAAAATCTACCAAGTTAGTAATGACACACTTCAGGATGACTGACCTCCCTTTGATAAAAAATTGTAATATACAAAACTAGATCATCTAAGATAGCTCATTAAGCGGTGGGGTATAAAAAAGACAGAAAAACAATTATTGAATATAATAAAATAAAAAATAAAACCAGGGTGTAATGTAGAAACAAAGGAAGATAAAAATAATTGAAATGGGATAAACCATGAGTTATGATTATTCATTACAAACAAGTCTTTATGTGACCAAATTTCACCTCCATAAATCATCCTAGGTTGAAAGAATAGTATAATGAAAATCCATCATGCTACAAAATTACCTTCCATTTAAATGTGTCCTACAAAACATGGTCTCCATATACCCAAAAAAAGATGTATAGTAAGAGAAATTGGGCCTAGTATAATACCACTAATGAATAAATACATTTTATAATATAAACAATTCATAATTTTAATTTAAAAAATTCATTTTACACGTAATTAAATCAATAGTAAACTTTAAAAAAAACATTTCAGAAACAATCCATTGTTTTCAAAAAATTCAATATCATGTTTTTCAAATACAGAAATATTTTAGTAATAAAATAAACTAGGTAAACATAATAAAACATGAATATACATGTGTTTCAATATCTATGAAATAATCTATCTTGTAAAAAACTGTAAACAATAATAAACCTTCGATTTTGGCTATAGTCAATTAGAACATATATAAAAGACTCTCATGAGCCTAAAAACGAATAAGGTTGGATCCGACTAATTTTGATTCCTACCACAGTCCATCGATATTCAAGAGGATACCTATTAGTGGTGTCACACAAACTATGGCTACATATGTATCTTTATTAATTCCCCCAAGGTTTACACTGTTAAATATTTTCCTATATACATTTTAAAACCATTATCAAATTTTATTAAAACCATTTCAATGCCAATAAAATATTCTTCAGGGGTTGAGAATATAGTCTCTTTCAAATAACGGAAATTACATTTTCAATGAAACAACCCCTCTAAACATGAACCAATTACATATTTAATTTTAACGCATTCAATTCCATTTCAAAATTGAATTATTCTATTATAAAAACAATAAAATCAAGAAATAAGAAGAATTATATAAATATAACTACCTAATGGAGATAGAAAACCTAACCGAAATTGGAAATGGGGATTGGAAACCAAAATATCTACCATTGTAATACATTACATGACAAGATACTAGAAAGGATTGATTTAAAACACTACTGGATTACAAAAAACATCTAAAACACAACATAAACCGATACCAAAGAAGTAGAAGAAACACTTACCTGAAGAGAAGAAATCCAACCTAAATGGTTATCAATCCCTAAGCGAGTCAGTATGGATAGAAAGTAATCATCAAAAATATTATAGGGAGAAAACTAGGTTAGTATAGTAAGGTTTCATAAAAAAATAATGATACTTATAACTCTTATGGAGGCCAAAAAACTTTAACTATAAAATTTATATACTGTGTATCCCATTTAAACCCTATGTAATCCTTAGGGTCTTTTTATTCCAAAAAATCCATTAAATTTCAATTAAAACTATATTTTTCCACATACACATAGTGCATGTGTTATAGTTCATGTAAATTATTAACAGTTTGTTCTTAGTTCTTGGATTCTTCCAAAAATCCATTACATGACATGTACTTAACATATATGACATTTATGTTCTCATCGAGTAGTATAAACTGTAGGGTTTTATGTTTAAAATTACCAAAAAAATTACTTGCGTTTTATATTAAAAGTATAATTCTAGTTTCATAGTTTGTAATACTCAACCAAGAAAAAAGGATACCCAAAGTAATGTTTATAAGATGACTTAAATAAATGTAATGGGGTGTTACACCTCTTAGGAACCATATTATAATTTATTATTTTCTTATATATGTGATATTATTATAACGATGATTTGAAAACATTGAGATGATATATTAATAATGATAGCATATATAGATATGGCCCTTATGTAGAAATTAATTTTACATTTCAATAAAACACTACAGAGGGTAAACCATTTGATGTCTCAAAAGGATCATTACAACAATTCATAATGCACCATATGTAGTTAATTCCTTTTCCATTTTCATAACCACAACATCTTCATGATGTCTCAGTCAAAATAAATAAGTCTTAGTAATATTGAATAGGTTTTTAAAATAAAAAAAATTATTTATTGTATAATTATTCATATAAATTCATAAACTACACCATAATATAAATTCAACTAATAAAATTCCAAATAACATTCTAATTGTTATCCCATGTTGTTGTTAAAAAAAATTTAAAAATTGTAATGCGTTCAAAAATTTCTCCTCTTAGATTTATTATCAACCACCACATATTTCTATAAATATATGGCCGCGCAGTCGTTGAGTGCACACAAATTGAAAATTTATAAACCCTACAAATTACTAGTACTGTGATAAGAAGGGTGTCAAACCACAGAGAAGGACTTATGTTGTGCTAGAACAAATTAAAGCTAATACAACAAAAAGATAAAAATAGAACACTAACAAAGAGAAACTGTACGTACACAGTGAAAGAGACTCTAGAAGTGGGTGTGAAAATGAAGGTGATATGGTGAATTATGTGGCTTTAACAGAGGGCAAGCAGTAATGATGATTTTAGGGTCCTCAGGCTGCTTTGAACTGATTAATATGATGTTCCCCGCTTCTGTTTGATTTAACTCAATTACTCAGTGCATAAAAAAGGTGTTAATCCACTTATTTGTCACTTCAGGGGATCGACACAGATCGATTAACTTCCTTGAGTCTAGATCTTTCGATCTTGACCCCAGGATAAATCTTCTTAAATTGGAGAAGAGATGCACTGACCTTTTCTAATTCTTGGTACTTCAGTCAATGATCCACGGTGAAATGATTTACTACCATACCCGTCGGTTAAGTAATGTGAAAAGATACTCAAAATAAACCGAAGAGAAAACCGAGCAATAGAATCACACTGAGCAATCAAATTAACAACACATGACAGATCAATAGATGATCGGTTCTCTACAGCCCGATTCCCCTAATCTGTTTAACTACACATTAAAATATTAAAATAGAAAGACCCAATTAATGAATTAATAAACGTCTCTTGTGAGATTGCCCCTTTCTCCAGCAACTACTTCAATTCTGATCTGTTGGTCAATGTCCTCTGTTCTGGCGATGAGATGGATTGAAGAATGATCGCGAGGAACTGATGGATCGAGGGATATCTGGATCGAAGAATTGATGGTCACCTCTCTCCGGAATGACGTTCTGCAACCCCCCCAGGTCTGGATCAAAAGTCCCGCTTCTTGTCCCTCCCAATGGATGTGTGTACCGACTTGATTAGCTTGATCCTTCTATGCATCTTCCGTCTCTCATGCATTCATCACCCAACCGAAGCCTCTAGAATCTCCCTCTGTGAGTTCTCTGGCCTCCACGTGGCACATTCACAGCTCTGCTCCTCCCGCGCTGGTCACTGGAGCAGTTGCTCCTAACCGAATAAAAAAGATGCGCCCGTGACGAGCTAATCTCTTCCCCTATAAATAGCTGATCCACGTGGCGTGTTTTTATGTGCACGTCACCATCTTTTAAGTGAACTCAATGTAAGTGCATCCCGCCCCCTGCAACGAAACACAGTAACACCAAAACAAGTAAAATAAAAAGAAACTAAAATTAAATAACTATATATTAATATTATTAATTAAATTAGACAACGAAAATACTTATTAATATACACACACACACAGAGATATATATATATATACTACTTAATATTATTATTAATATTATATATTAATGTTAATTATATTTATCTAATAACATAAATTATTATGACATAATGATATTAGATATATGATTATATATTATTATTAATATACCTATAATTATTATAGTGTAGTATATGATATGTATTATATAACTTGTTATATTATATGTTATATATATATAGTGTATTATTTATTATGATTATTATATAAAACTAAATAAAAGAAATAAAAAAGAAAAGAGAAAGATAAAGGGGGAGAAGGGTTCAACACAGGGATGTGATGCGGGTAGAGGGAGAGGTGATATCGGTGAGGCAGAGGGCAGGAGGCGACGGTGGTTCGACACCCTGGTGCGGTGGCTGCTCTAGCAGGGGGTGATGGAAAGCAGCGAGGTGGAAGGGTGTGGCAGGTGTGCAAGGTGAGTTAGGGTTTAGGAGCGACGGCTTTGAGTGGCTGTGGGTTTGGGCTCGTGGAAGATCCAGGAGGGCTTCAGGGCTAAGGTTTAGGCACAAATGGGAGGTGATGCGGCAGTGAGGCAAGGTAGAGTGGGTTTGAGTGTGGTTCGCCGGCGAGCACTTGCCGCAAGGGCAGTGGTTCGACGACATGAGCCAGGGGATCCAGGACGCTGTGATGCGGGTGTGGCTGAACCAGCGGCACTGCCCGGTGAGACGTCTAAGGTGGTGGCCGATCCACGGACAACGGCAAAGGGTGGCAGTGGTGCTTCATAGGGATTCAGAGAGGTGAATTGGGGTCGGGTCCGGCGAGGTCAGCCGGCAGCTTTGGTTTCTCACAGTGATAATCGGATGAACTTATGATTTGGGTTTCTGAAGATTGAAAAAATGATGTTTGAGTTTGATGTTCTTCATTTGCGTATGTATTATCTATGATTTGTGAGTTTGAACTTGGTGAATCAATTTGAGTTTTGTAGTGCGTTTATTAATTTGTTGATGCTGCTCCTGTGAAATTTCGGTGTTGCTTCTGTGTGATGGTTGTGTTGCTGCGTGATTGCTGCTACAGGTTGGAGGCACCATGAAGGATGGTTAGTTCGTTGTTATGCTGATATGTGTGAAGGATGGTGGGAGAAATGTAGTAGGAGGTGATTCATCGTGAGGGTTCTCACGGTGAGACAGTGAATAGAGGCACCGTGAGAAAATGGTGGAGGTGCAAGAGACACTGTGAGTGAGGCACATGGTGAGACAGTAAGTGTGAAACTGTGGTTGAGACACCGTGAGTGTCACTGTGAGACTGTGAGGAGGAAATGGTGGGTAAGGGAACCGGTAACACCGTGATTGAAGGTCATGGTGAGACCGTGACATGGGGAATACAGTGGCACTGGACCGAAAGCACCGTGATGGAAATGGTGCGACGTGCCACTGTGAGTACAAGCAAAATAAAAAAAACAAATTAAATAAATTAATAATTTAAATAAAACTGAAAATTTGATTAACAAATTAAATTTAATTAAAAACTATATAAATAAAACAAACGTAAATAATAAAATTAATTGTGTTCTATTTAAAAGAATAAATTTATTTAGATTAAAAATTATACAGACTTAATTGAAAACAAACTAAAATAACTAAAGTCACTTTCTTACATTAATCAACCAATTAATTAAAGAATTAATAAAATTCATGAATAAAAATATTAATTGAATAAAATTAAATTGTTAAAATTAATTAAATTATTAATAGTCTAATAAACTAAAATGAGTTATTTATTTTCAATTTAAAGAATAAATAATTAATTAATTTAATTAATGAATTAATAAACTAACAAGAATGAAAAACTATAATAATAAAAGAATAAATAAATAAAAGTCTAATTCACAGGGCTAAATTAAATTATGAATTATTTAAAAAGACAATAATGAATATTAAAAACAAATGATTTAAACTAAAATTGATTATTTTACATAGCAAGTACAAAAAACACAACACATATCAATTATTTAATAAAAAACAACATTTTAATATAAAAATGTCAATAGAAAAAACAAAAAGCATGTGGGAAAGTGTATGAAAACAATGCCATATCAAACTCCCCCACATATAAAACCTTGTTTGTCCTCAAACAAGTACATGAATTTGACTTTAAAATAGCAAGATGATTTGATAGTTTCAGATCAAAAAGTGCATGATTAAACTTTAATATCCAGAGGAGCATAAGCAAAAGTAGTTCAAGTTTTTGATGTTTTTTTTCAAAGGTGTTCAAAAATGAAGTCCTTCTTTGCTTCAAAAGCCCACTGGAAGTAAAGAGAATAAACAATTCATACACTATCATGTATTGCATGCCTCCTATGTGTTTTCATTAACTATCCTACTTCAACATCCAATTCAAGTACTGATTCAAGAAGTTATGACAGGTTATAAGAAGTGGAACTCAAAACTTAACCAAGGTCACCTTATATTCTCACCTTCCCCCAGGTTCCAAGAATTAAATTACATTAAATTGATCACTTTATTGATTCAACTCAAATGAATATTAACCAAGTCAATTTCTCCCTTATTCATCTGGGTTCAAAATTCCCCTCACCTTAATGAGTTCATTTTTGACAAAGGCACTTTATTTCACTTTTTCCCAGCCATATTCCATGTGCGGAGCACTGTGCATAGCACTTATTATGATTAAAATTGGCTTTATTTATTCACAGAAATGCACCCAATGCACCTTGTCTCAAATACTCACCGTGGGATCTCATTTTCCCATTTTACTCCAGTTACAAAGGACTTAATTAATAATCATTCGAATTGACTTCCTAAAGTGATTGACATTATTTAATAAAAATGTGAGTCCCCTAGGTTCCAATGAGAACTTTTAGTTACTCCAAGTCATGATCCTTACTCCAAAAAACCAATCCGATCACACTCCCTTCTTCAGTTTCTAAACAGACCGATCCATAGAGACAATGGACAATTGCACTCAACAATCATTCATACTTAACAGTTTCTGACTGAGTGCCACTCTCAACATCAAGCAAACAGTTATCCAATAAATAGAACATAAATGAAGTACCATTGAACATTCAATGACCATCATGTGAAGAATGAATTTGAAATTTTTTTAATGAATTTTGAACCTTTTTTTGAAAAAATTTAACTATTTTTTAAACAAACTCAGGTTCGAGTAGGGGGAATTCAACATGACACTAGAATGACCCCTCTCCCCCACACGTAAAACCCAACATTGTCCCCAATATTGAATCTCAAGGAGGGAGACAGTACCGTTCACGATTTATGGACAATTCAGCTTAAATATTATATAGAAGGGTAGCAATGAGATTCAAAAAATTTCTTTTCCACACAAAAAGTAAAAGAAAATAATAACAAGAACAAAAGAAAAACAGAAGAACCCAACCCCACTGACCATCACTAGCAACCAAGGACATTTCTATTCCGGAAATGTTCATGCTATGTATATTTGTGAGCAGACAAAAGTATTTAACAAGTTACTTTAAATAGTTACATGTTTAGAAATGATATGCAGCATCAACATAATGAAAATAAAAATCAGTGGGTGCAAGCATGTTTCAGCAAATCAGCTCGAAATAAATTTTTCAACTAAGTAGATATTAGAATTTTAAACACCCATTCATAAAACACAGTTTACTTTTTACTGAAAAATAGGGGACTCCCCCACACATAGTTCATAGCAGCATTAAATAAAAAATGAAGAGTAAGATATTACAACGTAAAACAATACTCCCCTGAATGTGCAGCTTCTCAAATTAACAAATGTCTCCCTTTCATTCCCATGTGCATGAACTCTGGCTGCTCCAGTTGGGAACCTACATGATGAAACAAGTTGACATTAGTGTTTCAGATTTAAAGCTCAAATAAAAAACAGCTACAAAGTGTGAGATTGGGAGTTTTATCCATTAATCCAGTGTTTTCTGATGACAGCCTCCATCCTCCATAAATGTTCCAAACATGTCTACCACTGAAACATGAATCTCTTAGCAAACCAGGACCACCAGACCACTTGCATAATATGATAAGGAAATGCAGACATTATTGTTCACCAAATAGAGAGACAAAGAAATGAACAAGGAGCATTTATTCGAACTAAAAAAATTAAAGTAGAAAACAAAGTAAACCACGGGTTGCCTCCCATGCAGCGCTAGGTTTAAAGTCCCTAGCCAGACATTATTCCCCTAAATATTTCTAACCATGATCATTGAATGGGAAAGAGTTGTCCATGGTGTGGCTTTCACAATTTTCTAAGGAATCAATAGAAGGACTACTGAAGACATATTCATCTTCAACTTCAATCAAATTTATCCAAAATTTATCCAGATCACTAAGAGGATTCATGTTTCCAAGCTCAACTATGTCTCTAAAAATTAGTTCATTAGCGCTTAACAAGTTCAACAGTTGCCCCTGAAAATTATCGATCAGATCAAGAATATTTCTAGAGCTTCCTCCACATTTAGAGTTTTGTTCAAACCCAAAAACAGAATAGGACACATTGACAAAACACTTAGAAAGTCCCAGAATAGCTCGCAACTCTGATAGCTCAGAAATATCCCATAAGAAGTTATGAAATTCAGCTTTCAAAAGGTTGTTCTCAATGTCCACAGGGGACTCAAATGATGTGAATATTTTGAGTTCATGTATGAAATCACCACTCAAAACATCGAACTGGGCAGGTAAGATGATATCAATGAAATGCAGCTGTTCATAATGGAAATCATCAAGTTTTTTAGCAGGGCTCAACCCAGAGCTTTCTCCAGCTTCAGGAACTCTTAGACACTCAACTTCACAAGGGAAACATTCATAAACAAGTTGAGATATTGTTGGACAATGTTGTGACTAACACTCTAGAATGGGTTCCAATGAAATAATTTTCTCATCAATAGAAGGATGTGGGGAAAGAGCAACAACCATGGAAAAAAATTCAGTGGGTTGGGGAATTAGTATCTCTATGACCTCTAGTGGGAAAGACATATATTCAGCTCTAACCTCAATCTTGAAACATTGATTCGCTTCCAAATCTATCACATCACAAGTAACCTCATTTCAGGGCCTTTCAAACACCACAATTTCCTCCACATCATCTATAGCTTGGAGGGTGATTTTACCTTTGGAGACATCATTGATGGCACCACCAGTAGCAAGGAAGGGTCTGCCTAAGATGATTTGAGCCTTTTCATCACATTCCATATCAAGGATCAACAAATCAGTGGGCAATGTGAGTTTTCCTACACATACTAATAAGTCATCCACTCTCCCAAAAGGGTGTGTGAGTGACCTATCAGCAAGCTGAAGACAAACAGAAGTTGGTTGGATATCCCCAAGACCCAGCTTTGTGAACAAGGAGAAATGCATAAGATTGATACTCACCCCTAAGTCACACAGACAATTTAGTTTCCCACTTCCTCCTATTCGGCATTGAATGATAAAGCCACCAGGGTCCTTTAATTTGGGAGGAATATTTTTTTGGACAATTTCACTACACTCCGCATTGAGATAAATTTTATCAATCTTTTTACAATCCTTATTTTTCATCAGAAACCTTTTTGTGAATGAAACATATGAAGGGATTTTATCCAAGGCTTCTAAGAAAGGAATGTTGATGGTGAAGCTTCGAATCCGTTTCAAAAATATCAGGTAATCGGGATCATAACTTTGCTTCACTCTTTCAGGGAAGGGAATGGGAGGGGCATAATGTCTTAGAACATGTAGGTTATTCAAATTCTCCTCAGGCCCCACTTTCTTCTTTTCTTCCTTGATCAATTCCCACTTCATTTTCTTTGGTTCCTTAGCTTTCTCTGGTGTGGGTTGCATAATCTGTTCAGTTTGAAACTAGCTTTCCAGATTTCTAGAGTTGGGATTTTCCATATTTTCATTTTCAATTTCAGCTTGAACATTGTTTTACTCTTCCTTAGGTGGTTCCTTAACTGGTTCCTTAAGTTTAAGCCCTGACCTGGTTGTTACTGCCATCGCATTTTCTCTTGGATTGGGGGTTAAATTGCCAGGCATCTTTCTCTTTTCCTTACCAGCTTGATTCTTAGCCATTTGACTCATTTGATGTTATAAATTACGAATCATAGAATCTGTGTCCTTCTTAAATGATCTGATCTCACTCAACACTTTTTGAAACATCCCCTTTAACTCCCGTTGATAATTAGAAGATTTGGACTCAAATTGATTCTGAAAAATTTGTTTGGGCTGTGGGTGGAACGTTGGGGCAGTGTGATGCTTGTATGGGGCAGTGGGGTGCATAGTGACACCTTGTTCACTCAATGATTGATTGGGTTGACCTGGATATCCATTTTGGTATGGATTTGAGAGTTGAGCATGAACGCCTTGATTCCTAGCCCTGTAATCAACAAATTGGGCATTCTCATCACATGAAATAGGGAGATCAATGTTTGGACAACATCTTTGAGTGTGACCAAACATCCCACAGTGATAGCACTGCTCCCTAAGGTTCCTATCATCAGCAACACCTTCTTGAGGATTTGTATCAGCCCTATGGATGACTCTCTTCCTAGTGCACTTATGTTGAGATTTTTGAGCCAACTTATCAAACAATTGTTTCAGCTCATTACCAGTGGAATCTGGGAAATCACCTCCACAAGATTGATCAACTAAGTTCTGATAGTAATAAGTGAGGGCATTATAGATATTCTCCATGAGAATATGGGGAGCTAATTGATGGTTGGTGCTCTGTCTAAGAAGACCTCTGACCCTTTCCCATGCTTCATGAAATAGTTCCCCCTCATCCTGGACAAAGCTAGTGATCATATGCCTAACCTCAATGGTGGTGTTCCTGGGATAGAATTTATATATAAAGGCATTGCACACCTCTTCCATGTTTCAAACATTTCCTCATCTAAATTCTGAAACCAATTCCTAGCTCTCCCCTTTAGACAGAAAGGAAACATACTCAACCTCAACTCCTCCTCACTAAGATCTCGCAGAGGCAACTGTTGGACAGAGCCATAAAAATCTCTGATAAACTCTAAGGATTCCTCTGTTAGAAGACCATTAAATGATGGCAGTTGAGAAAGATGAGACTGTTTGATCTCATAGCTCCTAGACCTAGGGGACAATTTGATGCAGGATGGATTGTTTGATAGAGTAACAATTTGAAACTCTCTAAGCTTAGGTCTCTCAGGGGAAGAATCTAAGGGTTGTGGCCCATTGACAAATTGATTTCCAGCAATGTTTTCCAAATTCTCCATTTCAAGTTGCTATTTTTTCTAAACGCAGACCAGTGCTTGTTGATTTCTTGAATAGGAGTTTCAAGTTCTGACATAGAAGCTCTAGTATGGATGCAGTTTCAACAACAATCTTTTCTTGTGAATTTTTTTGTACAGTTTTATAGGTTTTGTCTTTTTTTTGTATTTTTTTTTTGTATTTAATTTTTTTGTGGTTTTTTAACTTGGTTGCATGTTCCTTCCCCGGAAATTGCGCCAAAATTTGGCCGCGTAGTCATTGAGTGCACACAAATTTAAAATTTATAAACCATACAAACTACTAGTACTGTGATAAGAAGGGTGTCGAACCACAGAGAATGTCTTCTGTTGTGCTAGACCAAATTAATGCTAAAACAACAAAAAGATAAAAATAGAACACTAAAAAAGACAAAATGTACGTACACAGTGAAACAGACTCTAGCATTGGGTGTCAAAATGAAGGTGATATGGTGAATTATGTGGCTTTAACAGAGAGCAAACAGTAATGATGATTTTAGGGTCCTCGGGCTGCTTTGAACTGATTAAAATGATGTTCCCCGCTTCTGTTTGATATAACTCAATTACTCAATGCATAAAAAAGGTGTTGATTCATTGAGTTGTCACTTCAGTGGATCGACAGAGCTCGATTTACTTCCTTGAGTCTAGATCTTTCAATCTTGACCCCATGATAAATCTGCTTAAATTGGAGAATAGATTCACTGACCTTTTCCAAATCTCGGTACTTCGGTCAATGATACACAGTGAAATGATTTACTAACATACCCGTCGGTTAAGTAATGTGAAAAGATACTCAAATTAAACAGAAGAGAAAACCGAGCAATAGAATCACACTGAGCAATAAAATTAACAAAACATGACGGATCAGTCGATAATTGGTTCTCTACATCCCGATTCCCCTAATCCGTTTAAATACACATTGAAATAGTAAAACAAAAAGAAACAATTAATGAATTAAGAAACATCTCCTATGAGATTGCTCCTTTCTCCAACAACTACTTCAATTCTGATATGCTGGTCAATGTCCTATGTTCTGGAGATGAGATGGATTGAAGAATGATCATGATGAACTGATGGATCGAGGGATCTCTGGATCAAAGAATTGATGCTCGCCTCTCTCCGGAATGAAGTTCTGCAATTCCCCCCAGGTCTGGATCAAAACTCCCGTTGCTTGTCCCTCCAGATGGATGTGTGTCCCAACATGATTAGCTCGATCCTTCTATTCCTCTCCTGTCTCTCCTATATTCATCACCCAACCGAAGCCTCTAGAATCTCCCATGGTGAGTTCCATGGCCTCCACGTGGCGCTTTCGCAGCTCTGCTCCACCCGCGCTGGTCACCGGAGCAGTTTCTCCTAACCGAATGAAAAAGATGCGCGCGTGAAGAGCTAATCTCTTCCACTAGAAACAACCGATCCACGTGGAGTGTTTTTATGTGCATGTCATCATCTTTTATGTGAACTGAATGTAAGTGCATCCTGCCCCCTGCAACGAAACACAGAAACACCAAAACAAGTAAAATAAAAAGAAACTAAAATTAAATAACTATATATTAATATTATTAATTAAATTAGACAACGAAAATTATTATAAATATACACACACAGATATATATATATATAATACATAATAATATTATTAATATTATATATTAATGTTAATTATATTTATCTAATAACATAAATTATTATGACATATTGATATTAGATATATGATTATATATTATTATTAATATAACTATAATTATTATAGTATAGTATATGATATGTATTATATAACATGTTATATTATATGTTATATATATATTGAATTATATATTATGATTATTATATAAAACTAATTAAAAGAAATAAAAAATAAAAGAGAAAGATAAAGGGAGAGAAGGGTTCAACGCAGGGAAGAGATACGGGAAGAGGGAGAGGTGATGCCAGCGAGGCAGAGGGCAGGAGGCGACGGCGGTTCGACACCCTGGTGCGGCAGCTGCTCTAGCAGGGGGCGATGGCAAGCAGCGAGGTGGAAGGGTGTGGCAGGTGTGCAAGGTGAGTTAGGGTTTAGGAGCGGCGGCTTCGAGTGGCTGTGGGTTTCGGCTCGTGGAAGATCCAGGAGGGCTGCAGGGCTAATGTTTAGGCACAAATGGGAGGTGATGCGGCGGTGAGGCAAGGTGGAGCGGGTTTGAGTGTGGTTCGTCAGCGAGCACTTACCGCAAGGGCAGTGGTTCGACGACATGAGGCAGGGGATCCGGGACGAAGTGATGCGGGTGTGGCTGAACCAGCGGCACTGCCCGGTGAGACGTCTAAGGTGGTGGCCGAGTCGCGGACAGCGGCAAAGGGTGGCGGTGGTGCTTCAGAGGGATTCGGAGAGGTGAATTTGGGTCGGGTCCGGCGAGGTCAGTCGGCGGCTTCGATTTCTCACAGTGGTAATCGGCTGAACTTATGATTTGGGTTTCGGAAGTTTGAAAAAATGATGTTTGAGTTTGATGTTCTTCATCTGCGTATGTATTATCTCTGATTTGTGAGTTTGAACTTGCTGAATCAATTTTATTTTTGTCGTGCATTGATTAATTTGTTGATGATGCTCCTGTGAAAATTTATGTGTTCCTTCTGTGTGATGGTTGTGTTGCTGCATGATTGCTGCTACTGGTTGGACGCACCGTGAAGGATTGTTGGTTCGTTGTTATGATGCTGTGTGTGAAGGATTGTGGGAGAAAAGGAGTAGGAGGTGAGTCATTGTGAGGGTGCTCATGGTTAGAAAGTGAAAGGAGGAACCTGGAGAAAATGGTGTAGGTGCAAGAGACACCGTGAGTGAGGCTCACGGTGAGACAGTAAGTGTGAAACTGTGGTTGAGACACCGTGAGTGTCACGGTGAGACCGTGTGGAGGAAACAGTGGGTAAGGGAACTAGTAGCACTGTGAGTGAAGGTCATGGTAAGACCGTGACATGGGGAATACGGTGGCACCGGACCGGAAGCACCGTGATGGAAATGGTGCGACGTGCCACCGTGAGTACCTGCAAATTAAAAAGAACAAATTAAATAAATTAATAATTTAAATAAAACTAAAAAATTGATTAAAAAATTAAATTTAATTAAAAACTAAATAAATAAAACAAACTTAAATAATAAAATCAATTATGTTCTATTTAAAAGAATACATTTATTTAGATTAAAAATTATACAGACTTAATTTAAAATAAACTAAAATAACTAAAGTCTCCTTTTTATATTAATCAACCAATTAATTAAAGAATTAATAAATTAAAGAATAAAAATATTAATTGAATAAAATTAAATTGTTAAAATTAATTAAATTATTAAAAGACTAAAAAATTAAATGAGTTAATTATTTTCAATTTAAATAATAAATAATTAATTAATTTAAATAATGAATTAATAAACTAACTAGAATGAAAAACTTTAAAAATAAAAGAATAAATAAATAAAAGTTTAATTTTCAAGGATAAATTAAATTAAGAATTATTTAAAAAGACAATAATGCATATTAAAAACAATTGATTTAAACTAAAATTGATTATTTTACACCGAAAGTACAAAAACACTACACTTATCAATTATTTAATAAAAAACAACATTTTAATATAAAAAAGTCAATAGAAAATACAAAAATCATGTGGCAAAGAGTATGAAAACACTGCCATATCAATATATTTCTCAACATTACCCAACCATTTCTACACACATTTATATCTAAATTTTAACCTTTCACTCAAGAGAGGTGTCTTGAAATCAAGATAACAGGTAACATAATATTATTGATTGATTTCCATTTCATAGTGATAAGAGATTTGTTACAGCTTACATTGATGATTTACTCATAAATTAAAAATTTTATTTGTTTCCATAATTCATTATTGAAAATTTACACTCATATAAAAAGATAAATGATTTGCACCACTATATTATTGTCAATTATAACCCCACTAAAAAAATGTTACAAATTCTACCCCATTTAGAATTTTGTCCAAATCATTATGGTGGTAAATTACAATGCTTCCTAGAATGAGTGGGGTGGGGTAAACATGAAGTTTTATCCATACATAAATAACCCTTTTCTTGACATTTAGTTTTTAAGTATATCTAATATTTTAAATTTTATTGAAATTTATTCCAATATAACATTCTATTGGCCTCCCGTTGTTTAATAAATTTATTCTTGAAGTAATTATAATGTTGATTAGTTTAATTAGATATATCAAAGACACTTTTTTATAACAACATTTAGTCATTTTAATATCATCATTAACTTTTAGATTTTTCATATTCACCTTGAACTATAAAATTTGTTTATAAGATTGTGTTTCCACTATATAATAATATTCAATTATGTTCAATGTGACTGAGTTCTACTAATCAATATTGAATCTCAATAAATTAATATAATTGGATATTGCCTTAATAAATTAATACCTCCTGTATGTGAAATATATTACCCATTCTATATCTATAAATCCAAGATGGATCAATTTTTCACTATTTTTAAACTTCATCTAATCGTTTAGTGTGCCACTAATATGTTAGAATAAACTTCTAGCTATTATGTTGTGTGATTTTATTGGATTAATCATACATATAGAATATAGATTCACTTCATTGACTTTGGTACGTCATGAATTTGTATGATAAAGTAGAATCTAAATGATTATGTTGAATAATTTTTAATTTACACATTCACCATGTCCATCTTTACACATCAAGGTTAAAAAGTCTATGGTAATAGATTATCTTATTTTATTTTCCAATAAAAATATATTCAATACTTATTTAGTATATTTATCTTCTAATATATGATATATATTTATTTTTTAAAAATCAATAATCCCCAAAAGTAGTTAATTTCAAACAAAATTGACATATCAATTTTTTCATCATTTTTATTTATAATTCCTCATAGATATACGCCTCTTCACCTAAAAAAATTGTAATCAACCAAAATAATATTAATTTAATTTCCAATTATTATCTATTTTTTTAATTACCATAGTTATCGAATCCTTTATTAAAATTAAAATGTTTTATGTGGCCATATAATTTAGAATTCTACGATCTAGGTAGGTGTTTTTCCCTATAATGTAAAATAATTACCAGAAAATCTATATTTATTTCAAAAATTATAATAATAACTCATGGTTGATCAATGTGTTATTCTTCAATATCACTATTCATAAAGGTAGTCATCACATATATCTAGTAAATTATGTATTGTCTTTTACTACAACTACACCAAATATTCTGATCGTATATTGTAATGTTATTGGTAACAAATATTCTTCATTGTAAATTTCATCCTTTTTTAAGTATCATTATAATGAAATACTACATTTTCTTGTTTAAACATGACCTTTTAAATTATGATTGATTCATAAAAATGACATGGTGTCAATAAAATTTTAAATTTTAGGTATGTGTTAAATATCCATGTAGTGTTCTTCTCAATATGATTACGTTTTTCATTCATATATTTAATCCATTATTTATTCTCAACTTCATATAAATATTTTTAGTATTCAATTTATGATATTAGTGAAGTAAGAATTTTTATCTTATATATTATTCTTACTCATATATAAGATTCTTGTTTTCAAATAAACTTTTTTAAGAAAATATATTTTAATATCTAATGTATCACTTTTTTCTTTAAAAAACTCAACTTCTTAATTATATTGTTCAAAATTAACATAAATAAAAAATTATGATTCTTAATTGTTCTTCAATATTTTATTTAGTAATATATAAGTTATTTATATAAAAAAAATTGATAATTATTCTTCAGAAACACAAAATCTGGCCAAATTCTAAATATATTTTATATAAAATTACTCATTTATTTTATGTATCATTTTATTCCATAATTTATATCATCTAACATTCTATGTTTATCCAATATATGTTACTTCTTCATGAATCCATTAAAATTTAAAACCATATGTTTTATTTATTTTTAACTAGAAAATAATAAAAAAAATATTGATGTATTTGACCCTAAATTTTTTGTTATTAAAAACTCATAAGTTGTCATATGTGTCTCATGTCTCAATAAAGTGTAATTTTTTGTAAAAAATAATACAACTTATTTTTATAAAAAATAGTGAGAGTGTGTCCTCAACATGTATATTTATCCCCACATCAATAAGACTTTTATTTTTCTTCTTAGGTAGAACATTCTATTGTGGCGTATAGTGTTTACTATGTTAATACTTGATTATATGTTTTAAAAGATATTTTTTAAAATTAATATAATCACAATCCCTTACCATATTGGATCTTTTAATTTTGATATAAACATAAAAATCCTTCTCTTCCATATTTTTATAGATTATAAATATAACATTAACTCAGGTTTTCTTTTTATGATAATTATATTAGTAAATCGTGGAAAATAATCAAAAAATATTAATGAGAAATAAAAAATTGTAAAAAAAATAAATTCTTGTGCAAGTTATTATGAATTATCTCATTTAATTTTTTTAGAAAATATCTACTATTTTATCAGTAACATTGACAATTTTCATTTTGGTTATGTTTCATACATAACCTATCACACTCCCACGTAATGAGGTAAACATCATACCACTTAATGTCTAAATATATTAATGAAATATACCTAGGAATGACGGTATGAAAAATATGTAATAGTTTATTTTCATAATAGTCACTCAGATACGATAATATTATTATGTCACAAATACGAAAAATATTCCCACATTTTATATTATAATTAGTGATTAATAACCTATATTTTAATGCATTATGATGCCTGTATATTCTTAAAAAAAATCAAAACATAACGTTGTTACCTCACACTAAGAATATTAATTTTATGCCCCTCGTTTTAGAGAACATATATACTTTTTAGTTTTTTAATTTATATTTATAAAATAACCACCCATATTATTTTGAGTGATTTTTCATTTCAAAATTTTATTTTTCCACCATCAATATCTTTAAAATTATTTAAAAATATTGTACAATTATAAATGTTAGATGAATAGTATCAGTGAAGAATCCACATCATTCATTTTTTCTATGTCATTAATGAAACATTAATAATGAATTATTAATTTTCACTTTTCAATTTTTTATTTTCATTATATTCTTATTTATAGAATGGGTTTCCATGAATATTTATCATAAATTCATTTTCACACATACCTTATATGTCACACATACCACGTACTTTTTCTAAACAATCCGTCTAGTTTTGGGTAGATAGATTAGTGGAAATTTTTGACACCAAGTTATATATTTTGGGTTCCCTATTGATGTTTTTATAGTTCCTAAAAATAAATTTATTCCATATTCTAATAAATGATATATATTATTTTTTATATACGTACATTTTGACCATAAATTTTATAACACTCAAAATGCCCTCTGAATTTTAATATGACATACTGATAAATGTTATGTCTAGATTTTTTATGCTTCTAATTTTATGTATTCAATGTTTTTTTATGTGATGGTAAATTTATAGATATGAATTTTTCTTCTATATATGTAGTGGTTAGTATTTTGGTCACTCTATCTAAAAAACATGTATATCACAACAATTTCAATTGATACTATAAATAACAATGGGTAAATTTTTAATTTTATATTTTAATCTCATCATTTAATATCAATATTTTGAAATACATTAATGGTTCTATTTTTATCTAGATGGTATTTTTGAAGCCTAAAATCATCTTCTTCATTTCATTATAAGCTATAAAAAATTTCAATTGTGTATTTAACATCTCATCACCATTTAATGATTCTTTTTCCACTTAATTTTTTTAAAATCATCCCTTTCTCAAAAAATTTGAACATTTATTTCTTGATTTCATCAATAGGTTTAGTTTCACTTTTGATAAAATATTATATCCCAATTTTATAACCATATTTCTCATTCATCAATTTTATTTCCTTATTTAGAGTTTTATTATACCCACGCCCAAATTTCACATCAACATTATACATATTCTCAATATAGGTTTATTCAGATCATTTTACATCCCTTCTAGAGTATTGGTCATGCCTCCTGACATTATCTTTAATTTTTGTAATCATTTCATAATATTTATACTCTTATTGTTTACTATATGAAGAGTTATATTTTTTTTCTTCTTTAATAATCAGACATATTCAGTTTCTTATTGGAAACTCATTTTTACCATCCCTTTGGCTTATTCAAATATTCTAAATTATTAACCCAATTAATATTTTTTTCGACACTCTTCAACTACCATATTTTCCCACACATCCTGGATGCGTTGTATATTTAAAAGATTCTAATGGAACCAAATATGATTTATTTCAGGAAAATCATGAATTTATATTTTCCCATTACACATATAAAATTATTAGTGATAATTGACTTGATTCTACTATACTCATCATCTATTATTTCTTTTTCATAATAGACATTTTAATCTTTAGAAGTAATGTCATGAATTCTATACATTCTCATAGCCTCAAAATAAATTTCTTCTTTATCTTTCTTCATGATTTTTGTATATGATCGCATCTCTGACAAAACAATGATATTATATAGAGCATCATGTTTATATTTTTCTCTGTAATCTAGTGAAAAATTTATATGAATAAGATTTCCATTGTGTTACTAAAATTTTTATAATTTCAAAATAAAAAATTTATTCTCCATATCATTTTATATAATTGACTATTTATTTTTCTCATATTAAATAGATATGAATTGTGTTTTATTCCCCCATTTTATTTTGAAAAATATTATTTTATTTATTTGATTATTTTCACATTAACTCTCACATTCCATTAAAGGATTGGTTCAAAAATGATATATATTGAAATAAAAATAAGTGGACTAATCTAAATAGATTAAATATTGTTTATAAGTTACATGATAATTTATTTTTATTAATTTTATCAAATTGAATATTTCAATTAAAAAGAAATTTAATTGTGATATCTATTTTAATAGGTGGAAATACTATATTTCTATCATTAATACCATCTATTCAATGGGATGTATGATAAAGAAATATAATATTTTTCAAAACATGATAATTTATTCAATCAGAGAAGATTACCCTACAAATGTTGAGAAAATTTGTTTTCCCATACTTATAATATATATGGATATATAATAACGATCCTCCATTCTATGATACCAGATAGTGTGTCCCTGGAATGATTGAACCACTGAGAATGTGTAGGAGAAAATTCTTGTGAAAACGAGTATAAAAATATTATCTTAAATATATGGGATTAACATCATGGAAAAAATATTGAATTCATATAACCCCTTTCATTGATTTCTCATCGATAATATGAAATTAATTTTCAGAAAAATTAACCAAATTAAAGGAAACAATAAAAATTTATCATGATATGTTCATTCGAAGAATTATATTTTCTCATATTATGTTTTATAATAAATACAAATATCAATATGTTGAAAATAAATTCAGAAATTATTTTTATAATTTTCAATAATATATATGAATAATTTAACTTGTAATTATTTACACTTCATATTTTATTGGCCTCCACATGTGGTATGCACTTTTCCATCATCATTCACTCATATGATTATATAGAAGATATGGATCTAATTTTTATGCGAACCACTAAGACATTATCCCAATAGTAGTGAGTGTATCCTATAACATCAAATAATTTTTTTGTTGTATTAATTGTTTTGGTTATAAAAATCATACATACCCTTTTTTGGTTAATATATCTTATGTGTTTTTAGAATGTCAATTTTTTGTGGTAATGACCTAGATAGATGGTTCATGAATAAGAGGAAATACCGATAAATCGAAATTTATAAATTATAGTTTTTGAAGGTGTGATGGGTTTGTAGGTAATCTCTGTGACTATGAGAAGCTTCACGAATGTGAATTTCACTGGTTATTCACGATGAAGGAGAGCATCATGAATGAGATGGGGGAGCTTTGAGAAATGGTGATGACATGGATGGAAGGCCCATGAATCATAGGAAATAAAAAAACAGACATCTACCACCATCAAAATAGAATATATAATTAACAATGATTCTAATTCTTAAGATTTGAAAAGGAGGTTCAGGAAAGAAGGTCAAGAAAAAATGATAGTGAAGCCTATGATATCCAAAAAAAATTGAGATTAATGAATGTGTTGAAGTTCTTGCATGATATAATAATACGACCACAATATATGAAATTACTCACCAAAAAGTGAACCTATAATGTTTTTTGATTCAATAAATGAGGTTCATATAATAAGTCCATTTGAGATTTGAAAAAGTGTTTTTACTTCCGAAGGATGTGAGCATCACGAAAGGGTTCAAAAATGTATTCTCAGTAATGTGTGGGAATTTGAGATACACCAAGTGAATGAAAGTGGGACTTAAATAGAGAATCTATCTATAAATTATGATGTATTCATTATTAATAATGATGTTAATTACATTTTCAAAATCTATGGGTGAATATCTTCCTAGAGAAGTGAGAAAAATGAGTGGAAGAATGTTATCCTTTCAATTGATATATTTCCAAAGAAAGATACTAAGAGAGGGAACCCTAAGAATTTACTGAGATGAACCTATTCCTTATAAAGATAGTGATACTAGTAATAAATATGATCTAAGATAGTCCTTAATTTTTGATGTATTCCTTGGTGAATTAGGTTCATCGACACATTTCGGTTGTATGCTATGTGGATGTATCCCAATATGGGTGAACCATGTAAAATTGATTTGTATCGGGCATTCTTGAATTGTTGAGCCAAAAGTCCTATTTTGAGTTTTATTTCTTATTTTGGTAATCACAAATATATTCATATATGTTTTTCGTACTGACTTTGTTAATTTGTACTGACTTTGTTAATCGTACTGACTCTGTCAATCATATTGACTCTGTCAATCGTACTGACTCTGTCAATTGTACTTACTATGTTAATCGTACTGACGCTGTCAACAGTACTGACTCTTTCAATCATACTGACCCTATCAATCTTACTGACCCTGTCAATCATACTGACCTTGTCAGTTATACTGACTCTATCAATCGTACTAACTCTCTCAAGCGTACTGACTCTGTCAATTTTACTTACTCTATCAATTGTATTGACCCTATCAATCATACTATCTTTTGTGCATAATACTCATTTTTCATCAATTCAATATATTTCACTATGTCATACATATAGTACTCATATTTTACTTTTATGAAATGCATATTTTTATCTTTTATTAAAACACAGGTTTTATATCAAGCGTACTCATGATTATCATTTTTATATATCATTTTTTAACCAAAATGATATCATGGAGTTAGTTATAAAATAATCAAAATGATGTCGTGTTTTCTGTTTCAATATGACCGTTATAATGCATGGTGTCCAAGTCCCTCCGAGTTTTCCTGAGAAATATTACTTTTGGAGGAAATATGGCCATTGGAACCTGAGGCCTATAAATAAGAGGTCATTTGAAGCTAAGAAAACAACCGAGACAATTTTATCATTCTTTTCATCAATCTAGTTCTACAAAGAGATGATATGACTTCTATCTTCCATCGTGCGAAATCCTTGATATTAAAAAACCTGAACATATCGTTCTTAGTTTTTTTATTTTATCAAGTGCTTTTTTTTTGCTTTTTGCGACCTATTAGGTGATAATGATTGAGGGAATCTATGGATAGGTAGATGGTGATACCAATATTTGTATCGAGGGCTTCCAAGTGATTGAAATATAGAGATGTCGACTACCTACAAAATATAGGGCTTGCAGGGATAACAAGATAGATGTAATGACCACCGTATCGAGGGCTTGCGGGGATAGAAATATAGACGTGATGATCATCGTATTGAGGGCTTACCAAGGTGATGGTAAGACAGACCTCTTATCCTAGGTGAAAGGATACCTTTCTCTTTGGTATAAAATAATTTTAATACTTTTACTTTTCTGCTGTCGTTTGTATTAGAAAGGGATTTTTTTGTTTACATTCTTCATTTCATATTCATTTGTAATTGTTTCAATTACAATTATATTGTTACATATTGTATCAATAGATTCTATACGATTTATGATAGAATCTCTCACTATTGTATTACTATGATTATTGTATTCATTTGAATGCAATTGTTTTACTTTAATTATAGTATTACACCATATCATACATTTATATTCAAATCATTTGTGGCTAATTGTATTTGTTGTGAATTGTATTATTTTAAGATCATTTAAACTAATTTATTATGTGTTTAAATACAATGTTTTTAAACCTACAATCCACCCCCCTTCTTGTATTGTATCATATAATATACATATATATCTATATATCGATCCAAAAATTGGGATCAAAGGAGGTTTCCACTAAATTTTTTACTTCTTTTTATAATTTTGTTTCTATTACAATTTTTTGTTTCAACTACTTACTTCACTAACGTGTGGAGTGGAAAAGATTTTGTTTTATTAGATGGAAAGAATGTATATTGGATCAATTGAAAATCTAAATCCAACCAGACCACCAATCTATGATGGGAATGATTATGAGTACTGGGGAGATCGAATGAAGACATTTGATATCAATACTGGTGTAGACAATTTTATTATGCTTACTGGAGGTTACAAAATTCATGACAAAGAAGTTAGTACTTTAACATATCAAGAGAAGCAAGAATATCAATTGAATCACAAGGTACACAATACATTATTATGTTCAATGACCAGGAATATATACAGCCAAATATCATCTTGTAAAGCAGCCAATTGTATTTGGATGAAATTGGATGTCACACATTTTGGTACATCTATGGTTATGGAAACAAGAAGAGAAATTCATTGAGCATAGTATCAGGGAATTATTTTTCCTTATTGTGAACCAGTATGTAAAGTACAACAAAGATTTATGAAAATTGTCAACATATTGGAATCTATGGGAGAAAAAGGTCTTGATGATGAAGCTCTTGTAGACAAAATTATTAATATAATTCCAAACAAATGGGAGTAAAAAAGGACACCTATTGATGAAAACAGAAAAGTCTCTTAGATAACTCTTGATGAACTCTTTGGAACTCTTCTGCTACACGAGACAAGAATTAATAGAGATGCTGATTTCAATAAGAAGATAAATGGAAATGGAAGTGTAGCTTTTACTACTACATATAAAGCTAAAACACCTGAATGGATTACAATATCCAATGCTAAGAAAGTTGTTATGTCAGAATCAAGTGATTTTAATCATTCAGATAATGAGTTTTCCAATCTTGCTCGAAGGATGAACCAGATTGTGGGAAATAAAGACTTACAATACATATTCAAAAATAAAGATATGAAGGATAAGAAATATTCATAGGTAACATGTTATGAATGCAATAAAGTAGTTCATATAAGACCAGATTGTCCTTTATTGAAGAGAAATGACAGAAAAGAGACACATTATGAATGAAATAAGAAAAATTATTACAAGACAAAGAAAAAGAAAGACTTTAAGGTAAATGATACTTGGAGTGCATGTAGTGGTGATTCTAAAGACGATTCTTACAAATATGAATCTTCAGGACAAAGGAATATTGGACTTATATCCAGACTACCAATTAAAGATTGACGATTCATGGATAAGTTACCCAAAACTGATGCTATTACAAATGTATCCTTAAATGTGAATTATACTGATAATAAATATTATAAATCTTTGAATGATGAGACTTCATCATCAGAAGATAATACATTACCGTCTTATGAATAAGTGTTTGAGTTTGCAAATCTACTTGAGAATGGAAATTCTATATTCCAGAAAAGGATCGATATGGAAAATTCTAGAATTTCTATTTTAACTAAAGAAGTATCAGATTATTCCAATAATCTTGATATGATAACATTTGATTTTAAAAGTATTTTAAAAACCCTTTGATAAATTCAATTCAGATAAGGATAAACTTTCAAAAGATCTTGAAAATGTAATTTCAAAGAAAAAAGTTTTTGAGACTAACTCTAGTTCGAAAAATAATGTTTTCAAGGATAAAAACAATGTTTTATAACTAAAATCAGAGATTTTTTCCTTGATGAAATGTTTTTCAAACTTTACCTATGGATTGGAAAACATTGATAAAATGTATTCTCATATTTGACATTTGAGAAATCATTTTGGTATTGGTTATACTCATTCGAAACCGGTTTCTAGTAATAACAATTTTATTCCTCAAATTACCCCTTTTTGTACTATGTGTCAATGTGGTGGACACTGGAAAAGAAATTGATCCTATAACACAAATTAGTCTTTAGGATTTCATAAAGCTCATTTTGAAAAACAAATGTGGATTCTTAAATTTCTTTTATCTATCCCTTCTGGATCCAAGCAAGTTTGGATTCCGAAAAACTAATTTTTTCTTTTTCAAGAAAATAAGAAGTGTACCAACAACAAAAACATTTGGTACATTGATAGTGGTTATTACCGACATATGACCGGAAATAAATATTTCATTAAAAATATTATCGAAACAAAAGGTGTAAAAGTTACCTTCGGAGATAATTCTCAAGGAATGATAGTTGGAATAAAAAATATTGTTTTTCTTGGAAAAGGTATTATTTCGAAGGTTTTATTTGTCAAAGGTCTTAAGAACAATCTCATCAGCAAAATTCAATTATTTGATTAAGGATACCTTGTGAATTTTAGAAATGATAAATGTTTAGTTCACAATTCCAAGGATGAATTCATTCTATCTACCCTTAGGCAGGAGAATGTATAAACTATTAACATAGAAAACCATAGGAGCCAAAATTTAACATGCTTAAGTGTAAAAGAATACCAATCATGGCTATGGAATATAATACTATGACACTGAAACCTAAGAAACCTTTGTAAGCATTCAATGAAAAGACATGTAAAGGATCTACCAGATCTTAAATTTTATTCTTCAAAGGTCGGTGACCCTTGTCAATTTGTCATGTAACATAAAACTAGCTTTAAATCAATCAATGAAGTTGTAAATTCCAATACATTACAGCTAGTGAATATGGATCTATTTGGTCCCTCGCAAACTGATAGCATCGGAGGGAAATACTATGTATTTTTTTTAGTTGATGACTTTACTAGATTTACATGGTTCTATTTTCTGACATAGAAATCTGAAGACAATTTCTATTTCAAAAATTTTTGAGCCCATGTAAAAAATGAGAAAAAATTACCATTGAAAACTATTCATAATGACCATGGTGGTGAATTTCAAAATTCAGATTTTGAAACTTTTTGTAGTAGGAAAGGTATTACTCACATTTTTTTAGCACCAGGAACTTCTCAAAAAAATGGTGTTGTTGAGAGAAGAAATCACATTCTTCAGGAAATGAAAAGAACTATGTTGACTGAATACTCAATTGCTATTCAGTTTTCAGCTGAAGCTGTTAGTACTGCATGTTATACTATAAATCTTGTTTTAACTAGACCATTTCTTAACAAAACACCTTATGAATTTTGGACTGGATGAAATCCTAATGATTCATAACTCAATGTTTTTGGATTAAAAGTATTAATTTTGAATACTAAAGAGAATCTAAATAAATTCACTCAAAAATATGATGAAGGAATCTTTCTAGGCTATTCTACAACTTTTAATGCTTATAGAGTTTTCAATAAAAATACTTGTACTGTTTAAGAGATAGTTCATGTTAAATTTGATGAAACTAATCATTTTGTTTTCAAAAAACCCCATCCTACATCTATGGATGTGTTTTAAAAAACTGATTATCAACAATTTTTAGAAGATCCTTCTGATAAGGAAGATGTTGAAGACAATGTTTCTAATGCATTAACCCTAGAATATTTCCTACCCTATGTTGATGAATAGGTTTTAAAAAACCCAAATCAATTTCTTCTTAGGAATAATCCCAATGATATTATCATTGGTGATGTAAATAAACCTGTAAAAACCATAAATTCCTTAAGAAATGAAATGTAACACCTTTCCTTTCTTTCCCAATTCATACTTAAAAGTCCAAGTGATGCTTTAGGTGATGACGATTGGATTAAACCAATGCAAGATGAACTAAATTAATTCGAAAATAATCAAGTCTTGAATTTTGTTGAAAGACCTCAATAAACAACTGTAGTTGGTGTAAAATTGGATTTCATAAATAAATGTGATGAAAATGGAATCATTGTAAGAAATAAATCAATACATGTTGCTAAGGGATATAATCAACAAGATGGAATAGGATGTGAAGAAACAATTCCTCCTGTATCTAGACATGAATCTATTATTATTCTATTAGCTTTTGCAGTATACTTTAATTTCAAATTATTTCAAATGGATGTTAAATGTTCTTTTTTAAATGGTTTTGTTCAAGAAGACGTGTTTGTTGAACAACCACCTTGTTTTATAGATTCAAAATATCCTAATCAAATTTTTAAACTTACCAAAGATTTATATGGTCTTAAACAAGCCCCTAGAGCATGGTATGATAGACTTAAGATATTTCTTTTACAAAACAATTATGAAAAAGGTACAGATGGTCCAATCCTTTTTATAAAAATGGAAAATAAAAATGTTTTGATTGTTCAAATTTATGTTTATGACATCATATTTGGATTAACTCCGCAATACTTAACTGATTCTTTTGCGAATTTAATGAAATCTTAGTTTGAAATGAGTATGATGGGTGAGTTAACATTCTTTTTAGGTTTTCAAATTTCACAAGGACCAGAAGGAACCTATATATCTCAACATAAGTATATCAAATACTTACTCAAAATGTATGGGTACGACAATACAAAAAGTAATAGCACTCCAATTGATACCTCTAATACACTTGATCTTGATGAAACTGGGAAACCAGTAGATCAAACAACATTTAGTGGTATGATAGGAAGTTTGTTATACATGAAAGCCAATCGACAAGACTTAATGATTTACGTATTATTATTTTCAAGATAACAATCAAATCCAAAAGAGTATCATTTAACATTTGTGAAAATAATCTTTTGGTATATAAAAGGGAATTTAAATTTAGGTCTTTTATTATTCTTCTGGAAATGATTTTATTTTAAAATGTTTTTAAGAGGCTTACTTTGGTGGTTGTACAATGGATATAAAGAGTACATTAGGAAAATTTCATTTCATAAGAGATTCATTGGTTTATTGGTCATATAAGAAACAACACCAAGTAGCACATTCCACTGTTGAAGCCGAATATGTAGCAGTTGGATGTTGTTGTGCTCAAGTGTTGTGGATAGAACACACACTCACTGGCTATGGTTTGAGATTTTCCAAAACTCAAATTCTATGTTATAGTACTAGTGCCATATCTCTTAGTAATAACCCATCAAATCAATCTCATGAAAAACACATAGATATTAGGCATCACTTTCTTAGGGATCACACAAAAAGAAGAGATATTATTTTACAATTGATCAGAATGCATGAAAAACTTGCTGATATTTTTTAAAAAAAATTACCTTTCGATAGATTTGAATTAATAAAACAGATGCTAGGAATGATTATATTAAAATAATCTTTCATATCCACTTCATATGTTACACTTCACCATATATTAAAAAACTCCTCTTAACAGGGGGAGAACATTTTACCTAATTATTTTTATGATCCTTATTTGTTTATTCTTTTGATATTTATTTTATCTTTCTATTTATCGTCTTGACTGTCCAATTATAATTTTAACCTTTTGTTTGAAATCATGTCTGCATATTTACCATATTGATTTTCTTTCACTCAGTACGTCAACCTATGGTAACAACTTTGTTTTCCATCGGCACATCAACCTATGGTAACAACTTTATTTTTCATCAGCACGTCATCCTATGGTAATAACTTTGTTTTCCGTCAGCACATCAACCAATAGTAACAACTTTGTTTTCAATTGGCACATCAACCCATTGTAACATCTTTGTTTTCCATTGGCATGTCAACCTATGGTAACAACCTTTGTTTCCATCAGCACATCAACCAATGGTAATGAATTTGTTTTCCATCGGCACAGAAACCAATGGTAATGAATTTTTTAATCGGTTTGACAACCAATTGTAATGAATTTGTTTTCCTTTGGTTTGACAACCTATGGAAATGACTTTGTTTCCATCATCATGTTAACCTATAGTAATGACTTTGTTTTCCATCAGTATGTCAACATATTGTAATGTCTTTATTTACCTTCAGTTTGACAACCAATAGTAATGAATTTGTTTTCCATTGGAATGAAAACCTATGGTAATGTCTTTGTTTTTCATCAGTCTCAAAACAAATCATTTTATTTTCCCATTCCATATATGCTTTTAATTTCTGTTATTTTTATTGTATTATATTGCGATTAAACCAATGATTTCCTAAGAATCTCCGACAGGTTCATTATTTCTTTCTTTTGTTTTGTTTTTTTATCATTTTATTGTTTATCATTAAAAAAAACCCCTTTTAAATCTCCAGTGTTGGAGTTTTTGATCTTCTTATCAAAACTGTAGAAGTCCAAAAGTCAACTTTCTTTGACTATAAATAGAGCCCTCCCCTCCCCAAACCCACACCAGTTTTCAGATTTCTTTCTGAAGCTCACCCTCTTTGTTTTAAGAGTCTGTACGATCTTCTCTTTGCTTCGCCTATATGTCTTAGTCCTTTTCCAACACTCCTGCCAAAATTTCTAAGATGACATTTTCAGTGAAAAACTTCTTCAGAGAAATGATAGTTTCTCAGGGCTTCATTGATACATGTGATTCTACAATTAATAGGATTATTTTGTTTCAAGTATGGGAACATCTTTGTGCTGAGAAACCTGTTTCCCATGATCCGACTCTTTTTTAATAGGTTAGTCAGTTCTACAAAATCATATGTTTTGACAAGAACATGACAATCAACATTGTTGTGTACGATATAAAAATATCAATGTCTATGAAACAAGCATCTCAATTTATCAATGATTCCACAGAAGGTGATTCTTTTTTTCCATCTCATAAAATACTAGATAAAGTTGGTACATTTAACAGAGAAAGATCTGAGAAATTTTTGTTTCTAATAAATAATGAAAAGTGAAAGGTATCACAATATCTCTAAATAAAAGGTTTGTTGTGCTTTAGAAACAAGTATTTCTTATCCAAATGAAAGGGCATAGAGAAACTCTTACGGTTTCTGATATCTTCAGGCTATACTATCATGTAAACCAGAGAAAGGTAAATCTCATGGGATACATCATTGAAACAATCAAAAATGTTAAGTCAGGAGAGATCAAGTATCATTTGATCATGTATCCATCTATTATTACTAAGTGCATTCTTGAGAGCCTAATGTTCTGTAATATTCCTCTCAAAGGACAGTTGAAAGAACTGAAGCCTTCCCGGATTAGTAAGAGTACGCTAAAAAAGATATGTGTTTGTTTTTATATCGATTCAAAACATTTTGTTAATGATTATGAAGCTGAATAAGCCCCAAATCAATTGGAACATAAGCCATTTGAAGTAAATCCAACTTTTTATTCTCCTTAGAAGTCAGATCACAAAATCATTTTTAAGCCAAAGAAGAATCCAAAATACACCAAGGAGGTTTTGTCCAAGTGGAGAAAGGAATGAGAACAAAGAAAAGAAGGTGATCCTATGTTCAGTCTTAATCAAGTAGAAGCCTTAGCTGAGAGGATAAGGGTAGAGGATACTCTTCAGGCTAAAAATAAAAAGAATAATCTTTTGAAATGGAAAGTGCAAGACTTTGATGTTTCTAAAATCATGAAATTGGTTGTGGTGGCCAATGCTCAACTAACAGAAGAATTGCATCAATAACCTATCGTATAGAGTATTCTAGAAAAAGAGAATGGAAAAAAAAGTTTTGGACGAAGATCAGGAAGATGAAGAAGAAAGAGATTTTCATTTGGAATTTATTCAGAGATAAAAAACGAGTAGAGAAGAATATTTTGAAATTCAAAGTGAAGGCATTCAACAAAATCTTCATGCTGATCAAGCACCAGCTTAATCACTTGAAACCCCTTCAGAAATATTTCCTTCTCAAGTGAAGCAAGGTGCTCAAACTTCTCAAACCAAAAAATTTATTGTTATTAGTGACGAAGTGGAAGAAGAAAGAATGGAAAAGGAAAAGGAAAAAGGAAAATAGCCAGTTGAAGACTCAAGCCAATCAAATGAACTAGATTCATATGATGAGGATACTGAATCAGAATGCACAATTTCTCTTACGAAAAGTGATTACCTTGTTCATGTATTGAGAAGAATTGAGAAGACTATGCCTTATTTTCCTATACATGAAGAGAAAATTTATTTCATTACTTACCATGAAAGGAAGATGTTTGGTTCTATAAGGGAACTCAGAAAGAAAGTTTTTTCAATAGAAGCCAACTTAAAAGTAATATTTGAATGTACTGCAGCCCATAAGAAGGCTTGAAATAGTATGAATAAGTGGTCATACAAAACATAATTCTCAGTAAATTATCATGAAATATCTATTGAATACTTTAGAAGGCTTTCATATGATCTTCTTATTGCTTTCAATAATATTCACAAAGAAACTATTGAAAGGCTGAATCAGGTGTCAAAAACTCATGGAGTCGATATCTCTTAAATTAAAGAGATGCAATAAAGAATGAATTCATTTTAGTCATATTTTTTGAAGCTTTGATCTTTCAAAGATGAAATAGTTTTGTTGAAGAAGAAAAATTCCATGTTATCTCAAGACAATAAGAATATGAAAAAAAGAATTGATATTGTTGAAAAAGTAATCAGAGATCAATAAGAGACTATCAAGAATCAGGATCAGCTTTTTTTTATCAACAAGAGCTTATCATATCCCAGGGTGATTCTATCTCCAATGATAAGAAGGAAATAAAAAAGATGACAACTATTCTTCATGAGATGATCAGGAAAGAAAAAGAAAGAGAAACAAATTAATGGTTTTTTTTATCTTTCTTTCTTAATTCACTTTTCATATTCTATAGACTTTTGTTATCTCAATGAGGTTTATGTTCTCTTTCCCATTGGCTAGAATTTTCTTTTTTTTTCTCTTTATCCTTTTCAAGAAAATCAAGATTACCCCATTCTTTTTGAAAATCACAAAGGGGGAGAATGTTTTACAAAGGGGGGGAATGTTTTATAAGGGGAATAATGTTTTAATCAAATACTTCTAAATCATGAAATTTTTATGAGTAAAATCTTTAGGAAAGTTTATACCTAATGGGGATTTAGTTGTATTCAATTTCATATTCAGAAGATTTTTCAATAACTCAGGGGGAGATAAGTATTTATTTTTGTTTTTAATTTGTGTTTTCTGATTTCCATAAAGGGGGAGATTGTTGAGTAAAAATTCCTCTTTTGAATTTTATTTCATGTTTTGGAAATCACAAATCTATTCATATATGTTATTCATACTGACTATGTTTATCATAAAAACTTTTTTAATCATACATACTTTATCAATCATACTAACTTAGTCAATCGTACTGACCCTGTCAATGTACTGACTGTGTCGCTCGTACTGACGATGTCAATCGTACTGACACTGTAAATCGTACTGACCCTGTCAGTCGTACTCACTCGGTCAATCGTACTGACCCCGTCACTTGTATTGACTCTATCAATCGTACTGACTATGTCAATCATACTGACTCTGTCATTCGTACTGACTCAGTCAATCGTATTGACCCTGTCAATCATAGTGACTTTTGTGCATCGTACTCACTTTGAATCATTTCAATATATTGCACTAAATAATACTAATAGTACTCATATTTTACATTTATCACATTCATGTTTTTATCCTTTATCAAAACACATGTTTTATATCAATCATACTCATGATTATCATTTTCATATATCTATTATTTTACCCAAAATGATGTAGTGGAGTTAGAAATAAACTAATCAAAACAAGGGATTTTTTTCTCTTTCAATATGACCGTTATAATGCCAGGTGTCTAAGTCCCTCTGTGTTTTTAGAGAAATAAGACTATTGGAGGAAATATGGCCATTGGAACCGGAGGCCTATAAATAAGAGTTCAATTGAATTTGAGGAAACAACTGAGTGTCTTTGATCATTCTTTGCATATATCATCTTCTAGGAAGATATGTTGTGACTTCTCTCTTGCTTCGTGCGAAAGCCTTGAGATTAAAAAATGTGAATGGCTCGTTCTTACTTTGTGTATTTCATTAAGTTCTTTTTTTTTGATTCGTGCGACCGATCAGGTGATAACGATCAAGGGCTGCTAAGGATATGAAGATGGTGATATCGATCTTTGTATTAAGGGCTATCAAGTGATTGAATGAAAGAGGTGATGATTACCTACAAAATCGAGGGCTTGCTAGGATAACAAGACAGACATACTGATCATCGTATTGAGGACTTGCGGGGACAGCAAGATAGACATAGTGATCATCTTATCGAGGTCTTGCGGGGATAGCAAGACAGACGTAATGATCATCATATTGAGGGCTTGCCAAGTGGGTGGTAAGAGAGACCTCTTATCCCAGGTGAAAGGTTACCCTTCTCTTTGGGATAAAAGAATTGTAATAATTTTACATTTACGCTGCTATTTGTATTACAAAGGAAATTGTTTTGTTTACTTTTTTCATTTCATATTCATTTGTAATTCTTTCAATTACAATTATACTGTTACGTATTGTATCAATAGATTCTATACACTTTATGATAGAATCTCTCACTATTGTATTACTCTGATTATTGTATTTATTTGAATGCAATTGTTTTACATTACTTAATGTATTACATCGTATCATACCTTTATAATCAAGACAATTGTGGCTAATTGTATTTTTTGTGAATTGTATTAGTTTAAGACCATTTAAACTAATTTCTTAAGTGTTTAAATATTATGTTTTTAAACCTAAAATTCACCCCTCTTGTATTGTTCCATCTAATATACATATATATCTATATATCGATCCAACATTAATTTATATTCATACATTGCTACAAGAAAGGGGGAGAGTAGATTTTTTATTGAAAATGAATCAAGAAATAAATGGGATGTTTTTTTAATCTACATACCCCGATTCACCCCTTCTAATGGTATTTAACCATGTTTGGTCCACATAATTGTTTTTTGTTCCTTGATCAAATCCTGATCTACCATTGAATACGTGTGTTAAATGGGTATGTGTTAGTGGATAACCATTATATATTTAATTTTATGTAATATTTAATACGATGTCATAACCCAATTAAGATTCTATGTTATATATGTGGAGATATCATCATGTCAATTAAAACCCCAATTGGAATGAGATAAATCTACCACGAACAATGGACATGTCTAGGTATGTCATCTAAGATTGATCATTTTGGGACTACCTTCTCCATGATTCACATCTTGAATATAATTTCAATTGAAATATTTATTATGGTTTGATGATCAATCTCTATACTCTTTATTCTATTATAGAATATGTGAGGAATTCATAGTCGATCAATAAATCGATAATGCATTTAGTTTTATTGTGACCCGTCCTTCAATATACCAGTGAATTGGTTACATGGATAGGTTCCTTAAGGAATGTGTGTCTAAAATATTCATAATATTTTTAATATTCATAAATTTATATTCTAAAACTCCTCCTTGAAAACTAAAATCTTGAGTTACGTATCCTTGAGGTCTGAGATCATTCCACATGGGTTTTCAACATGGTTTAGTTTTTTATACTTGATGATCTGTATAGTTCTCCGTCAACAACCCTATGGTTTGAACGTCCTTTCTATTTTGAGGAAAATGTATAATAATTTATCTTTGATTCATGATGTGATTGAATGGATGGTGTTTTTGATTGATGGTAACATCGTTTGGGTGTGTGCATTCTTTTGATATGCTTATATAATCATTGATTCCGTATATATTTCTAGATAATCAATTTAACAAAAAATTTACTAAATAGATATCTCTATATGTTTTCTAATATATGATCATAATTAAATTCATTTAACATCATAAAAATATGAACCCTATTACATGTGTTACTATTCCATTGTATGTTATACAGGTTATTCATGATAGGTTACTATTGTGTTATAATTACCTCTTGGAGGGTAAGTGTGCATAACATGTGGTAATTATGATGGTTTTACCTTACAATGGGTAAGATCATGATTTCATTATGACCAAATCAAGAGCTTGATTCATTGTGGATACAAAGTATACATGTCAAAACATAACGTCAGTATGATAATGAGTTCATGTTTTCTGGCCATTATTATTTCATAACTCTATGCTCAATTCCATATGAATAGTTGAGTAGTATATCACAATCCATGTGGGTCGTTCTTGATTTATTTTCATATAATTTATTTTACTCTAGTCTTGTATCATAAGTAGGTATCATCGAGGATTGTGGTTTCATTGTTAGTGCATGGGTTCACAGTATATTATTATTATGATTTATTTTTATTTTATTATAATAAAAAAATAAAATTTCAATACTTGTTAAAAATATATGGGGTCATAAGTGGTGTAATTATAGGTTTTATTACTCATAATATACATTGTAATCTCAATGCACATGGATACATCAAAAATTTTGTTCAAAGAAAGGTTATAGAGCCCATGATAGATTTGAACAATGGAAAATGATGCTCTTTGTGGGACATATATAGACAATTTAGGATTCCATGTTATTATTTACTTAACTACTGAAAATATCATCTGGTTTCAATTTCCACATTAGGCTCATTTATATTTATGAATTATAAGATATTTTTATCCATGATAGTTTCTTATTTGCTTGTTATCTTTTGTTGTTATTTTCTATTTATGTTATAGGTGTAATGATACGATACTGAGCGTATAGTATCTGCACCGAGTGTACTATGTCCCTCACTTCAGGATGGTAGACAATTTCTTATGGGGTGGAATACATGGTCCTTTCACTATCTAACATACAACTAGCGTTTTGCGTCTGGGCATTAAAAATCGTATCACATCACAATTTTACACTATTTCATTAGAGTAATCAAGGTTATTGTATAATGGAGATAGCTTCAAGGGATTTTGGTAGATAAATTTTCATGTTTCTAGATACATAATGTGTGGTATAACAATATGTTATCATTAATTATATTGGCTTAAATATTTTATGAGGATTCATGTGTGTTCATACAAAATAAACTGGTACATGGGTTCACATGCCATATATATAAATAATGGGTTCTATAAACTATTTCTTTTATATAATTCCTTTATTAGTTAAATATGATTAGGAAAGGGTTCTATTTAATGAATTTATGATATTTCTATTTCTATTCTCTTATGATGTATCCATTGGAATCAATTTTTAGAACCCGATAATTCATGTATGTATTTTATATATAGGTGATGTGACTACTATGAACTCACAGAGGTAATGGATAGTACTAGGAGGGATATAAAATTTTTCATGGGTAGACTCCTCATAGAACCTTATGTGATTCCAATGAATGATTGAGATTTATCATCATGAATTCATATTTTATGTGTTTCATTATCATTTTAGTATATGTTACTCCACGAGAGATTGCTTTAAACTCTAGATAGCATGGGTCATGATTCACCCCTCGGAAAGGATGGCCCTGTTAAACCGCCATCAGTGTTATAGGTTATAATAAATAATTATCACGCACATACTCAAGCGGTGCCGAAAATGGGCCAGTCATAGCAAAGAGTCCTTTCATTAGTATCTACTTAGGATGAAGGGGCACAGAGGTCCATGTAAGAAAATGATAGAGACATCTATATCATATATCCAATATCTATTTAGGTTATTGTAGGGTATTATGTTGTATATTAGTAGATTTAAATAATTATGAATGTCTTCAACCATAATGATACACCTGATGGATTGAAGGTAAGGCTAGAAATGTTCATTCTAATCGACTAGCCTGGTGGTGGTGGTGGGTGATGAGACAGGTTGACAGACAAGAGGGACTATCCTAGGTGCCTTAAATCACCGATTCTTTATGGAATTCACTATCAATATTATGAATATAGACCAATAATACGAGTTCATGGGGTTACAATAGGATTCCATGATGGTATCATCATCCACTTCTTATTTCACTAATCTACTTCACTTTTCTCCTCTCCTATATTGAATTTCATTGAGGGATCTTCATTTTGAAATTGTTTTTTGTACTAAAATCTAGATACTCATTAATACCATTGATTTAAATAAATTACTTCAGGATCTAGGTAGTCTTTTACTATCGATAAAGTCTTGGATGAACATCAAGAAGCCGTTTTCGGTCACCATATAATGCATATGTAATTTGACCTCCTCCTACAAGAGTGAGTCTCTCAACTAGTATAATGGAGATGAAAACCTAGTATTTATACTAGGGATGTGTTTTGAAGGTGTAGTATATTGTGTCTTTTTTTTCAATGGTGGATTTCAATATTATTTCAACTATGGGAGTGTCTGTAATTATCACATGTTTTTCATAACACCATAAAGATAATTTTATTAGTGTAGGAAGGTGGGGCATATTTCAATGTATTGATTAAATTATTAAAGGCCCTAGTACATAAGGGTAAATATAATACATGGTCTATTACCAAGGTCACTATCTGGGGCATGTAATAGAAGGTTTAGATGATGATGACTAAAACATGTCATATGTCTTAGGGAAAGATTCATGTTTATTCTATTGATCAAACACTAATGGATGGTGGTGAAAGTACATCTACTATATATTGTATGATTTCGGTCACATCTATATTTTCAATAGCCTTGATTTATATTTGTGTTTCTCATTTCCCTATATCTTCATAATTATTTTCTTTTATTGACCTACCAGTGATATTTACATTTAGGTTTCTTTCCCCTGATACATAGTTTGTTATGAAAGAGTGTTATCTTCAGTGGAAAACATATTTAACTATAATAGTTATAAATTCCATAAAGATGTGTGACATTATGATTTTAATGATTATGAGAATTGGTGTGATTATTTTCCTAGACAAGATGACTATTTTTCATGATCACATTGATTGCAATATTATACATTATAATTTTCATATCTTAAAGGGTGGAATACATGATAAATAGTAAATATGAACTAGGATAAGGTAGAGTTATTATATACATAATTCATCTTGAAAAAATCATTCTATATATTATATTCTTGGATTTATTGGTATGATCAATATTACACCAATATTATTCTACTACAGTTCTGGATCTCTATTAAAAAATATTTCATAATGACTTCATAAGAATCCCAAAAATAGAGGTGGTTACATTAATACTGAACTCATGGAAAGTTCATAACCTATTTATATAACACATCATCATCTAAAATTAATAATGTTTATGTTTTTCAAGGTATAAATTGGAGAAAAGGAATTAAAAGGATTTATCATGATGAGTACCACACCATGGGAAGAACATAACTTATTATCCAAGAAAGATGATGCTATTCTTCATCAATGTGTAGATTATTGAAATTTGAATCATGTGATAGTTAATAAGAGATATATTTTTCCAAACATTTATGATATATTCAATTAATAATAGGGATCTTGCAGGTTCTCCAAGATTTACCTTCTTATCAGGCTATCATTGTTGTGGGATAGAGTGAAAGAAAATTCGAATGAAATCTTTTTTAGAGTAGTTTTCGTATATCCATGTACGTTTTAATAACATATTTATATTAAAATGTACCATTAATTTTCATTCACTTATTGATAAATATGATCCTCCCATATTATTAATCATAAAAAATGTTTTCTGTTGATGACATATTAATCTACTCACTAGAACAATACTACGATTCCAGAAATCATCAAATAGTTTTGAATATATATCGAACACCTCATATTTTTTTCTAACAATAAAAGTAGACGTTTTTATTTAATAGGGTATGTTTCTTGGTAATGTGGGGATTGTGATATTTATATCTATATACATGAAAAAAGTAGAGTATTTATGTCCTGGAAATGTCCCTGAAATATGTTTTAGATCAGAAGGTTTCTAGATTTCATAGAAAACTCTAGATGTTTTATAAATGTCTTATTTCATTTATGAAAACCAATTATTACACTAATTATTAATATAGTTAAGTTTCAAGGTTCCAAATAGTGTAAATATTCATTGATGAGTTGAAGAGGAGGTTCAGTACATGTCTTTTTGTGATACATCCCATGTTATGGATCTTTTATTCTATATACTGTATTGGATCAGTAATTTTTTTTGTGGGATGTACTAATGCCGAGTGAGATGGTATTAGTTTATGTAACATGGCTACTTTAAGTACATGAGTATATCTTTCTAACAAATTACAAGGATATGGAATCCATGGTACATGATTTGATCTGTTGGCGACACTATCACTTCAGTGAGTGGTTTATTATCTACACTAACAAAAATGTCAACCACAATATCATTATAATGTGTAAAATCAATTTGAGATAGATTCACTGGGTACATTAACAATATATTGTTGACTATGAGATGAATTAATTTTTTTAAAAGTTAAATTCATACTAGATTCACTTTTCATTATGATGAAGATATCTTAGGAGTACAGTGATAGACCATTATAGGAACAATGCTGTTGAATGAAATTTTTATTTATCTAGATGATGGATTATTCCATGGATTATGGATCAATTAAGTGTTCTATATTAGTAGTTAAATGTAAATTTTTTGATCATGTAGAGGCTAAATGGAATATGGTTCTAATTTGTAGTTTTTTATTTGGATAACTGGAAGCACGTGACCTAAAATTTGTATTTTTTTTGACAAAAATGATGAAATCCTGGATTATTGAAGCATTATAGCCCCTGATTCCATTTGATAGAAGTTAATGATAGCATTACATACATATAAGTGGAAGGTACATCCAGGGGATAACAAATATACCATGATTTCATGCAGCAGTTCTAGTATTTTGGGATGGAATTAGACATTGCAGGATATTTTTGCAGATGCCTTACATTCCAGTTGATCATTACTAAGAAAAATTATCCACGTGGTTTTCTCCAAGATACATTCTATTCCCATATGGATGTTGGAGTATTTAGATATGGGATATTTTATTTGTTTACCTATGAATCTAAATAAACATCATCATTTCAAGGTGATTTTCAATCATGTAATGAATGATTATAATATTTTATCAATATAAGCTACTCATTTCATAGGTGAGTTGGGAAGGATATATGTTTATGATATATTAATCTGAAATTATGTTACAATAATAATTTTATCTTATAGATACTCCATTTTTACATCATTTATTAGATAGGGATAAAGAAAATCCTTGTGGAATTATATGATATTTAGTACAATGTAACATCCTCATACAGATTGATACTCAAAAGAGACAATTCTAAAACCATAGGATATGCATTGATCCTAGGATCTTTGCATCCATAAATATTTTTATAATCCCATATACTTATTATATTTCATATAGAACAATATTTACAAAGATTTTATTTAGAAGGAACAATTTCTATATCTTTATGGTATGCCATGTAATTTACTGATTTTATGAAACAAAGATGGTGATGTATTAGTTTTTGGGAAAAATATAGTACATGAGTATTCCTTGTCAGTGTAGATAATTGATAATTTTTTTATCATATCTTTAATCAGAATGAATTCATATGCTAACATTGGTTGGAGATCATTTGAGTTTTCTGTTGGTGATCTGGTTTTTTGGTGAGTGACTCCTCGACTATTCTATCTGTATTTATGGAACAAATAGAATCTACAAAAATCTATATTTGACCCATAGATACAATCAAGTAGTTTTGGAGTATTTCTTACCATCTATATATTCATTCAATTTATCAAGGAATGTACAAAAAGTTTCATGTGTCTCATCTACAGTGGTAAAATCTCAATCACAAACATGCCATCGACTATTACGATGATTAGAATAATTTAGATGTATCATATATGAAATATCCTATAAAAGTACATGCTTTCTCAGACAATTAATTTTATAGTTTTGGGAGTTTTGGTGTTTAGGATGTGTTTTGAAGGGGATCCAAATGTTTTTAGTAGATTATAGACATGTAGTAGATCCTCTTCCATTAATACACAACATGTATTATATGAACAACATGTAATGGTGGTTCATATATTTTAAATCTAACTGATTCATGGAATTAATGAAGGTAATTGTGAATATGTGTGATAAATTACATATAGTGAATGTGAAATTCAAGATGATTAATAAGTAATGTTTTAGGTGACATTTCTATTAGTAAAAGTGAAATTATTTATGAATCCTCGAAATTAAACATCTTTAATGTATTCCACATCATGTAAATGGTGGGATCCATGTTTTTAATAACTTTTCATGGCTGAACCTTATCATTAGGAAATAATCTTATCTTCATCCCTTATTTTGGAGGAACCCTAGGACACCTGTGTAGAATATCTATATCCCCCCCATTTATTTGATTCATTGGTTCTACTGGTGATTAATTGGTGGTCAATAGTGAGTTCTTCTCCATTTATTGTGGTTATTATACTTCTCTTCACACAATAATTCATTATTGCAATTTTTTGGTTTGGGTTGTGAGTTAGGATTGATTTTGACAATCATTGGGTGGTTTTTAGGTTGATCTATGGTTTCATGTGGTGAGGTTGTGGGTTGGAGGTGTTTCTTCTTCATTATGTAGTGTGTGGCGAGTCGAAAAAATTCATTGAGGTAGTTTATCCATAATTTATCCTTATTTTGTATCATTCATGATGTTATTTATCTTTTTTATCTATGGATTATGGTTATGGACTTTAATTAATGATAAACAATTGTAAAATTGAAATTGAAAGTGTAATGTTTAATGATTCACATGATTTTATAGATTTGGTATGATTGTGATATGATGGATTGTTTGGGCATGATTACATAATGAAATTTTTATCATCTGGAAGAATTTTTTATGCTATATGATATGTATTGTTATTGATGTGTCTTTGGTGATTGTTGTGATATCATCCAAAAATATAAATTCACTATACACTTATATTGTTTGAATAAAATGGTTCCCTAAGGAATTGGGTTTTTTATAACACCACTAAAAATAAATTGGAATGTCACCAAATCCAAATTTGTAATAAATAAAATAGGTTTTGACATTTTTTTCTGTGTTTCCATGGTTATGGGGTTATGATGTGATGTTGATTTATGGATAGTTCATATAGGGATGAGAGTTTGATGGAAATGATTCTATGGTAGCAAGGTTTTTTGATGGATATGTTTTTAAGGGGTTGGTGGTTTGTTGGACATGCTTTTGTGAAAGAGATGTGGGTTATGAGTCACCATTTATTTGTGTTTTAGAGGTGTTTGTTTTTTTCATTTTATTTTGGGGTTCTTAGATGGAGATTTCCTTGTGAGAGAGGCCCAAGTTGTGATGGAATTAATAATTATTTCATAATGATTAAAATAGAATAGTTTTGGATTGGTTAATGTTGTCGAAAGGGTTAATGAAAAAATAAATTATGGGATATGTGTTAAAATGTTGATTATTCTAATTAATTTCACTAATGGGTTTGATAATGATAATTAGTTTGTGGTGTGATGTAGTTTTCTTGGTGTTATTCATTTAAAAGTTGAAGTGAATGTGTGATGTTTTGAGTTTGATAGTATTTGGTTTTGAACCCCATGATTGTGATTGTGCATGTGGATATATATATATATATATATATATATATATTAGGATTTCAATATTCAACCCACCCATGTCAAGCACTATGTGCCCACACAAATATTGTCATGTGGTTTTTTTAACATCTATTGAGGAGGGTGGATGGCTCGGTACCCACTCTTTCATGCTGTCATTTCCGTGTTAAATAGGTATTACATAGAACATGATGGTGGAAGGACTATTAGTTCCCTAGATGTTGGTTGTGATAGCAATGGTGTCTTCAGGCGATTTGTGATGGTGTCATGCTTCAAAGGTGGAAAGACTAGGTGTCTTCAAATGAGATGTGACCTATCCCATGTATCTATTGGAAAAAATGTGGCTTATGGAGCGGGTAGTTCATGGTGGGAGGGGGAAAAATTATGTAAATCATGTTCATGACACCATACGGTAATGGTTATGATTGTGGATGTGTTATCTCCCATGTTTATGCATAGAAGACATGGTGTGGTTATGACTGTGGGGAAGTGAGTGTAGAAATTTTTTATCACTGTGTGATATGACAGTAATTGCGGTGTGGTGTGGTATTTGGAAGAGATGGAATCACAAGGACATAATATGTTAGAATGTCAGAGTGGAAATCCAATGGGAAAGTTGTGCGAGATACTCATTATTGTTGTTATTAACATTATATTATATTACTTGACATTTTCTATTTGGTGAGAATCACATGGTAAGGTCATGTTTGGATATTACACCTATATATGTTCTGTTTGGTTCTGCTATTTTCTCATGGGTATGTTAGTATTTTTCATTCACATGTGCATGAGATAATTTTATTTTCCCTCGTAGGATAATTTTATGTTCACTATATGTATATGAACTGATTTTCATGTATCCAAGAGAAATACATTGACTATTCTAAATATTATTAGCTTATACTGTAGATAGATATTCTATTTCATCTTTATATTAGCCATGGAATATTTATTTTGGAGAAATTTATCTATATTAGTTTATTTATACATGCATTATGGGATGGTTTTGGGATCCTTTTCAATTATTCCATGTAGTTTATTTGGTTATCCATCTTAACCCATCATTCTATATTATTATAGAGGTAAATTCCAAAAATTTCATGCCATTATTATACCCTTGGTTCTAGTCACCAACCTAAGGCCTATTGGTAGTCGGACTTAGGGATTATTATCATTATCCCCTCGTTTTATTATATTTAGAGGGAGGAATTGTGACAGAGTGGTACTAGAGATGATCGTTGAGAGACAAGATACAAATTAGAGTTACGCATTATAAGTATGGAATGATTTTCTATGTAAATATTATATGATGACCTTAGTGCATGTCATAGGCTATGTAAGATACATTTGTTTAAGAAATCATTATTACCTATTTGAAATATGATAGTTCTTCTTCAATGATTTTTTTCCCATGTAGTTGATGTTTAGTAGACCAAACTAGTTTATCTCTATACGATTGAACTATCATATTAGGATGAGTCTTGGTAGATTATGTCATCTTTTATCTAGAGATAGACTTTGGAGCTGTACAAGGTCAGTTTTATTGAAATAGAGACAAAGAGATGGATGGAGGAGGTCAAGATAACATTCAGTTTTTTGTGGGACCTGGTGGGATATTGGGACCCATTTATGGTTAGTTATATATGTGGAGTTTCGCATCAATGGAGACATTTTATCTATGATTGTAGAAGGAGGAATATTTATTATGGGTGGAAATTCAAAAAGGGTTTATGGAAGAGTTCCATTCATAAACCTGGAAGATAGTAAAGAGTAAAGAGTATATTTCTCTTCAGTAGGGGTTCATGTCAATGTTAGTGTTGGGAATAATGTTCAATTTCCTTATTTATTATCCCCTAAAACTTTTTCAAAGGAGAGTATTCACATTTAAGACGTCTTGAAGAGGAACTCTATAATTCTTCGATGTGTGTAGTTTATATTTTAAAATTTTTGATGTATTTGGAGATTTAGAAGAAGGTGGAGGTGATAGAGAAAAGGAACGCATGAGGTGTTTAACCATGATAAGAGTACCAACATGGTTTCTCTAGTAGAATAGTTGTTAGTTGATGGTATCAGGAACTCAAACCTTGAAGGATTCCACCAATGGTGAGCTTTCCACTACATCTTCCTCTCAAGGATTTTGGGGCTAGTAGTTTCCATGATTTTACATAAAGCATTATGTATGAGTGTTTTGGTTTTGGGGTACATGTCCATCACTAGATCTAGTTATTAGTGGTTACCCAAAATCAGTTTGGTGGTGGTCTAAAGGTTTATCACTAGCCCCAGTATAAGTTTCTAGGGAGACCATTTCAACATTAGAGGCAGAAAGTTTATGCTTCATTGAGGGTAGATGAAGTAGGCAGAGGTTTAACTCCTAAATTTACTTTTGTTCTATGACCTCGAATTTATAATGGGCACAGAAGTGGGTGTCAATAGAGATTTAGTGGATTCAGGCATGGTCAGTTTCACATAGTAGAGATGGTAGTGCCAGAGGGTCCATCGATCAACATAGGTATGACCGGTGATTATTCAATGAAACAGGATAATAATATTTGATTATATTTTAGTATTCATGTGTTTAAATATCAATAAACACCAATTTTTGTATATTTTATAATTAGATATTCATTTCTCTTCATATGGGAATTCATGTTTAGGGTGTGTAAATTTAAACCCAATAACCAATCTGCACGTGGGTTAAATTATATTCATTATTTGAATTTTTTATTTTTTAAATATATTGATCAATTATTATGAAAAATTATTTCTTTCATGTTTAACTAAATATTCATATGGGAAGATGGACATTTTTTGGTATGAATGTAGAAATTTGTAGACAAAACAGATTTTTCATTAGGCCCATCAATTATAAGGGTGACCCCAAATTAAATATAAATGAAGATAAAATTTAAACTATATATAGATAAAATTATTCATATAATTTCATTCAAGCTTGACCATATAAAATTATTTGTTTTTCATGGTGATCTAGGCGGCCCAATTAGGCGAATAAATTATCAGCTAGATTTTAGGGCCCAAAAAATCATCACACCATTTTCAGCATATAATATGAATAAAAGATCTAGTAAAAATGAAAATTTTAAACATATTAGGGGACAACATGAATAATGTATTTATATTCTAAAACATTAATATATTCAACTATCTTCAATTTCATATTTTCATTCAAAAAGTGGGATGAATCTGGTCTGAATTTTGTGGTCAACATTTTAAAAGTCCAATTTCCTTTTTTTCACCCACTATTAGACTATCATAACTAATGGGGAAGGAAATGATTGATTTTGGATCAAACATCAAATCCAAATAATCCCAATTAAGTTTGTTTTTGTTAAGTAATTTTGGAATTAATGTTTTTATTCCAATTGTATAGTTAGGCTACCATTTGGTATTCAAGAGTTTTTTTTCACATGTAATTTATTCAAATAACCTATGTTTCTGAATAAAATATATCTTTTTTATATTAATAAATAATTATTCATATAATTTTTATATTACTTCCTTAAATAGTGAATATTTTCAAATTATCTTTTGTGAAAGTCTTTAATCATTGGTGACATTATTGTTATTTCATTATTATTTTTCTACAATTCTTTCTTCATGAGTGTACGTACAATTTCCATTGATAGAAAAAAATCAATAGAGAGATAAACCTCTTATGTATTGTTCCATGGGAGTATATAGGGGATGTATTGGAATTTATGTATCATTTTAGTAATTATTAATCTATTATTTTGTTTATTTTTTATTAAATGTTTTTCATTCTCCCTATTCCTTATTGAATTTCATCGGTACACTTTTCAAGTGATAATAATATCATTAACATTATAGTGCTAATGAAAATGATACTGAAATTGTATAGGGGATTACCATGTCTATGTGTTGGTGCTAAACCTATAAGTGATATAGTTATATTGGAATAATTTAATGAATTATTCTCTATTTAATAAAATTGAAATAATTTAAAAATGAATTCATCCAATCCACCCTAAGAGATAAACAAGGATAAAATCATTCTCTTAAATTAAATTAAAATATGTCATTAAATATATTAAATAAGTGTATCAATTAAAAACCATTTTAGCCAATTAATATCCAAATCACCTCCATATAGTGCTTTTTTTCTTTTGGTTTCTTCTTAGATCTCTGAGGACTTTATAACCGATGTTGTACTATAAGTGTTCACTTTAACCATATAACATGGTTAAATTTGGGCATTGCAAAATTTTAGTGCAGTTTACAGGGACAAATGAAGATATATTAGACACTAGAATAATTTTTGCACCATAATTACACTTTTTTCTCCCCCATTAATATTTTATTTTCCTCATTCTAGTTCTACATGTCTTGAAAATCATGAATCCGAATAATAATCTAAAAAGGCATCTTCCACATTACCCCATCACAAACCTGTGATGGAAACAAATGGAAAATCAATATATGGAATCCCATATCTTAGTATGATCATACCTTGAATTATTAATAATCAACAGGTGGAATGTACAATCATTGGGATCATGAATGTTTAAAAGGATAGATTTTTATCCCTCTCAAGGATGGTTAATTGAATCAATCCTAGGGAATTCCATGATATCAAAAATCTTATCCAAGATATCCCCAAACAACTTCATGATAAATTATGTGAACAAGTGAATTGAAATGAATACACATGTATCATTAATGTAATTAGAACATGAATGAATGTAATTTTTTTTGAAACCATTCCCACTAAGGATGTCCCTTTCTCAACCTTCATAGAATAATCATGTTACAAACATACCACTCATGATCAAAACCATGATGTGACTATTTACAATTGTGGGAAATATAATGAAAAAATTTATCCATCATTTCTCAATGCATTGGAATATTAAATATCATAAAAGATAATTATGGACATACCATATAGTCTATGAATTCAGAGATGGAAAACGAAGTGAATTTATTAGGGAATAATGACATTCAACCTATAGAATTAGTGGGAATTAGTTATGGGTGTTTATATCATGATGAATGTTATTTTACACATTCACCTAATCTAATATAACAACCATTGATTTATAATATTTTAGATGGATCCAATAGTGATTTTTTAGGATGCGAACTCAATGAATCCTTGGGTAAAATCACAAACATAGAGTATACAGATTCTGAAAACACATCTTAAGATTTAGGGGGATGAAACTTTGATTATTTAGGTTAAACTTTATTTATTTAATTGTAAAAGTAATAAATGTGTTAATTTTTTTGTCTCGGACTATTTGTAAAACTATTGAGAAACCCAAGATTTAATTTAAGGTCCATACATCCACTCCCAAGAATTTTTTTCATAGGGGGTGATCATCAATGTTTTATTGTAATATCATCCTATATTAAAGATAATAAATATAAAATTATCCATGATGAATTGTGAATCATTTAGGAACACAATTGGATGAAACCATTCAATATTCATGAGATAATCTCAATCATTATAACCTATTACATTTTTCTTTAAATAATTTTAAAACCTTATTTCCAACCCCAATGGAGACTCAATCTAAATATTTTCAACGTGCTAAAAAATGTAATCATTAAAATGTTGACAATTGGTATTGGGTAATTTGGGGGGTTCATGTCTAGAAATTGAAATTAAAAAGTGTGATTCTGGGGATTCGTCTCATATTATACATTGTATTTATTTTTGTTTATTTTGTTTCTTTTTATATTCTTCAAGAGAATCCTATTGGGGTTTCCAATTTGATCAAATGCATATTGTGTATATTATTAAATATATTAGGTAGTTCAATATTTTTCAATGAAAAAAAATCCTTATATATTTAAAATATAACATTTAATAACTCCCAAGGTATCATTATGTTAAATGATGTCAAATTGATCAATTTTTTATTGATGGGTCATCAATCAAAAATAGGTGGTTTTGTTCCATGATTTTGTTTCACATCACATATCCCCTAAGCATTCCCCATATTAATCTATCTCTTCTAATATCTTTTGACAGTCAGGGTAGTGTCATAAACTATTCATGCATTAATTGTCACGGCCCGTCCTCGGGGCCTGTGCCGTGACTACCCCAAGCCCGCCTTCCATAGGCCAGGGGCTGGCGACTAGCACCAAAGGCATAAATCCTGATAAAAATGGAAGGCATTGCCTTTATAAAAGTGAAGAACACAATAGAGTACACAACTGATGCAAGAACTAAGTAAACTGAGTACAAAAGTATGTGCGGAAAAGTAAATGGGCCAGTATACAAACCCAACTGAAATTACAGTACAACTGAAAATCTAGTGCAACAACAGTAAAGTAAAGTAGCAACCACCGAGTCGCCCTCTGGGAATCCCACCTGGAGGGTGGGTATAGATAGTCTCTCCAAGCACCACGGGTCCGTTCGTCTGCTCTATGTAGGTCACACCATGTGCTCCACCTCTGGGTACCGCCCAGCTCTACAAGCCTCTACCACGATCTGCGATGTCCATTGTCTTCATCCAACACAACTTAGTTCGGGCATAACCCATGCACGGGTGAGTATACGATAATCAGTAGGGACCCAAAAACCTGCGAAGGTATCCCATAATCCACAAAAGATAAACCACAAGTAAAGTTACAGTCACTAAGCATCAACCCTCTCTACTTAGTTATATTCCCATACATATAACTAAGTCATCAATCCCAGATCATCTCCAACTATCGAGCCCAGGCATAGCCCAGTCCATAGAGGAAAGAAGTCAATCACATCGATGATAATGATTGAAAGTAAAGACTCAGTTCACACAGGTATACACCATTCGTATAGCGATATAGATGATCAGATGTAGTCACTGATTCATCTAAGCTATCATACCCACAAAGGATACAAGATCATCTAAGCTGTCAGACCCACACAGGATATAAGCCCAGCTACTCTGCTGGACCCACACAGGATACAAGTACAGAGGTCAATACAGATGGAATCATACAACATAAAAGAATGGTATCCATCGCCATCGAACCCACGGAGGATCCCAGTATGATAGTCATCGTTGTCGATCCCACGGAGGATTTCAGTACAGTAGTCGATGCAGTAGCATCCAGCTCTAGGGTTCCCACACACAACACACTCAATTCTGGGAGGGTCTGCTCCTCCAGAAAGGGGGTCAATATATCAACTATCAATATTTCTAGAGATTACATATCCCAAATTTTTGTCTCTTCAAAAGAAGCCCAATGCGACAAACGATGCTTCGATCGGACGCCCGGTCTGAGAGTTATTGGCATTTCTGTTCCCTGGGCCCGGTTGATTTTTAAGCTAAAACCAACCTGAATGTACTCCATCAACATCCAAAATTAAATTTGAGTATTCCAAAAGAAACTTCTCATCAAAAGGAAACCATCGTAGTTGACGGTACATCAATTGGACATCCGGTCCTTAAGTTATAGGCATTTCCGCTACAAGGGCCCAGTTGGTTTTGGGTTCGAACCAACCCGGCCATACCCAAACTTCGCCAAAACATAGGGTTTAATATCCAAAAATGAGTGTTTCGATCCCAGGATTCCAACGCAATAGACAGTGCATCGATCGGAGGTCCATAGCTCATGTTATGGGCGAATGATCGAAAACGGTCTAAAGTGGGGGGTTTTGGCCTGGTCCGAACCCGCCCAACCCTCCCTAGGTCAGCCCGGCCGGGATGGGCGTGGCCCAACACGGACGATGGGGACCGGTCCGCGTGACCTGCCCCAGCCTGGATGGGGGGGTGTACGGGCTCAGCCAACTGGCCGAGCGGAGGGCGCGGCCCCTGGTTCCGCGAACGCGGCGCCAGGCTATCAGCGATTGTCTCCCAGATCCTACGCAGCCGCAAGATTACCTATTTTCCACCGTGGTTGGTGTTGATACATGTAACGCCCCGACCCCAGTTACCCAGAGTCGGTGCATTATTACATAACATTGGCATGATCACAAGAAAGATCAAATCTCGAAAGACCGATTGGTTTAGTAGCCTTGGAAACACTAGATATATTCATAAGTTTTACATTACATCATAAAATGAAAAACTACTACAACAACATAATGTTTCCACAGTCCACACTATAATCCCCTCATAATATCCCTGCAGGTCATTCATAACTTACATCTTCACTTCCTGGGAAAAATAAAACATAGAAAAGGGGTGAGCTCAAATGCACAGTAAGGATAACAATATAGCGGAAACTTTCATAAATAAGAATAAACATTTAAGGCAATGTATAACTAAAACAAAAGCCTTTTAAACATGAACTTTCAACATAGTATGACATAAATAAAATGAAATAATGCCATTTACTTATTCACATGGATATTCTACTAATCGAATAATCAAATGCAAAAATCAATAACCACTTTCATAATGTTGGAATACAAAATGCCAGACTATCATAACCACGTAGCCAAGGCCTCGTGCCAAGACTACAAATAAGATTTTGTCAAGGCCTTGTTCCAATACACTAGTTTGTCTCATGATACCTACCGATGCATCTAGGAGCTATAGCGGGCTCCACCCGTCACATATTAAGTCCAATGCATTCCCATATGAAAAGGTTTAAACATAACATAAACACTCATACTAAAACTAGCATATGAAATGTCAATACTTTCACCATAAACTATGAATGGTATAAAAATAGCACATCCACAGTCAAACATATCACAAAACCTTCAATACAATATAGAAGTTTTTGTATCATAATAAATCAACTTCAAATAATCTTAAAATCCATCAAAGGATGTTGACATAGATGAAATCAAAATTCTTTTTAAAGAAATATCTCCTTTCATTTTGAAATAATTTAAGATCCATATAAAATAAAACATTTTCTTTTAAAATATTCTTATAAGATTGTAAGGGAAGCTTTGAATATTTTATAACGGCGGAAAATAGCCGCACCCGCCGTATAAGTTAAAAAAAACATTCTTACCTTAATTCTGTCGAAAAGGTTAAAAAGGACCTTGTTTTGAAAACCACCAAAAGATTCCTTTATAAACCACTTATAAAAGTGAAAAAGGGTATAAATTACTTTAACTCATATTCTAGTAAATAGTAAAAATGTTTTGAGATGCATTTTTAAGAAACATGGATGTGGATGATAAAGAGATCCCAGTAGATTATTACGTATAAACAACCTTGGATAATGAAGAGGTTGTAAAGTAAACCCTTACCTTGTACTTTTCCTTGGTTGGGGTAGGTTAACCTCCTGTATAATGGTGAAATAGTTGTTATTAAATTATACAAGAATCATATATATTAATATGATATCATATATGATCTTTTAACATTGATTTGTTAATAATATCTTAGAATTATCGTCATTTCGGGAGTTAACTTACTCATTTTCTTTTATATGTTTTGTTACATAAGACATGGTTGTTGTATCTTATTCATATCCAGAATGATATCTAGTCCTTAAACATCATTTTTAAATCATCAAATTATAATTATACTTGAATGGATACGATGGAGAATGAATCTCATCGCGTTCATGGAGACGGTAGTCCGTACGTACGCACGAGCGACAATATCATTTTTTTGATATTAAAATAATATATAAATGGATGGTATATCATATATACAGAATCATTAACATGTTATATTTATTATTTACATGAGTTACACATCATTATTATACCCATCCAAATAATATTATATTGAATAACAATTACACCACGACGTGGAGACGGTAGTCCGTACGTACGCACGTATGGTGACATGTTATTCAAAGGGTGGATAGAATACTAAATATGGTTGTACCATATTTATAATAACATCACAGAATATGTGAGATACTGGAGTTATTATTTTAGAATGGTAAGAACAAAGGAAGAAGAAGTGGAAGAAGAAATGAACTTGGAGAAGGGTGGTGAAATCATTACCTCTTCTTCGGGTTCTTCCTTTTGATTTGATCAAAAGGGCTCCTTAGGTTGGCTTTCTGATCAAACTAAGTCCTCTAGGTTGTATTGAGGGATGTTGGGAGAGTATTTGGGCAGAGTTTGGCCGAACCAAAAGGCTTTGAAGGTGTGAAGAAATGAGAAGGAGGAGTGCCCTTTTATAAGAGGGGTGAGGGGCACCTTTGGAAAAGTTAGAAATATTAATTTATAATAAATTCATATTCGGTTTCTAATGGCTCCAAAGAGGATTATTCAAAGCTTAAGGTGGGGATAGGTCGAAAACCACTCAACCAATAGAATTTAGACAGGTTTGGGTACTTATATTAACCTTATCTTTAAGTATTAACTCTAAGTTAATTAGTTTCACTTTTACAATGTCTCTTTGTATTTTTATATTATATGGTTAATAAACTTACTATATACATCCAATAGACCCACAAGTGGTACATTAATGATTAACAAATCATGATTTAAGTCTCTTGGCCGAACCTTATATTTTTAGGAATTTAATATCAATTAATAATATAATATTTGTTTTAAGAACTCTTTTATGTCAATTTTGACACTATTCAATAGTTGATTTTTGTGAAACTCATAACAGATTGATTACTTCTAAAAAAGTCAATTAAATCAATCGTAATATATCATATTATCCTATAAAATTAGTTTAATTCATTAAAAGTTTCATATTATATTTATTTGGGTATTTATAATATCAATTATTTTAATTTTTCACTATTATAGTAATTACTGCATCATTATTGTGTCATAAATAAAATTAATTATTTAATGTCTAAAAATTATAAATAAAGTACCATTATGTAGGAAATCTTTTTATCTTTCTAATGAATATTTATAATCTAATATCCAACATATATAACCCTATGTAACAATTGTTTTTCTAAAAGATATATGCTTGTGTCAGTTTTGTATTCATTTTAACTTAATTAAAATAAAGTGTCATTATCACTTACAAGTGGATCCATGGGGTACCAAAATAGACCCAAAGATTCCCATGGTCGACCATGTATCAACCAATAGGGTTAAGACACGTTTTAGGGCAATTTAGTATTATTATAATATTATTTTTTAACCCTTATTTACCGGATTTACCCTTAACCATGGTAAATAAAATATTTACCGCAGTAATTATTCAAAATGTCTAAAAATAAAAGTTACCTATTTACACAATTTGAACATCCTGATTCCAAATATGGAATCCATTTTCCTAAATTCAAAACACAGAAGTGGCAGAAATTAATTGAAAATTACTTCCCGCTGTCAAAACAAAAAGCGTGTTTTTAAGAGATAATAACTATCAAAAGATTGACACTCGTTTATGTTCGGTTTAATTGTAAAATTATGTCCAATGACCAACATTATATTAAATGGTAAAAATATATTCTAAATATAATTTAAAACCACTCAAATTCATAATTTATCACTATTAATTATTTTGATTAAAAAAGTTGTTTTTAATTAAAACTTAGTAATTTTCACTATTCATCAAAATATAAAAGTTATCTGAAATGTACCAAAATTTTACCTTAGGCTAAATTCGATATTCCGAATCCAAAAATGATTTCCATTTTGAAATATAAAATATATATAATTTCAAAATGTAGGTATTACTATTCATAACGGCTAGTTTGATTGGTTGTGGTGTGTGTTAAAACTCAAGGTTGCGTACAACACACGCTACAGTATTATTCAAAGAAAGCGTACCGTGGAAGCTTGGGATGTTTCATTTTAAATTTTTGATGTCCCCATTTAGTCAAAAAGTTTAAAATATTGTATTTAAAAAGGGTTCACTATTAAAAGTTGATAAAAGTGCAATACTGAAAATGAATTTGTTCTTGCATTATGTCTAAGATACTCATAATATGGAAAAATTATAAGGATTATATAAAGTTTAAAATTTAGTTAATACTATTCATAACCTCTTTTGAATGGCTTTTTGGTATGTCATGGTTCAATTGAACTCTGTGTTGCGTGTAGTGCAAGTTATTGAATTATTTTGAAGAAATAACACATTATGAATTCTTGGGGTGTTACATTCTCCCCTCCTTCAATAAATTGTGTCCTCGCAATTTGAAATTGTTCTTTGAAAATAAAAGCTTGAAAGTAGAAAATATATTTTTGGGAAAACCCACATCGGAAATTGGGTTACTAAAATTTAGTCTTAATATGAGGAAAAGAGAAATCAAAGGGTCACCACCAAATAATGATCTCGATTAGGAGAACATTGGTGGAAAATAGAGACATATAATTGGAGGAAAAATGTAAATATTTATAGGTAGTGATTGAGGTCATCAATCACAACCAAGTATAAAATTGAGGTCCTTAAACTCATCAATCTATGATGATTTGAAGTACCATCGGTTCAACAAAATATAGGGTATTGGGATAACACATTTTTGACGTTTCAAAATATCTTAGTTGAAATCCCACATCGAAAAATGAATTAATGAGGATTGTATTTAAAATAAAGAGTGTAAAGTATGAAGATTACCGAAAAAAACACATACTAGGGTTCCATGTAGGAAAATATGGATATGGAGGAGAAATATAACCATCAATTATCTGATTGAGAGTGGTAGAGAACATGGCTATGAAAAGGCCAACAATCCCAAAGCCATAAATTAGTGATGATTTAAGGTACCATCTAGGACAACATTTTTGTTCTAAGTTCCTTTTCTTAATGTTGTGGAATTTTTTTATGAGATTGGACAATATCATAAGGAGATATACTTACTTTATAATTAGAGTTTTATCCATTAATAAATTTCTACCACAAACTCATCATTCACTCTAAAATATAATAGAATGTAAAAAAAATTCTATTTACACTATTCGTATAGGGTTCCAAAATAAACGAATTTATAATTCATCTACAAGATCTTTTAATAAAAACTATATTATTTAATCCAGGACATCTCGTGGGCCAGTGGTAGGTGATACACCCTTGTCGCCCTTCGGTTGCGGGTTCAAGTCTCACAGCCTTGCCGGACGCGACGGGTTGCCGCCCGTCTTCCGGGTTGTCCTTTTATGGCAATCCAAAATAATCCAAACTAGAACTATCCAAAATACTTATGTCCAAACTCACAGTCCAACATTTATAAGGAAGGTAAACATAATATAGATCCATTTTACCCCGTAATAGCATATGAATACCTTCATCATGTATTCTATTAAAACACTGAAACATCCTAAATTACCATAATACTTATTGGTTACATTCATGCTCCCTTATTCCATATAGAATGCTGGATATACTTCATCAATCCAAAAATGTTTTAAACCCCAATAATGACGGAATATACAAATCATTAATCGGTTCCAAGGTAGTCAAGAATATCCAATATAATTTATCCAAAACAATCACATATTACTCCAAAATCACTACCTCAGTATCAGAACTATATTATGATTTATCATTCTCTCAACCATATATTTTTCCAAAAATTTATCCTGCTATTGAGTCACTTTTCTTTGTTCCACACAATCTCAAGTCCTTAATGAAATAGTACTGCAGTACAATCCTTATATAGTCCATAATTATTATAACAAGTACATTGTTGATACAACACTCAATTGACATAATCAACATAAGAACTCTAATCATTCCTCTTCATCTGTGGTAGTATCATAACTTGATTATTATCCAATAACATCATTTGCAGCATAGTCTGATGACTGGGACATAGGTTCACGTAGTGTCCAAACTCCTTGCAAATGAAGAATTGTACATTTAAAACCATTTTCTTACCCTTGCAGTCACGTACTTTGTGCCCTTTTTCCCCACACTTATAACAAACTCCCATTCCTTTTAGGAAAGTTCCTGGGTGTTTCTTTCCATAGTTACCAAATATAGGAAAATTATTCTTTTCCCTCTTCCCTTTATCCATCTTTCTCTCTTCCATCCTTTTCTTCTCTTGCTTCCCTTCAAAGCCATAGGACTCAGTAAACTCTTTACTTATCTTATCATCACATGATATTATTTCTTCATATAATGATAAAACATGGGAGACTATTTCTCTTATAAATTATAGCTTAAGACCATGAAAGATATGATCCTTCCTTCTCTTTGAATCATGTGCATTTTTGGAGTTCTCATTCCTTCTACTGGGCGCCATTTCTAAAAAATGGCATAAACTAGATCAGTTTATGAATCAAAATACATAATCCCATACTTATAAAACACTTAACATAAATTGAACTATTTATGGATATAATCCATAATCATAAGAATGTTTTCTTTGAGGAAGTATATACTCATAATCCCTTCAAAATGATTTGTAAAGAAAATGAGAGTTATCCTAAGCATATCCCCCGGGAGTGTCGTAACCAAGAGTGCAGCAAGGCCCGTTGTCGTGCACCAGTTCCCGTTCGAGTCTAGCTCAAAGCGGTGTTTTCGGGTTTTACCCCTAGGTACATCTGTGCCAGAGCCGCCTCTACCTGCTCGTATCCAGACAGGGATGTATTGCTTGGAAAACTCCCAAAATCTCTACAATACCAAAATTCTAGGAAGTTATTCTATACTAATCCTCAAAGTTCATCTTAGGTCTACGTGCTCTAATCAGAGTTTATCTAAATCTAGCTTCCAAGGTTTGTACTAAACTTCCTCTGATACCAACTATAACGCCCCGACCCCAGTTACCCAGAGTCAGTGCATTATTACATAACATTGGCATGATCACAAGAAAGATCAAATCTCGAAAGACCGATTGGTTTAGTAGCCTTGGAAACACTAGATATATTCATAAGTTTTACATTACATCATAAAATGAAAAACTACTACAACAACATAATGTTTCAACAGTCCACACAATAATCCCCTCATAATATCCCTGCAGGTCATTCATAACTTACATCTTCACTTCCTGGGAAAAATAAAACATAGAAAAGGGGTGAGCTCAAATGCCCAGTAAGGATAACAATATAGTGGAAACTTTCATAAATAAGAATAAACATTTAAGGCAATGTATAACTAAAAAAAATCCTTTTAAACATGAACTTTCAACATGGTATGGCATAAATAAAATGAAATAATTCCATTTACTTATTCACATGGATATTCTACTAATCGAATAATCACATGCAAAAATCAATAACCACTTTCATAATGTTGGAATGCATAATGCCAGACTATCATAACCACATAGCCAAGGCCTCGTGCCAAGACTACAAATAAGATTTTGTCAAGGCCTTGTGCCAAGACACTAGTTTGTCTCATGATACCTACCGATGCATCTAGGAGCTATAGCGGGCTCCACCCGTCACGTATTAAGTCCAATGCATTCCCATATGAAAAGGTTTAAACATAACATAAACACTCATATTAAAACTAGCATATGAAATGTCAATACTTTCACCATAAACTATGAATGGTATAAAAATAGCACATCCACAGTCAAACATATCACAAAACCTTCAATATAATATATAAGTTTTGTATCATAATAAATCAACTTCAAATAATCTTAAAATCCATCAAAGGATGTTGACATAGATGAAATAAAAATTCTTTTTAAAGAAATATCTCCTTTTATTTTGAAATAATTTAAGATCCATATAAAATAAAACATTTTCTTTGAAAATATTCTTATAAGCTTGTAAGGGAATCTTTGAAGATTTTATAACGGCGAAAAATAGCCGCACCCGCCGTATAAGTTAAAAAAAACATTCTTACCTTAATTCTGTCGAAAAGGTTAAAAAGGACCTTGTTTTGAAAACGACCGAAAGATTCCTTTATAAACCACTTATAAAAGTCAAAAAGGGTATAAATGACTTTAACTCATATTCTAGTAAATAGTAAAAATGTTTTGAAATGCATTTTTAAGAAACATGGTTGTGGATGATAAAGAGATCCCAGTAGATTATTACGTATAAACAACCTTGGATAATGGAGAGGTTGTAAAGTAAACCCTTAACTTGTACTTTTCCTTGGATGGGGTAGGTTAACCTCCTGTATAATGGTGAAATAGTTTTTATTAAATTATTCAAGAATCATATATAATAATATGATATCATATATGATCATTTAACATTGATTTGTTAATAATATCTTAGAATTATCGTCGTTTCGGGAGTTAACTTACTCATTTTCTTTTATATGTTTTGTTAAATAATCCATGGTTGTTTTATCTTATTCATATCCAGAATGATATCTAGTCCTTAAACATCATTTTTAAATCATCAAATGATAATTATACTTGAATGGATACGATGAAGAATGAATCTCATCGCGTTCGTGGAGACGGTAGTCCGTACGTACGCACGAGCGACAATATCATTATTTTGATATTAAAATAATATATAAATGGATGGTATATCATATATACAGAATCATTAACATGTTATATTTATTATTTACATGAGTTACACATCATTATTATTCCCATCCAAATAATATTATATTGAATAACAATTACACCACGACGTGGAGACGGTAGTCCGTACGTACGCACGTATGGTGACATGTTATTCAAAGGGTGGATAGAATACTGAATATGGTTGTACCATATTTATAATAACATCACAGTATATGTGAGATACTGGAGTTATTATTTTAGAATGGTAAGAACAAAGGAAGAAGAAGTGGAAAAAGAAATGAACTTGGAGAAGGGTGGTGAAATCATTACCTCTTCTTCGGGTTCTTCCTTTTGATTTGATCAAAAGGGCTCCTTAGGTTGGCTTTCTGATCAATATAATGCCTCTAGGTTGTAGTGAGGGATGTTGGGAGAGTATTTGGGCAGAGTTTGGCCGAACCAAAAGGCTTTGAAGGTGTGAAGAAATGAGAAGGAGGAGTGCCCTTTTATAAGAGGGGTGAGGGGCACCTTTGGAAAAGTTAGAAATATTAATTTATAATAAATTCATATTCGGTTTCAAATGCCTCCAAAGTTGATTATTCAAAGGTTAAGGTGGGTATAGGTCGAAAACCACTCAACCAATAGAATTTAGACAGGTTTGGGTACTTATATTAACCTTATCTTTAAGTATTAACTCTAAGTTAATTAGTTTCACTTTTACAATGTCTCTTTGTATTTTTATATTATATGGTTAATAAACATACTATATACATCCAAGCGACCCCCAAGTGGTACATTAATGATGAACCTATCATGATTTAAGTCTCTTGGACGAACCTTAGATTTTTAGGAATTTAATATCAATTAATAATATAATATTTGTTTTAAGAACTCTTTTATGTCAATTTTGACACTATTCAATAATTGATTTTTTTGAAACTCATAACAGATTGATTACTTCGAAAAAAGTCAATTAAATCAATCCTAATATATAATATTATCCTATAAAATTATTTTAATTCATTAAAAGTTTCATATTATATTTATTTGGGTATTTATAATATCAATTATTTTAATTTTTCACTATTATAGTAATTACTGCATCATCATTGTGTCATAAATAAAATAAATTATATAATGTATAAAAATTATAAATAAAATATCATTATGTAGTAAATCTTTTTAGCTTTCTAATGAATATTTATAATATAAAATCAAACATATATAACCCTATGTAACAATTGTTTTTCTAAAAGATATATGCTTGTGTCATTTTTGTATTCATTTTAACATAATTAAAATAAAGTGTCATTATAACTTACAAGTGGATCCATGGGGTCCCAAAATAGACCCAAAGATTCCCATGGTCGACCATGTATCAACCAATAGGGTTAAGACACGTTTTAGGGTAATTTAGTATTATTATAATATTATTTTTTAACCCTTATTTACTGGATTTACCCTTAACCATGGTAAATAAAATATTTACCGCAGTAATTATTCAAAATGTCTAAAAATAAAAGTTACCTATTTACACAATTTGAACATCCTGATTCCAAATATGGAATCCATTTTCCTAAATTCAAAACACAGAAGTGGCAGAAATTAATTTAAAATTACTTCCCGCTGTCAAAACAAAAAGCCTGTTTTTAAGAGATAATAACTATCAAAAGATTGACACTCGTTTATGTTCGGTTTAATTGTAAAATTATGTCCAATGACCAACATTATATTAAATGGTAAAAATATATTCTAAATATACTTTAAAACCAATCAAATTCATAATTTATCACTATTAATTATTTTGATTAAAAAAGTTGTTTTTAATTAAAACTTAGTAATTTTCACTATTCATCAAAATATGAAAGTTATCCGAAATGTACCAAAATTTCACCTTAGGCTAAATTCGATATTCCGAATCCAAAAATGATTTCCATTTTGAAATATAAAATATATATAATTTCAAAAAGTAGGTATTACTATTCATAACGGCTAGTTTGATTGGTTGTGGTGTGTGTTAAAACTCAAGGTTGCGTACAACACACGCTACTGTATTATTCAAAGAAAGCGTACTGTGGAAGCTTGGGATGTTTCATTTTAAATTTTTGATGTCCCTATTTAGTCAAAAGGTTTAAAATATTTTATTTAAAAAGGGTTCACTATTAAAAGTTGATAAAAGTGCAATACTGAAAATGAATTTGTTCTTGCATTATGTCTAAGATACTCATAATATGGAAAAATTATAAGGATTATATAAAGTTTAAAATTTAGTTAATACTATTCATAACCTCTTTTGAATGGCTTTTTGGTATGTCATGGTGGAATTGAACTCTGTGTTGCGTGTAGTGCAAGTTATTGAATTATTTTGAAGAAATAACACATTATGAATTCTTGGGGTGTTACAATACGGGCTTCTGCCAGTAGCGTACTGGGACGCCGCTATCTTGACGTGGCCGGCCGATTTCGGCCGCTGCCTCCGGTCACCGGCGGTGCCCCGCCGGTGACCCGCGGCGCTACGGTCTTCCGTAGGCCACCTGAGTCATTCCAGTGGTCAGTTTTTGCATCTATCTACGCCTACGGTCGTCTCGGGATCAGAACTCCACTGCGAGGACTCCAAATCGCTGTTGCGGTCCCATTTCATCATCGCTAACATCCCGCACTTCACGAACGATAATGTGATGGGTCCAGACTTGTTCGTCAGTTCGTACCCACCATGTTAGAGGTTCAAAACATCACCCAACAATTAAAAGCCATGCTCTAGGGTATAAATCACATTAATGAAATATAAAAATCTCCCTACCTCATAGTTGATGTCATTCTTTGTCGAGCCGCGGAAGACGAGTTTCGCGGTAGTCGGGCGTTGTGGAAGAACGGTGTCATCCCATCAACGATGGAGGAATAGTAGTTGTCGTAGGTGATGTAGTCTCCCGGACCTCGAGGTGCATCTGCGGAAGAAGTCCATTGCGTTCTTCACCGGGGATGTTCTTGGTTAAAGAACATTGTTCTTTGTCGAAAAAACATCACCTCCCTTTTTACTTCTCCAGAGGCTTTTCCCCAAAAGTGATTTGACAACCCAAAATAAATAAGGAGGCTCACCAATTAATAGAATTGCCATGAAATTCATATTAACTCAAAAGTTGTTCCATTAAATTAACGCTTATATTAATTATACGAATTGGCACAATTTTTGGGAGGAGGGAGGTGGGAAGGATCCACCATTATAAATATGTGGAGTTGTCAATGTAATAAGTAAGGGGTATTAAAGGGGAGTTGAGGGGTGGTGAAGGGTTTGGGTTCGTGTGGGCCCTACCCTTTACTTCCTCTTGAAAATAAAATAAAATAAAATAAAATTGTGTATGACAATTTTTATTTAATTCATTCTAAATACCAAAAAATAAACATTCAACTCGTATAAAACACAATTGTAGTAAGGATCCCCTTAATTTAATACCAGCGTTGTTAGTTCATCGGTGTCCTCAGATTTCAATTCCGAGCAATGATTCAAAAGACAGAAAAACCCTCTTCTATGTTTACTGAATGTACCCAAAAAAACATCAACAATTGATTCTAGGCACACCAGGCCTCAGAATCGGGTGTTGTCAGAAGCCACATACACATACAATTTCAAAGTATTTATGAAAAAAAATTCCTTGATATTTCCGGGTCTTTATATTACTCCCACCTTAGGGATTTATATCCCCAAAATGCTACAACATACACTATGGAAACAAAAAGGGGTACTAAGCTTGCATCTGAGCCTCCCACTCCCATGTGCTCTCCTAAAGGTTCATGTGATGCCAGCGAACGCGCACCAGAGGAATCGACCATCCATGAAGGACCCACTCATGTCGATCCTCGATATCCACCAGTAACTCCACAAACGTCTCCCCGTCATCGATGTCCAGCTCCCCGTGATCGATGATGGGGGTCGGGTCATGCACGTATCTTCTCTGCTATGATACGTGGAGGACATCATGCACCTGGTGCAACTGTGGTTGATGGTCTAGGCGGTAATCCACCTCGCCTACTATGATGAGGACTTGAAATGGTCCGATTAAACACGGTGATAACTTGCCACCCTAACCAAATCTCCATAGACCTTGTCATGGCGATACCCTTAATAAAACCTGGTCGCCATCCTTGCACTCTAGTGGTCTCCATCTCCTGTCAGCATATGACTTCTGTCTGCTCTATGTAGTCCTCATCCGCTCCTGGATGATCTGCACCTTCTCCGTTATATCCTGAACCATTTCTGGTCCTAAAAGTGCTGACTCCCCTGGGACAGTCCATCACATAGGTGATCTGCAAAGTCGGTCGTACAGTGACTCGTATGGTGCCATCCCGATGGTGGTGTGGTGACTATTGTTGTACACAAACTCCACCAAATGTAGGTGATCCTCCCAACTGTGAACAAAGTCACGGACACATGCGTAGAGCATGTCCTCGAGTGTCTGAATGGTCCTTTCAGTCTGGCCATCTGTTTGAGGATGGAAGGCTTTGCACAGAAGCAGCTACGTCCCAAATGCCTCATACAACCCCTTCCAAAACCGGGAAGTAAAATGAGCATCTCGATCGGAGATGATAGATGATGTCACACCGTGAATCCGTAAAATCTCTTGAACATAGAGGTATCACAAGCTCTCAACTATGACCTTCTCTCTAATCGGTAGAAAGTGGGCCGACATGGTGAGTCGGTCAACAATCACCCAGATTGAGTCATGACCCCTGAATTTACATGGAAGCCTCCTCATGAAATCCATGGATATCATGTCCCACTTCCACTCCGGGACCTCTAAGGGATGTACCAAGACTACTGGTACCTGGTACTTCACCTTCACTTGCTGACAAGTTAGGCATCATGAAACAAACTCTTCTACAACCTTCTTCATACCCGGCCACCAGTACTGTCGTCTATGGTCCTGATACATCTTCGCCAATCCTAGATGTACCGCTATACGGGAAGTGTGGGACTCAGTCAGCAACTCCTCTTGTAGTGCAACTGGTACCATCATATCTCCCCTGAAGAGGATGATGTGGTCCCCTGTTTCCAAAAATCCATCGGGTGCCACCCCTGAGGATATCTGAGCACGTCGTGTCTCACAATCAACGTCTCCAAGCTGCACCTCCCTAACTCGCTGATGAAGTGGAGGAGTGACCATGAGAGACTGAAGAAAGGATGCTCCATCTATATCCACAAATGATATTTGGAACACGACTAGCTGGTCTATCGCCTCACGTAGTAGTTTAATGCCTGATCTCATGCTGAGAGCATCAGCTACAACGTTCCCCATACCAAGAGTATAGACTATCTCAAAGTCATGGTCCTGGAGAAACATGGGTCATCGTAGTTGTCTTAATTTCAGGTCATTCTGTGAGAATATATACCTGATACTCTGGCGGTCAGAGTAGACTATAAAGCGCTCGCCCATTAGATAGTGCCCACACATCTTCAAGGTGATGACCAATGCTGCTAACTCCAGGTCATGGGTAGTGTTGTTCTTCTCGTGTTGTATGAACTTCCACGAACCATAATCGATCGCCGCTCTCTCCTGAATTAGGAAACACCTGAGTCCGGTCCCTGATGTGTCATAGTAAACTATGTACCCAACGCCCTCCTCTGGTATTCTCAAGATGGGCACACTGGTCAATCTCCATCTCATCTCTTGAAAGCTCTTCTGGCATCTATCAGACCACACGAAGGGTTTCCCCTTCTTTGTCATGGCTGAAAGTGGTGTCGTAACTCTGGAAAAGTCTAGAAGAAATCTGCGATAGTAACCATCCAGACCTAGGAAACTCCGCACCTACATCACGCTCCTGGGTGGCTCCCAAACAAGAACTTCCTTGATCTTCCTTGGATCCACTGCATCTCCAGCCTCCGAGATGACGTGTCCCAAGAAGTGAACCTCTTGAATTCAGAACTGGAACATCGAGATCTTACAATTAAGATGGTACTCTTTGAGTGTATCCAGTATGGCCCACAAGTGGTAGGCATGTTCCACCTCAGTAGTCGAGTAAATCAGTATGTCGTCAATGAAGACTACGACAAACTGATTGAGGTACGACTGGAAGATCTTGTTCATGAGACTCATGAACACTGTTCGAGCATTGGATAAACCGAAGGGCATAATCAATAACTCGTAGTGGCCATACCGACACATGAAGGCCATCTTCTGCACATCCTCATCTCGAACTCTGAGCTGGTGATAGCCTAAGCTGAGGTCTATCTTCGAGAACCATTGTGCTCCCATTAGCTGATTAAAGAGGTCGTCAATACTCGGGAGTGGGTAATTGTTCCTCACGGTCACCTGGTTCTGGTGATGGTAGTTGACACACAGTAACAATCTCCCATCCGCCTTCCGGGAGAAAAAAATCGGAGAATCCCAGGGTGAAACACAAGGTCGGATAAATCTATTTCCATGCGAGTCCTCCAGCTGTACCCTCATCTCATGAAGCTCAGCAAGATCCATCTGATATGCTGGGGTAGATATCGGTGTTGTCTGGGGGTATAGATCAATGTAGAAGTCTACCTCTTTATGAGGAGGTATTCCTGGAACCTCGTCCAAAATAACATCTGCATACCAATCCACCACTACAGGAATACTCGGACTCCACACGTCAACTACTCCGAGGATGATACTAGCCAACTGATGTGTGCTCAGCTGCCCTCTCCTCTACGTAAGTCCATCATATTTTGCAGTGGATCCCTTCTCGCCGGTGAAGGTGAACCTTCTCCCATTCTTGCATATACATTGCACCTTGCACCTAATACAGTCGATCTGAGCATGGACTGTAGATAACCAGTCCATACCCATGATGACGTCGTAAGGCCTCGACACTGCTACAAGAAGATCCCAACCGAAGATCTCACCTCCTATAGTAAGCTCACACTTCCGGAACCAGAGCGTAATCGTCGAGTCTGCTCTCGTAGGAGTCTCTAGCTGTAAATATCGAGCGAACGGCTCGGTCAGAATCTTTGGGATCCACACAAGGCTAGAATCATTGAAATAATGACTCGCACCTGTGTCTATAAGAACTACAGAAAGGATGGAGTAGACACAGATAATACCTTGAATCGTCTTAGGTGTTCCGTGGTCATAAACCTTGTCTGCCTAGAGCTGAGCCTGCCTTTGTCCGCTAGCTCCCTATGGTTGGGGTGGAACTCCTGGTGGTGCAGCTGGTAGAGGCTCGAAACATCATCCACTACCCGATGGTCGGCCAGCTCCTTTGCCTCTCCTGCCTTCTCCCTGCGGACCACCATGGTTGAACCTCTGCCTCTTCCTAGGAGGTCCCTCCACTGTCTTCTGCTCATCTGCATGGCGGTTTGGGCAGTCTCGATCCATGTGACCCTCCCCGTCTAATGCATAGCACTGCCTGCTCCTCGTAAGGCTGGCTCTGTTTCGTCTGCCCCACACAACCGAACCTGAATCCTGAGGTCGCCCACCTGATGTCCTAGTCTGCTTGGACCCTTGTTACAATTGTCTACTGCCGGCTATAGAAGACTGTATTTCGTGTCTCCCCGCGGTTGGTCTCGTTGCTGGTGACTACTCATCGAGAAAGCCCTCCACTAGAATGGCTCATTCCAGCACCCCTGCCTGCATCAGGATGCGGAGGGGAATCATCGAAGCCCTGATCTTGTGCCTCAGTCCCTACTCAAAGTTCCAAGCCCTTATGAACGTGTCTCGTACAATATCCATGATATAGCATGAGATGTCAGTAAACCTCGCTGAGTACTGAGTTACAATCATGCTACCCTACTGCAGATGTAGTAACTCCTGAATCTGCACCGCACGAAGGGTGGCTGGAACCAAATTTGAGCTAATGAGACTCTTGAAGTTAGTCCAAAGTAGAGATTCCTTGTCGTGCACCTAGAGAATCAAGCTCCACCATCTACCTACTTTAGCGTGCAGGAGACTCACGGCAAGGATCACCCTAAGGTCAGCTTGTGTCCCTACCTATATGAAAACTCTGACGATAGCCTCCAGCCAATCCTCAGCTGACTGAGGGTACATTTTTCCGCAGAACCTAGGCATCCTCTGTCGCTGAAACTCATGAAACACGCTCATGAGGTGTGCACTCTTTGCCACTAGGGCTGGTAGCGTCGGTGGCTCAGAGGGCAGTGGTACCGCTGGTGCCTCCACTCTGATGGGGCCCTGCACCGAGGCCTCATCGATTGATGGGCTACCATCTCGTACATAACTAGAAACCCTAGCTGGCTTCCTTAGTGGGGAAATAATGAAAATAAATAGGTGCACCATAGTCAAACAGTATACCTGGTGAGATGACACAAAGTAGTCACAAAGAAAACTATTGAAATAAAACACACACGCAATCAGTGTTTTCGTGCACTGAGTTGGAAGTCATAGGTCAGGGTCCTGGTGTATGGATACGTCGGCCGCCGCACCAACACTGGACTCCCAGGACTGAAAAATACACTCAATACTCTTCACATTATTGCTTCAAAGAAGGGGAGGATCAGAGTCCTTAGTTCTGTGGTAGAACCGACTCCTCTGATACTAATTTGTCGGGACCCATCCTTAGGGCCCGTGTCTTGACAACCCCAAGCCCACCTTCCATAGGCCAGAATCTGGCGACTAGCACCAAAGGCATAAATACTGATAAAAAAAGAAGACATTTCCTTTATAAAACTATTGAACAAAATAGAGTACACAACCGAAGCAAGTAGTAAGTAAACTGAGTAAAAAAGTAAGTGCTGAAAATTAAATTGTCCAGTATACAAACCCAACTGAAAGAACAGTACAACTGATAATCTAGTGCAACATCTGTAAAGTAAAGCAGCAACCACTGAGTCGTCCTCCAGGAATCCCACCAGAAGGGTGGGTTCATATAGTCTCTCCCAGCACCATGTTTCCATCTGTGTGCACCGTGTACATCACACCATGTGCCCCACCTTCAGGTACCGTCCAGCTCTATAAGCCTCTTCCACGATCAGTGTTGTCCATCGTCTACATCCGTTAAAAAGATAGAAAAAACATGTCATACATTTAATGAACGTACCCGAACAAAACTTCAACAATTGATTCCGGGCACACTGGGCCTCAGAATCAGGTTCCTTCAGAAGCCAAAGACTCGAAAAATTTTAAAGTATTTAAGAAAAAAAAATTCCCTTGAAATTTCCGGTTATTTACATTAATTTTCATTTTCAAACATTAACACTAAATGTCAACTTTTTTTCATTCCATGATTATGATTTTAATTAATGTTTATGTTCTTGAGTATATTTTTTGGAATGTGATGTTGTCTGATGTGGTTTTTAAATATTTACAATTTCATCCACTTAATAAAAATTCCACAATGAATTTCAATTAGATTTTAGGTGTATGTTGGAATTTTCGGTCCCTTTCATTATGGCTGGTACTTAGGGTCACATTTAGTTTAATTTGAGTATTTGACAAGAAAATAAAAAGAATAACTATATAGAACAAATGTTTTTCCCAATTTCATTATTTTAGAACCTTAAAAATAATGTCACTATTGTTTTTAGACCAATTTTTAGTGTTTAAATTTCTATTATAGGGAATGGAGTTGATAATTTGTGTGGTGTTTGAAAATTGGGGATCATGACTCCCTAGTTGTCTTGCGCATATCTAGTTTTCTAATCATTATTTTGGTTAAAAAAATAAAAATATAAAATTTGATACTAATATTAATGATCAATTTGATTCACACCTAATGCTTTCATTTTTTCACATTAAACAATAAATTAGTCACTATGCCTTTTTTATGCACATCGTGTCAGTATTCTTAATTGTAATTGGATATAACATGGAAGATAATTTATTTAATGAAATTAGATTTGTTTTGGGATATTATTGTGAACACATAATGTGTTAAATTAATTTGGTAGGATTGATTATATTTTTGAATGATTTAATTTGGATAGAATTTTTTGTCAAACTGAATTTGAAAAATGGTAATTCAATTTCATATTTTTGAGAAAAATGTTTCTCGAGACTATAAAAACTCAATTTGGGGGTGTTATTACCCATTGAAAAATGATAATATTAACATTTTATATTATAATTTTAATTTGTTTCAATTTCCATAAAAACATATTTTAGTTCATTTTATAAATTGAACTTTATTTCTCATCACATGTGTTATTCTTTTTTGGAGTGTGTGAATTTGATACCAAAAAATAATATACATGTGGGTTAAAATATTTTAATTTCTTTAATTTAATATATGGTAATATTATTGATCACTATGTGTATAATTTTTCTTATTTTAGTCTCAATTAATGATTCATAATGGAATAAGGAATTTTTTTCCATGAATATAGAAATATCTCAACAAAGACGAATTGGAATGAGCTCCACCAAATAAAATTGAAACCAATAATTCATGACTAATGAAGCTAAAAAATTAACTATAGTTAGATTAAATTATTGGAAACAATTAATTAAACCATTACTTGAGAAAATTATGATGTTTTCTTGGTGATCTAGGATGCCTAATTTGATGATTGAATTATGGGCCAAATTTCAGGAAACATAAAATAATCCCACCATTTTGAGTATAATATATGAATGGATGATCCATTTGGATTGAAACATTAGAAGGTATTATAGGAAACATCGAATAATATTTAATCTAGTATTAACATCCGAAATTATTTGATCTTAAATTTCATATTATCATTGAACAAAGTGGGATGAATCTGGTCTGAATTTTTTGGTCACCATTGAAAAAGTATAATTTCATTTTTATATCACTCACCTTTTGACTCTCTTAATTAATGGGGAAGGAATTTATTTATGGAAGACATACTATATGATCCTAATATTACTATTTTAGGTGGTACTATTGAAGGAATCAGGGAATTGACTTTTTGATTCAATTGTATTAGTACACCACCATTTTGTTTTCTGGTGTTTTTTTAATATGCATGTTATTAGAATCACATATGTTTCTTAATAAAAGTTCTTATTATTCTATTTTTTGGTATTATTATGATTTATATACCATTACCTTATAGGGTGAATATATTCACATAATATTTTGTGAAATGCTTCATGAAATGGTGGGGTGATCGTTATTTCACTAATTTTCTCCTTCAATTTTACCTAATGAGTCTACTTCATACTCCCATAGATAGAAGAACATCTGTGGAGGGATAAAACACTTATCTGTTTATCCGTGTGGGTATATAGGGTAAATATTTGAGGATATTTTCCATTTAAATAATTTTTAAATAAATTATTTTTTTACGTTTTCTATTCCATTATTTTGTTTATTCCTCTCCCTTATTGAATTTCATCGCCGCACATTTCATTTGATAACAGGATCCATTATCTTGGAGTGATCAGGAAAATGATCCTCAATGTATACATGTGATTATAATGTTTATGTGAAGCTGTTAAAAAATTATGTTATGTGGTAATATGGACATCATGGAATTAATTATTCAGGAGCTAATGAAATTTCAATAATTTAAAAATTAATTTATATATTCTACCATATGATATAACAAAGAATCAAATACTTATTTTAAATTTATTTCCAATAATTCTTTAAAACAGTTTTATAATTCACTCAATTTGAACCCATTTTGGCCAATTCATATTCAAATCAACATCATATAAAGTATGTTTCTATAGGTTTATACTTATGTATATGAGTATTACATGACCCTAGTTATAATACATTAACAATTATACATGAAATTTTTTTGGAATCACCAATTATTTTTTAATTACCAATTTTTGTTCCTTTTTTGATTAAATAGGTTAAAACTACATTATTACAAAATTTGTATCTCTTTCTATAGGACTATAGGTTTAGAGGCTTCCCATACCCCTAGAGATTATTATGCCAATCAGAGGTGATACTAGCTTGTTTTCTGTGTTCTGGGGGTGCAAACTGATGATGAGGTCACATCAATATCATTGGGATAATTTCTTGAAACAGGTGAAAATAATAAAATTTTATCCTTGGCATTGTTTGGTAGTATTATATATATGATTTTATCAACTAAATTTTTATGTGACTTGTTTCAATAGATATGGATGGCCACCATGTTTTTCTTTTTTTGTGATCTATGTTTTTAAGTGGGTAATCTACATTTGGAGACCCTTGTTTATTAGATTTTCTATGTTTTCATTGGAATAAATGTCGGATGGAATAATATAGGTCCCCAGTGTTGGGGGGTAATTATTATATGTTTTTTCATTGGTGTTTTTTTGCTACTTCCTGGATGTGATATTGAGTTCCATGTAGACTTTTAATCTAGTTCTTTCTATTAATCAATTGATTTTTACTGGATAGAACCTTATGAGTTCTTGGAGTTGAGTATTCAGATTTATGATCTAATATAGAAGTATTTTTTTCAAATATTTTTTTTCTCATGGGGTACTCCGGTGTTTTTCTATAGGACTGGAGATTACAGTTTAGGATTTTTTATAGACTACTAGAAGTTGAATCTGGTGAAATTCAGGAACCATTACTATCTACAAAGGATAACTGATATTTTCAACCATCTGAGAGGTATGAGTTGGTTTTATAAAACCTATCAATGTTATGGATATGAACCATTTATGGAGAAGGATTGAGGTATCTTAAAGGCTGCTTCTAGATGCAGGTATGGGCCCATAGAGTTTGTTGTCATGTAATTTTCTATTACAAATGCACGAGATGTGTTCATTGTTCTTTTAAAATTAAGGTTCCACGAGTTCCTAAAATAGTTCATTTTTATATTCATCTATGATACCTTGATCTACAAAAATTCAGTAGCGAAGAATGTAATGTATCTTAGAGCTATTTTATAGGTCCTCTGACTGCACATACATAATGGAAAATTTTCAATGTGTGATTTTTGGACAAAGTATGTGCATTTATATGAAAATGTAGAGTTTACGAATGGTGTATAATTATACCTTTCAATGGTCAAGGGCATTGTTTATTTGGAAGCTCCCAAGAACGTGGCAGGCGATTGATGTTTTCATGCTCTTACTAGTTATTATAGGATGTTTGTATCAAATTTACGTTAATTTTCATCACTATTTATATCATTGGCTAGGAAGGATAACAAATTTCTGTGTACTAATCATGTTCATTCGGTGTTCAGTTACCTGAATGGGATGTTGGTTAGTGATCATGTACTTCAATTCCCTTATGTGGTTGTGATGTTTTAGGAGTTTTCTAACACATAAAATCTATGATGGGGATTTCTGTCTATGTAGTAGAGGGAAATTGTCTCTTATGTTTCTAGGTAGTTACATCCTCATGAGTGTAACTATGACATCTATGTTCTAGAGATAGTACCAGTTGACTTTTTATTGACGGTGTGGAATAATTACTTCATTGGGGAGCACTTAAGGGTCTTAATAGATCATAGAGTATGAGTTAAACACTCTATCAGTGTCATATGAACTTTTGAAAATAGGTGTTTATGGATTTTCATTAGGATTATTATTTTGAGATACTCTAAACAAAGGGGAATTTGATTGATGAGGCCAAATCCTTGATAAAGATGTTGGGGAAGGATGTTTTTGTGGTCTTTGGGGATGCTTGGAGAGAAATAAAGTATTTTCAATCATTGAATTTAGATTAAAGGGTGGATTATGGTATAGAGAATTTTTTAGATGATATGGAAGTATTATTTAATAAAGGTGGATGAGTATCGATGTTGAGACATAGAGTGATAGATGATGTGCGATCATATTCTCCATAGAGATTCATTTGAGGGATGGTAGGAGGGATGGTAGGAGGATTGTTACAATAAGATGTTATTTTGTCGGAGGTTAATTATTAAAGTAGTGATGCATGAGGGGGTTCTTCATGAGTTTTATAGAATAACTTTGGTGGTATACCCATGAGTTTCCTTGACGTACCTTAGCTTTAGGATTCCATTTTTAATTCCCATGATGAAACAATCATCAGAAGAGTTTGTGGAGAAGTGTTTTCTTTTCCATTAGATAAATGATTATCATCATGTTTCTAGAGGTTTCTTACATCCCATGGGTGTTACAATATTGAAATGGGAAGACATATTCGTGAATTTAGTCATAGGTATTCCCTGTGAATAGGGTTTTTGTAATTCTATTTGGGTAATGGTGGATTAGTAGAATAAATAAACACACTTCTCAGTGATCATGGAGTTGTGCGCAAATGACGGTTTATATAAGATGTTTGTGAATGAGGTGGAACAGTTTAACTAAATTAAAATTTCTTTAATATTGTATTGGGACCCTAATTTTACCTTGTGTTTTTATGGATATTATAGTAGGTTTTTGGAACTGAAATACACCCAAAACTGCTTTCCAACCACAGAAAAATGTCCAAACAGAGCAAACCATCTAGACAATAGTGGATATGTTGCAAGAATGCATCCTAAACAATAGTGTATCATGTGGATAACACTTTACCTTGGTAGATGTTTATTATAATTATATTTATCACTCATCCATTGGTATATCTCTATTTGGGGGTTTATATGGGGTACCATGTCATTCATTATAGTTCTTGATAGTGGTTGATGAGGTAGAATATCTTGGTGTTAATGTGCTGTAATGAATGACAAACAACATTTAACCTGTTCATGAGAGGATGAAAGCTATAGAAAACATGGAAAATTATTATGTTGATCATAGCAGTAACCGTTGGAGTTTATGTTTATGGACCACATGCTCTTTATGGTTTCCCCTTGAAGTGGGCAGGAGATGATTGGATAAACGAGTAAGATTTTCGCCTTGTTTTTTTGGCCCTTTTATGTGTTGGGGTGAGTTTTTGAGTTGGTATATGAGTCAACGATTCGAACGCCATTACAAAGGATCCATGAAAAATTCCACGTCACTCAACCTCATCAGTATCTTCATGATGAACCCTTTATCATTGATAAGGGTATGATAGATATTGAAGAAAATGTGTCATTTTTCAATTGAAAACTAAATATATTGTCTTTCTATGGTATGAAACTATATGGACGAACAATTTCTTTTTTTTAATGTGGTGGATGCATGGTGTCTTAGAGAAGAGCACATGGTTACAGGGGAGGTAGATGAATTCCAATTACAAGGTGTTTTTTGGATATCTCTAATGCTCTATTTTTCAATTTGATGTGATGTTTAGTTCTTATTATTTTATGAGATGATTTGTTTTCCCAATTTGTTTGATGTGTGATGTGTGATAATTTCTTGATGTATGAAAGGTTGGGGAAATTATTGTGAATAGATATGCATTACAGGTGATGTAGATGTTATATAAACATGGATATTTGGTTGTGTGGTGATGAGGTTGCACAAGATATTGTTTTTCCACATGGTTTGGCACGTTTGGTTTTTTAGTAGCATTTGAGGTATGATTATATCCAGGAAATGTATTTCAAGGGTTGGTTTTCTAAACACCTTTATTTCTGGGGTTGGAATTTATTTCTAGAGGTTGAGAATCATTTTAGAGGAATCTTATGTAATGGTCCATGACTTATTGACCCGTCACATTTCTATTATTGGGTTTTACAGGTGCTTCAGAGGAGGTTTGACGATGTTCTTGGAGTTTTCTGGGGATTTATGTGTTGAAATAGATCTTTTGAAGGAAATAAATGTGATGTATTATATACAAGATTTGTTATGGTGGTTCACTTCTTGGGAAACTGGTATGTTCATGGATTATATACCCATAATAGGGATTACATTCTATGGATTAAAAATTATTTATGTGATATTCATAAAGTGTAATAAATTGAAAATAAAATGATTTAATTTTTTAGAGAATGTGGATTTTATTATGAATCTCATGAATTACTCATCTAGAATTTATTACATGACATGAAAGAAGAGTTATCTAGGTTTTATGTCAATTTTATTGGCTAGTCCTTTTCATTCACACATACCCCTATATCCTTCTCGCATTTGGGAGGAACCCCTGGTACCCCTAGGATACATTATAGCCATCTCATCCATCTCTTTGATTCATTGGATATACGGGTTGTTTGTTGCTAATTAGTGGGTTTCTCCCTTTCATGGTTGTTTTATCCAATTGTACTCACTATGATTCACTAATGTGATATTGGGTTGCTATTGAGTGTGATTTTGGAAGTGTTTTAGTAATCTTATGTTGCAGTGTTGGTTGATATGTTGTTTATTATTGTGCAGTTTTGGTTTTCAGGTCTTTCTTCTTTTACCTGTGGTGCACAACAAATTTAAAAATATTCTTTAAGGTAGGTTATCTATCATTTCTATTTATTTAATATCATGTGGGATGTGTTTACACTTTTATATTTATGGTTTATGGTTGTTGTTTCATAATTAAAGACAAATAATTTGATAATTAAAATATATTGGGGAAAAGTGAATGATTCAAATGATTTTAGGGATTTGATATGAATTTGATGTGATGGAATTTATATGATTGATTCCCTAATGAAAATTTTTGTCATTGGGGGACTTGTTTATACTGGATGATGTGTATTGTAACTCGTTTTTCTATTATGATTATTCTGATAACATCGTAAAATAAAAACTGGGTATCCAATTAAATTTTTTCAAAAAAAGGTATCCCCAGTATTATGGTTGTGTGATTACACCCCTAAAAATGTGTAATGTGATAAAATTCGATTTTTAATTTTATAAAATATATTTTTATGTTTTTTTATGTGTGGTGGTGCTTTTTTGGTGACGATGTTCATTTTTTGTGGTTGGGTCATATGGGTCTAATAGTTTGATGGACTTTATTTTGGAGTATCAAGGTGTATTGTTGGTCAAGATTTTGGTGTGAAAATGTGTAAAGTCCCGAATTTTACATGTAATTTTTTTTAATATATGGAATTATTATGAGTCTGTGAAAATTAAAGGTGCATGATTTCAAGGCCCGATGTGCTATGAATATATTTCTGAACACCTTTTATGGTACGTCTAGTGATTGGTGAAAAGCGCCACCAAATTACGAATCAAAGAATGACGACTCTTCCTCAAACACATAGATTTTCCAACGATCTTTAGGTAGATATTTATCTTGTTTTAATTTTAATAGATTATTTAATCATATCCTTCCCTCATGTTATCATGTTAACGTGGAAGGAATGGGCAAAACGAACAAGGCCCGAACCCTTCACTACATTGTTTGTCTACATGTTCTTCATAGAAATTTTATTCAGGATTAGATGGAACACGGAATGAAGGGTTATGTGGAGAAGAGGGTGTCCGGGGGAGACCGCTGGTGTGGCACTGGTATGGCAGCACTAGAGACCCGTGCTGACAGGCGATGGTGGTGTTCGACATCGGCCGTCCGTGAAGGAGTTGGTAAGCCGTCTTGCAATCTAGGGGAGGCTGCGGCACTAGGCCACAGTGGTAAACAGTGCAGACGACACCTGCCTATCGTGGAGGTGGAGCGGCGCATCGTCACGCACCACTAGAGAAGAAGGATGTGGATTTTCTGTTGAGGTGGTCTAGAAGTGTGTCCAACACCTTCCAACTATAGATGTAGATTGGAACATCATCGCGCACCTATGAATATGTCCACGACAGGAAGTCGCGATGGTGGAGGGGGGACCTACCCCTGTGGGTCATGCGGTCGACCTGGCAAGGCCCCGTGGCACCGCTGCACAAACCAAACTACTATGGTCATTCAGGAAAACTGGGGGGCCACTCCCCCTAAGCCATCTTGGGAGATCCTAGTGGTCTACGCCCTCCATGGGGTGGGATGCACGAGCCCAGTAGGTCACGCCCTCGGCGGGCATGTCCATGCGAGCCCAATGGGTGGCACCCTCTTCGAGCGGGGCCACACCCCCCCTACGTGTCATGCTAGACTGTGGCCCAGTGGGATGAGCATATTTGAGTTGGACCGGATCTGGTTAGACTACACCCAGTCCCTTCTAAGCCTATGTTTTCTAAAAGAGGCATAACTTGTGAACTTGCCATCCGTTTGACGAACCATCTATGGCGCTAGGATCCTTAAAGTGATATGTTCCTTTTGGTATACTACACATAATTTTTAGGGAATTTTGGTGTATGGATGGGGTGGATCTATCCGGAATCCAACTGAGCCCTCAGTACTAAAACACGTGTGAGTCACAAATCGGGCATCCTATTGATACACCATCTATCGTGTTGGAACCCTTTCAATGTGGTAGTAATTTGGGATATTTATTTGTGGACCTTCATGGAGGTTGGGGTATGAAAAATGGATTGATGAGTAGATCCTCTTGTAATCATGTGTGCTTAGTGTGGGAATCTCATGGTTGGCTATAACATGAAGAAAGAACATCGATCCTATAAGGGTAAAAATATATAAATCCAATGTGGGTCACCACTTAGTGATCCAGTGTGGGTCAGTATCTATCGATCATTAGTGGGTCAGAACCAATCGATCTTATGTGGGTCAGTATCTATTGATCCGGTGTGGGTTAGCAGTAGAGCCTCTCGACAGAATAAGATAATCTATATTTATGATTAATCATTTGTACTTTTGTACATGAGTAATATACCTGGTGTAAGTTGAGTCTTTAAATTTGTGGTACATCTACCTTCGTGGTGTTACTTACGCGGTGTTACCCTTTTTGTACATTTACCGTTGCGGTGTTACCTTCATGGTGTAAATTTTTTGGTACTTTTACCTTCAATTTGTTACCTTCATTGTGTTACCTTTGGGGTATCCTTCCCTCATGGAAAATTTGTGAAAAAGGCTTAATAGTTGGAGCCTTATGTTTCTTCATGTATGAGATGAGTTTATCTTGATAACATAAGTATATATATGGGAATATACCTATGTAGAGTTATAGACTACTTCGTTATTTATGGTTGAGGTCTCTCATTGTGGTTATTCCATTGTGGAACGCTGGGAGACCGTTGGGGTCTCGGGATCCCTACTGATTATTGTTATAATCAACCCTACATAGGCTACGCCTACACCATGATTTTTCTTGTGAAGATGACAGAAAATGTTGACCGAGGGTGAGGGATCCATTACTGGACGGTGCTCAGAGTTGTATCATTGGATGTGATGTGCTGCAGTGACTAATGATGGGGATATGTACCTACCATTTAGGTAAGATCCTCTATGAATGATCCATGAGATGTTTTATATTTAAAATTATACGTGTACATTCTAGTGGGGTTTGTATTCCAGACCTTTTAATTTATGTAAAAATTTTACTACAGATGTTTACATACTTGTTTCTTCTTGTTTTGTTCTTGGATTCTGTGTTTGTATAGGTTTAAAGAAGTGCATTTCCATTATAGGGATATTCCTTTCTGGTGTTAGTCTCTAGACCTTGGCCTATGGATGTCTAGCTCGGGGTAGTCATCGAACTGGCCATGGGGGGTGGGTCATGACAAAGTGGTGGCAAATGAGTTGGTTAAAACGAAGAACATGGAATCTGATCTTTTCTATATAGAAATAGTGTTATGTGTTATGGGAGTGGATTTCAGTTTGGGAAATCTAGTGTTTGTGCGGTGGCTGACATATCCATACACCAGGACCCATAATTCTGATTTCATACTCAGTGCATGAAAAAACTATTTTCATGTGTTTCTGAAAAGTTTTTCTTCTGATTTCACTAATTCAGCTCACAAATTATAACTTATTATCCATGAAACACCTGTTTTCTTTCAGGATGCTGCCACGTAGACAACCAGTTAGGATTATCGATAGAATACATAATGACGGCCCACCCATTGATGAGGCCTCGGTACATGGCCCTCTTATGGTGTTAACACCTTTAGGTGGTGTACCAGATGCACCACTACATGTTGGCAACCATTTCCACCAGCCCCACCAACAGAGGGTGCATTCTATCTGAGCACGTTTCAAGAGTTTCAATGGATGATTCCTCTAATGTTCCTAGAGGAGATGAATCCACGGGAGGATAAGGACGGGATGGAGGTTGTAGCCATAGTTTTTCTTTTAGTTAGGACACTAGATGGTCTGATGGTGATCCTAGCTGCCAGTCTCATCTAGGTAGCAGCTAAGAGATAGTTGATTCCTCCACTCCATTTACATGATGAGGCGACCCTCCCATGGGCCGATGAATAGGGCCTTTTTAGGTAAGAGTTCATCTGAGCGGCCCTACGATCAGTGTGTATATAGGTGCTGATGCACTTACAAAATGGATGCATGACTTTGGCCTAGTACTCTGCGTGGTTAAACGATCTCTCCCACCACTCCACTAACATGGTATGTGACCCATTTTTCAGGGAAAAAATCATTGAGAAGGGTCTCCAATGGGTGATTAGAGAAACGACGTTATCGCTTAGCATTCCAACGTAGGATGGGGTGTAAGAGAGAGTGATTTTGGCAGAGAGCTTCATAGCTGAGCAGTAACCAAAAACGAGAACCACCACTAGACATCATGTAGTAGAATCATCCTTAGCAGGCAGTATTCAAATGACACATGGGTTCAAGCAGGTCATAACTTTTTCTGGATGGCCCCAGAATATAGGGTCACTGGTGTAGGGCTCAGAAGACAGCAACAGATAGATGAGGTGCAGGTAATGATACTCCTGCAGTGGGTAGGGTCACATGGCTTACGACTACCCGACAGGCTGTACAAATGACTAGTAGATGGTTGAGGGACTACTGAGGTAGAGGAAGTTATTCGATCGAGGAGGTTCGCATGAAATAGGCTGAAGTGGTAGAAGAGATGGTCGTCCATCAGGCGGTGGGAAATGATTCATGATTCTAACACCACCACCTACAGGTGGTCCACCTCGACCTCATGGAGCAGGAGGACAAGGATGAGCTATATTCTAGGTAGTTGAGGCCTATGACTACTGCAACATCCCAAGTAAGTAATTAATAATAGATATTTTTATCTATGTCTATTAATTAATTAGATAGTGTTTTAGAGGCTTAAAATGAAAATAAATCCAATCTTAAGCATGTAATACACTAATATTGTTAAAAGATTGTTTTACTGCCTTTTGATGGAAAACCCTTGTTAAATAAATCTTTTGACAATTTTATAATATATATTTGTCAAAATAAACATATTCATTATGATTGGGACATTTAATTTTACATTTGATATTTTTTTGGTATTTTTCTGACAATGTTCATTTTTTAATGAATAGTGAAAAATACTGCATTTTTCATCAAAACTTCTTTTTCATTTAATTTAATTATATGGTTAGATTATATTTTTAATTGGTATTAAAGTGTAATCTGAATATAATTTTACCATTTAATCCAATGGTGGTCATTGGAATCAATTTCACTTTGAAATTGGACTTAAACTGTGGTCAATCTTTTGATACTTAATATTTCATAAAAACACGCTATTTGTCATGACAATGGGAACTAATTATTAAATTAATTAATGTGAATTATATGTTTAGAATTTTGTAAAATAGACTTCATTTTTGAATTCGGAATATCAAATATAGCTTAGGGTGAATTTTTGGTAATTTTCTGAAAAACTTCAATTTTTGATGAATAGTGAAACCACTAAGTGGTACGTATAAAAACTAATTTTTCGTTTATATGAAAATTTTCCATCTTTGTGTTTTGAATTTCAAAAATCTGACATACATGGTTGTCATTAAGAAGTAAAATGTGGTTCAATGAGATTAAAAATAATTTTTGGTGAATAGTAACTTATTAAGTTCTTAATCGCGATTAGTGGTAATTAGTGTAGTTTAAGGTAAAAATAATGTTTTAATAGTATGAGATGAGCTTTCCACATGTCCTACCCTCATTGGATGTGTCATGGCCGACATATACAAGCCATGGGTCAACTTGGGGACCCCATGGAGCCACTTTGGTTTGGAAATGACATAAATAACTTTTTATTTAATGTTAAAGTAAAAATGACACAAACATGAGTTATGTTACTAAAAAAATTTATATGGGGTTATACAAGTTATATTATTGACTATAAATATTCATTAGAAAGATAAAAAGATTTCCTACATCATGGTATTTTTGTTATATAATTTTTAGACATTAAATAAATTAAATTATTTATGAAATCATGATGATGCAGTGATGACCTCATTATTTAACGATTTAAATAAAATGAAAACATAATGTAAAATCTAAAACCTACACGTGGCCAAAACCAATTGGATGAGTGGATTTAGAACCCTTATCACCTTATCATCTAATTATATCAATGCGGGACCTTTTGAATCTGAAAATATTTTTAAAATAAAGTAACTTATCTTTACTTTCCAAGAGTGCCCCTCCTCTCCTCTTTTAAAAGGCCCCCACCTCTACCTCATTACCAACACTCCCAAAGCCTTTGGCTCGGCCAAACCCTACCCATTTTGTCTCTCCACTTTCCTTTATTACTCCTCGAAGCCTCACTTTGGGCAGAAGTCTTCCCAAGGAAGCTTTTGATCTCAAACCAAAGGGAGATACCCGATTTTAAGGTAATGTCTTCTTTTGAGTCCTTTTGTTTTCTTTTGCTTCTCCAACCCCCTAATCACTTTCTATTATTTTCTTTTGTAACAAATACAGTATCCTCAATATAATAGGATGTTTTTATAAAAAGGATTCGAGCTACAATTACACACACCTACATCTAATGGTCAACGAACATCCTGTTTCCGTGGATGGTGAATTTATGCCTCCCGAAACGATGATTGTTCAACATTCTATTAACATATTCAATGGTGTCCATTAATATGTCAATATAATTATATATGATATATGATATGTTTATGTTTTCCTTAAGCTTCTGTTTTTTTATTTTTGGTCATACTTTTATGGTTTCCCATATGGGTAAACGTGATATCTTCATTTAAGGAAGTGCGGACTACCGCCCCCTCAAAGTGATTTGATTCGTTAAATACCATATGTGGGACGTATAATGGATGGAACTATTATATTATATATGTTATTATAATGTAATTATAATATACCTTTATATCATTATGATTTAATTCTATAAAATATGAAATAGAAATGAAAGTAGCGTTCATGCGTACGTATGACTTACCGTCTCCATGAACGATGCATTTCATTTCTTACCTCTAAATGATTATGTAATATTATAAATGAATGAATGTACTGGATATATATGTCATATATGATATCTACATCATGAATACCATTCTGGATATAATGGATACATGAACAACTTGTAATTATAAAGGGTTTATTTTTGACTCAAGTACCAATGATCGTTAACATGACCATTATTAACTTAAATAATTACATAGTGTTCATGACATGGTAATACATGATAAAAAAGGAATAATGAACTTGAAAAAGGTTCTTAAGCAAGTAGAAATTAACTCAAGTTTATTATTCAGGACATTAAAGAACGATCGAGTCATGTCGGACCCGAGGTATGGGACTTCGTCTCAATCTTCTTTCATTGAGGCATATTTTGCTTTATACACAACCTTCTTTATACGGTTTATAAACCCATTTGACTTTTACGTTTATCCAAAAGGAATCTTTTTTATATGAAGCATTTTACTAAATGACAAAAGGGAATGTTTCTGTCATACGTATGCGGCGACAACGACTTCTCCGCCGCCGTGACCGTTATTTGAGTTTCAGCTTCCTCTACAAGCCATACCTTCTTTTTAAAATAAAAATAAATACCATGTTTTAATTTTTTTTCTTTTGGTATTGAAAATGATTTTTATAATGTTTTTATATCAATGTGTTGTATTGATATCTTGTGATTGAAAGGTGGAAATGTTATGTTTCCTTTATGCATGTTTTATGTGATACGATTATGTTGAGGTTCTTGGGCATTATTGTGAAGACGGGTGGTTCCGTGATAAACTAAGGGCGGGTGAGCCCGATATAGCTCTCCAATGCATTGGGTAACGTAAAGGAGTGAAACGTTAAGGTTTCTCCGAAGAGATTTAGGGAATATACTGTGATGGGTATTCCAAACGTAACCAAGAGGGTTACTCCCTATGTAAGAATGTTATGAATGCCTCAAGTTTCCTTTATGTCTTATGATTTCTATGATTTTTTCATGATTTGATGAGGTATGTTAAAGTGCTTATGTTTTATGGGTAAAGTATGATTTCATTATTATGTATATATATACCCATGTTTCCTTTCCATATTTTTATATCCCTTACTGAGCTTTTTATGCTCATCCCATGTTTTTTTGAAATGATTTTCACAGCTCAAGGGAAAGGTACATGATAGGATGATATTGTCAAGGATGTGTCAAGAAATAATCCATGTTTTATTTTAAATATGTTTCCATTGATGGGAATGAAGAATACTATCTTTATGTAACCACTTTGTTTATATGTGGAATGTAATGAAGGTTTTATGATCCAATTCTCTAAAACTATAAACCCGAAAAGATCCTCAATGTGTAATCTTGTAATAACTCAATATTAAGTAAGGTTTAAGGCTGGGGCCTTATAGTTGGTATCAAAGGTCGGTTTAGATAACATTAGGAGTTAGAATTATATTAAATGATTATCCAAATATATTTTTTTTTGAAATGATATAGCATTGAAATATTACCATGTTTCTTCATCTAAGACATGTTTGTTCAAAATGGTTTTCCGCAGAGGAAACAGGGAAGCAGTGCTAGGAAGGCATACAGAAGGAAATAACCTTCCGAATCAGCATCCTGAGATAGTCGGAATTGGAACTGAAAAAATTTGTTGCAGTACTGGCGCAGTTGACTCAAGCGATAAATGGTGGTGGTATCCATACCCGAGATCATCCAGATCAACCGCAGAGGAACATGTCAGTGGTGGAACATTTCAGGAGGCAACATCCCCCATCATTCAGAGGATCATATGACCCTGTTCTAGGTGAAGGGTGGATTAAAGCACTGGAGAAGATTTTTGATGTCATGGGGTGTTCAGACAATCAAAATGTTAGTCTTTATATTAACTGTTTGGAGGGTGAGGCAGATCAGTGGTGGTCTATGGTTAAAAATATCAGGGACGCCGCTGAGATTGATGCTCTTGATTGGGATGAATTCAAATGTATGTTTCTTGAGAAGTATTTTCCTAAGGTTGTTCGACTTAGGATGGAAAATCAATTCTTGGAATTGATGCAAGAGGAAGACTCAATGGCTACCTATGAAGAAAGGTTCACTCTATTGGCAAGGTATGATCCAAATTTTATCTGCGACCTTGATAGTAAAATCAATCGTTTTTACTCAGGATTAAAGCCAAAATATCGAAGGGCATTAGCTTCTCGTGAGTTTAAAAGTTATGAAAATCTTGTTCGATGTGCTGAGAAGGTGGAAATGGAGTTTGCTGATGATCAAGTGTTCTATAAAAACCAACACAAGAAGAGACTGAAGTGGCAGGAGAAAGGTAAGAATTCTTCAAAAAAGTCTGATGGTAAGAAAACTACATTTTTAGTTTGTGATAAATGTGGCAAAAGGCATGCTGGGGAATGTCTTCTGAATTCTAGAAAGTGCTACCGATGTGGTAAGATGTGACATAAGGCTCATGATTGCACTGAAAAGGATCAAGGAGAAGGTAAGACCAAATTTGATTTACAGTTAGTGAAATGTTTTAAGTGCAATGAGATGGGTCACTATGAAAACGAGTGTCCGACAAAGAGCTTGAGTGATGGGAAGCAGTTAGACTACAAGCAGAAAGGTGTGGTGATATCCTTTGCAACTAATTCAGCAGATGTCGGGCCATCAAATGAAGTTGTATCAGGTACATTTTTTGTTTTTTCAGATTATGACAGTGTATTGTTTGATTCGGGGTCTACACATTCTTTCATCTCTGAATCCTTTTCTTGAAAATGGAAATACCATCTCAAGAAATGACTCCTGAACATTTGGTAAAAATAAATGGGGGGAATGTTGAGGAAGAAATAATTTATAAGAATCTTCCTATCCTTATATGTGGAAAGAACCTACTTGAAAACCTTATTGTTCTACCTCTAGTAGAGTTTGATGTTATCCTGGGTATGGATTGGCTCTCTATTTACCATGCTAAGATTGACTGTAGAGCTAAATAAGATTCTTTTCAGAAAGACTTTCAGTTTGTGTACAAGAATGAACCCTTACTGTTGATAACTTATCAAGAGGCCGAGAAACTTGTAAAAGATGGAAATGAATGTTACCTTGCACACATCGTTGAATATAAAGGAACTGTTCAGATTAATGATGTGCCAGTGGTAAATGAGTATCCTGATGTTTTTTCTGATGAGTTGCCTGGAATAATACCAGATCGGGAAGTTGAATTTACTGTTGACTTAGTTCCTGATGCTAAGCCAATTTCAAAACCCCCTTATCGAATGGCTCAAATTCATCTTTTAGAGTTGAAGGAGCAATTGCAAGATTTATTAGAGAAAGGTTTCATTCGACCTAGCACATCACCATGGGGTGCTCCTGTCTTGTTTGTTAAAAATAAAGATGTTTCAATGAGACTTTGCATTGATTATAGAGCCTTTAATAATATCACTATTAAGAGAAAATATCATTTGCCTCATATCGATGATTTATTTGATCAGCTCCAGGAAGCTCAGTATTTTTCAAATATTGACTTGAGATCAGGGTACCATCAGCTGAAGGTAAAGGAAGAAGACGTTCCGAAGACTGCGTTCCATACAAGATATGGCCACTATGAATTTGTGGTAATGCCTTTTGGGCTAACCAATGCACCTGCTATATTCATGGACATAATGAATTGAATTTTCCATGAGTTCTTGGATAAGTTTGTGTTAGATTTTATTTATGATATTTTGGTGTTTTCTAAAATTAAAGAAGATCATGAAAGACATTTAAGGGTTATCTTGCAAACCATAAAAGAAAAGGAATTTTATGGGAAATTCAGCAAGTGTGAGTTTTGGTTGAAACAAATTTCTTTCCATGGTCACATTGTTTCTAAAGATGGGATAACTGTTGATCCTGCAAAAACAAAAGTTGTGTAAGACTGGCCAAGACCCACAAATGTAACTGAGATTCATAGCTTCCTTGGTTTGGCAGGCTATTACCGAAGGTTTGTTAGAAATTTTTCACGGTTATCTAGTCCAATGACTAAGCTAACTCGGAAGGGTGTTAAGTTTATCTGTACAAAAGAATGTGATGATTGTTTTTAGGAATTGAAAAGAAGATTGGTGAATGCTCCAGTTTTGGAAATACCTTCCAGGAATGGTGAGTTTGTTATATACAGTGATGCTTCATTGAAAGGACTTGGTTGCGTCCTAATGCAGAATGATCAGGTAATTGCTTATGCTTCATGACAGTTGAAAACTCATGAGGTAAATTACCCTACACATGATTATGAATTAGCTTCTGTTGTTTTTGCTTTAAAAATTTGGAGGCATCATTTGTATGGAGTAATGTGTGAAATATATACCGATCAGAAAAGTTTAAAATATATATTCACTCAGATAGAATTGAAAATGAGACAAAGGATATGGCTAGAATTAATCAAAGATTATGATTGTACAATTCATTACCATCCTGGAAAAGAAAATAAAGTGGATGATGCTTTGAGTCGAAGAAGTAATGCTTCATTAGCAATGTTGTGTTTGGAACGTGATCCTTTGGTTAAGGAATTGATGAACTTTGGCATAGAAGTTGTGGGTGCAGGAAGTTTTTCTATTTTGTTTCAGGTATCAGTGAGATCATCTCTATCAGATAGAATCAAGAAAGCACAGAAGCAAGACAGTGAGTTACAGAAATAGGTAAAGCTGGTTCAGAAAGGTAAGTTGCCTGAATTCATTATTTATAATGATTGCGTTTTGAGATTTGGGAAGAGGTTGTGTGTGCCTTGTGATTCACAGTTGAAGAGAGAGTTGTAATGTGAAACTCATAGTTCTCCGTTTTCAGTTCATCCTGGCAGTACTAAGATGTATAGAGATCTGCGGGAGTATTACTGGTGGGATGGAATGAAAAGCGATATTGCTGATTTTACTGTGAAGTGTTTGACTTGTCAGTAGGTTAAAGCGGAGCGGCAGTTACCGAAAGGGATGCTTCTGCCTTTACCAGTGCCAGATTGGAAATGGGAGAATATATCCATGGACATTGTTGTGGGATTACCGAAGACATCTCGAGGTAATAATGCAATCTGGGTTATTATTGATCGCTTGACCAAATCTGCTCATTTCCTTGCTATACGAGATACTTTTTCCCTAGATCAACTTTCCCGTTTGTATCTTAAAGAGATAGTCAGGTTACATGGAGTTCCCCTCTCCATTGTATCTGATTGTGATCCTAGGTTCACTTCTAACTTTTGGAAAGGCCTTCAGAAGTCGTTGGGTACTGAATTAAATTTTAGTACAACTTTTCATCCTCAATCAGATGGGAAGTCGGAACGAACAATTCAGGCCATGGAGGATATGCTACGTTCTTGCTCTATGGATTATCAGGGAAGTTGGGACCAACATCTTTCTTTGGTTGAATTTTCATATAATAATAGTTTTCATTCTAGTATACAGATGGAACCATTTCAGCCATTATATGGGAAGTGGTGTCGAACTCCAGCTTTCTGGGATGAAGTGTGTGAAAGGAAGTTGATGGGACCAGAATTGGTAGAAGAGATGGCAGAAAAAGTTCAGCTGATTCAGAAGCACATGAGAACAGCTCAGAGTAGGCAGAAGAGTTATGCGGATAACCGGAGGAAAGATCTATCTTTCGAGGTAGGTGATCTAGTTTTTCTCAAGTTTTCTCCTTGGAAAAGTGTGATGAGATTTGGTAAGAAAGGAAAGCTAAGTCCAAGTTTTATTGGACCATATGAAATTCTGGAGAGAGTTGGATCAGTTGCATACCGAGTGGCTTTACCTCCGAGTTTATCTCAGGTACACAATGTTTTTCACGTTTCTATGTTGAGAAAGTATATGCCAGATCCATCTCATGTTTTGAGTCCAGAGGTAGTTCAGCTGGAAGAGAACCTATCTTATGAGGAACAACCGGTCCAGATTCATGACCACAGGGAACAAGTGTTACAGAATAAGGTGATTAAGCAGGTAAAGGTTTTGTGGAAAATCACATGATGGAAGAGGCAACATGGGAATCTGAAATTGCAATGAGGGATAAGTACCCCCATTTATTTGATAAGTAAATAAATTGCGGGGACGCAATTTTTTAAAGGGGGGAAGGATGTAACATCCCAATTAAGTAATTAATAATATATATTTTTATCTATGTCTATTAATGAATTAGATAGTGTTTTATAGGCTTAAAATGAAAATAAATCCAATCTTAAGCATGGAATACACTAATATTCTTAATAGATTGTTTTACTGCATTTTGATGGAAAAGCCTTGTTAAATCAATCATATGACAATTTTATAATCTATATTTGTCAAAATAAACATATTCAATATGATTGGGACATTGAATTTTACATTGTATAAATTTTTGGTATTTTTCTGACAATGTTTATTTTTAATGAATAGTTGAAAATACTGCATTTTACATCAAAACTGCTTTTTCATTTAATTTAATTATATGGTTAGATTATATTTTTAATTGGTCTTAATGTCTAATCTGAATATAATTTTACCATTTAATCCAATGGTGTTCATTGGAATCAATTTCACTTTGAAATTGGACATAAACTGGTGTCAATCTTTTGATACTTATTGTTTCATAAAAACACACTATTTATCATGACAGCGAGAATTAATTATTAAATTAATTAATGTGACTTATATGTTTTTAATTTTGTAAAATAGAATTCATTTTTGAATTCAGAATATCAAATATAGATTAGGGTGTATTTTTGGTAATTTTCCGAAAAACTTCAATTTTTTGATGAATAGTGAAACCACTAAGTGGTACTTATAAAAACTGATTTTTCGTTTAAATGAAATTTTGCCATTTTTGTGTTTTGAATTTCAAAAATCCGACATAAGTGGTTGTCATTAAGAAGTAAAATGTGGTTCAATGAGATTAAAATAATTTTTTGTGAATAGTAACTTATTAAGTTCTTAATCGCGATTAGTGGTAATTAGTGTAGTTTAAGGTAAAAATAATGTTTTAATAGTATGAGATGAGCTTGACAGATGTCAAACCCTCATTGGATGTGTCATGGCCGACAAATACAAGACATGGGTCATCTTGGGGACCCCATGGAGCCACTTTGGTTGGGAAATGACATAAATAACTTTTTATTTAATGTTAAAGTAAAAATGACACAAATATGAGTTATGTTACTAAAACAATATTTATATGGGGTTATACAAGTCAGATTTTTTACTATAAATATTAATTAGAAATATAAAAAGATTTACTACATCATAGTATTTTTTTATTATTTTTATACATTAAATAAATTAAATTATTTATGACATCATGATGATGCAGCGATGACCTCACTATTTAACGATTTAAATAAAATGGAACGTTAATGTAAAATCTAAAACCTACACATGGCCAAAACCAATTGTATGTTTGGATTTCTAACCCTTATCACCTTATCATCTAATTATATCAATGTGGAACCTTTTTAATCCAAAACTCTTTTTAAAATAAAGTAACTTATCTTTACTTTCCGAGGGTGCCCCTCCTCTCCTCTTATAAAAGGCCCCCACCTCTACCTCCTTACCAACACTCCCAAAGCCTTTGGCTCGGCCAAACCCTGCCCATTTTGTCTCTCCACTTCCCTCTCTTACTCCTTGAAGCCTCACTTTGGACATAAGACTTCCCAAGGAATCCTTTGAGCTCAAACCAAAGGGAGTTACCCGATTTTAAGGTAATGTCTTCTTTTGAGTCCTTTTGTTTTATTTTGCTTCTCCAACCCCCTAAACTCTTTTTATTATTTTCTTTTGTAACAACTCCAGTATCCTAAATATACTAGGATGTTGTTATAATAAGGATTCGAGCTTCACTTACACAGACCTACATTTAATGGTTAACCAACATACTGTTTCCGTGGATGGTGAATTTATGCCTCCTGAAACGATGATTGTCCAACATTCTTTTAACACCTTCAAAGGTGGCCATTAAGATGTCACTATATTTATATATGATATATAATATGTTTATGTTTTTCTTAAGCTTCTGTTTTTTTTATTTTGGTCATACCTTTATTGTTTCCCTTATGGGTAAACGTGATATCTTCATTTAAGGAAGTGCGGACTACCACCCCCTCAAAGTGATTTGATTCGTTAAATACCATATGTGGGACGTATAATGGTTGGAACTATGATATTATATATGATATTATACTGGAATTATAATAAAACTTTATATCATTATGATTCCATTCTATAAAATATGAAATAGAAATGAAAGTAGCGTTCATGCGTACGTACGGCTTACCGTCTCCATGAACGGTGCATTTCATTTCTTACCAATAAATGATTATGTAATATTATAAATGCATGCATGTACTGGATATATATTACATATATGATATCTACATCATAAATAACATTCTGGATATAATGGATACATGAACAACTTGTAATTATAAAGGGTTTATTTTTGACTCAAGTACCAATGATCGTTAAAATGACCATTATTAACTTAAATAATTACATAGTGTTCATGACATGTTAATACGTGATATAAAAGGAATAATGTACTTGAAAAAGGTTCTTAAGAAAGTAGAAATTAACTCAAGTTTATTATTCAGGACATTAAAGAATGATCGAGTCAAGTCGGACGCGAGGTATGGGACTTCGTCTCAATCTCATTTCATTGAGGCATATTTTGTTTTATACACAACCTTCTTTTATACAGTGTATAAACCCCTTTGTCTTTTACATTTATCCAAAAGGAATCTTTTTTATACGAAGCATTTTACTAAATGACAAAAGGGAATGATTTTGTCATACGTATGCGGCGACAACAACTTCTCCGCCGCCGTGACTGTTATTTGAGTTTCAGCTTGCTCTACAAGCCATACCTTCTTTTTAAAAGAAAAATAAATACCATGTTTTAATTTTCTTTTATTTTGTTATTGAAAATGGTTTTCATAATGTTTTTATATCAATGTGTTTTATTGATATCTTGTGATTGAAAGGTGGAAATTTTATGTTTCATTTATGCATGTTTTATGTGACACGATTATGTTGAGGTTCTTGGGAATTATTATGAAGACGGGTGGTTCCATGATAAACTAAGGGCGGGTGAGCCCGATATAGCTCTCCAATGCATTGGGAAACGCGATGGAGTGAAACGTTAAGGTTTATCCAAAGCGATTTAGGGAATATACTGTGATGGGTATTCCAAACGTAACCAAGAGGGTTACTCCCTACATAAGAATATTATGAATGCCTCACGTTTCCTTTATGTCTTATGATTTCTATGATTTATTCATGATTTGACGATGTATGTTAACGTGCTTATGTTTTATGGGTAAAGTATGATTTCATTCTTATGTATATATGTACCAATGTTTCCTTTCCATATTTTTATATCCCTTACAGAGCTTTTTATGCTCATCCCAAGTTTTTTTGAAATGTTTTTCACAGGTCAAGGGAAAGGTACATGATATGATGATAGTTTCAAGGAAGTGTCAATAAATAATCCATGTTTTATTTTAAATATGTTTCCATTGATGGGAATGAAGAATATTATCTTTATGTAACCACTTTGTTTATATGTGGAATGTAATGCAAGTTTTATGATCTAATTCTCTAAAACTCTAAACCCGAAAAGATCCTCAATGTGTAATCTTGTAATAAATCAAGATTAAGTAAGGTTTTAAGGCTGGGGCCTTATAACTACGGCTATGTAGAGATGATTAAAGGTACGATATTTGTCTACTCTACCCTAACTGTAGTACTTAAAAAAAATGTTGCAGTTACTCTTTTATAGTCATGACCTTCATTCGAAGGTCGGAGATTCCGGTGGAGGCGTTGGCTCGATCTTCATGGCTAGAATATTCTATGGGAGGGGATTTGATGATTACACACTTCTGCCGATAGCATGAGCTTTCTCTAGTGGGGGGGGGGTGAGAGATTCAGTTGAGATATTCTACTAGCGGTGTTGTGTCCTTACAATGTTATCGTGGGTATTGACTATTTATCTATAGTTCATGCTCTGAATGACTATATTAGGCGAAAACTGTGGTGTTTCTACGAAGATTGGACTATTTTTTCCTTTAACCATGAGAAGGAAAACATTTCATCCCATGATGGACTTACCTGGAGGTGGGAGTATCTGATCACACATCATCTGGCTAGCCTTACAGTTAGATTAGTTGATGTTAAGTGTCTGAGATATCCTATAGTGGTGGACCAATATGTTGATGTCTTCCCTGATGATGTTTCGAGACTACCTCCTCACAGATATCAACACGTCTACATAGACTTGTACTCTGGGAAGACACCGATATCTATACCAGCATATCAAATAGCTCTTGTGGTGAATTGTGAGTAACGGTTACAGCCGGAGGACTTGTAGAGGAAGGGGTTAATTAGGCCTAGTTTTTATCTATTGGAAGCCCTAAATTTGATCTCCGAGAAGGAATATGGGAGTTTGAGACTCTATGTAGACTATCGGTGCGTGAACCAGGTGACTGTGAAGAACATGTAATGACTTTTGAGGGTTGATGATGTTTTCGATCATCTGAATGGTGCTCAATGTCTTTCAAATATAGACCTCGGATTAGGATGTCACTATCTTAGGGTACAAGATAAGGATGTGTAGAAGGATACCATCATATGTCAGTATGGCCACTATGATTTCGTGGTTATTATTTTTAGTGTGTCCAATGCACCAACAGTGTTCATGGGACTCATGTATGGGATCTTCATGCCTTGCCTCAATTAATTTTTTTGGTCTTAATCGATGACATATTGGTGTACTTGGTGTCCAAGGAGGACCATGCCTATCACCTGCAAATAATTCTAGATACAATTTAAGACACCAGCTTTATTTTTATCTCTTGAAGTGCCAGTTTTGGATACAAGATGTCCACTTTTTAAGACACGTTATCTTAGAGGCTGGGGTTGTAGTAGATCCAGTGATGACAGTGGTAGTGCTTTCTTGGGATCCACCCAAGAGTGTGACTGAGGTGTGGAGTTTCTTGGGATTGGCTGGGTACTACCATAGATTTGTGATTGACTTTTCCACAGTTACGACACCATTTTCAGCTTTGATGAAGAATGGAAAAACCTTCTTATGGTCAGAAATATGTCAGCATAATTTTCATGAGTTGAGGAAGAGGCTGAAGAGTTCCCCTGTATTTATTCTACCAGAAGAGGGTGTTAGTTATGTAGTCTACAATGATTCATCAAAGACCATTCATGGATGTTTCCTGATGCAGAAGCAAGCAATGATCACTTATAGTTCACTATAGCTAAGAACACATGACCTGAACTATACCACCCTTGACGTGGAGTTAGCAGTAGTGGTATTTTCCATGAAAATATGGTGACATTAATTAAGGGAAATATCTTTTACAGTTTTCTCTGATCATAAGAGTCTCATGTATATTTTCTCTCATAAGGATGCGAACCTAAGATAGTGGTGATGGCTAGAGTTCCTCCAGGACAATGACTTCGAGATAGTCCACACACCTAGGAAGGGGAACATAGTGGCATACACACTCAGTAGCATTTCTAGTTTACATCAGATGAGTGAGGTGGTAGAGTGGCTGGAAATGTTGTAGATAGACTTTTTTCGATAGATATAGAGTAGCTTACCTCCAGTTATTTACTATCACTCCACAATTTCTTCAGTGAGTTTGGGAGAAAAAACATAGGGACATTAACTGCGGGGCCCGACGTGCTCAGATAACTCTAGAAGATGCACCATATGGATTTTCTGAAGGTGGGGAGCACATCATCCTCTTTATAGGGTGCACCTTGTTAACAGTTGTTCTATGGGAGGAGGTGTTAAGAGAGTTCCATATGTCCCCTCTAGAAGTACATCCTTGTGTGAAGAATATGTACCATGACCGCAAGCGTCAGCAATGGTAGCCAGGGATGAAAAAATCACTGATAGAGTTTTTTTTAACAATACCTCACTTTTTATCAAGTGAAGGAAAAGCAGAATGTTCCAGCATGTTTAGTTTATCCATTAGAGGTACTGAATTGGATGTCGGATGCTGTCTTCATAGAATTTGTGACAGGGCAGCCCGGTACCTCCAAGGGACATGATTCTATCTGGGTGATTGTCGACCGACTCTACAAGTCAGCCCAATTCCTACTCATACGAGAGCAGGGATCAGTAAAGGGCTTCAAAAGACTCTACGTATAAGATATTGTATGACTTCATGGGGTGCCATCAATGATCGTCTCTGATCATGATGCAAATTTTATAAACCTATTGTTAATGGGATTACAAGAGGAATTTCAGACTCAGTTACGTTTGAGCACCACCTTTCATCCAAAAATCGGTTGTCAGACGTAGAAGACCATTCAGACACTAGAGGACATGATTTGTTCTTATTTCCTAGATTTCGGATATAGTTGGGAGAATCAATTTCCCTTGGTGGAGTTCTTAGACAATAATGGATATCACTTCACCATCATTATGGCATCATTTTAGGCCTTTATACGGTCAACTTTGCAGATCACCTCTATGCTGGACAGACCTAGGGGAGTCAGCACTTATGGGTCTAGAGTTGGTACGGTCTACCACTGAGAAGGTTAAGGTTATTCAAGATCTTATGAAGACTACAAAAAGTAGAAATAAGTCTTATGCTAATATGATATGGAATCCTTTGGAGTACTAGGAGGGGATCAAGAAATTATTTTTTTTCTCCCCTCGACGGGGACTATAGGGATTTCGTCAACGCGGTATGCTCTCACCAAGGTTTATCAGACCATTTTAGATACTTTAGAGGATTATAGAGGTGCAATACATCTTTGAACTGCCACCACAGTTGGAGAGGGGGCACGACGTCTTCCATGTAACCCAGTTGAGAAGATACATGCATGACCCATCTCACTCCATTGACCATAGCGAGCTAGACATTGATGATGGGATGATGTATACAGAGGTACAATGGATATTGAGGATTGAAAAGAGTGGGTCCTTTGTGGAATATCAATACCTATTCCATGAATTAGCTGGTAGCATGTGAACCTCCATGAGAGCACATGGGAGTGGGATGAAAAAATTTGTGCTCAGTACCCATATTTCTTTCCTTAGTGTTTGTTGTGGTTTTGCGGATTAATATCCCTAAGGTGGGGGGAATGTAAAGTAAGATATTTTCCTTGTAATTTTTTTAAATTATATATAATTATTAAAAGTCTGTGAAAATTGACAGTGCATGATTCCATGGTCCAGTGTGCCCGGAATGATTTTCTGAACATTTTTAAGGTGTGTTCCGTAAATGCATGAGAAAAATTTTCTAACATTTGAACGGGTTCTCTGATTAAAAATATGATAGCACCATTTAATTTGCAACACCAAGATTCAAATAAGGAAGGATTCACTTCGATCATAGTATGTCAGGAGAAAAAGATCGATTTTGGAAATTTAAATGAATAATAAAATAACAAATTGATTTTAATTTTTTTTCTTTTCCTCCAACAGACAAGCGGTGGTGGTGGAAACAACAACATGTCAAGACATTAATTGGATTAAGTCCTCAATATTTTAATCTTTATGATTGGAATTAGGATATTTTATTATTAAATAAACCTCATAAATTCCCGATGGTGTTACCCACCTCTACCCCCTCTTATTTATATTGTGTTTGGGGAGGGGTATTGGCCCAGCTTCACCAAGCGATGAAGCTCTGGTAAAATACCGTGATGCCAACAACATGGAGGACGAGACCAGTTCCAGCAAATGGTGACAAGTGCCACCAAATTATGAATAAAAAACACCAAATCATTTTAAAATGCGTACGTTCTCCAATGATGTTGAGGTAGTGATTTATCTTGTTTTAATTTTAAGATACTATTGAATCATACTCTTCCCTTTTGTTATCAAGATAATGAGTAGGGCGTGGGCCAAACGAAAAAGTCTTGAACCCTCCACTACAATTTTGATCTATACATTCTTCATGAAATTTGTATTCTGGAGTGGATGGAACCCAGAATAGAGGGTCAAGCGGTGAAGAGGGTGTCTCGTGGGAGACCGTCGACATGGACCGGGGTGGCAGCACTAGAGACCTGTGCCAAAAGGTGATGTTTTTGGCTAGAACCGAACGTTGATGATGGATGAAGTGTGATGTCGTGTTCCGTATGATGAGTCTTCGATGGTCAATAGAGAGGCTAGAACTAGACAGCCATAGAGGTGGTGTGGCGCACCATCTCGCACTGCTGGAGGAGAAGTCTGCGACTTTTCAGCTACGGTGGTTGAGTAGGGTGGCTATCACTGGCTAGCCGTAGAGGTGAAGCGGCGTGTCGTCATGCACTGCTGGAGATGTTCATGGTGGAGGAGGAGTTACCCTCCCCTACGGGTCCCACGGGTGACCCGGATGTGCCCTGTGGTGCCGCCGCACAAACCGAAAGGCTAATGTAGTTTGGGAAAATCGTGGGGCCACTGCCCCCTATGCCGGCTAGGGCACACCCAGCAGGCCGCACCCACCGCGAGCCAGGTCGCACCCCATCTCTACTGGCTAGGCCATTCCCCTTGTGGTTCAGGCCAGACCGCGGCCCAGCATGCCGATGATAGTTCAGGTTGGACCTGAATCGGGTCGAGTATGGTTGGTCCGCTCGGGTCGGACCGGAACCGGACCCTTCGAGTCCTAGTTTTGTAAAGAAAGGTCTAACATGTGAATGGGGTGTCTGTTTGACGAACCGTCTATGGAACAAAGATATATGGAGAAATATATTCCTTTTGGTATACTCCACATGAGTTTTGGAAAAAGTTGGAGTATGTCCGGGTTTGATCAAACCAGATTCCAACTGGGCCCTCATACTAAAACGCTTATAAGTCACAGACCGGGTGTCTGATTAACGCGCCATCTATCATGTTGAAACCCTTATGAAAAAAAGTCCTTTGGGATAATTCATAGATTAACTTCATGGAGTATGAGGAAAAACCAATGGCCTGGGGTGTGGATCCTCTCAAAATCAAGTGTACTTAGTGTAGGAATATCGTGGCAGGATGTAACGTGACGAAAGAACATCGATCCTAGGTGGGCCATGTAACATCCCGGATAAATAAAGATTATGAAATTTTCATATTTATTAATATTTATGAACTAAGTATTATTTTTACTTGAAAGGGGTTGCAATGTTCGACAGCGTACCCGATACGCAACAACGAGTTTCTTTGAAATCTTACGTTGCATACTAATAATATAATATTCTTATTTTAAATGGTAGTTAACTCTTAGACTTTTTATTGGAGGGAATGAACCAAAATAACTAATATATGATTATAAATGTTTTTTAAATGTATCTACTTTTATCCAATAAAGGTTATAGGCTTAAAATGTTAATGAATCTAATTTTAGGCATAATTTACAATAAAAGGTCGATTTATCGCCTTTTGTTGGAGAACCCTCCTTAAATTTAGTTTTGTTCATTCTTATATATTATTTTTAACAAAACAAAATTCTTCATTAGAATGGTTTCTTTAAAATTTACATTGGGTAAATTTTTTGTATTATTATTTTTTGATAAAGTTCATTTTTAATGTACATTGAGAAATACTGTATTTTATTTCAAAAGTTCTTTTTAATCTAATTAATTTATAGGATTATATTATCTTTTTAATTGGTTTTAAATTGTAATTAGAATATATTTTTACCATTTAATACAATTTAGGTCATTGGATGCACTTTCACTCTGAAATTGGACTTAATCAACTGTCAATCTTTTGATAATTATTAATTCTTAAAAACACACTTTTTGTTTTGACAGTGAGAATTAATTTTAAATTACTTTCTGCAACTTCTGTGTTTTGAATTTGGAAAAATGGATTCCATATTTTGAATCAAGAGGTCTAAATTGTAACTTTTTTTTATAAATTTAAAATAATTACTTCAGTAAATATTTTATTTACCGTGGATAAAGGGTAAATCAGGTAAATAAGGGTAAAAAATAATATTATAATAATATAAAATTACCCTTAAACATGTCCTAATCCTATTGAATTAGTCATGGCCGAACGTGGTCATCATTGGGTCTATTTTGGGACCCCATTGATCCACTTGAGAGTGATAATGACAACTTAGATTAATTAACTTAAAGTCAAGGCAAAATGACAAAAACAAATATCTTTTAGTAAATTGATTTTTACATGGGGTTATATAAGATATCTTTTCAACTATAAATATTTATTGGAAAGAAAAAATCTTTATTATATCATGTTAATTTTTTATAATTATTAGACATAAAATAAATTAAATGTTTTATGACACAATAATTATGTAGTGTATACCTTATGAGTAAATGATTTAAATAAAAAATATTATAATGATTATAATATTATCCAAAACATGTCCAATTTTTATTGGATAATTTTATTTCGATTATTATTAATAGTATGATGAATTATAATGATTATTGGGCCTTTAAAAAAACTAATATCATTATATAATGAAATAATATTTTCACACTTTCCTAAAGAACCCCTCCTCCCCCTTATAAAAGGAGATCATTTTTAACCAATTCCTCACACCTATCAAATCTTTTTTGCTCAGCCATCCTCTGCCCAATTAAGCTCCCTACAACTCTGTCTCCCTCCTAGAAGCTTTACCTTAGGCAGGAGGCAATTCATGAAGTCCATTGGTTCAAACCAAAGGGAGTTACCCAAATTAAAGGTAACACTTTCTCTTATACTGTTTTTTTATTTTACTTCTCCAACCCCTAAACTCTTTCTATTACTTTATTTTGTAACAAACACAATATCTTAAATATACTTGGATGTTTTTATGAGATTTATTATAACTAAAAATACACACACCACCATCTAATGGGTGAATAAAAAAATGTTTCTGGGGATGGAAAACTAACACCTCATGAAACTATGATTGTTCAAATATATCCAACCGCGTCACATGGTGGCCATTATAATGGACCTGTATTTATATATGATATTTATTATTTTTATATTATCATTATAAATCTGTAATTTCAATTTATAGCATGCTTTTATGGTTCCATTATGGGTAATCGTGACAATTTCATTTGAAGAATTGCAGATTGTCGCCCTCTCAAAGTGATATGAATCATTAATACCATATGTGGGATGTTAAAAGCATGGAGTTAATGATATTATATATGATATTATACTGGAATTATAATATAACTATGTATAATTATGTTTTAATTCCCTTAAAATAATAAATATAAATGAAATTAGCATTTATGCATACGTACGGCTTACTGTCTCCATGAACGGTGCATTTCATTTGTTACCTCCAAATGATATGTACTGTTATAAATAAATATATAATGGATATATATTATATATATTATATATAAATAATGAATATAATTTTGGTTATAATGAAATTTTGACTATGTGAACAACTTGTAATTGTCAGATGTCCATTTTTGACTCATGTACCAATTATCGACAAAACGAACATTATTAACATAAAATATTACATAATGTTTATAACATGGTAATAAGTGATATAAAAGGAATAATAAACTAAAAAATGTTCTTATTCAAGTAAAATTAACTTTAGTTTATTATTTAGGAAGAACAAGGACCAAATGGGTCAAGTCGGACACGAGGTAAGGGATTTTCTTATCTCACTTTAATTTTGCGAGATTTCCATTGTTCGCCACTTATTCATTGCATGTTATGTATTGTGTACTAAAATTATATATATATATATATATATTATAATGATTCTCATTATATTTATGGTATTCAGTGATATATTTGTTGGTTATTATCTTTGTGTTATACGACTTAGTTGGATAAAACATGGTAAAGTGTTTCATTTCACTTTTTATTCCTTTGAGATTCATGCTATACTTGAAACTATTTCCTTTTGTGTGGTGTATGTACTGCCTATGATTTTATTATTTAAGTAATATAATTTCATTTATGAGTATGTACATTTTCATTGTATTATCCTTCTTTCATGTGGCATATGTTTTGTATGTTACCAAATCGGTAGGGGAACCTTTGACCCTCCTCTTTTTAAAAGACTTCTTTTTGTTATGTCTTTCAATTTACATCTTATTATTTTGGGATATGTTATTATATATCATTATTGATGTAAAATTTATATCCATGTGATGAGATACCGTTTTAATCTCACGAACTCATTTTCTGAATTTTAAATTGATGCCGTTAGTCTGTCGAATTTTTACAAGGGAACTTCTTAACCCAATTTCAATTATTTGTGTTCAACTTGTACTTCTTGAATATGTCATCCTATGAATATGTGTGAATGAAATCTGATTGTTTTTCACGTAATATCCACTTATATTGGGGGTATTTAAATTTTTCATAGATAATTATGTGGTTGATTTATCTTTAACATAAGGATACCTTCTTTATAAGGGATTTCATCTCAATATAAATTTCCACTGAGACTTAATTGTTGTTATGCATAAATTCACTCTAATATGGTGTATATACTATCCTCTGACATATTATATCATTAATCTCTTTATTCTCATGGTATTATAATGTTCTTATTTAATGGTATTGCTCAATTATTTGTATTCAAGCGTCTCTATTTTTGTTAAAAAACACTTTAACTAAAATTTCATTTTAAACGTTTTGAATATTTATTCTTATAAATATTTCTCATTAATTTCCATATTTTGAAAAAAAAAATTAGTATTTATTTATATTGAAATTAATGTTTTAAAATGATAATTCATTTAAAAGCTTCAAAGTGGTATGTGACACTTTTATTCAAAAAAATCTATTTTGAAAAGGTTTTGAAAATGATTTGATAAAGGATTGTTTATTTCAATACATTTATTTGATATATTGGAATGTGGAAATGTTATCTTTCCTTTATAATTTTGTTATGTGTTATGATTACGTTATGTTTATTGGGAATTGTTTAAGTATACGGGTGGTTCAGTGACACACCTAGGGTGGGTGAGCCCAAGATAGCTCTCCAATGCATTGGGTAACGTGACAGAGGTAAATGGGATGTTTCTCCTAAGAGATTTCGGGAATGTACTGTGATGGGTATTCCAAGTGTAACTTCTTACATAGCTGTTATAGCTACAATGTATGTATGTTATGAATTCCATTAGTCACCTTTATGATTTATGATTTCTGTGTGTTATTCATAAATCTTATGATTTCGTAAGGTATGTTATGAATGAAAATTATTGGTTTCCTTAATTTGTATATATTGATGGGTTAATGATTCCTTTACTTATTTTATAACCCTTACTAAGCATTTTTTGCTCATCTCAAGTATTTTAAATTTTTTCCACATGACATAAAGATGAATAGGGTCAAGGATTGGATTAAGGAAAAGTCATGTTTTTTAAAACATGGAACTAGACAGGTTTCTTTTTAAGAGTTTTTATTTTATGAATAAATGGATACTGAGTAGTAGTGTCTACATTTAATATTCATGTTGTTATGTAATAGTTATGGCATTATTATCTAAAACTCTAAACCAGAAAAGACCCTCAATGTGAATTATTCATTTAATTATAGAATATGTAATGTTCTAAGTCCGAGATCTTATAGTTGGTATCAGAGGTAAGTTTAGATAACTTTAGAGGATATGGTATTCTTTAATCATAAGTGACATAACCACAATGGTTTGGATTTTATAAATACTCGTAGTATTATTTAATAATGTGAATTACATTTAGATAACTTAAATAAGTATATCTTAGTATTTACCATCATCATAAGATATTATATGATGATTTTATTGATATAATCACACTTATCTTTTTGGTTTTAGTAAATGGATGGATCTAGCAGGCCCCAAAGTAACAATGGATGTGAAGAAAACTGTGATAGTTTTTTGAATGAACAACTGAATTAAATGGGAGCTGCAATAAAAATCTTGTGGTTATTCTCAACCAACTATCTGGAGTCATGATTGACAACCTGAACCTTGGTCATTTTTATAATTCATCCTACATGTGAGATGAAAATCCCTAGAAAAGTTCAGGTAATAATCATAAAGGTATGTATGTTCAAATAACTATGTGTCAAAGATGTGCAAAGAAACCCCTAGTAAAATTCATTAAAGGGAAAGGAAGAAGCTATATATGTGGAAATAATGTTAATAAAGCAAGAACCTGCCATGGAAAAATGAAGCATACAATTAAATCTAGGAAAGGGAAAGAAGTTCTTTCTGAGGGATCAATTTAATTTTTTAACTGTGGTGTGCATGGTCATTATACAAAGAGATTTCCTTCGAAGAAGTTTCGGGAATGGGATCAATATGATCATACAAATATAAGTTTTTCATAACCTAATTATGTTTCGATTAAGGATGAAGAAACTGACAATGGCCACTGAAAGGTACAGATTATTTCCTAACATATGTTTTGATATTATTGAATCTTAGGATATTATTCATGATTTTGATAGTAGGAAAGATGTATTTCAGAATAATTTGGAAAGGAACGGTTAATGGATCATGAAGAAATTTGAATGAGTATGAAGTCAACATATAATGGAATCAAGAGTTATGGTAGATTTTAGGACGATGAAATACTTAAAAGTATTATGGATCTTTTGTTGATGGGATTACATTAGAAAACTTTTTATAGAATGTGTAACCCTGATGTTTGATATATTAAATTTTATTCATGGGATAATTATCTTTTATATTGTGGATATAGTTATAAAGAACCATTTGGGTTTATATGATACCTGAATTTGAGGCAATTACATGTTAATACTTTTTGGGATTCAAAATGAAAGGTATTAGATAAAAATTAATGTTATAATATGTTATGGTTATTTTTGATGAATTTAACTCTTTTTTGGAAATATTATAAAATTATATAGTTTTTGAAAAAAGGACAACACGTGGACCGTGTGACAACACGTCGCATTAGATCAAGCTACGAGAATCGAACCCACAACCAATGTGTGACTGGTATTTATGGCCTACCACTGGACTATGTGAAGTCCCTTGTTATTAAGAATAATTTTTTTAGCTAGATGACTTTATGAATCAAGAATAAGTAGATATTGGGTTATCTATATAAATTATTAACCTATCATGGAGGATATGTGATTAGGTTAATTGCTTTTCAATATGATACATTAAGAGTAACTCATGTTATTGGGAGATAAATGTTAAGATTTATCTTAGAAGACCATGTGATTAAATCCTTTTGAGATTCAGGTATCAATCATAGTTTGGATTACTTTTAATAATTTTATGGAATGTTGTTTATTGAATGGTCTTTGATGAACATTGAGTTTTGTTTGTCAAATTTTGAAGATTAAGAGTAGTTTTTTTGTAAAATATTTTCCTTTTTGGAGATTATCTAACTTGGTGCTAACCATTTTGGTTTTAATTAAGGTCTAAAGACATGGGAAATATATAGTTCATCTTTTTTTGATTAAATGATTCTCTCAATGTTGATTATAGCGCTCTTAATGTGAAAAAATTCATCCTGAATACCTATCCTTTGGAGAAAATATGAGTTTGTCTTAGAAATCTAGTAAAAGGTTGAATTCTACATGACAAGTAAGTATGTTTCCTTATGGTTTGAGTTAATCTCATAAATAAATTCCTCAATGAAAGGTAACATAAAACAAAAACCTTGTCTGTTAACTTTTCGTACTAGGGAATCAAAGATTGTTTAACCCGTTACAAGTTTGTGATTTTCTGGTGGATAAATTTATCATAAACATGTTTTCTATCACTCTCCATCAGAACTTGTTTATTTTTTTCTCCTCCATATCAATTTTTTCATGTAATACTAGAATATTTTGTCTTGGGTAACCTTTTTTACTTCTCTTTCTTTATTTTAAAGTGATATTTTTATTAATTATTTTTCCGATTTGAGGGTTTAAATGAAGTTTCTGAGCCCAATTTTAAAAATTCTTGGACGCAATTCTCAAAAGGGGTGAAGGATTTAACATCCGAGATAAATAAATAATATGAAAATTTTATATTTATTAATATTTTTGAATTAAATATTTATTTTATTTTAAAGGGTCTTCTATGTTTGATAGTGTACCCGATACGCAACTACGTGTTTCTCTGAAATCATTCATTTCACACTAATAATATAATATTATTATTTTAAATGGTAGTTTACTCCTAGCCATTGTATTGGAAATAATGAACAAAACTTATTAAAATATGATTATACATGTTTGTTAAATGTATCTAATTTTATCCAATAAAGCTTAAGGGTTTAAAATATTAATGAATTTAATTTTAAGCAAACTTTACATTAAAAGGTTCATTTACCTCCTTTTGTTGGAGAACCCTCTTTATATTTTTTTGGTAATTCTTATATGTTCTTTTTTGTAAAATAAATTCTTATTTAGAATGGGGACATCAAAATTTACTTTGGGTAAATTTTTGGTTTTTTTCTGATAAAGTTAATTTTTAATGAATAGTGAAAAATACTGTATTTTAATTCAAAAGTTCATTTTAATATAATTTATTTATAGGGTTAGATTGTATTTTTAATAGTTTTTAAAGTGTAATTAGAATATATTATTACCATTTAATCCAATTCTGGTCATTGGAAGTAATTTCATATTGAAATTGGACTTAATCAACTGTCCATTTTTTGATAGTTATTAATTCTTAAAAACAAGGGTTTTTGTTTTGACATTAGGAATTAATTTTAAATTCATTTCTACAACTTCTGTGTTTTGAATATGGAAAAATTGATTCCATATTTGGAATTAGGAGGTCCAAATTGTGTAAATATGTAATTTTTTTTTAGAAATTTTAAATATTTACATCAGTAAATATTTTATTTACCGTGGTTAAAAGGAAAATCTGGTAAATAAAGGTAACAAATAATATTATAATAACATATAATTACCCTTAAATATGTCCTAATCCTATTGTATGAGTCATGGCTGACCATGGACATCCTTGAGTTGATTTTGGGACCCCATGTAGCCACATGGGAGTGATAATGACACTTTAAATTAATTATCTTAAAGTAAAGGCAACAATGACAAAAATATTAAATGGGGTTATATAAGTAATCATATCGACTGTAAATATTAAATGGAAAGTTAAAAATATTTCCTACATCAAGAATTTTTTTATAATTTTTAGAGATCAAATAAATTAAATTATTTATGACACAATAAAGATGTAGTGTTTACCTCAATAATAAATTATTTAAATAAATAAGATTATAATTATTATAATATTATCCAAAACATTTCCAATTATTATTGGATAATTTTATATAGATTATGAGTCATCATATTTTCTAATTTAATGATTTCTGGGAATTTAGAAACCAAATATTTTTATATAATATAATAATATTATCACACTTTCCTAAGGAGCCCCTCCTCCCCCTTATAAAAAGAGACCATTTCTAGCCAATTCCTAACACCATTCAAGCTGTTTTGATCATCCAAAATCTACAAAATTAGACTCCCCACATATCTTTCTTACTCTTAGAATCCTTAACTTAGGCAAAAGGCACTTCAAGAAGCCTATTGGTTCATACAGATGGGAGTTTCCCAGATTAAAGTTAACAATTTCTCTTAAATTATTTTCTTTTATTTTACGTCTCCAACCCATAAACTATTTTTATTCCTTTATTTTATTACAACAACAGTATCCTAAATATACTAGGATGTTTTATAAGAATTATTAAAACTAGACTTACACACACCTCCATCGAATGGGTGAAAAACATAATGTTTCTGTCGATGGAAAACTAACGCCTCACGAAACGATGATTGTTCAAATATCTCCAACCGCCTCCCATGGTGGCCATTATGATAAAAATGTATTTATATATGATATATATTATTTTTATAGTATATTTATTCTTCTTTAATTTCCATTTATATCATTTATTTATTGTTTCCATTATGGGTAAGCGCGATAATTTTATTTGAGGATGTGCAGACTACCACCCTCTCAAAGTGATATGACTCATTAATACCATATGTGGGACGTATAAAGGATGGAGTTAATGATATTATATATGATTATATTCTGTAATTATAATATTTCTATTTATAATTATGTTTAAATTCCATTAAAATAAGAAATATAAATGAAAGTAGCGTTCATGCGTACGTTCGACTTACCGTCTCCATGAATAGTGCATTTCATTTCTTACCTCCAAATGATATTTACTGTTATAAATATAAATATATTGGATATATATGATATATATTATATCTAAATAATGAATATAATACTGGATATAATGACTTTTTTACTATGTGAACAACATGTAATCGCAAGAAGTCCATTTTTGACTCAAGTGCCAATTATCGACAAAATGAACATTATTAACATAAAAGATTACATAATGTTTATAACATTGTAATAATTGATATGAAAGAAATAATAATCTTGAAAAATGTTATTAAGAAAGTATAAATTAACTTTATATTATTATTCAGGAAGAACAAGTAACAAATGAGTCAAGTCGGACACAAGGTAAGGGATTTTCTTATCTCACTCTTAATTCCATGATATTTTCATTATTCGCCACTTATTCATTGCATGTGGTGTATTGTGTAGTTCCATTTGATATATATATTATAATTATTCTCATTATATTCATGGTATTCTGTGATAAATTTGGTGGTTATTATCTTTTGGTCATACGACTCTGTTGGATACAACATGGTAAATCGTTTCATTTCACTTTTTATTCTTGTGAGATTAATGATATAGTAGCCACTATTTCCTTTTGTATGGTGTATGTACTTATGATGATTGTATTCATTGTGTAATATAGTTTCATTTATTATTATTTACATCTTCATTGTATGATCCTTCTTTCATGTGGCATATGGTTTGTAAGTTACCAAATCGGCAAGGGAACCTTTGACCCTGCTCTTTTTAAAAGACTTCTTTTTTGTTATGTATTTTAATTTAAATCTTATTATGTTGGGATATGTTTTTATATATCCTTATTGATGTAAAATTTATGTCCAAGTGATGAGATTCCATTTTTATCTCATCAACACATTTTCTATATTTTAAATTGACGCCCATAGGCTGTCGAATTTTTACAAGGGAACTTCTTAACCCAATTTCAATTCTTTGGGTTATACTTGTACTTCATGAATATGTCTTCCTATGAATATGTGTGAGTTAACTATGATTTTTTTACACTTAATATCCACTTATATTGGGTGAATTTATATTTTTCACTCATAATTATGTGATTTATTTATCCTGAACTTAAGGATACTATCTTTATAATGGATTTCATCTTAATTTACACTTCCACTGAGTCTTCATTGTTGTTATGAACCAATTTACACTTATATGGTGTATATTCTGTCCATTAACATATTATATCATGAATATATTTATTCTCATGATATTATAAAGTTACTACTAAATGTTATTCCTCAATAAATTGTATTCAAGCATCTATCTTTTTTTTAAAAAAAACTCTTTAACTAAAATATCATTTTAAATGATTTAAAGATTCATTCTTATAAATATTTCTCGTTAATTTCCTTGTTTTCAAAATTTTTAGGATTTATTTATATAAAAATTAACGTTTTCAAATAATAATTCATTTAAAAGCATCAATATGGTAAGGGACACTTTGATTGAAAAAATTTCTTTTTAAATGGTTTTGAAAATGATTTGATAAACAATTGTTTATTTCAATATCGTGATTTGATATATTGGAATATTGAAATATTATATTTCCATTATACTTGTGTTATTTGTTATGATTACATTATGGTTATTGGTCATTGTTTACGTATATGGGTGCTTTCTTGAAAAACCTAGGGTGGGTGAGCCCGAGATAGCTCTCCAATGAATTGGGCAATGTGACGGAGGTAAACTTAATGTTTCTCCTAAGAGATTTAGGGAATATACTATGATGGGTATTTCAAGTGCAACTCCCTACATAGCTGTGATAGCTACAATGTAATTATGTAATGAATTCCATAAGTTACCTTTATGATTTAGTATTTCTCTATGTTTTTCATAAATCGTATGATTTAGTATGTTATGTTATGTATGAAAAGTATTGGTTTCATTGATTAGTATTTATTGATGGGTTAATGTTTCCTTTCCATATTTTATAACCCATAATGATCTTTTTGTTATCATCCGAAGTATTTGAATAGTTTTCCACAAGACATAAATATGTATATGGTCAAGGATGGGATCAAGGAAAAGTCATGCTATTTAAAACTTGGAACTAGACATGTTTTTTAAGAGTTTTTATTTTACAAAAAAATGGCTTCTGAGTGTTATTGTCTACATGTAATATTCAGGTTGTTATGTAATAGTTACTGCCTAATTCTATAAAAACTCTAAACCTGAAAATATTTTCAATGTTAATTATTCATTTAGTTCAAGATTACGTAATGTTTTAAGGCTGGGTTCTTATAGGCCAACTTATATCGATCATGTGTGGGTAAATGCTTATCAATCTTTTGAGAGTCAGTATCTATCGATCCTATGTGGGTTAGAACCTAGAGATCCTATATGGGTAAGAATTTATCGATCATGTGTGGGTCAACAGAATCACCTTTCGACCGAATAATATAATATTGATTTACGACTAATCATCTGTACTTTTTTAATTGATTTATATACCTGGTGTGAGAAAGTATTTACCTTCGTGATACTTCAACCTTTGTGGTTTTACCATTGTGTTTTTACCATTTTTGTACTTTTACCATCGCGGTGTTACCTTCCTGGTGTTACCATTGTGGTACTTTTACCTTTGTGGTGTTACCTTCGTGGTGTTACCTTCACGGTGTTACCTTTGTGGTATCTTTCTCAAATGGTTGATTTGTGCAAATGGATTAAAAGTTGGATACTTTTTTTCTTCATGTATGATATAAGTTTATCTTGATAACATTGTAATATGTATGGGCATATACCTAGGTAGAGTTGATGACATCTTCGTGATTTCCGATTGATGTATTGATTTGTGGTTTTTCATTAGTAGGACTCTGGGAGACCTTCGGAGGTCTCGGGGTCGCTACGATGTATTATTATACTCAACCCTTTCATAGGATACACCTGCACCATTTGGTTTTTTGTGTAGACAACATGCCTCATTGATTGAGGCTAAGGGAACCAGGAGTGGACGGTGCTCAGAGGTGGACCATTAGTTGTACCTACACTTCATGTAGGATCCTCATTGAACAGTCCAGGAGATTTTTCTCTTTTCAATTGTACTTGTAAATTCCAATTGGGCTTGTATTCCGGCCCCAATACATTTAGGACACCTTTTATTAAATCATTTTACATCGTGTTTGATTCTTGTCGTGTTCTTGTATTTTGTGTTTGTATATGTTTAATGGAAATTCCTTTTCGTTATAGGAATATTCCTTTCTAGTGTATGTCGCTAGCCCCTTGCCTATGGATGGTTGGCTTGGGGTAGTCATGGTACGGGCCCCGGGGCCCGGTTCGTGACATGATGTGGTTGATTGGTTATAATATTGGCGTCATGAGTTGGTTGTTCTTTGGTGGTGATTTTGGGATGGACAGGTGGTTGTTGTCTGGAATTGTTATTGGGGAGCGAGGTGGTGGTTTCATTATATTATATTCAAATGTAGTGACTGAATAAATAGATAAATAATAATGATACAAATACATGGTGGGTTTTTTGGATAATGGGGAGGAAATGGTTAATTAAAAAATAAATAATGGAATTTGCTTTTAAATGTGGATAAGGGGAACAAATGTAATTAATGGGTAGGATAATGGGAAATGGATGGTTGTGTGATGTGGCTTATGGCTGGCTTTGTGTTATGAGTTTTTAGGTGGAAATCAAAGAGGTTCCCTTAGTCAGTTCTTGTTTGGTTGGGAACCCATATGTTGGGATTGGGTGTCTAGATATAATTATGTAATCTTATATTACTTTGTATTTCTATACATACCTTACCCATGTCAAAAACTATATGCTAACACCCACATTGTCACGTGGCTGTGTGTTTTTTTCTGACATTTAGTGTGGAGAATAGATGGATTGGTGCCCTATCATTCCTACTATCACTTCCGGGTGATGTAGGTATTTCATTGGCCTTTATGGATACATGTTTGTAAGTGAACCATATTGTTGTTGTGATATCCCACCTGTCTTTTGGAATGGTATGATGTGGTCAGGATTGTGGGGCAGTGAGACCAGGTGTCTTTGGAAAAGATGTGACTCAGAACAAGTTTTTTTGGCTGGATGAGGTGTATTATTGTAGTGGATGTGCATGGTAGGAGGAGGAATGATGTTTATTTTCTTCTTTTTCAAGATACCCTACGACCCAGGGTGTGGTTGTGGATTTTTGGAGGCCTGTGTGTTTTCAGAAAAGACATAATGTGACTGTTCTTCTAGGTTGACCAAACTATGTGTTTTTGGGCAGGAACTGATATGACCGTGCTTGGGGGGAGATATGTTATGAAAAAGATATATATGTTATTGAACATATGAATTTTGGATGTGAGAGCATCAAACCAGTGGGAATTAAGTTTGAGGTACCCTTTTTCTATGTGACCCATGTTTTATTATATTACATGACTCACGTTATTTGGTGAGTGTTCCTTGGAAGAGATTGGGTTTGTTAGTATACATGTAAAAGTCATGATTCGTATTCTTATCATTGGAGAATTAGTATGATTCTTTCACATGTACACAAGATAATTTGTTTTTCCTACTACAGATACTTGTATACTTTTCCTAATCATATGATCTAATATTTGTGATTCATAGATTATTCGTAGACTGTGATAGTCATTACTAGTTTAGACCTTGGACCTCTTTAGTGTTGCATTTATAGCATTAAATTTTATTATTTTCATTGGAGAATTTTATCAGTATCTATTTTATTTATAAATGTATTGTGTGATGGTTGTGGGTTTCTTTTATATAATTCCATGGAGTTTTTTTAATGATTTATCTTGTCTTTTGATCTAATGTTATTATATAGGGTATGGACTCCAATTTCATGGGACATTAATACCGTTGGTGATAGTCGCCAACCTGGGGCCTACTTAAGGTGGGAATCCGGGCTCATTATCTATCTCTCATCATTGTAAAATATTTGGAGATATGGGGTCATGCCACATTTAGTTCTGATTGTATACTATAGAGAGAATTTCCTTAGTGCGATTAAGGTACAAATTTCATTGATTCATTGGATTCTTGTTTGAAACTAGGAGGAGACATAGAAGGAAACTTTTTTTGTATTGTTTCAATAGATTTAGTTCTTTATGAGGTCCTTATATTTTTATTCTCACGTACTATGAATATATAATGATGTTAAATTACTTTCATCAAAGAAATATTGAAAATGAACTATTTTTACATCATTAATAGTCTTAATTGAGATCGTCCAATGAATAATAACATTTTAAATGAAGATGTTTGTGGATAATCTTAAAACATTTCTTATGTATCATCGATTAATAATGTAACATTATTCCAGAAATAATTGTTTTATATAATAGAATATATTTTAAAATTTCTCTGAAAATCGCTTGACTAAAGGTAAAAATATCAATAATGGTGGATGTTTCTAGGATATCCATGAATGATCTTTCATCTCGGGACTCCATTTTTAGTGATTCACAACATGAATCCATTTTTGGTTGAATTATTGGTTCTAGATAGATTATTGTAATTAAAAATTGAGGATCTCTTATATTATCACTGTGCAATTCATAAACCATCCATTAATTGATAATGGGTCCATTGAATTATAAACCCTTCCATCAACATTATTTTGAATTAGATCTGTTTAAGGACTCACTATTGTATGTGATTATAGAAATTCCTTCTTAATATAGAGTATTCTTGAGTCAAATTTATAAACATCATCCTTGGAAAACATGAAGAAGAGTTAGACACCCATGAGGTTAGATCTCATTCTCCATAGGTGTGAAATATTGTTTAGTTTTAGATCCTTGGAAAATAATGGACATCATCATCAAAATCATTTTGGTAGGAAGTTCCTTTCCATTTTGGGTCCATTGTAAATTGGTTTTTATTGATTTTATGATTTTTAGGCAAGGTTTTTGTTCTTTCTTTATGGTGATTTATTTTCATTATGTGGCCTTTCATGATACCCATATAGGATTCTCATTTATAGGAGTATTGATGGATTACCTTGTCATCATTATTGATGTTGGACACATATTGATATATGATATCAACTATATACACATGATAATAGGTTATTCATGTATTATTATGCTCTATCCTTTTATTTTTGTTACCATTATAATAAATATTGGTCTTATTATATATTATAGTTGATTGTAATGGTATGATTACCACATATAACATGAATGCACAATAAGGGAAAATATGATGGTGGTGGATACTTGTATATTATAAGATCATGATAGTCTTATAGCCCGACATGAAAAACGATGAATTAAGGATATAGATAAGAATTTATGGAACTCAATACCTTTCAGATACTGAGTACATGTTCAATAATTATCCTTTGGAACTTTCTCAGGGCTCAATTCCTTATGGGCGTTGAGTATCATGTCTCTATCCTTTTGACATGTTCATGACTTCTTTTAACAAAATTGATCATACTTATAAAAAGAGATAAATTTGGTATTATTAGGCATCATTGGGGATATTTTGCACAAGTTTTCTTGGAATTTGGTTATTATTATTTATTTCTCACTCCTTTTACATATATATTTAACATGTTATACATGTGCATGTATTTAAGGAAACATTGGTAATGTATTCTAGATTTTATTACTCAATAATTTCATGGGAATTTTTTGTAAATGAAAACTTTATGTATAGGAATCCATGTGAGGGAAATGATCTTTTGAAAGATGGATGAGTCATAGAGAATATATCAGGTTGTTGTACTAGGATAGAATATCGAGAATATGCCAATTTAATTATCTTATCTTCTACAATAATACTACAGTTTGGTTTTCCACTTTGAGACCTCATAAATTTATTTATTATATGACATGTGTTTCATTGATACTATTTTTTTTCAAATTTTTAATCAATGTTGTTATTTTTATTTATATCATTTTTATAATGATATTATAGGGAGGGTATAGCCTCCCCATTTATGGAATTCATGCCATCACTTATATTCATTAATCAATTTTTTATTAGGAGGTGAACATGATGACATATGACTCTCCCACATGTACGTGGTGGATCATATCTTGGGATTACCTATCCCACTAACCATGAGTTGAGTATAGAAACCAATAAATTCCTATAAGGATATAATAAATGTGATAGCATTGAAAACCATCTATGACCATGGACTGTGTAATATAATCTATTTGTGTCATGTTGTCTCTTAATAAAGGATGAACTCTCTATGTCATGATCCTTTATATATATATTTTTATTTACTGGACATGATTGATGGAATTAACATAAATCAACATGGTTATTAATTTAATAATGGTATTAGTATCCTTTAAAAATGGTTTCAGGATATCACTTCCACTCAAGTGTAATAAATCATGTTTTGATCATTCAACCAATTCCATCCCCTAATGGCACAACCAAAACATTCTATATTACCAAAAAAATCAATTTCATGGTTTACTTTTTCATCATAGATTTAAATAAAATGGTACACATTAACACGAATTTAATTTAAAGAGTAAAATAAACATGATCATACAAATAAAAATAATACAACATCATAAACATGTGTTGTCCCTTTTGGCGCGTCAATCCTCATGACCTCATCTACTCTTCATAACCATGTGCGAAAACCATGAAATATGGTCCCAATGCTAATGAGCCCCCATAATATTATAATAATAAATTATATATGTGTTATTTTTATGATGCATGTAAAACATTAAATATCTATTTTAGATAACTGTCATAGTGTATAAAGAATCTCATTATAGATTCGAACTATTACAAATTTTTAACATGACTATAATCTATGGAAATTACCACAAAATTAGTAGATAAAAAAGAATAATTACTATGAACATGAGGGGAAAACATGCATAAATCAAAAAATATAAATGTAATTACAATCAAATTTCATTTTTTAGTTTCTTCTACAACACCGACTAACAACACTCCCACATGCACAAGAGCCAACCACTCTAAGATTTCAAACCACTAAATATAACCGGATAATATTTATTTAACTGAGATATGAATTTTATATGGGATATGGAACATTATCCAGGTGTCTACTATGATCATTGTTCCTTCCCCTCTCTATATATAATCCATCAAAACTTGAAACCTCTATTGTATATGCTTCATCCACTACTCGGATCTGGGTTCCTTTAAATGTAACACTAATAGTAATATTACAATATTATATATCATGGTCTATGCTACTTGGTATAACACAATTTTATAGGCAAATGGTTCTTATATAATTCCACCTTATTTGATTTAGATTCAACTTTATACATAAACACTACTTTAGATTCAGTTACCATAGATTTTTTTAATATTCTCTAACTCACTATAATAATATTTAGGAAAATTTCATACAATAACTACGATTTATAACATATTCATATATTTGGAATATTGCAGTAGTGTATCCCCCTATTACAAGATTCCCATATCATTAATATACCATTAATGTATTCTTTTTGAATCATAATTACATGGGGATAGTTTTCATATCATCTCATACAGATCTCTGAGATTTTCAAGATATCTTTCAACCATGGTTAATGTCAATGAAACATAAATCCTATTATATATAATGAAATATATAAATGAACCTACTACTAAAGTACAAGGGATTATACACATCCGTAAAATCCCCTCCTAATTCTGTTGAAAAATATTACTTGATATATTAATGCCACATGACTTTAGAAAAAATCTTCACTTTGATTCATCCATAATATATCTTTTGGAAAGAATACAAATATATGGACTTTTATTAATACCAATAATTCATTGATAACTATATAGATAGATATAAATCATTATTATATATGTTTATCTTTCTAATACATTTATGGATAAGAATTTATTTAATAATTTATTGACTAACTATAAGATTCCCACTTCATATCCAATGATTTCTATTTCATCAAGATAATAAACTTGTAAAATTATGTCATTACCACAAATATTATTATAAACACATATTTTTATATAATTTATAATGAAATTAATGTTTTATATAGCTTATCAGAATTAGTATTCCACTATCAAGATGCATTCTTTAATCAATAAATAGAACTCTATTGCATGATCACTTTATTTTAATTTTATAACATAATAAAAACACCAATGTATTTCGTATTTACATCATCAACAAAGACACCATTTTCAAAATTAATTTCTGACATACATTTTCCATGTTTCATAATAATTGAATGATGTTATTGAATGTAATATTTTAATGGATTTTAGCATTGAGATAGGTGAGAAGTTTTCAGTATGGTCTATTCCTTGATATTTTCTAAATCCATTGGAAATGATTAATTCTTTCATGTAACTAATATAAATACGAATGTATATATTTTCTAGAACACACATGTACAAGTAATAAGTTTTAAATTATATGGCTTGTCAATCATATTACAATCATGATATTGATAAATGTATTCAATCACTGAAATCATGGATTCATTCAATTTTCATCATAAATTCTATCCAATACATCATATTTATGTAATAGGTTCATTATCCAAAAGGATAAATTTTTTTACATGAGTTATTGATAAGAAAAACATACCATTATGGTTCTCTTAACTCTTTAGTATACCTATCATGTACTTGTGTCTTATAATCATCTTCATCTCCAATAATTTCTAGTAGAAATTTTTCTTGTACACCTTTTTGGGAATATAGAACATTAATATCAATGAATTAAATCTTGATAAAAGTATATCTATTTGAAATTTTGTTTTTTTCTATAAATAATGACACTCATGCCACAACAAATTTGTCATATGTATGTTTATAAAGGTATTATTCTTTAGTTTCCTTGTGATGACATAAAATGATTGACATTATTATCCAAAATTATATTTTCTCATTATGTATATTCATGAGAAATTTCATTTATCCATATACATATATAAGTGATATAACTTGTTTCTTTTCTCAACATTACTCTTATATAATACAATTTGTAACATTGTTTTTACTCTGTTAAGATTATATGTTATAGTCAGCAGTTCATATCCCCCATAGGATAATGGTAGAGTTTCACTAATGATGACATATATTACCTTATAAATTTTTTGTAATTAAATATTTCAGTCACACTATTCCACTATGGTGTATAAAAAGGATTTAGCTGAAATAGTTTCCCAGAATCCTTTATGTTATTTATGAATTCTTCATTCAAAAAAGCACCACCACAATCTATGTGGAACTTAAAAATACCTTTAACAGGAATATTCCATACCAAATATACATATTCCTTAAACATATGATAGGAAATTTAATTATATATCATTATGTAGATAAAAATATAACTTCTAAAGCCATAAATATATTTAATGAAATAAAATAACACACTACATTCCTCTATTTTAAAGGTAACACCTACTTCAATATGAATAAAGTTCTATACTTATTCTTCCATTTCACTTTTCCCACTGAAAGGTGCATTATAGTTTATACCAAAAAACCCATGGCATAGATAAATGGGTTTCAACTCAATATTTTCTAAATATCAATCATTGTGTAGTTTTAATAAAAAATTAATGTTTTCAAGATGTTTCATAATGTTCTATATTCATGATGTTTATGATTCACTCTCGATTTTTTTTGATAGAAATTGTGAAAAAGGGAATTATAGTCCATGTATATACAATCCATTTTTATTGGGTTTCGAAACATAAAATATGTTATCTTCTTAAAAGATAACTAATTTATTTTAAAACACGATATAAATAGTATTTAACGATGAGAGTAAGATTATGTTTCATGTAAAAAACTGTACATAATAAAAATTTCTCAAAACAAGAAACCAACATCTAAGAAATTTGTTATTGTAATCTTGCACAGATGATACTCATGTCTTGCATAATTTATTACATGGATATACCCCATAGAGTTTTTATTACTAAGAAATATTTTTTTTAAATTAATGTCAAATTAGTGATCCACATTGTGTATCTAATACCAAACATGTATTTATAGAGATATTTTCTTCAATAAAAAATATACCTAAAGAATAATCATTATGTTGTTTACTCATCCATACTTTTTAACTTTTTATAGTGTCCAACCATTCCATATATAACATAAATTTAATTATTCTCATTAATATTGCTCTATTACATTATCTTCTTTGTGTATAGGTGTATGAGTTCATTTGATATAGATAAATCCAAAAACACCATAGCCCTAAATTTTCAACTCTTGTACACTATAAAGATGTAAGTGCTAAAAATAATCATATACATATCATCATGGAGGATTAATGGTAATAAATCTAGGGGAAATATATTAATATTATATCTATCATAAATAACAACGAAATTTTTAGAACTTATGTTGAATATAGGGATAAAATATATCAGTTACAATTTTATGGTACAATTTATTCCCTAGTGATTCTAGTAAATTAATGCACCAAATCATTTTTTTCATACATGATGTCATTTGTGATTCCCTCATACCATAATATATCCTTAAAATGGCTAGATATCTCATATTTTTTATGAAGTTCTCTCTTATGGTATGAATCTTGGAGATGAGACCAAAACATGTAGGCAGATTCTTCCCCATGAATTTTCTATAGCCCACTATACATAGATAACAACTTGAGACACTTGACATCTAGTGCTTCATGAACATGTTTCTTGTATTTAATTCTTTTCCATTCTATATTCTCTTTAAAAGTGATTAGTATGAATTTCATATTCCAAAACATGAATATTATTTTCTCAATGTCGTACTTTGTAAAAGGGACCTATAGAACTCATATATTTTATTTATCATCAATATATAATATTTTTTGAATAAAAATTTTGTGATATTTTGTAGGATCTAGTGATGAATATTTAATATATATAAAATATATTTTTTGATATTAGTAAATTGCATTTAATTCTAAATTACTTTGACAAGATTATTGAATATTTTATGTTTCTCCCTATATTAACAAATCATGTTAATCTTTGACAACTATATTTGGAACACTCGGTAAATTGAGTATTCTAGTGTAATGTATTTTTAAACATACATTAATTTGACCAAAACATGGAATATCCGTACTTTTGAGACAGTAAATTAGGATTTTGACTTTCCAACCACATGAACAAATGAATCCATGAACTTTTGAGCGGTGTCTCATATCTAGAAAATGATTACCAATCATTTTTCAACACATTTTCTACAAATTTACTACATTTAAGTTATGTATACTTATTTAATCCAAACTTATGTTATATCTATGAATCATTTTCTTATGAACTCTACTTTAGTATGAATCACCAAAAAACATGTATGGAATTCACCTCAAACACATGGTTTGTTCGGATTCAAATGATGGATAAAATTTATAATTAATATAACATTTAGGAATTCAAATTTCACATGATGAGTGAAATAATATTCTATTTATCATTCGTGTTCTATATTATCAAACTGATAACATTACCATGATTTATATTTGAATCATTCACCACACATTCACATTTTTTATATGTATTATTATTTATCATCATATGGTATCACATTTAATTAAGATAAATAATCATGGAAATGATAAAATAAATAAATAATGACTTGATCATGATATTTTAAATATTAATTTATCTGTTGAGTGAATAATTAATTAAACATCATCTTAGTGGAATTACATGAGTCAATACCTAACTAAAATTGCAACACCGACACATCTCAAGTATTTAATCCACTTCAAGATTACTATCTACATGAATTTCATCCTTATTAACTACTATGAACATTAATATAATTTGTACTCAAATAGATGAGAGGAAAAATTTTGGTTTCAAATGAGCTTTTATTAATCAAATGTCAACACATAGGTCCATAAAAATTTTATGTTTATGAGATAATTATATGATTGTAAAAATGAAAATAATTCCATAATATTAAAGAAACTCAAATTTAATAATTAAATTAAACAAAAATAAACAAAATATACATGGTTATTCTTACCCTTTAACTAGTTATAGTTAAATTAAATATCAATAATAAATTAAAATTTCTAAATTTACGTATAGTGGTTACTTTAATGTATTAGACTAAAATTAAAATAATTGAAATAAAATGTTGATACATCCAAAGGAACTAGAAATAATTTCGTTATATTATAAATAAAAATATTATATTTTTTACATTTTTTATAATTATTCAGGTATTTTTGGACCTAAATATGTTCCCTATATATTAATGAAAATATTATTTTGGGTTTAGTAGGATTGGATGGGTCTGATTAAGATGGACATGACATGGTCTAGTCAGGTCCAACCTAGTGGTGATCATTATTTTGGTATATCACACTCACCATTTATAGTGTATGATCTACAAGTCATGAACCTAATATATATACATTTATATATATACCAAAAAAATTGAATTATTTTTTACTCTATATCGTCTCAGACACTTTTCACTCATAAATAATATAACTTGGTTGGCCACCCAGCCTGGTGCATTCCTCCCCATAATCCAGAGGCTACTGAATAGAGTAGAGTGTATATGGTTGTATTTTTGAGAGACTATACCATCATCACTTGAGTATCTAAACAATTTAATAAATATATTAATACCGAAAGTATAATACAAATTAATTGGAGGAGATAAATAATCACGATGAAACATATTGTCAGTACTAGAAATAACGACTTCTATATACAAAGTGATGTAATGTCATGTCAGTAATTTAATATAAACTAGGAAAAAAGGAAGAAGGTATAAATATATACAAGAATATCAAAATAATCAAAATTAATAAATAAACTATCTCAAGATAGAATCCATAGCCATATATCTGTAATATGCTCCCCCTCTACCATGAAAGAATCATCCAAGAAATGATAACTGGGATATTTCCTTAGTCCATACATGAAACTATGATGTTTTTACAGGTACCTATCAGTGGCCCAAATAGGGTGTGAGAAATGCATAGTATCCCACTGTCAATGGAGTCTTAAACAAATCAGGATTTTTAATATAAAATATAAACATGTTCATGTATAACATGTAAATATGTGAAATGAGAGACTGATAAGATAAGTCTATAAGAAAAATCTATAGATGTAGTATGTTATAATAGATGAGCATCAATATATATATAATGTATCAATAATAGGTAAAATCCATTTGTATATACAAAACATGTTAAATGTGAAATAGAAGTACATGTGCCAGGTCCCATGGCGATAACTAGGGTGATCTAAATCTGAATATGTGAATGTATATAGATTTATAGGTTCCATACCATAGACACCCACCCAATCAGTGGAAAACTATAAATAGTAATACCTTGGAGTCACATGTGCTATATATTGGTCCCCTATTTAGAACCATACTATATTTTATCATACATAGGTTTAACGGGTTCCATACATCGATCTCTTATTTGGTTCCATACTATAATAAAATAGGTGCCACCCCTTCTTAAGAAGATGGTTCCATACAGAGATTTCCAACCTCAAGAATGTAATATAATGTTTCATGGGATATGTTAGGGTCTATACCCAAATAAAATTATCAATGTAAAGATCACATGCTAAGATAATATTCCTCTCATTCCATAGTGTCATTTAATCCGAAAATTTAAATTGTTTAATAACATTTAAATTACTAGGAAATGGAGGTAGGTCTTTCTGAAATTTTATAATTTTATTTTGAAAGGATACCTATTCAATGTGAATTCTGACACACTCATAGGGGTATTTTAACATAGGGAAGATGAAACAACACACCACATAGAATGCTTAGGTTGCAGTTGAAAACATACACAAAGTTGTAGTGCTAAATGGGTACATAATTTAAGGTTAGAAAAACACAATATATGCGTTTACATAATTTAGAAGATATACCCCAATGTTCCAATATTTTTAATAACAAAAATATTTTAATAAATAATGAAACCTTATGGAAATTGTATAGACTAACAATCTTATGAATGTGGTAGAACACTCATTTAGTTTAGCCTAAATCAGAATAAATGGAAGAATAGATTAATACCCTAAAACTAGGGCATATTAACCGGTACAAAAAATGTTATGAATTTTGTTGAGATAAAACAAGAAGATAGAAATGTAGATTGAATATTTCTGATATGGACCCAATGATATGAATGGTGTCTTGATCAAATGTAATATTGATAATATCTCTTAATTCCTATTTTACATGTTGGAGAGTGATCAAACTAGTGAAGTGGCTTCTATTGATTGGAAAAAGTGAACATAAAATGATTTATATTTATAAAAGAAAATGGAGAAAAAACATAATGTGAAAATATTGTGGTCGCATAGTTTTTCCACATGGTTTCAAAAATCATGAACCAACCATGTTGACCCCACCATCCTGGGACACACACTTCATAACGTGTAATTCACTATTATAAAAACAATGAACAACCTATGCACACCCACTATCTCAACCATGTATAGATATATTGACTATGTGTAGTGGTTTAATCAAACCATTAAACCCCATAATGTGCATTGGATCTCTCTGATTGGTGTTTACTAAAAGTGAAATTTTTTTGTTTCATCCAAAAGTCAGTGTTTTGTGCATAGAACAATCCATAGACACCCTCGTTTCCTTCATATCATCTTTATGTATTGACATTAAGATAATACTATAGAGATGAACTGAAACTAAATGGTTACATACCTTGAGTAATAACCAAGATCATACATCCTTCCCCCACGTAAAGAAACTCATACCCGAGTAAAACATTAAATAGTGTCAGACCATCATGTAAGAGAATCTCTGGACACTACGCACATATGTTTTCCACTCATACCCAAGTATCTTCATGATTTGACTAAAATCCCATATCAACCATACAAGAGGAACCATATTTACTCAAATATTATTCATTCATTGGTATGTATTGTATATTGGATGATCCTTAAATGACATCTCTACATCCAAATCAACCCCATAATGATTAAATTTTTAAGACAAGTCTAAAAAGATCTAGTCATGCTCTGAAATATGTATGATGCTATGCATAGAACGATACCTCTATGGTAACTGCAACTAACATGCTACAAACCCGACTATCATAAAAAACCTAAAAAGATTCAACAAATTGTGATTAAATATTCATCCCCAATCAAAACTATTAGTTCGCTAGTCTAGGAGAAACATGTATAAAAACCCACCTTTTCACCTTGAAATCTAGAGGCCAATTGGATGATTGGTGTATGAATTATAACTAGATTGAGATGTTGACATTCACTTCCTCCTCAACTGAACCAGCTAAAAATTCCCTAGAGTGAGAAGAGGTTTATGGAGTTCTACATCACCTTTATCAAACCAAAATAATAGATAATGACATGGAATACCATATAAGGACTCATATGGATCTATCTATATAGTCATATGAAATATTTAATTATTTGAAATCTTGAAAAGAGATATATATTTCTCCCATAAACCTTTTAAACCATCTTTTTATTATTGGTGTAGTTCTTATAATACATTTATCATCCTTTTTGACTGACATTTGGACTAATGGTGAATGGTTGTGCACAAAATCACCTCAATACCCAAATAATTGTGTAATCCAAGCATAAAAATCATTTATAAATGACAATCCATATTTAAAATAATAGTATTAGGGTTTCCATGTTATTGTAAAATCACATAAACATATATTATGACAAGCTCATCCGCTGTTAAGCTGTCTCTGATAGGTAATAAGTGAGTGAAATTTGTGATCCTATAGAAGATAAACAATACTGCAACACTTAATCGAGGGGATCTTGATAATCTTGTTAAGAATCCCCATGACAACATCACATTTCCACTATGGAATGGTAAATGGTTGTAAAATATCTACTAGTTTATGGTGTCCTCCCTTCTACTACTAATAGTTAAAAATATAATGGAAAAGAATAATTATAACTTTTTTATACCAAGACACCAATACTAGTTTTGTAAGTCACAATACATCTTGGTAAGATAGGAATGTTTTTCCCATGTCGAATCATGAAAATAACATATTATTTCCTATAAAATTTATACCAACACCGTAAACGTTTAAGGATGTGAAAGACATTATCCACATCAACGATCTAACATGGTAGCATATCCTCTCTTGAAACACTATCCCTTTGGACTATGTCCATGGGATATGATAACTGCCTCATCTTCACATTCTATAGAAGTTAAGATGTCATTAATTATGATGTAGGTTTAGACTATCCATGAAGTCCATGAACCTCCAAGTGCATATCAAAAAATAGATCCATCAGCAACCACTAATCACTAGACTCTCTACATTCTTATATATTAGTACTTAACCTCAGAGTATCCACTACAATATTTCCATTCCCAGTAATATAGATAAAATCAAAATCGAAGGAATGCATTTTTTCTACCCACCATCCCTAGTTGGGGTTGTATTCAAACTCAATTCATGTATACCAAAGGCATTTTTGTTTTTTATACAATTCAAAATGATCGCTAAGAATGTAATAACTAAAAAAAGGAGTGAACTACATATTATAACTCAAGATCATGCACAAAGTAATTCTACTAATGTGACCTTAAATAGTGAGACCATTACACCGTGAAACAATATTCCTATATGATAATATATCATTTCTTTTTAAATTATCCATTATAATATTCTATTATCTTCTTCATAGTTATGGATGAATCGGGAGAAATACCGAAATTGGTTTCATTTTTTAGTTTCTAAAAGGTTTTGTCTCTGGAATCTAAAAATAATAATTTCACACCATTCATAGTAAAACACATAACACATGCTTCTAATAATGGAACATATAGTATTAAGTGCACCTAATATCCATCCATCCCTAAGAAAAAATGTAGGTCGAATATTTTCTTATGATACTCTGTGAAGTCCATGTCTACAACATTTTTTGGGTCAACTGTAACTACTACCTCTAATATAATGTAACTCATGATGTGGACATTATCAATCCAAAATTTGAATTTAGTGATATTATAATACTAATGGAGCTCACATTGTGTATTTATAAAGATCCCAATATGTTTGGAATGGTCATTCTGAGAAAAATAATACACCATGATTTCAATCAAAAAGACTACACAAAAAAATACAAAAAATTTGTACCAACATTATTCATTAGAGGCCTGAAAATTGACATCATGTTTGCAATACAAAATGGCATAACTAGATACTCAAAAATACCATACTAGATATGGAATGTTTTTTGAGTTGCGTTTTAATGTATAACATTTACCTAGTGATAGACTAAACATCAATAAAACTTTTTGAAAACTTGATCACCTTGATGCTGATCCTAGAGTACATCTATATGAGGAAAAATATACCTCTTCTTCCTAGTAATAATATTCATCTTCTGATAATACTGAAAAATAATGATGATTCCATCCACCTTGTTGGAAAAAAGGACTAGTTAACTATAGAGAAATATGTTGGGAAATATATAACCCTTAGTTTTTATGTACTTTAGTTATCTCTTGATCACCTATAACTATGTAGTGTCCATTTTGTAAGGCATAATAGATTATGGTGTAGTTCCTAGATACATATAAATAGTGAAATAAACCTCTCACTCATGAGGTAAGCTGTGAAATTCTAGCGGGAATAAATCATTGAATTGAGAAACTATAGGAGGGAATGCATCCTGATGCATTCCTAGATCACCTAAATGAATTAATGCAATCTAGGTTTTCATTCCACTCATCATCAGAGGATACATTCCATCTCTACCAACCAATAAATTCCATTATCCCTTGTGAATTAATGTACTAACCTTTAGTGATGTGAAATACACCCTCTAGAAATAGTAATCCACATAGGAATGATAAGAAACAAATAGTTTCATTACATGAATAATGACACTACAGGACATCTCAAGTATGAAGCTGTTCCTTTGGAAATGATAGCTTACTCTATCAAGGGGGATATCCTTAATGTATCATACACACTTTGATTAGTTACAAAAAAGTGATTTAAGGGGAATCACCTCATATAATTATTGAATTTTAAGCACAACATTTTTTAATACCTATAGAGAAAATATGATTCAAATACAAAATATAAAAATATATATACCAAGGTAGATAATACTATAAAAATGTACATAAAACAATAGATGCTATGAAACTATAATCCCCCAAAACAATATACACTTCATAAACATGGAATGTTTCATTTCTCTAAGACACTACATTACATCCTTTAGTAGGACATATTTGATGACCCTACAAACCTAGTTTCCGGATCCCTCGACCATGATCACCTCCCCTGCCTAACTAGCAGGTATCACTATAACTCCCTACATGTCGTGGAGATTTCAATCCTACTCATGGTTCTAGAGTCATTGTTGATCCTCTCTCACTAAAAACTTGAGAGAGGATTCTTCAAAATCATTATAAATGGAACATCCTCAATACGACCCAATTACACCATCCCATAAGAGGTATAGATAGGTGAAAAATTATGAATCTATTTGAGATTATCTATGTAATAAAAAAAATTCAACGAAACCTACATTATGTATAATGACCTATGGAATGATGACCCCTAAAGGTATTTGGGAAATATTAGATTTAGAATTGTATCTAAATCCCATCCTGAGCCTTGCTGTGACAATGATCATCATAGATGACAACATTCCTACATCACACACAAGAAAATTAATGATTATAAAATGAGAAATTCCCTCTTCTCCTAGTACGTTTCTAAAGATGATAAATGATAGTAATCATAGAACATATCTATGAATCCTCATTCTAGGGGACCCCATCCTTTAAAATATAGGTGGATGTTTCTGTTGAAACTATCCCATTAACTAATTCATAAAAAGGCTTTATATAAAAATATATATATAGTCTGTATAATCCACAAAGTGTCCCCCCAAAACTGGCTTCATCTGCAAAATTTGGAATAACATGATGTTCTACATGTCGAACTAATAGAGGTAACACTGGTTTCTCAAGTTCCACCACGTTCAAAAATTGGCCATCACCAAACCCCTAGATTAAAACTCGAAGACATCATTGTGGCATAACACTACATTTTCCAAGAAAATGAAAAATTGGATTTGATAATGGTAATATAATAGAAATATATATAGGACTATTAAAAGACACCCTATAAAATAAAATTAATTGAATCAGTATTCATAATTTTAAACTGATTTGAAAATTGAAACCAAATGAAAAATGAGGAATGAATATTATTAAATTGAATAAAAATCCTAACAAAAGAATATAGGCCCAGTCTCCCCCTTTTCTGATTACATAATGGAAAACCCCCTCCATAAAAGGGAGAATTTGTGTTGATCAAACATAGTGGATACATCACATTAATAGAAGAAGATAAAAAAATAAAAGAAGGATGTATCGTAACACAAAATCGAGTCATCATCTAGGGATTCCATCATAATTATATCTTCTTGAATCCACACCTAGTGAATGATTTATTATCATAGAAGAGGTTTATGGGAATAATAATGTTCCATTCATGGGTTTTGGGACATAATTTGTGGTATACCTAAGATTAAAATTGTGTTTCAGAAAAATACCTATCATAAATCAGCATTTAAAGAATCTTTAAGATAATATATGAGTCATTTAATAAGTATAAATGACACGTAATGAGTGAATTCCAGAGTTTTATCCCCGTTGTTAATATTTTCACATCTTACAATGATATCCAAATACACATCATATAAATTATTTACAGGATGTTTAATTTCAATTTATAATAGTTTTTAATCAATTTAAGTCTGGTTCATCATTTTCATGTCTTGGGTTTGGTCCTTGACTATTTTTTATCATAAGAATATCTATAAATTCCAATTTTACACTACACCGCAAAGCAGTGCACCATGAAATGTTTTTAGAATATTATAATCATTTGTTTTTTTTTCAGTTTTAATAAAACATTCTATCTATCCACAATGCATAAAGATAATTAAATACTATAAACAATAATCTTTTAATCTAAAAAACAATTTCTTTTATTTCAAGAAATACATGAAATATATGACTCTTTCAATTACCCCACACATATAACATTCTTTTCCACAATAATTTAATATCAACATAAATAAAATAGGAACATAATGTTAACAACTATTGAAATTCATTTTAAATTAAGTCAAATGATTAATAATATTGTATCCAAACTTCAAGATTCTCATAAAACATCAATTAAAAATAACATTATTCAATGAAACTAATCAATTGAATTTTTATTACATTTTCCCCTTGTGAATTGGTTGATCATAACATCTCATTCATTTATATATCACAATTCATTATTTTCAAACATGAAACATCACTATTTACCTCAAAATTTATTTTTTTATCAAACCACACTTGATTCATCATCAAATATAGGTATTATATTATAAAAAGAACATTATTATTTTCTATAGGATTGTAAAGGAACTAATTTTTCCATCCCGAAAAGAAAAAATTCACATAAAATCATGAGGGATTAGAAAATAAAGATTCTGATTAATATGAGGCTTAAGGTATGTATGATTGATGTTAGAAAATTTGATTCTTAGAGGATTTTCCTTATCTCTAAATTATAATTCTTGATATATAATTTAAATGTTTAATGAATTTATCCACCTCATATTAGAAACTCCCATTTTCCTCATGATTGATGTAATTGTCATGATCATAGAAGGCATAATGAAATATTTTTTTACCCTTGTTACATTTCCTTCATCTTTTTTCAAAATTTTCCCCACATATTATGTTCATTTTTTGATATTTATCCATAGAATGAATGACACATCCATCATCTAACCCCGTGTGATAAAAATAATCAGTTTGGAAATCGTGGTTTTCTAATCCTAAGATAAAAAAGTTTTGTCCAGAGGAGAAAATACTAATTTACAATGAATGAATCATAAATTTTTTTCAGTACCAATAATTTTTTAACCATAAAATTATTTTTTATAATGTAATTAATCCTTTTTCTAAGGACATCTCTCACTCCCACACTTAATGTTTATAATATTATTCAATAAAAATAGACTAGTATAGAAATGAAGAAAATGGATTATAATGTAGTTCATTCCAATCATGTTAATTCATGGATACTATATGAGAAATAATTATTAATTTCATAGTGGGTCTTTGGATACGGTCTAAATAATAAAAAATCACTTTAATCACTATAAATGACCTTTATTGTTTTTATAGTTTTGATTAGTTTCAATTCACGTTATTGAAGGTATAATTCCCCAAAATCACTGAAGAAATAAACTCATGATAAAATAAGAAGGGGTTGTTCTATAAGTACTATAGGGAATGGAAAATATGACTTGGGACAATCACTCATGGATTGAGATAACAATAATAACTCAATCCATGAAAATCTAAAATTTTATAGCAAGAAAATTGTTGGGAGATTTCATTTTATAGAGTCAAATAATTCCATAAAATAGAGATTCATTACTTATATACCCATTATTTAAATTAATTAAATCGTTTTCCTATTTTACTCACTGAATATTATTTAAATTTAGATATTATAATTAGAACCATGAGCTTCTTAAGAGAATAATGTCTCCACGATTAGTCATGTTATTAACGAATGTAAATTATGGGAGTATAATTTTCATTGAAATCTCCTGAATATATTTAAAAAACAGGGTATTCCAAAAGATATTAAATGTAAAAGAAAACATAATTTACCAATGATGCTTCAATAGGGTGGTGTGGGTCCTATTTCTTCAGTTTTATTATGCATCACTATCATGACAAGTATAAATTTTAGAATGTGAGTTTTATTCAGTTTACTAATTTTGTAGATTTAAATCATCGTTATTAGTGGATATGAAAAATAATAATTAAAACACGATTGTTAATTTATGTTAAATAAATATTTATTATGACTAAGGGGAAGAGTGAGATGAGGGATAAACATTGTTTGCCTATCCAAAGATATTTTGTTTAATGATGGTGGATTAACTGATGAATTTATATTTTAAAAGATATTAGAGTAGAAGATTCCCTCCACAACATTTCATTGATGCAGTGATCTCAGTTAATATAAATTTTTTTCCATGTCTATTGATTAAAAATTTAATTGTTTCTTTTAATCAAGTGTAACAAAATGGTGCATCTTGGTAGGTCTTCCTTGGTACTTAGGGTGATGCAGTGTGATCACATCCACTAGTTCATTAGGAATGGTCCAATAGAACATCTTCAACATATTACTATTTACAGTGAATAGGTTTTGTCCTTTTTACTTTTCAATATGCACTATACCAAATTATTATACGTTAATAATAGAAATGGGAACATCTCATATGGAATAAAAATTACCTGGAATTTGATTAATATATGATTTTTAAAACAACACATGATCTCTAGGGTTTATGTTTCTTGTTTGAATCATCTTTTCATGTTCCATCATTGATCTCTATTTTTAGATCGTTCAATTTTTTAAAACAACCCTTATTATTTTTTAAAGCTCTTACAGCTGCAATATCCTTTCATTCATAGATTTCTCATGGACCAGATTCATCTATCTTACCACCAAGTAGGCTTTGTGTTATCATTCTATAAAATTTTTGAATCACTTTACATAAATTAATATAAAGGATTTGAGCCCAATGGTTGTCTTCAAAGATGTTCTAAAATCCCACAAGGAATTATAAAACCTTTGACTCTATTAATTCATGTTGTGTATTTCTATATTATCCATAATTCCTTTGATATCTCTATTGGAGATGCCTTCTTGAACATTAGTCTATAGATAGGGTTGTGTTTCTATTTTATGATGTACCCCATAATTTTTCATTAATTGCTCTATTTTTATATTATAATAATTAGTTCCTTGTTAAATAATTATTTCTCATATAACTATTAACCTATATAATTTTTTAACCCAAGAAACACAAACAACTTTAGCAATATCTGTCCTAGTGGACTTTGCATCCACAGTGTTTGAAGGATAATCTATGTCTATAGGAACATATTACACACTATATGAACATGGATATAGTCCCTGGAATATTATTCCTAATAACTCAAGAATTTTACAAAAGGTAATTGGGTTTTAAGGCATTCACTATTATTTTGAGATATTACCTAAAAATCACATTTTTCTAATGGTTTCAAAATTTATATTAATAATTAATTAGGTGGGCCAATAAATTATAGAATATTTAAAATTTTGGGCTTTCCTATTAATTAAAATGTATCATCCAAAGGATAATTTATGATTTATTTCATATATTGATACTATTTAAATTCATAGTATGAATCAACAAATGATTTGGTCATTATAAATTTCCCTTAGGAATGGGTCTTCCCAAATACAAAATCTTGATTAAGATATAAGGATATGTTATTAATGAGAAATTAAATAAGAGGGTACCTGAGATGTATCCAAATAATTGACAATTTTGGGGTACCATGGTACTTCCATATTAATGATGTAGATTTGTTCTCCAAGATACTCATCATTAAGTGGGGTTAGGTCTGAGTATTTTGATTCAGTAGTGTGTGGCAGTTGAATTGATGATCGACCACCTGAAAACAAGTTACCTTTTTATTTGTAATTTCCAAATGTGGTTTTTATTAGATGATAATGCATCCCACTATAATTGGATTATCATCTTTCTTTTTCATTTAATATCTGAGTGTTTCATGATCAGAATAAAAAACAACTCTAGATCCAAGAATATATGATCATGATTTATATAATAAAAAGAGGTATTCATGGAACTCTATCTTTATGAATGTAAAATTTATTTGTGATTAATCCGAGGTCCTTGATGTTTAGTGTACGAACTGTTGATGTCTATTAATTCATCATGATATTTCAGTTCCCATCACTTAGATTGATGTAACATGAATCAACATGAAAGGGTAATCTGATTTTGGGGGTTTCATTATTAGAGGCATGAGAAACATTATCATTAGTTCATAAACTAATTTCCTACAAACATAATAATCATTAATGTTAGATTAATTTAGTAGTAATCAGGAGAGAGGGAAATATATATTAATTAAAACATTGATGAATCTTATTTAAAATCATGCATTTCTTAAAAAGAGTCTAACATGTTTTAAACATGTTAGAAATGTAAATTAAATTATAACATCAAAATCTGATTTATCAACCTCAATACATTTTTGGGAAATTATTTCCCCCAACACTATTCCCTTTTCACCCATGAAATAATATTTTAAACCATTTATGGCAATATTATTTTTGATGCATTTTTACAAAAAAAATATTTTTAAAATTTACTAATCGATGATCAAATGAATTACCGAAAATAGGGATACCATCAAAAAATACCACTACAAAATCCTCATTACAATATGATAAAATACTCACCATTACCCATTGAAATGTAATCAAGGTGTCTCATATCCCGAAACACATACTTTTTTATGTGAATGTGCCAAAAGTATAGGTTAATGTCATCTTCTTTTATTCATGTGCTGCGATCTGTATATGGTGGTATCCTAACAAACCATATAAAAAGGTGGTTTTACAATTAATCATTCTAAAATAAAATCAATGAATAGAATAAAAAAATTTTTATTTACAGGTAACAAGATTATATATCGTATAATTTATACACACTCTCCAACTATATTGAACTCTCATGTGGATTAGTTAATTTAATTCATTTTTAACAGTGGATAGGCTAGTTTTCTATAGGAATACATGATTGAGGCTAACCCACTATGAATTAGAGTCTGGTTTAATGATTATATATAATATAAAATTCTACATCTCTTTATTAAAAAACTAAATGATGGTACGATTGAATATTCATTGTTGATTTCAAACTGGTTGGGAATCACTTTCAAAAAATAATCTATGAGAGATGAATTGGGATTGATTAATGGTGTATCATCTAAGAATCATCCTATTTTGTGGAGATTTATTTTAATATGGTCAATAAAATATTGTTCTTGTGAATGGGATAAGTTATTGTAAATTATTACCAAAAATTTCAATACTCCTATTATGTAAGAACACTAAAAATGACTTGGTAATAGCTTAATATCCACACATGGGGTAGTTTATGGGGTGGTATTGAATTTAGTTTCCTACTTGTAAGTGTGTAATCTCTGATATCATCTAATAATTAATATTTTATTTCATCCTATAATATGATCTATGTATTTTCAAGTTCATGGGAATTGAAACTCTAAAATGAAAAATGTTCTAATAAATATAACAAGACAAAATGGTTTAATAAAGATTCAATTTATTTTATTTTTTCTTCATGAGATATCACATAATTTTAGTGATTACGGGAAGTATGTTTCAAAACATCAAGAATGATAAAGCTTATTATACTAACTCTAATTTTTTATGAGTGTTCCTTCATGGACATTGATAATATCCCTTGTTGTTTTAAGGAATGTACTCCACCAGATAATGGGGGAGTGTCCAGGTTCTCTGTGTAATTCCATTGCATGGACACAATTTTTTATTGGAATGATCATTCGTCTTACTCCAATGATTTAATCTTCTACAACTCCACATGGGGAAATGGTGGATCTATTTTTTAATTATACATCCACATGAGTTTTTTAGTTATCTGATCTAGAAGGATGAAAATAAAGTGTGATGTATAACAATTTTTAGATCCAAAATAACATAGTCCATTAGTAAAACTGAAATACCAAATAGTGTGTGGCATAGAGAATTTCCATGTATCTCCTCATTTTTAAGGTATTGGTGGTGTTATTAGTGGAGAAATTCTTCAACTTTAGATTATTCTCTCATTTTCATCAAATAACTTTATTTTGTACAAATATCTTTAATAAAATTTTCATATTTTTTTAGACAGCATCTCATATGGGTAATGTTGATATCACATTTATATGAGGTTTAATAACTTTCAGACTGAAATATCTCCTCCTCATCATTCATTTAGTCAACTAATGTAGAAGGTAATATTTCATAGGTATCGTTCTTTTCACATTGTTACTTCGGTAAGGGCGTTTCTAGATTTTCTTTTATAAACCCCATTTTTATATTTCAATGATTATTATCCTTTTCTATTTTACATATAGTTTTATAATTATATTTCTTGTCATATGCTTTCCTGAGGATTTGGAACTATTTTACAATATGTTTTCATTGATTCTTTGTTATAATATCTATAAGAATATCAAACTTATTTTCCACGTTTTTTACTTACTAATTAATTAAACCAACCTCCATTTCATGGTGGTTTTTCTTAGAAAATTTTTAGGGTTGTGTATGTGGTTTCTACATGTATAACAGTTTTTAGGGTTGTTGGAATGACAGAGGGGTTTTGTTATTCAATATGAATATTTAATGAAATGTTGAACTAGTTCTATTTTGGGTTGAATTTAAGATGATTATATAAGAAATTTCAATTCATAAAATTATGTAAATCAAAAATTATCAAAAAAGTGTAAAAATAATAAAAGAAGAAACTATTTAAATTGAGAAACATAAAAATTAAACTGTGTTTTCATAGGAATCATGAAACATGAATGTCATAAATTCTATATGATTCATCTATAACTTTTCTAAGAATAATCTTATCATTTTTAAATATCATTATGATAAAAATTGTCTTTCATATAATAAACCTTATTTTTAGTTATATATTTTGTTAGGCTGATGTTTTTCCAATTTATATTTTATATAAGTATATAAATGTGAATTTTAAATGAGGTTGCATGAATCACTTTTGAATAATCAAAATAATATGGTTTTTCTAGATAAGTAATGGGAAGTTTAAGAAAATTATATGAGTATTTTTTGAATGAGAATCAAGGAATTTATAAATAATGTGTTTAATTTCTGTATTTTTTGTATTAATATATATATATATATACATACATCTATACAGATTCATGACCATCACTACATTATGAAAAATTTAATAAGATAATATTTGGGAATTTATCTCTAGGACATACTATAAATTTTTTATGGTTTGAACCATGTGGTGTATATAATTAATATTTTAAGATGTTATGACTATATTGATTTATATGTGATGATTTCTGAGAATATAAAAGTTAAACTAACCTTTGGAGACTTGGGAACATGATGGTTATTTCACATCAATAATAAAACATATTTCTATGTTTCATTGTTTCTGGTATGTTATTATGAGGATAGTTGGATCTATGATAATATATTCAGATCAAACTCATTTCATTACCATGGTATTTCTTATGATACCAAATGTGATATAATTTTTTTGTGGTATTAGAACCCCAATACTACTAATACCATCTAACTCATTGTGAAATAACATTCGATAAATATGTGTTTTTATTAATTTAAATTGAAAATCAAGTGAGATTGTGAGATCATTGCTTAACTATCAAGTGAGTTACTTTTTTAAGAAATATCATCAATGATTGATCCACACATTCATCATTGATCATTCACTCATTTCATCAAAAATGTAATTCATTATAAGTATTTTAATAATATATTTTTTTAAAAAGTATGTATTGTTTTCTTAATAATGAATGGTTTTTACTTCACATGGATGAGAATTAATATAGTATAGAGTCACTGGTGAACCATTCCTTATTAATTTTAAATAACATTTAATTGTTTATTTAAACTATGAATTTATATTTGATACTACATTGTTTTTTGAGATTCAACCCCACACCCTAAAAATAGAGGAAGGGTATGTTTTTAGATATCATAGGATGTTTAAATTGGGGTTTGTATGTCTTTTGTAGCTTAATGGTTGTGTGATATGAAATATTTTACAATATATCGATATAACTACCCAAAATAAAATCATTTGATAGCCTGTGGGTGTGGTAGACTATATTGTGGCCCTTGGTGGACTCTATGGTACCTAGTGGTGAAGTACCGGGTACTTGGAATCATATGGAATATAATTCATTTAATAGTTTCTTATCATGTGTAATTTAGGTATGATCATTACCTTCCTTCTATTAATAAACATTAAATTCATATTTTCTAATTTTTTAAATTCTTTTTTATATAAATAGATTTTATTTCTAGAAATCATAGTAATATTTAGTCATGGAATGTGAAAATTTTCATATATATCAATGAGGATTACAAGTATGAGTTTTCAAACACTTCATTGTAATTGTCTGGATATTATAAATCATTAAGACAGTTAATTATTAGGAAGTCTTGATTTTTCATTCTTGTTTGATGTTTATAAGGTTAAATAATATAATAATATTCATTTCACTTGAAATATGTGTTTTTATTTGGTTTTTTGTGACCATTAATCAGGGTAATTGAAAATCTATAATTTTGGAATCAAATTCGTCAAGTACAATTGGTTATGAAATTTGGTCTAGGAGTTTTACAAATTCATTTAAAAATCACTAATGTGTGATTATCTTAATGGTAATATATTTTTAGATAATAAATATAATTCCAGATTCATTAATAGGTTTTGAAATTTAGTTTTCCATTATTTTTCACTGATTTACTAATTTTAAATGATCTAATTTCAAAAAAGTAAATTAATGTCTCAATGGTAATTTTTGTAGATGAATAAATTTTTTTATATAATAATTATTACACAAAATCATTATTTATTAATTTTTGAAATCTATATTTTACATATTTATTTTTTCATTATAATTATTTTTTAATGTTTTTGATCTAGTTTTTAATTTAATATGTATTTATTAATTCTATTCTTATATTACATGAGTATAATAATTCTTGCATTAAATGTTTCAATTATTACATCAAATAAAATATGAAATACTATAATAAAAACATGTAGATTATTAATGAGATCAAATTGAATTAAATTAGGTTCATAATATTAATTTTTTTCATAATAGTTTTTATCATATATGGAGGGATATGTTAGAAATATTTTTCTATTTACAGTTAATGGATTGCATTGAAAATTTAGTGGGAATGGTCTTTAGAATTTTGTTGTCGGAATTATAATATAAGTGACTTTGTTTTTTATGTAATATGAACTAGTATATATATTTTATTGGCATGAATTTGATTTTAGGGGGAATATTTTGGGACAATTTTTGACTTAGTTATTAACCAATGATATTTTCTAACTAAATGTGTTGTAATTTTTAATAGGGTTTCTTGTGATCATTTTAAAGTCAAATTTTAATCTAAAAACCCTATTTCAGTTTTGAAAATTATTCCACTAAAGGATTTATATTTAAAATATAATTAATTTAATAAATATTAATTTAATTTAATTTAATTAAAATGTGATTAATAAATTCATTAAAAAATTAATATTTTGGATATATATCATTGTCCCCTTTGTTTTGAAAATTGGTTCAATGCCATATTTATTTACTAATAATTAACCCTTGTTTTACTTTGTCCAATAATATTAAATAAATGTTTTCATTCCTTAACATCCACAAATATTTAAAAATAAATTTATTACTTTTAACTAGGGTTAAGTGGGGGAATCAGTTATGAGGTATCGAATGAATTTTTGTAATGTGGGAAGAAATTTTATAGTTTTATTGAACTGATTGAACAACCCTAAAATAAGTACATAATAAATTAGAGTTTCTAATCAATGATTTTTTATTCATGGGAATGGTTAATATGGTTTCTATAAACAATATATAGAATCCATCGTTTTTAAATGAATTTTGTATATATTTTTCTATGATATAATGATTAATTAGAATATAACATCTACAGATTTTTTAGTATGTATTGATTATTAGTCATTTTATTTTATATCTATTTATATGTTTAAAAGTATTCCATGATTTTTTTTATACATTTCCTTCTCTATTTTTATATTAATATTAATGTGAGTTAACTATCTCCCATGACATAGTTTTTATTTAGATTAATTTAGAAGATATGTTCTCTAGATATGTAATATTTAATTATGTTATAATGGTTTTTTGGTTAGTTTGGTACACATGTATATTATTTCATCCATGTTTTTTCAATGATACTAATTATTTGTGGTTAAAAATATTATATATAATTTTTTGATATTGAATATTAGAAATTTCATAATTTACATTTCTATAAGGGCCATTATATCTATGTATATATATATTTTCATTATTTTTATTAAGACATGTTTTTGTTTTCATTAGTCTTGTACATTTACTCTACTTATTCTTTAATTATTCCTTTGAGAGTATATATATCATTTATATGTTATTTTAACTATTTTTTTCTTGAAAATATGTTATAACCCCCTTCCTTGGAACCTTTCCAATATTATGAGAGGATGTTGAATAAATTTATATCTATTAGATGTCTATTGTGTTAATGAATATTATTTAGTATTTATTCTTTTGTAAAAGTGATAAAATAAAAATTTTCATGGTTCTTTTAATATAAAACAAATTTTATTAACAATTTAAATTACTTATTATACCGTGATTTTTTTGTGATTCATCACACGATACTTTTTTTTGAATGAAAATGAATAAAGAGAGACAAATATGTTGAGACGCTAGTGGTAAAGGACCACATCAAAAGATTGAAAAATATTTTATTTTATGGGGAAAATGATAAAATAGGTAAATAAATTTTTTTATGTTTCAACCATTTATGTAATTAATTTATTGAGGGAATAGATATTCTGAGAAAATAATCTCTCAAAAAATCCATGAAATGAATAATTTAACATTTTTCATGGCCTTATGTAATCGACCATCCCAATATGAACAATAATTTAAATGGGTATAATATATCAACAACTTTTTTTCAGTTCACTATAATATATTTAACTCCTTCCGGGGATACATTAATAGGAACACTTATTTAGAAACATCAAATTCAATATTATGCATATTATTATCTGCATCAAATCATTTTAGACGTTATTCCACCCTTATGTGTTTCATAATGTCTCTAAACATATATACCATTTCATCATATATCTATGTCCAAAAAATTATCATTCTCCAATATTATCTATATACTTTTGAGTTGTACACATCTTTGAAATAAGGGATTCATAAATATTCATATGAATACTTTACTAAAATATATTATTATATGTAAAGTAAACAAGAAGAAGGTGATTATCCAAAACACATTTAAAATCAATATAAAATAATATCGAAATATACTCAATGGTATGATGTATTCTATAAAAATAAAAATCTACATCTGAGTCGTATATAGAACTAAAACTTAAAAAATTTGATCATATTTGAATATTTCCTCAAAACATTAAAGTAAACCTATGAGGCCAATATAACACAATAGAAATTGGAACACCATGAAAACAAAATAATTATTTAATATATATCCTAGAATGATGATCTATAGAGAAATAACATTTAATATTGATGAAGTGGGATGAGTTTTTAAGGTTATAAACTAAAAAACATATAGAATTATTCCATTTAGATGTTTTGGGGAGTCATACGACAAAATCCACTGTGTTTTTCCCATTTAAATTCAGTTGATGGTAATGGGTGTAACTTCCCATTAGATTTTTTTCTCTTAGACTTAACTTATTGACATTAAAAATACAAAAAATTTTCAAAATCTATTCTAATGAATCCCAAAAAAAATTCTGTCAAATAAATATACATATTTATACATGTAGGATTAATATAGAAATAATATCTATGATCCAACACAAATAGATCCTTATTCAAATATGTTATGGATGGAACACATACTCTCTTATTGAAACATATAATTCCATCACAATCAATGTTAATATTAAGAACATTTCCATCTTTTTTGTAGCAATGTACATTACATTGGCTCAACATTAATATTCACATGTATGGATGCTTTAACATTAATTTGAGAAAGATAATATTTTCCCATTCTTTCTAGAATTATTGATCAATCCTTTTCTAATCTAGAAGTATTTAATATCTTTTCATCCTCATCATAGATAAGATAGCATGATAATTTTGACTAAAATAACTAATTACCTTTTTTAATTTCTTTGGTTGGTAATGTATTGATCAGTCATAATCCTTAATAATCTCCACAAATTTATCTAATGCATGTTCTGCTTATTTTGTGTGACTATATACATAAAAATTATTTGATTTGTATATATATTATAGTTTTCCCTAAAAATATGATTCCTCTGTATATTTATTGAAAAACTACTATATAATAATTCAAATCATGATATTAGTAATTTTTCTCATGAAACATAAATTTTTTAGGTCTAGTATATAAACATATTGGTCTTCATAAAAAATCATCATAACCCCTTTCTGTATGTGTCACTATTTATTAGAATCCCTTCTCCACTACAAGTCAATGTAATCATAGGTTCACTAAGTATTCTTCTCCTTATTTCCACGATATTTTCATCATATTCATCTTTATAGAGGAACATGGATCCTTTTTGTATTATCCTTGATAGTGGATTATACATTTAAGATAAATTATCTATAAACATTAGTAGATATCTAACAAAACTAATAGTACAAATAATTTTATTCCCCATGTTTGGTCTGGGAAAATGCTCAAGATCTATAATCCTTGATGGATCTATCGATATACTATCTCTAGATATTATATGACCCATAAATGAAATGTTTAGTAGCCAAAATTGAATCTTTTAAAAAAATTCATATATTTTGTTGTTTTTTTGGGTCTTTAGTACAATTCTCAAATGATATTCATGATATTAATTATTTTTTGAGTAAATTATAATATTATCTATATAGACTTTCAACAACTATTCAAGGTAATAACAAAAGGCTATATTAATAAAGTCCATGAAAATAGAATAGTAATTAATAATACAAAATGGAATCAATATATATTCATAATTCTTATACCATATACAAAATATTATCATGGGTATATCCTCTTAAAATATTTTTTCACTAAAACATATACATAACTAAAGGGTTGTGTTGAAATTAATGTGTCTTAAGATATATTTAATATCAATAAACTCACATCACACAATGCTTAAAAATGGAGGTATACAAAAGTGAAATTAAGATACAAAATTCACAAACCCATGATTTTATTAAGAAATATTAACTAAATGTTATGTGGTGACATATGTGCTTCCAAAATTTATAGAATCCATAGATATTTTATTATTTTTTCAACCCAAATAACATTGTTAAATTACCACTACAAGAATATACATGAATTTGAATACATAAATTAATCAATATTACCACTGGAATGATTGGCATGTAATATCTCCTACATTGTTCTATAAGTTAAATCTTTGATTAGGGAATTAACTTTGTATAATTTTTATTTTCAACAAAAATAATACATTAAAAATGATAACAATTCTCTTCTCTATGACTCTCATTTCAAAAAGGAAAACATAATCTACCCTATTTAATATATTAATTCGGGTTCTTAATCAAACCTTCTTAGAATGTTGAATGTAAAATATTTGTTTCAATAGGTTAATTACAAGAGGAAAACACTTAGAAATCAATCTTAAACTAATTTAATGTGTCTGTAATCTCACTGATGTTCACATTGTTAATTATATATCATTATAGTTTATTAGGTATAATCACAATGTCTTTATCTACAATAATAATTTTATGTTTTTTCATAGTCTCTAAATTTTCAATCTTATTTAGTTAAAATGGCATTTCTCTTGGTCAAAACTAATTACTAAAACCAAAAATCAAGGCATCATAAATAGTAATCATAGTAGCGAATCATAAGGTTTTGAAGAATTATTTATAGGTTGTATAAATAAAGATTAAATATTTTAAATCCGCGGTAACTTATTATTACCCTTGGCCATCAATGATCATTATCTATGCATGTCATTTATTTTTATTCATAGGAAAAAATGTGATTTAACTCATGAATAACTCTAGATAGTGTGAAACTGAAAGCATAGTGAGAACATTTTCATGTACCTGGTAATTCCCATATCAAATAGACTATGCGTATTTTAGAGTTTTTAAACCTTCGTACATCTATACCAAAACCACATACACATTAAGTACCTGTACCTGAATTTATATCTAAATAAACCATATAATCCCTTCCTTAAAAAAATCATAAGGTTGTTAGACAATACATAAGCTCATCCAAAAGATTTTTAGTATAGTTCGATTATCCAATTTTAAAATACAAAATTATTCTTTACTTTGATGAAATCTATAGATACCCACACTTTTCAGGCATAGGAATCATATATTAATATTTTAATACTTATTAAATAACATAATAATCTATTCCATAATAACATAGGCATATTGCCTTTGTAAGAATGGAAACATAAACAATTGGTACATATGTGAACTAAATATTCTCCTACAATGTTTGTTAAATTATGAATTTTTCTATACAAATCCAATATAAATACAATCACTATACCAAATAAATGAAAACATTATAAAGGGTGAGTTCATAAGAATTGTTATGTTAAAAAAGTGAGAAGTCAATGATCACATAAAAATGAAATGATCATAAGGGTATGATAACATGTGATAAAAATTTAAAAATCATATACTACATATCATATGTCATCAACTACAGTCATGGAATAAATAATGGATTTTTATATGATAATAATCATAAAATAATCATAGTAAATTATCTATGAGAAAATAACTTGGAATAAGAAATAGATTTTTTGAATGTAAATGAGATAAATAATTTGTTAGCATGTATAAATAGAAAAGGTTAACTTATTTAATTAACTATATGAAATAATCCCCTTGATTAATCTAATAGAAATAAATGAAGGTATACACATAAAACTTTGAAAGTGAAGTCAGGTTCGTTCATAACATGTCATTTACCTTGAATTGGGGGTAAATATATATCCCACAAAGAATTGGTTATAACATAACCACCATCCTTGGTGAAAACATAACAATCATCCTTTGTTTTAATGTGATGACCATATTAGGTAATAATGAAAACTATATCATTAACATAAAAAATATCACATAATGAAAACCATACATATGTGTTCCACAATAACATAAAATATTTATCATATGAGAACCCATGAAAAGATATGTCTCTTATAAAAATTTCATCATTATATAACCCATGAAATAGGAATGGGTATCATAATTTTTTTTATCATAAACTCAAACTATTCATAGGGATAATTATAATTATTTCATTAGAAAATGTACACAAAAATTAAACATCATCAACAAATGGAATCTAAAATGAAAATTATTCTGTAAGATCAATTGAAACATTTCCATAAGAAAATGACTTTTCTTTTAAAACCACTTATTAAAACAAAAAAATCATTAAATATTTTAAAAATAGTTATTTTTTAAAATAAATTTTATATAAATATATATTAATCTATAAAACACTACGTTTTCATTATGTAAGTATATTACATTCATTCCAAACATATTAAAAAATATTCCTTAAATATATTTTGAAAAATTAAAACGGCTCTTGTTTCAAAATTAAAATGAATTTTTCTATTAAAACATTCATAAAAACACAAACATGGAAAACAATGAAACTGAAATATCATTATACAATTGTAAAACATTAATTACATCATTTCGTGAAAAAAATAGATATAAAAAAAGGATTTCAAAAAAGATAAAAATATAGTTTTTATTCTTTAAATTCATTAATTTGAAATATTTAGAGAATAAAGAGAAAAATATCAAGGGGAAAATATACTCTCAATAAATAACCATATGATAATAAATACACAATTTTATTGATAAATATATCATAATATTTTTACATGAAAATCAATATCATAAAAAATCCCTACAAACAATCAGATTATATCATTCAACCATTACTAGTCTTGTAAATTTTGAATCATAACACCTATTAAATAATAACATGAATAGAATCATTAAATTACTTGAATATAATTATTTTAATGACATATAATTTAATGGGCGTAGCATATAAACATCCTAAAATAATATATACAATTATCACATAATATGTATCAAGGAATGAAAATTGATACAAATATTCCTTGCCTACAATAAGATTAATCACAAAAGTTCTAAATCCATATATGAAAAATTTAGTTTTATTATATATATATATATATTATAACCATAAATATATATAGTATATCATATATTCTTTACCTCAGACGTTTTGTTACCAGTTTATTATGATTTTTTTTACCAAGTCACATTTCACGTAATATCTCTTTTTTCATGTACGTTTTCATTTTGTATATTTTTTTCTTTTACTCTGATAAAGGTTCCATGATATACATAATGTTATAATTCATATAGATATAATATATATTCATCATATATTTATTTATATAAACACATAGAATTTAATGATAGAAAATGAAATACACTGCTCATGGAGATGGTAGGCCATACATACTCATTAACAATGTTTCAAATTTTTCAATGGATGAAAAAATGGGATGAAACTAATATATTTCCTGTACATAGTACTTTTTATTTTATATATATCACATATATTAGTTAAATTTACCCTTATTACCTTCAATTAAAAATTTTAGTATAAAATGAATCACATCGCTTCATGAGGGTGTTGTCCGACACACACATGAATGATGTAATCATGTCCCCCATTCAATGGAAATAAATACGATATTTGTTTAATAAATTTTCATAAGAATAATTTTCATAAAAATATATTATATGTTGATTTAATATATCAATAATATAATCCTAGTAAAATTTAAATGAAAACATGTCACATCATTTCGTGAGGTGACACCTCATCGTACAAACGATATATGTTGTTGTTTTCCAACGGGTTGGAAGGAAAAAAAATTATGTATTTTTATGATTAATTAGTTCTAATAAAATCATAAATATCTTATATACAAGTTAAATACTTTCTTATATTGAGTTGTGAGTAGTGGTGAGGTAAAAATAATAACATATGTTTCCGAGATGGTAGTCCACCATACATGTAATCGACAATCATACCCCCAATTAGATAAAAGAGATGAAAGATATAGGTTATTCAAATTACAATAAAACTATAATTTTATGGGTGATAAATTTGATTTATATAATCATAATTGAGTAAATTTTTAATGATTTTGAGGAATAAATAAAAAAACCAAGGCTAATAACTTTACATCATCCTTGGAGATCATCTTTTTGTTTATACCTCAATACATATGAAAATCGTTTCCTAATATAAAAACATTATATATGCTATAGAGTTGGAATTAGGTAATATAATTTTGTAGGTTATGTACGAATGTAATTGTTTTGGATGTGTGAATTGGAGATAAGAAGGGGTATATATTTATAAGTGGGGTAGAGGGCACACATAAATTTTCTGAATATAATAAATTGTACCCACATTTTTCCAATTCCAAGAGTCTCTGAAATGGATAATTATTGAACATTAGATGTTATAAGGTCCAAATATGTCTATGAAATGGGGTTTTCAAAATCTTGTTAGGTCATTTAACCCCTTATCTTATTAGTTTACCACCTCTTAAACTCATTTTAACCATGACTATGGTAATATGTTTTTTTCCATTTACATTATTCATTTTGAGGAAACATAAATTTAAAAAATTTAAATATTATTTTTTTTAAATTTTAGATATGAAATACTTTTTCTAAATTTAATTATCATAAGTAAAAAAATTTAATTTATAAATAATCTCAATGATGTGAAAATAAGTTATTTTATAGATAAAAAATCATCAAAAGGTTAAAAAATTTTCATATAATAATTCAAAATGAATTTGATTCCTAGGACCTAAATAGATTAATTTGATTATATTTGGTTCATTTTTACTTTTAATACCTTTATAAATGATAATGAAACCTTGTAAATATTTTAAATTAAAAGGTATATTTCATTATAAACTAGTATTTACACTATTAAAAATATAATAATAATTTCTTTATATTCCCAAAACGTCTCCATAAGATAATTCTTAAATGTAAATTTATGATATTTGGTGTATGTTTTATAATAAATTTTCTGAAAGTGTAAAAAATGTAAATTTATTATTTGTTGACAAAAAATAATATTTTTTCTAGAAGATAGTTTGTTTGAAACATATAAATACCATACTAAAAATTGAAAACATATGATTCAATATTTTTACATTATATCAAATTTATATATTATTTTAATAGGTTTTGTTATCTCTATTCATACTACCAGTTTAATTGGGAATGTATAATAGTCAAAATTAAATAGTAATTTAAATATTGTATTGTTGTTTTTCAAAAAATGTTATTGCGTAGAACACAAGCCATCAAGGAAATTAATTTATTCAAAAAGTATTATTTCATAGAAACATAGGGTGTAACATTAACCGTATAGAGAAAGAAAAAGGATTTTATCCTTGGTTCATATACATAGCAAAACAAAATGCATTTCACTTTTTTTTATTTGATAAATATAAATACCCATAAAATAACATTAAAACATGCTTGATGAAAATATATTTTCTATTTTTACACAACTTCATTAATATGTTAAAAAAAACGAAAATATTGTAGAAAACTTTTTATTTGAATTTTGGAATTTAATATTACAAATAAATCTTCAATTAATTGACTGTTTATGAAAATATGAAATTCCATTCATTATATATTAGTTAACAATGAATCATTTCGTAGTATGGTAATATTGAAAAAGTATCTTTTTTGGATAATAACATAAATATTTATTTTAAAAAAGATTATAAATAGTTAAAATCTGGTAAAAATTGATTTAAAAACCATAAGATAGTAGTAATAAATTCATTAAGACATTTCAAGTGAATATTTATATTGAAAAAAAAATCAACCGAAGAAAGAAATAAGATCATTTTTTCATAAAACAAATTTTTGGTCTATTGGGTACATAAGGTGTAGAAAATTGACAAAAAATATGATTTGTCAATAAATATACAACATATAATAAAATTAAAGAGTTTCATGATTGTTTTACCATAGTATTTCATTATAAAAACGTGATCATAAATAGTCACAATACCTAAACAGATTATAACATAAAAACCATATCACTTAGATACATTTGAATTGAAATCCACACAAATGAAAAATACTTTTATGGATATTTAAATAAAAACAATATCATAATAATAATCCTAAAACCCATTAATGGGTATTATACACACCATACAAAATAGACATGTTTTGAATATGAATTTATCCCACAATATTTAAAATGAGACGAATACCCCTTACCTAATATTTGAATTTCTTCATATGCATTAAAACCTCATGTATAATAAATAACGATGAGACACCCTAGTTCCATGGTGCTTCTAATATCATTTTAATTTTAGAAATGGAGGAATTAGTTTTTTCTACATCATGTTCTAGCTAAAAAATGGTAAATTTCTGAGGTTTCCATTTTGTGCATGGTAAAAGTGCATGGTTAGTGGGAAACAGTGTAGACTGGCATTATGAGGATAATTGTTAGATCATTTTGAACTATGAATGTTTTGTCTTCTAGGGTTATAAATTCTCATTCCAAAACGGTTTTCCCCTAGTATAAATCATGCAAGGTCATTGGTTTGTATGCGGTGTGCCAAACAAATTTTTCATGGTTTGGTAAACAATGAGATAAGAAATAAGATGACTCTTTTGTTTTTGACAAAACTATTAACATGGAATCCTGATGGTTTTAAAAACCATGTGGGGAACCCTACGAGGCTGTGTGAGGATTGGGGTAGTTCTGGAGTGAGGTAAATTATTTTTGAAATCATGTGACATCACATGAGTAACAATGTGGCCTATGGTTTTGGGAGGTAGTGGTGCCTTGACAGTTAGTGAAGTTTCTTCCAAATCATGAGACCAAACCATGTAAGTTGTTTATGTTTTTAAAATTTTGAGTAATTCCCATTTCAATCTAGAAAAATGTGTGACTTCACCCCTCTTCTCCCCCAAATGTGTCATCCAACCCTTAGATTCCCTTGGTGGTATTCCAAATTCCTCCTCCCACTTTACCTTATAATGCGTTTTCTATAATTTTTAGGAGATTTTATCCTATTATTCCTACAATATTCCTTATCCTTATATTCTATCTTTTTCTGGATTTCCCCAAAAATCCCATGTATTATGTAGATTTTTCTTAGGTTTCTATGTGGTTTTAATGATGGGGATTTTGGTGTCTTGGGGTGGTAGACACGTTATTTTAGTCTCATGGGTTTGGTCTTTATTGAACTCGACTAGTATCATGACATTTCATCATGGAAAACAATTATTTAAGGCATTTTTTCTTTGAAATAAATTCATTATGGAATTACAATCATGATTAACCATTCTCAATTTCATTTTTGTAATGTAATAAATACATATGTATCATTTTTATGATTTAGAACACTTTTTTGAGTTTTATTCTTCGAATAAATTTTTTTATAAGTGTATTTCATGATTTTGATTAAATATTAATATTTTATTGTAATAGTATTCTCATGAAATTACTTATGGTATTTTGATATGTTTTTATGTGAAAAAATTGGATTTAACCTAGTTTTGGTTTTTAATAATAGAATGTAATGGTTTTTAGGGAATTTGGTTTTGAATTGGGGAGTGGACCTCAACCTGAATTTTATAGTGTAATTTATTTATTAAAAATTGTTGTTTTAATGCGTTTAATTTTTCCCCCATGTGAAATTCCATGGAAGCCTATTTAAATGGATTTATTAAAGAATATTGTACCTTTAGACATTTTTTGTTTTCCAAAGTAGAAGACCCTTTTTGAATGGAAGCTTTGAATGAGTTGAAAATATAATGAGAGATTTATTTAGACCTATTAAAAAATTTTAGGCTGTGTTTTATGAATTTATTATAGATATTAAAGATTTTTCAATTATTGTATTTTCAATTAAGGGAACCTTTAAAAATAACGTGACATTGAATTGTTTTGAATTTTTGGTTTATTTTGATCATTTTTCAAATGGTTTTTGTAATGTGTCTTTATGAAATTTTCAAGGAATTGAAAGTATAATACATAATTTGGTGTTAATGGTGTATTTGGATCTTTGGTGATAAATAGTGTGAAATCCCCTTAATCCCCTTGTGATTTGTGGATTCATGTAATGAATTATGATTTCATTAGGGGATGTTTATTTTTTATTTCATTGCATGTGTTGTTTATGTCTCTTATTGTTCAGGGGTATAAATTTGAGTTGTTATGGTGAGGTTCATGTGATTATATAGATACCCACTCCCAACTTTAGTATGTAATTCGTGATATTTCACACATTTATTGAAATTTCATTGTAGAACGTTGAACATTATGTTGGTGTGTAGGGTTGTTGATTCCATGACCCTGGGTAGTAATTAGAATAATTTCCCCAAGGACCAAGAGAGCCCATTATAAGAATATTCCTTATTAGACTGAGTGTTCTCATCAGCAGTTGGGGACTGAGAGTTCCCTAATTGTATTGTGACAGCCTAGGTAGGACCATGTGTCCTACCACATATTTATAGTCATGTTCTTGTGATATAATATAGCATACGATCAATCATTTTTTAGCAAGAACTTTATTGGAGACCATTGGTTAGTACATTAAAACTAGGATTCTCTGAATCATTCAAGGTAATTTACCTTATTCTATGATTGTATCACATATTTTTTGGATTATCTATTATAACATAAATACATAGCATTTATTTCAACATTTATTATTACTATAGCATAATGTTTCATGTTTCAAAAATTTTATTTTATGATATTTGAGACTCTTGTGTGAGGTCATTAATGATGGTTTAAAAATTGTTTTTTTAAATTTCTTTAGCTAGATTAATGATTAAAGAAACACAATTCATTTGGATTAATCTAGTATGACTTATTTTTAAAATTTTAATGGTGTGTGTAGTTTTGAAATAGCTTGGGCTGATGAGATTGTTTTTAAAATGTATGGGTTCTATTTTGGGAAACAAATGGAAAATGTTTTAGAAGTTATTTATGGAATCTTTTTAATTTCCATGAATCTAATATATATATATATATATATATTACATTATATACTTTTATTTAAACTTGCATTATTGAATTTCATTATGAAATTCATTTTATTGTTTTTGTGGGTTTTAGTTTCTTGATGGGATATTTATCATACACTAATATAATTTGTAGTCATAGTATCTCTGTTGGATCTTTCTTGTCCACTAAATATAACATGGGGTGGGTTGGGTGATCAAGATAAACTAAATGTTGTGTTGATTTGGTTTGGGGGTCTACTAAAGTGGGTTGTTTCATAGTAGTTTTTGTAGTTAGTTTTGTTCCTTCTTTGATTATCCTACCTTAATGTATTTATTTATGGATTTCTCTTCATTATAGGATAATTTTTAAGATGAAGTTAGTTGTTTGTGACATATTTTTCATGATTCTTAATTATTTTTTTGTGATATAATTTGTGATTTAGGAAAGAAATTTACCAAAGGAGTTTCTATGATAAACCGGTTCTTGATGCCTACATGTGGGAATTTGTAATACCATTTAGGCCCTGTTGTAAATCTAGTAAGTTTCCAGGTTAGATGAAAGCCGAGGCTGGTTCATTTAAAAACATTATCTAAGAATTGTTTCTGCATTCTGTAACTAAAAATCTATGATTCTTGTATATCCCATGATATTTGGAGATGTCGTCGAAAAAGAGATAGTAATGTTGTTAGAGCATTTGTGGTAATGGTTGGAGGAGTCTATCCATCTCTTACCCATTTGAACATCACGATTTCATACATTTTGTTTATTGAAATTGAGAATTAATGTTCTTTAGCTATTCCTAGTGGGTTCTATGTGATTTAGTTTTTTATCCCATTGAGAATTTTTATTCTATTAGGGGGTCTCCTATAATATAGGGGTGTAATTATTGGGGTATTTAGCAACATTGTAAGCCTCACGACCTTGGAATTGTCATGGATCCCATGTGGTTAAGTATTCCTCACAAATAATTTATGATGAATGATATGAATATGGACACCCATACATGTAGAAAATGTATGTAAAACATCATTCCTTCCACTAGTTAGCATGTTTGGACTCTTGAATTCTGGATTTCTACAAGAGTGGTTTAAACATTTCAAAGGTGGAATGAAGAGTGATTTTTATCTTTCTATGGTAATCTTGGTTTGGGTTCTTTTGTAGTGCAAGTGTGAACATGAATTTTTTAAAATGTTCTTTTTGAAAATAAAGGGGTTTGTTAGAGCATTTGTTATCAATGATGTTTTTGAGAATAATGGGAAGAGTGGATTCTAATTATTTAATGAAGATTTTTATAAATTTAATAATTAGCTTATCATTTTTTAATTTTCTGAAATGGAATATTATTTTACAAACATACTTGGGTGTTCTGTTAAAAAATATATGGGTTTGATATGTAATTTTGGATGCATAATTTTAAAATAAAAAATGATGTTTTTAAATTAAATTTTGGATTTCCTATTTTATGGAAGTGGTTGTGTCCCACTAAAATTTTATTGTTTTATAGTTTTTTTGTTAGGTTATTTAATGCACTTATTGGTTGAATTTTGTTTTAAAAATACTTAATAAAATCGTGGATTTGAAAATAAATTTTACTTTTTGTGTGATTGTGATGTGTTTAGTTTGAGTGTTTTTGTGTTTCCTTCGATTCCATATATATTATCGGGTCAATTTTGTATTCATTGTGGGAAGTAGATCTATGTTGTTTATATCATTGTTGATTTTTCCCATAAAATAGTAAAATTTATTTTTTATATCTCATTCATATCCATACTCAAAAAGTATTGGTTTATATTGAACTTTCATTGTGAGATATATTTAGTGTGTGATCTTGAGTTTTAAGAGAGTTTTGTAGGAATCCATATTGTTTTTTTGGGACCACTCTCTTGATTGTTTTAGACATTCCCTAGTGAATGTGGATTGTAAGAGAGTATTTTGATGATGTTTTTCCTTTTTATGAGTTTTATCTAGATAATAGCCTTAGAAAATATTTATTGATGGTTTGAATGTCGTTTTATGAAATATTTTGTGTTTTATGGAATGTGTTCCACCTCTCTCGACAATTTAAGTGTTTTCTGGTTGGCCCATGTGTGTATTTTCGTTGGTCTATGTAGTTTGGGAAAACCACCATTAATGATTTTATGATTAACATGTTCTTTTAGTTTGGAATATTGGTGCTTCGTGATTTTAATTTAGAGATTCCTTTTGGGTTCTTGATTGGGTAACTAGGGTGTGTGATACACCAGTTTAGTGTGGTATACTAATTGGTGTTTGGATGTGTTCATTTTCTGTGATGCAATATGTAATTATGATCTGGTGTTTGAACCTAAGATATACATATGTTTCATGACCGAATGATACTACAATTATCATTATTATATATCTCTTGAGTAATTTCTTATTTATGTTGGGTTTTTAGGTGTTGTTATTTTATGGTGTGCTCTTCTAGTGGTTGTTTATTGTTTGAGTATCTGTTTCATAAAAGTTGTTATTTTATGTCACCATGTAGAATGAAATCTAATTGGTGGGAAGACTATATATGGTCTGTCTTCTATGGTTCATTGGGAGTCTTGTTAGAGGTTCTTGTTTTAGATTTTATTGGAGAGGTTTAGTTCCCTTTTGGTTGATCGTCATGATTTTTTTTGACGATTTCATTGTCGGTCGTGAGGTTAAATGGAATTGAGTGGATCATTTTATTAAATCCTCCTGGGGTTTGTGCTATTAATTTATATTTTCTTTTGACTGGGGAAATATCTGAGAGGAATGTATAATGTTGGAGAATTTTTGAACCCCCAATGACATGTTGATTCTCTTCTATTGTTATGTAGAGATGTTGAGGTCCATGCTGCATTTTTATTGATTTATGGTTCAAAAAATGATTTTTTTTGTGTTTACTCTTTGTGGAAGGTTAATGTACACCATTAGTGGGAAATGAATATCATCCATTTAGGTGAATCGTTTTCGATAATTTGTAAATTTTTATAGTTTTTCATCATAGGTTATGGACAGTTATGTCCAAACTGTGTGGTACATAGTTTAGACCTTATGAGGTATATGGTGTATCTGAGGTGTGGCACATGACTTGTGCACTGTTTAGTAATCTGAATTGTAAGTTCGGTGTTTGGTCTTTATTTTTTGACAGAACCATTTTCACATCATCATCTTGGTTTCAAAAATCATATAGGGTACCTGAGGATGTCGTCTGAGGCTTGCAAGGATTCTAGAGTGATGTATGTAGTTTAAGAAACCATGTGACCTTTCAAGAGTAACCTTTTCTCTTATGGTTTTGAAAGGTATTTATTCCCACATGGTTGGAACACAGTATGACTCACTGTGTTTCCAAAACACGTCAGTTTTCAAGGTTTTTATAATTTTGGGAAATTCACATTTTTCATCCTAGTTTAGGAGATAATTTTTCCCTCTCCTCACCCAAAAAATTTAGATGAACCTTGGTAGCTTTGGGGTGTTCAACCATTGTTGTCCCTTTATTATTACCCTTCTAATGGTATTTTAGATGGGGTTTAATGGGATTTTACCCTTTCTAACCCTCATTATTTCTTCTACCTCTCTTCTCTTTTGGTTTGGATTTCCTACAAGAACAGTAGTGATCATCTAGACATATTTAAGGGGACTTGGTGGTTCTAATGATAGGGATTTTGTTTTCTAGGGGTTCTATATGTAATTATTTACCCTTTGGGTGTGGTCCACATTGAATCTGAAATATTTTGTGGACAATTAATCATGGTTCCCTCTTCTTTATGTTAGGTGTTATTATGATAATTTTTTAATTTGGAATTCAATATAAGATTCCACTTTATAATTTCAATTTTTAAGAGAAATTAATTATTAATGGCATCCTTGTGATGATATAAAACAATTTATTAGGTTTTTACACAAGAAAAAATTGGTTTTATATGTATATTTTAGTTTTTTTATAATGAAATGTTTTATTATGATAATATTCTTGTAAAATACCTTATGGATTTTCGAAATGGACTCCTTGGGGAAAAATTGGTCTTAACACAGTTTTTCTTTTCAATAATTGAACATGGATTTAAGGGGAACTTGTTTTTTATTTAAGGTTTGGACTCTAAAATATTTGTGAAGGGGTGTTTGATGTTTTTAAAATTTTTATATGAATGGTGTGTGTATTTTACCCCTTTTGAAATTCCATAGAGTCTTGTTTAAAAGGTTTTATAAAAAATGGTTATCCCTTTAGTCTTTTTATTTTTCAAAGAATAAGACCCTTTTTAAAGGGTATCTTCAAGTGGGTTTTAAAATAAAATGGTGATTTATTTTTACCTATTAAAATGTTTTAAGTGGTGTTTTATGAATATTTGACGTAGATGAGGGATTTGTACATGTTTTTATTTTTTGTGATGGTATCCCTTGTGTAGGTGCGACTATGAAGTATTCATAATGGCTGATTAATTTTCATAATTTTCTATATGGTGTGTGGAATGATTTTATATGAAATATGGAAGGTTTGGGATGTCTAATCGATGAATTGGTGTTAGAGGAATGTTTTTTCAATTACCACAAATTTTATCAAGGAAAATTTCATTCTAATAATTATTTCATATAATATAATCCAAATAAATTCAATTTTAAAACTCTCTAAAGTCATTAAAAATTAAGAATAAATAAAATAAGAGTTATTTTTTAATGTTATCGAACCAATAAAGATGAAATAATAACTTGAAATTTGGAATATTAATAAAAAAATTGGATATAGTAAATTAACCAATATATTTTTAACCTCGCCTATGAATGTGTTACTTAAAATTTTGGCATCTTATAAATGATTATTTGATATAATTTAATATTTTCATAAATAAATAAATATTTTGACAAATTTTATTTACGTGTTAGTGTTTTTATAAATCATATATGTTTATTTATAATTTTATAATTAATTTAATTATTTAAAAGAAATTTTATTTACATAAGATATATTCATAAATTTTTATTTAGTTTTCTAATTATTATTTGATAAATTTGTGAGGCCTTATTTAATTCTTCAAAGTCTTATTAAATATGTTTTAATTTCTAAAATGGAATTTTCTCTGAAAATAATAATTTAACTTAAAAAATTATGATTCTCATATTTAGAAAATTATTTTTCTAATTTTGGGATCATTTTTAAATTCTACATGTTAAAAAATCGGCAGGGAATTTTTTTTAATTTTTCTAAAATACTTGAATTTATGGTGAATAGTAAAATACAATATTTTATGATAAAATTAAAATACCTGAACTACTGAGTAATAGATGATGTATGGATTATTTAATCACAAATTCACTTACCGTTCATCATTATTTAAATTTTTTTTGTGGCAATGTTAAAAAAATTCATAGTCTTGGGAAAAAATAATAATCTAATGATTAAAATAATGAGAAAATAGCCATATCCTCCCCTCTAAATTCCACCATTCAACACCACTTCTCTTCCAACCTTCCATTATTTTATCCTTGTCAAAATTCATCCAAATAATTTTTAACATCTCATACACCATGTCCAATATCCATTTTACTCATCAAAGTACCAAACCCTATTCCCCATGGAGGTTTGCAAGGAGGGGAAGGTCAGCAAGTAAAATCATCTTTCTTTTTTATTAATTTCTTCTCTATTTAATTTATTTTAATATCTTATGCTCACCGAAAATTATACAAGTGGAATGATGACTATAGTTTAATTTATATATATTAAGTTTATAATGGAAATTGAATATATAATCTTATAACATCTACCATTTTCCATTTATTATAAAAATTTGAAATATTGTTTGTGGTGTGTCGATTTACCATCATTATGGATGTTGCATTTTTATTATTCCCTACCTCCTTAAATACTAGTAATAAAACCAAAAATATGGTTATATAAGAGTTTACTATATATATAATACGTTATATAATTTTTTAAATCAATATAAAACATGATATTAAATTAAATGATATGACATTGTGATGGTTGTAAAATCCAACAAATTCATTAAAAAATTTGCATTAACATTTTATCTAATTATTCATCCTCGTAAAATAAAAAATATTACACAAAAGGTATTTTAATGTATTTTTAGTTCATTAATAATATATAATCTCAATTATATAAATGTTTCCTCATTTCTCATGAACTTCTTCACATATATACAAGAAAACTGGTCATGAAATCTATGAAAAAAAACACAAACGAATGATGAAATTACATTCAATAACTCATCGAAAATCCCATATATTAACATAATAAAACAATAATGAATCAAATTAGTTTTTAAGAGGTTATTAATTTTTTAGTTAATTAATCTATTTTTTAATCTAGGATATTGATGTGAAGAAATCATTCGAACATATAGTAAAGGGATTTTAAAACCCAACTCTCGTTCCTTGTGTTTTACCTCGTACACACCATTTTTATTATGGATGTTCCTTTAATTTAACTAAGCTATCATATATTTTTTCTTTCCCTATACGCTTATGTAATATAATTGTTTCCAATCTAGTTTTATGAAAAATGATAATTTTTTTGCCAAAAATAATTCTTCTTCTAAAATTTTTATATTTTACTTCTTATGAGGTTATTTCTTTTTCACTAAATGAGGATGATTATTATCCCAAATATATTATTCCTTAATTAATTTCAGATCCCTAATGTTTATTCTTGATGATATTTTTTATGGAAGAAAACACCATCTATTCCATAAGTTATTATATGACCAAAATTGATATAAGGTATATGTGGCATGCATGATAATGTTAATGTTATTATGTTATTGGTGTTCCTGGAAATCTATAGTGAATGAAAATTTTATAATGTGATGGGTAAAACAAGAATTATATTTATCTCTAATTCACTAGGTAATGTGATGTATCTAATTATATGAAGTGAAATATTTGGGAAAATGATGCTATATATTTTCACATATATGTGTGGTATTTTACAACTAAGACTTGATGTTTCATTTATATGAATTTCCCCCATTCAATACATTTATCTAGTTATTCCTATCATTAACATTATGATTATACAATGATTATAATATGATAATAATGATTCTAATCAACTATGTTTCATGTATATTATTGATCCACTTATTGGGATTTTATCTTTCCTCTTTTTTGAACGTTTATTCTCATGTGAAAACTTCTACTAAGAAGAACATGAGGGAACATAAGAATTTATGGATGAATAAATTAAATAAATGTAAATGATTTATTATGTAAAAGATACATATGGTACTAATTTGACGATTACTCTAAACCATTAGATCAATTATTTGTAGCATTATTTTATTCTTTATCTTTAAAAAGATGTAACAATCATTTAAAAAATGAAGGGTCTTTATAGTTGTTATTAGAGAAAAGTTAGTTAATATGGGAATTAGGATTATATAACCATATTGAAACACAATATTATGATACTATTAATTTGAAAGCACCAATGAATTTTTGTTTTATAAAATTCCATACATAAGGATCCCATAACAGTCTTGTAGTTATAATTGTAAGAAATGAATAATTTATTTATTCATGACATGTTCACTTATGTTTTGTTCCAAACAGTTCTATTTTATAAAAAGGTAGGAACTAGGAGAAACTAGGAAAACAACCTGTGTGAGGGACAATGAAATGATTAATCAAACAATATCCCCAAAGAATTAGTATTTGGAGTTCAAGATATCAAGGTGATACTTACCGATATATCTCAAGATATGAACAATAACATGAATAATGTTAAAATATTTCCATCACCAAAGGGGGAGAAAATGGATTTTGGGTTTTTTATGTGAAATGACCACTGACATTTAGTGTATCATTTGATATACAATTATCGGAATAGTGGGTTATCTCAATAGAGAAGATATTTTATGTGCATCACTATTTCGAGATTGAAAATGTGACTCTATATATTTATCATCTAGATAGAGATAAGAACATTGTTTGGTGTTGATTAAATACACTAAGAAAAATGAAAATATAGAAGAGATGGATTGGGAGGACTTTAAGAAAATATTTATGAATATGTATTTCACTAATACTATTTATTCCAATATGGAGAGATAATTTATAATGTTTAAGAAAAAATAAGGTGAATCTATCATGGTCTATGAAGAATATTACATAAGGTTTGTAATGTATACTTCAAGGATTGTTATCAACAATTATAGAAGGATATATATATTATTTAGTGGTTTAAAACCATACATTTTAATGTCTCTAGAAATTAATAAAATTTGGAGTTACGAAGAAGTTTTTTGACGTGATCTCAAAGTGGGGATGGATTTTGGATAATGGTACCGTGGATACAAATATAATAAACAAACTATGGTGTTTAAAGTTGGGGGATCTAATGAAAATGGTTGAATGAAAAATCAACCAATCACATGTTGAAATTGTGGGATGAATCCGCATGGAAACTACCTGAAGGGGATGGGGAAACTCTATAATTGTGGGATATAAGTCCACCATGCTCATTAATGATGAAGCAACATGAGTAAGAATGAAAATGTGGTGGAGGAATAGAGAGCACCACCCGTGGTTCATTTCCTCAAGTTTAGGGAGAAAGGTCCCTATAAATGCCAATATACTGAACAATTATTCCTTGAGGGAAATAATCATCAATAACCACCAAAGCTAATAGATAAAGGTATATCATATTCCATCAATACTACTGAGATTCATCTCGATAATGGTGTGGTGGCACGTAAACTAGTTATTCATTCCAAAATAGAGGATATACTATTTTATTCTATTTTTGTGAATAATATAATAATAGTTATGTATAGTAGAACTATTAGAACACCACTAAAAATATAAGGTTTAAGTTATATGTGTGAATAGAAAACAGTAAATTTTTCGAATTAAAAGTATATAACTCCTTCCAATTAATTATTTTAGTATCAACCTTTCAAAAAAATCTTTTCTTAATTCCATTGGAGGTGTTTTAGGGTATATTGGTAGTGGATTGTCTATCATTATTCAAAGAGAACTTAAACTATTGAGAAATGGAGATATCTCTTAAAATCCCAAGGCATCCTCTAATTATCTACATGTGTAAATATGGGGATGAATACTATTTGGATCCATCATCTCATGTGTGGATATTATTGCCTTATGATCATTGATGTACTGTTAAAATGATTGATGTAAAGGATAAAATCATACTCACATACATTCCCATTGCGAGTGAATACACTGATGTGTTCCCTATTGAATTGGATGGTATTCCTCTCAACTGATATGTTGAGTTATCTATTGAAATTATTCCAATCTCTCTTCCTATATCAAAGAATCCTTATAAAATAACCACTATTGAATTAGATTAATAGAAGAAGTAATTACATGAAAATCCGGACAAGGGTTTTATATTCTAGAGTGCTTCAATGTGGGGTGCAAAAGTCCTCTTCATCAAGATGAAGGATGAATCAATGTGCCTCTGCATTGAATACCTTGAGCTCAAAAAAATAAAGATAAAGAACAAGTTTTCCCTTCCAAAAATAGATTAATTGTTCCCTCAAATGCATAGGGATAATTATTTATCAAAGGTGGGCCTCCGTTCTTGATATCATCAATTAAAGGTGGGGGTATATATTCCATACATTTTCTTTTACCCATGGAATTGACACTATGTGTACATAGTGATTCATTTAGAACTCACTAAAGAAAAAAAATTTACATACTTAATGAATAGTGTCTTTAAAGAGTACTTAATAAAATTTGTGGTAGTATTTAGTGATGAAATTTTTATATAATCCAATTGAAACAAGGAACATGATCAGTATTTGAATAATATTCAATAGTCTTTGATAAGGATGAATATTTATGATAATTAAGGAAAATGTGAGTTTTTTAAAGAAGAATTATCTTTCTTGGTTGATTTTATCGCAAATAAAAAAATATATGTGGACCATTATGATCGTGCTATCATGACCGTCAAATTGATTATGTTTTTAAGGTTTATTTAAAGTATGGGGAAGAACCTAGGTATCCTCTCAATTATAAATGACATGTTATCAGTGTTTATTTTAAATAAAAATAACAATATAGGGGGTGGTTTTGAAAACAGTTTCCAGAAAGTAAATTAATTTAAACAGTTATACGTTTGAAAGAACCAAGTGGATTGTGAAAAATATGAGATAAATTAGTGATATTTTTTTAGTTACTACACCACTTGAAGAGTTCCGCCTTTTTAATTGATTATTTGGTTATAGTGAAATCCTTTGGTTTAGGGTTAACCAAGATATGGGGTACCCACATGCCACTTAAAATTTTGTGATTATAAAAAAAAACATGAAATAACAATAATGTAATAAATTTACATGCACTTATCCTGATTTAGGGATTGTATAGAAACATTGAATACTAAAAAGATTGGGAATTAAATGGGTTCTTATGTTGTGCAATCAGAACAACAGAATATGCACACTTAAAATCACAAAAAAAATTAGTTATGCAATAAAAAGTGATTCAATTAAATGAATCAAAACAAGTTAAGATACATATGACTGAAAAATTGAATCCACAATATACATCAAACCAGTAGATAATTATGTGTCGGAACTCCCTCTTCATGTGTGTAGGTCCCTCGCAATGACCACCCACTGCTTATCTCGACATTGAGATGAGGAGGAAGCTCAGGTGGAACTCCTCATTCATTTTTGACCCCCTTATGAAGATACGAGAATCCAAAAATTATAGGATGAGTATGAGACTACATTATATCTCAAAAGTGGAAGTTTCTAGCCTTCTGATTGAACTTAAAAAGGGGGTTCCCATGGTTCCTTTTTATAGCCAAAATGGAACATGGTTTTGACACCCTATTTTTGAGAAACAAATTGTGTCCTGATTTTGGAATAGTATAAAGCCATATCACAACTTGAAAAAATGAGAAGAGTTGTTGACCAGCCTCTTGAAAATATCCCTGTAAAATTTGGGCGCCATTAAAAAAACTGATTGGGTGATATGTTCAAAAGACCTAACAAAACTTTTGAATTTTTTAAGATTTGGTTCCCTGGACAAAATGGTTTGGATGGGCCACCAGATTACCGAATTGAGATTAAGTTCTATGATAATAGATGTATCCCATGATTTATTGGAGCATAGAACAACGTTCTAGTCCAAATAAAGGCATCAAATTTTGGTAATACTCAAAACAATGGACAGATGACCCTGGGATACCATGGAGATTAAACTATTTTTCTTCGAGATGATCTCTGAGGCCTCTAAATCATCTCCAAATTCATTGAAAATATCAAAAAATTATAATTGTCCTTTTAAAAAGTTATAAATACAATTGAATCTAATATGATGTAAAATTTGTTATTATATTTGGAATTTAGAAAACGAATTCAGTTCCAAATAGTGGTGTAAGGGTGAATATGAAACGATGAATCATGGTGCGATCACACCCCCACACCTAAACATTTTCACTCCTAAGATAAGTTAATTTTTCATAAATTATGTAGGTATATATTACCAAAATCATAAATATTTAACATTTGAGGAAATTCTATTTCCATAAAGTAATGTGATCAATGCACAAACCACACAAAGGAGTTCTTCCTAGTGAAAATGGAAAAAGATGTCTCATAAATCATATCATAGTGAATTTGAAAGAGATTCATGATACCAAATTGAGAAAGGTAATAAAATGTCAAACATGCCACTATCTCTCTCTATGTGTGTGTTTGAAAACCATTACATCCGATTCTTTCAACATTATATCCAATAAATAGAGGTTATTTTAGAATTTTTCATCTAAAATCATTTTTTCCACCGAACCTTCCCTACATCCTTAGTAGCCATATTTATAGACCCACTCACTTAAGCATTCCCAAAATTCAAACCATAATATCTTGACATAGATATCCCCATATGTTTTAAATTTCATCACTCATATCATTTATTATTATTTTTCTTAAAAAGTTGAAACTGGAAAAAATCTCACACTCATCTCTCAACCCTTGTTTGATCTCTTAATGTCACTAAATGTAATAGTTATAAAAAGTTCAATGGTTTAGGAGGAGTGGTTTATGAACTTCACAAGAAATAACTTAATTTTTTAGGGCGTACAACAGTCGGATATAAGGTACACATGCATAGTTCAATCTGCTATAATAATGAAATAGATGGGATAAGGGGAAGACGTATAGAACTATCATTATAAGATAAAAAATATTAACTAAACAGGTATTTACATTATATTAAGTAATAAATATTCAAAAAAATTTGTTTAGTTAAAAAATGTGTAGAGATTTTAGTAACATAGTTTTCCCAGAAAATACTCACACAAGGGGCATCAATCATCTCAAAGGATTCATAGAGATACAACTATTTATATCATTGAAATATAACAAATTCACTAAATATCACTCCTTGATGTTAAATTCATACATACATTCATTCCATAATATTGTTAGGTTTACATTGAATATTAAATAATCAAGGAATAAAAAACTCCAACATGCATTTTCAGTATGTTCCATGATTTGGTGACCATAAGGGGGGAGTAAAAATACCATAAAGAAGGAAAACAGAGAATAATGAATGAAGGTGACGAAATTACTAAAAACTAAACTAGATTGGGAGATGTGAAAATACCATATGAAAGGTGAAAAATGGAAGAAATAAAAAAGACATTGATAATTCTTTACAATACAAGGAATGTACCCATCCCCCCCCCACACCTAGAGTGTGAAGTTTCATAACTATAATAAAATAGAATATGGGAAAGAAGGATAAAACCTACATGGTTTTATTTGATTGTTTCTTCTTGAACATGGAGTTCATATGTTATGGACTCTGGAAGGGCTTCCTGGAAGTGCTTTGGAAGCTTCCCATTGATAGTGAATGTTTCCTTAGTTTCTTCATTTTGTACCTGAACAACACAAAATTAAGATACATTAGTATTAGTGTATGGTTAAAACTAATGGAAATGAAGCTTACCTGGATGCAGCTTCAACCATTCATTGTACAGTATGACCTTCTTCCCTATTTTTAATTGATGATGAAGGATGAGATGGTTGTGGGAAGCCTTGGTTTTCTCCTTATAAATTGTCGACTGCTCATGTGAATATATTCTCATTTCCTTTATCCTCTGAACCTGCAACTTACTTAGAGAACATGCACTGTAAATTTTAGAATTTCATTGTTTGATAGCCTAGTAGGCCTGGTATTCAATCTAAACAGACAAGTGACAACAATTTCATCACACAAGATAATACGGTGACACTTGAGTGGGATTTTTTAAAGTAGTGTGGTAGGCCTATAAGAAATCATCGAGTCTAAGAATCCAATATATTCTATTTGATTGAATATTTTTTTTAAGAATATATCCTATTTCTCTATTTGAAACCTCTGTTGACCATTTTTCTGTGGGTTATAATTTGTAGAAACTCAATTCATGACACCATACCGACATAAAATAGATTGCATTGTTCTGTTAATGGAATGAGAAGCCATGTCAATGATGTTGAACCTAGGTAATCCAACCCTAATGAAAATTTGGGTTCTCAAAAATTCGACAACTAACATAGAATCAACATTCCTTGTAGCTCATGCGTCTACCCATTTTGACATGTAACCAACTGCCATAAGAAATTAAAAGTTCCCAAAGGAATTTGGAAATGTCCCCATAATTTCAATACCCCAATCATATAAAATTTCATGAAAGTTAATTGGTTGTTATGGAATTTCATTGCTTTTAGAGACATTATTAATTCATTTACAATGAGGAAAATATTTAAAAAAATCATGGGCATCCCAAAAAACTATTGGCCAAAGGAGACCAGAATCAAATACATTGCAAGTAGTCTGTTAGGGACCAATGTGGCCCTCAAAATCAAGAATGTGGAAAAATAAAATGATAGACTCCAACTCGCTATTAAAAACACAACAGCTAAGGACATGCTCACTATATGTGTGCCATAGGTAGGGGTCCTACCATATGTACCAAAGAGAATCATGTTTTAGATGACTGGCTTGGTTTTAATTGAAATAAATAGAAATCCAAGATTCTGAAAAATAATTTATAATTTTAGCATACCAAAGAATATCATATTAAACTTAGTAAAATTTCTCACCGGGAAACAAATCATTTATAGAAATTCATGGGGATGAGTGAATGTCGGATCATGGGAGAATCCAATTAATATGGTTAGCTATCACATTCTCTGCTATTTTTTTATCTATAATTTATAGATTGAATTATTGAAGGAGGAGCATCCAGTGAATGATACATGTTTGGAATCCAGTTTCTTATGGAGATATCAGAGTGCCACATGGTCTGAGAACACAGTGACTTTGAAACCCAAAAGGTATCACATGAATTTTTCCAAGGCGAACACAATGGAAAAGAATTATTTTTCAGTTGTCGTGTAATTTTCTTTGGAAGGGTCCCATGTACATGAGGCATAGATAGTATCATTTGGAGCTCGATCGACCCTTTGTGGCAAGAATGCCCCAACATCTTAGTTAGGGGTGTCACACATTATCTGAAATGGTAAATCCATATGAGGTGGGTGGATTACTGGGGTTGATGTGAGACTTCATTCTTACTTATTAAATTTTTTCTCAAATCCATTATCAAAAACAAATTCCTTGTCCTTTTTGAGTTACCGGGAGAGGGGTAGTATAATTTTGCTAAAGTCATGATAGAAACTACGGAAAAATATAGCATGACCTAGGAAAGACCGCACATCTGATACATTTTTGGGTAATGGTAAGGAAGAAATGACATCCAATTTGGATTTATTTACATATATACCATCCCAAAAAATTACATGTCCCAAAACAATTAATTGTCTCATAATGAAATGAAATTTCTCATAATTTAAAATGGGATTTTTTTCAATACATAGACATAGGAATGAAGCAAGACTACACAATAATTAATCAAAATAGTATCCATACCCAGTAATGTCATCTAAGAAAACTTCCATGAAATTCTCAAGGTAATCCAAAAAAAATGATAACCATGAATTGCTAGAAAGTTCTTGAAGCATGGAAAAGACCAACTGGTATTCTTCTATTTGAAATTGTTCCAAAGGGGGATGTGAAGGTTGTATTTTTTATCCTTTTGGGAAATATGGATTAGAAAGGTTCCAGAATACCCACAAAGGGAACATTTATGGGACATACCCACTAGCCTCTCTTGCATTTACTCAATGAATGGTAAAGGTAAAAGGTCATTCCTAGTGTGTTTGTTTATTCAACGATATTCTATGAAGACAAGGAAACTATTATGGACATGAGATGAAACCAAATCAATTTTCTCAATTTTGATTATTATAAGACCAGTTTTTAGGAACTAATTTAATCGGACTGAACCATTGGCTATCATAATGGGGTAAATGATTCCATTAGCCAATAATTTTATTAAGTCATTTTTAAATACATCTAAGTGGTTTGGGTTGAGTCAACATTGTGCTTCCCTCACATGATTGGCCTCATCATTTATCAAAATATGATACATAAAAACTGATGGGCTATTACTTGTAATGTCCACACATGTCTATCCCAATGATTAAATATAATCCCTCAAAAGTTCAAGAAGATGCAACTCATGCTTAGGAGGTAATGAACTAGCAATGTTGAAGGGAAACTTGTTTCCATTGTCAAGATATGAATATTGTAAATCTTCATGTAGTTTTTATAGTTCCAATTATATCATATTCTGGATTGATGGGAGTGAGTGTGAATGGGGAGGTCACATTTCTCATCTAACATCACAATATTATCATCCTTAATAATGTAAAGAGCTATTACAAGCTCCGTGGTGTCATCAATGGTCATTGGATCCTCAATGTTCATAATATAATAAATTAATAAACATTCATGTAACTAGTATAGGCCACTAAAATAATGAATTCATGATTCATTACAAAGAATTTCAATCAAGGATGAAAACTCAGAAAGGGGATTTGAGGGATGAAAAGAAGTGTTTTCAGGGTAAGTAAGTACATCAATTAAATTTACTGAGAGAGAGAAAAGTTTTTATGAGGGGTACTTCATCGAATCAAAGGTGTTGAAATGGACTATGTCACCACCAAATTCAATAGATAATTCTCCATTACAGGCATTATTTATGTTTTTGGAAGTTATCATGAAATGTCTCTCTAATATAATTGGGGAGTGTCCATTCTTCATGTCATCTTCCATTTTTAGAACATAAAAATCAGTAAGAAAATTTAAAATTTTCACCCACTAAAGAACATCCTCAAACATAAAAAAAGGTTGTTTTGTACTCAGATTTTCTAGTTGAATTACTACCCATGTTGTCTTCAATTCACCAACGTTAAATGAATAGAAAATGCATTGAGGCATCAGACTTATCGAAGAACCTAATCAAGCATATCATTGGAAGATGAATACTCCCCTAGGGTGCATGGAATCGAGAAGGTTCTAGGATAATTGCATTTAGTAGGTAGTGATAGTTCCATCAATGATAAGAAATTACTCCCCTTATTACCTTCTCATCATTATGATGTCTCCTTCAATGTGTAAACATATCAATTAAAAACATTGCATATCTTCGAATTTTCTTCACGATATCAATCAAAGAAATGTTAAAATGCACTTTTTTTAATGTTTCTAATATTACCTTATCAAGTTGAGTTTACTTTTGTTTTTTTGGTTGGGTTTCCCTTTGGGGAAATTTAATTGGAATGATTGGGATAGGAGACTCATATACATACACACTCTCTCCTTGGAAAGGGATTCTGTGTGAATAATGATTATCTAATATTGGGAAATTTTTAACAATTAGGATGGTGGTTTCTTCATAAGTGGATGAATCTAATGGGGGGTTAATTTGAAATTTATATTTTTTTCCCACTCATAACGGTTATGGAACTAATAGCTCTCTTATCCATAGGGTTAACCACTGGTTGATATGGTAGTTTACCTGACCTATGAGTTTGAATTTCACCCACAATGTTACCTAGTTGGCCTAATTGGGTTTTTTGGACTTTTGTGGAATCTTGATTGGTTTTTTGGAATTGGAGATTGTAGTCATCGATTTGATTCATCATATCTTCTAGTCAAGGATCAATTTTTGGAGTGGGTTGTTAGAAAGGCCTTTGGGGTGGTTGAGGATTTCTAGGTTCTGGTGGTGGATTACTACTTTTTTATTGTTGGTTCTGTGGTTGATGATGTTGGCTTGAATACCACCTTGCATATAAGCATGGTTCTATTTCCACCTAATTTTGGATGGAAAGTATGGATCTTGCCTAAAGGGTTGGTTATAGGGGAGTCCTAGAATGATGTCCTCACAATTCTTAGAAATTTCTATAAATTGGTGGCATTGGTCGGAATAATGTGTTTAAAAAGAGTTGATTCCCCAATGGATAGGAGTGGAATATTGGGATTTACCTTGGGAAATAGATTTTTTTTCGAAGAAGGGAATATACCACTTCAAACATTGTGTCCACATTCATCTATAATTCCATACATTGCACAGTGTGGACACCTTTAATGGGTACACTTGACCTTGAAACAAATTGTTTAGTATTTTGCAGCATGTTCTTCATCAAGGTTCTTGAATAAATTGGTGTTTTATCTACCTTCCCACCACTTGTAGCAACATCAACCATGTTACGATCAATTTGAATTAAACCTTTATAAAAATGTTGTTTTAAATGTTGATCTTTTATTTAGTGGTGTGGACAACTTGAACCTAATATTTTAAATCATTCATAATAATCATGATGTTTTTTCCTTGATATTGTATTTTACCACATATTTCATTCCTTAATGTTTCATTTTGAGAGGTAGGAAAATATTTTTCATGAAATGGGTGTTTCATGTACGCCCAAGATCTTATTGGGGAATTAACATAATATAACCAATATTTTTCTATATCAGCTAATGAATAGGGGAATTCTTTAAGGTTTTCATGTTATTCATCCACATTATCATGTTTTAATGTTGAAAAAAAATATTAAAAGATTTTAGATTCTTGTGTATATTATTTCCAGCGAGTCCATGGAATCTTGGTAATAAGTGAATTAGAACGAATTTTAGTTCAAAATTCATTGTCTCACCTGGTATTTGAACGTATGTTGGTTGGATATCTACAGTAGGTGAGTTTAGTTTTGTTATTTTATTGTTATTTTAAGCCATTTTATGCATTTTTATTTCAGTTTTGATGTTGGTTCCATAAGATGATGATGAAGGATCTGGAAGAGTGTTGTTTTCTTTTGTCTTCTCCTTCAAAGGGTTCTCTTGTGCGTCTCGGGGACGATGACGCAATTTCCTCTCCGGTTCGGGTTCGAACGGTGGTAAATATCCTATATTAGAACGTTTCATGCACACAAAAAAACATATAAAAAAAATAATTACACCAAAATATAGGTAATGTTATAAAATAAAAATAAAAATATTCACAACATTTACCAAAAAAACTTATCAAAAAAATGCTCTCAATACCAAAGAGCTCCCCATAAACTGTGCCAAATTTTGATTGTTATGTCGTGAAATGTAAAATTGATAATGTTACTAATGTTTCTTTATAGTATAGGGAGGACCCTAGGCCATATCTTAAGGAGCGTTGATTGGTTTTGAGTGTGTAATTTTAATAATAAGAACAAAAGAAAGGTGGTTTTGAAAATTGTTTCAAAAAAGTAACTTAATTTAAATAGTTATAAGTTTTAAAGAACAAGTGGGATGTGAAAATTATGAGACAAATAAATGATAATTTCTATGTTATGACATCAATTGAAGAGTTCCTCATTCTTAATTTATTATTAGGTTTTAGTGTAATCCTTTAGTTAGGGGTTAACAAAAATCTTGGGGACCCAGAAGCATCGTAATATGCTAAGAGTAGAACTAACCCATGACATAACAATTGTGTAGTTAGGTTACAACCCCTTATCATGACTTAAAAATTTTAATGGAAATTTAATATCTCAAATGGTTTGGAACACAAAGGGTTCTTAGGTTTTCCCATTAGAAAAATAGAGGACACACAATTAAAATCACACACCAATCGGTTATGAAATAAAAAGAGTTTCAATTGAATGAATAAAAAAAGTTAATAAAAATATTAATGAAAAATTCAGACCACAATATAAACTAAATCATTTGATAATTATGTTATGGAACTCCATATTCATGTGTGTAGCTCCCTCTCAATTATCACAAACTGCTCAGCATGACATCGGGAGGAGAAGGATGCTCGTGTGGAAGACATTCTTCATTCTTGATCCACTTATGATGATAGAGGCCTCCAGAACTTATAGGATGTTTAGGAGAATCCTCTGGAGCTCAAAAATGAAAATAATTTTCCTTCTGGTCTAACATACAAATTATGTTCCCATGGTTCCTTTTTATAGCCAAAATGGAACATGGTTTTGAGAACTTTTTTTTAGATACCACTCCTGTCTTTGTTTTCGAATACTAGGAATCCATATAAAAACTTCACAAAAAGGGAAGAGTTGTTGAATGTAATAATGACTATATCCATGTGAATTTTGGATTCCATTAGATAAATGTATTGGGAGATATGGTTAATATAAGGACCCATTATTTTGAATTAGGGAAGATTCTGTCCACTGGACAGAATGGTTCGTATTAACCACCCGATGGAAGAATTGGGCTTTGTTTATTTAAGACGAGTTTTAGCACATTTTGTTTTGGTGAGGAACATAATGCTTCAGCCCATTTGGATTCATGTAATTTCGTACTACTCAAAATAGTTAACAGATACCCATGGGAAGCCATGTAGTTTTACCCATTTCTCTTTCAGATGATCTCTGAGGCCTCTATATCGCCTCCACCTTCAATGAAAATATCAAAACAAGAATAATTTCCCTTTCTAAAAATGAAAAACAAAAAATAATTGAATTTATCATGATGTTGAATTTGTTATTATAATTTTAATTTATAATACCAATTCAGTTTAAAATAGTGGTGTAAGAGTGAAAATTAAATAGTGAATCATGGGGTGATCACATTCCTAGGAAAAGGAAATCAGAGGGTGGACCAAGACAACATATTTCATAGAGATCCATATATTTATTTGTATAACATGTTATTATTGGATATTTTCGATGAATTTATCATGATTTCAATCCCACTAACCAAGATGACTTATAAGGGAGAATTATTTTTTGGACTAGTGAATGTGAATAGTGTTTCAAAGAGTTAAAAAGAAGGTTAATCACCATTATTGTAGTCACAAGTCCAACAAGGGTTATGCAAGAATATTTAAATAAAGGTATTAGGATGTGTACAAATGATAATTTAAAAATTAAAAACCTATTACTCATGTAGTATTATAATTCATTGGAAAAACATTACCACACACGATCTAGAGTTTGTAAATGTGATCTAGGCATTGAAAATATAGCGGCATTATCTGTATAGGGAGATGTGTGAAATATATACCGATCATAAGATCCTAAAATATATATTCACTGATAAGGATCCTAATATGTGAAAAAATTTATTATTAGATATCATTAAATATTATGATGGCTTAATCCACTACCATCTAGGAAAAGCGAATAAGGTGGTGGATGCTCTCAGAAGAGAAGATCCTGAAACATTATCATTGTTGATAATTTAAAAGGATAAAATATTATTATATGTCAGAATGATACAAATAGAAACCATTATGGGGTGAACATAATTAATCAATTGTCAAATGATTTATTAACCCTCCCTCATGGAGAAAATAAAGGATGCTCAACGAAATGATGTGTAAATTTAGATGAATGTGGAAGCATTGAGAACGAGGAAATCAATGGAGTTTAAAATTTATGAAGGGGTTGTAATATTTTTTTCATGACTATGTGTACCATCCAATATAGAGAGGAAGAAGGAGATCCTGAATGATGAACATATATCAACCCACTATATTCACCCAGAAAGCACAATGATGTAATAAAATTTCAAGGACAACAATTAGTGAACAATGTGAAGAAGGAGATCACAAAATATACATCATGGTGCATAGTCTGTTAAAAAGTGAATGATCATAGACAAAATTCTAATGGGATGATTTAACCATTACTCATACCATCATGGGAATTGGAAGAATCCTCCATTGACTTTGTCACTAGACATCTGATGACATCTAGAGAAAACAACGATATATTAGTTATTTTTTTCATCATACAATGATATATAAAATTACCGCAAATTGATAGGACTTATCACTAGAAAAAATTGCACAGATATGCATAAAAGATGTCGTATGGCTGTCTGGAGCACCACTATCGATTGTATCCAATCAACATATGAGATTAACGTTGATGTTCGAGAAAATCCTCCAACATTTTCTACACATTGAACTGATCATTTTTGAATCTTATCATCCTGAATTTGATATACAATATGAGTAAACTATTAAAAATATTAATGACATGTTGAGGGAATGTATTATGGACATTAAATTATGATGGAATAAAAATATTTCCCTAATTGAGTAATGTTACAACAATAGTTTCCACTCAAGCATACATATGGCTCAATATTAAGTCATGTATGGTAAAATATGCATAAAACTATTATCATGGGATGATGTTGATGAACAAAAATGTATAGTACATGAAATTTTCATTGAAATGGTGGGAAATATTGAAACCATTTAGACGCACATCATGGAAACACAATTCTGAAAAAACAAATATATAAAAAATCGTCAATGAGACCGAGAAATTAATAATGGAGACTTGTTATTTCTCGACATGTCTCAATGTAAGAGGATCATGATAATTGTGAATAAGGGAATGGTGACACCCAGGTATATCAGTCCCTTTGAGATCCATGATCGGGTTGGAGATGTGGCTTATCGAGCATCACTACCACATACCATGTATCATGTACAACATGTATTCGATGTAATCTTCTCGAGGAATTAAATAATAGATACCACACAAGTATTGAATTTTGAGGTGGCATTGTCTAAAAATGGTCTCTCTTGGGAACAGAATCTAATAAAGATCTCAGGATGTACAAATAATGTTCTATGAAACCAGACTACTATATATGTTAATTTAATATGGTCTAACTATAAGTACGAATAGGAAAATATGAACATGAGGAACCAATGAAGATTAAGTGCCCTAATATTATTCCCCATAGTATGTGAAACAAAATTTCTAGGGAATAATTTCATAATGGTGGGAAATTGTAATAACAAAAAAATTGATCAATGGAAATTCCATTCTTATATTTTTTTTATTTATTATAAACCACATAAAATAATTTGTGTAAAACCATTAAATCTTTACAAATTAATTATTAATAAATAAAAGGTTTTTATTGAAGGTAAAAAAATAATATCAACGAAATAGTAACCAGACATTGGGAATAGTAATGTGGCCATTAAAAATAGTTAATCAATCAATAGAATGGTAACATAACATATCAATGTGTAAATAAAAAATTGTGAATCTTATAAATTATAATTGAATATAATAATATCATAGTATAAGTAAATATATATTTTTAAAATTATTAATTACATGATGATATTTTTTGAAAATAGAAATATTCATAAATAATTATATAATTAATATATTTATTTGAAATAAAATTATCTTTTATAAAATATATTTATAAATTAATATTTTCTCTTTTGATTATAATATAATATTATGATACCTTATTTAATTTTCAAAGTGTTATAAAATCAGTTGTAATATTAAAATTTTCATTTTCCATGTAAATGATAATTTATATATAAATTATAATTATCATATTAATAAAATTCATTTTTTAAATAGGGTATAATTTTATAATTCTACATGAGAAAAAAATCATGGTAAATTTATGGGACTTTTCAAAAATACATACAATTTTTGTGAATAGTAAAATACAACGATTAATTATTAAAGATAAATACTGGAATAATTGAGACCTAGATGATGTATGGATGATCTAAGACCAAAATATTATACAATCTGTAATTATTTAAAAATAGTGAGTACTACGGTTTAGCTTATTCCCATTTTTGAGCCAAAATAAGAAACTAATGAATAAAATAATGAGAAAACACCAATCTACCCCCTCTAAATAGCACCTCTCACCAAATATTCTCATAAAACCTTCCAAGGATTTTACCCTTGTCCAAATTCATCAAAATTATCTACCCAAACCCCTTACCCATGTCCTAGATCCCTTGTTCCCATTAAAATACTTAACCATTTTACTTATAGAATATCCCAAGGATGATAAAAACTAGAGGTAATATACTCTTTCGTTTTTTATTAGTTTCTTTTCAACTCCATTTATTTTATTATTATATCCCCACCACCACTTCTACAAGTTTAATTATAACTATATAATCCTTAATATATATAAATTTTCTTATGTTAATGTAGTTATTACTCGTATAATCTCTTCTCCTTTCCTTTTATGCTAAAAAATGAAACAATTGTCTGTGGTGTGTCAATTTACCACCATTGTAAATGATGTTTTTTAATTTTTCATTACAGATATAAAAGATAGTAATAAAACCACATTTCTGGTAAAATAGGATTTTATAATACATATAATAAGTTATATATTGTTCTATATGCAATATATAAAAATTCCTCACAATTAATTGATATAAGATCGTGATGGTTGTAAAATCCACCACATAAATTATATCATTTGGATTAATATTTCATCTAATGATTAATACTCATACCATATAACCAAATGATATATTAGATTATTTAAAATTATGTAAGTTATTTAATAATATATAACCCCAATTGTGTAAAATTATTCTCATTTTACAAGAATATCCATATATGTATACTAGAGAACTGATCATGATATCTAAGAAAACGAAAAATCATGAACTATGATATAACACTATATAACTCATCAAAAATACCATAAATAAACATAATAAAATAATAATTAATATAATTAATGTATAACATGTTATTTATTTGTTAATTAATAAATATTATTTGATTATCCAAGATTTAAAAGTGAATAATGCATTCAGACATATGGTATGGAGATTCTCGAACCCATCTCTTTTTATTTGTGGTTTCCCTCATTCACTCCATTTTTAGTATGGATGTTCAATTATTTTAACTTAATTATCATTTATTAGTTCCTTCCATTTTCATTTCTGGGATATAAATTTTTCCAATTTATATTTATGCCAAATTAAATAATTTTTCTAAAATAACTCTTCTTTCAAAAAATAAAACATTGACTTATCATTAGATTTTTCTTATTTAATCAAGATTGTATACTATTATAAAAAGTATGTTATTCCCTATTTTACATGGAAATATAAAATTTTATTCATGAATTAATTTTTTTTAAATGAAACCCATTCCTTTACATGGGTTATTTTATGTCCATTATTGATATACATTCTACGTGGAATGTGTGATAATGAAAATCCTATGATCTTATGGGTGGGCCTGGAATTATATAGTACATGTATATGTTATGATGTGAATGGTGCACCTCAAATTGTAAAGTTATCAAATTTATTAGTTAATGTGATTTATATATTTAAATAATATGAACCATGCAATAAAATTATGATATATTTTTTCACAACTATAAGTGGTATTTGCACACTAAGATATGATGTTTCATTTTTATTCATTGATACAATCCACTATTTTATCTAATTTTCCACTCATGAATATGATTATTATCATGTTATTATGTTATTATGTTAATGATTATTCTCACCCAAGTTTCATGTCTTTTAATCATCCTCTTCCCAGGATTTTTGGTCACCCCTTCTTTTAATGTATATCCTCAGGTGAATACTTGTAACAAGAAGAATATAAGGCCCAATAAGAAAATATATAATATGTAATAAAAAAATGTTTATGTTTTATTGTATATATGTTATATATGGTAATAATTATCCTAAGTGACTATATATTTAGATCCCAGATTTGTAGTAGTATTATATTGTTTATCTTAAAAGGGATATAATAGTCATGTTAGAAGCATAAGGTATCTATAGTTTGGAACATTGATTATTAACATTGTGAAACCCTCTTGAGTTCATTGTGATTCCGGTGTTCTTGATATGACTTCTGATCTCATGTTGGTATTTTTATCTTAGATCACATAGTATATACTATTTTTATTTTTTGTTGTTTATAAGACTGGTTTTTAAGCATATCATGTGGTGTACATGTTGTTTTAGATTATAAATATATCATTGAGTAAATATTTTAAAATTATACAAAACAATATTTACATTTCATGGTAAACCTTGGGAAAAGTGGAATGAGAAAATTGCCTTTGATTCCATGGACTATGTTAGTGATTATGGTAGTTTCCCGCAAGACCAAGAGAGCCTATTATGGAAATGTTCCCCCTTGAGACCGAGTGTGAAAATAAGGGTTGTAACTGAGAGAAATACATTGGAAAAATGTGAATTTTCATAGTAAAATTTGAGCCTCCACAATTATTGACTAACATTGGGTTCTATTGTTTTTTTTAAGTGTCATTCTGAATCATAATAGCAATTATTTAGAGGTTTTTTTGGTTATTACCATGACATTAAGATCATTTGTACCATTTTTGGGGATTTCCCTGATACTTTTATGGTATCCCATATTTGGGTAATCATTTTCTTCACATATTTATTTGTCATTTTTCCCTCTTATTGTATGAATTTATCATAGTTGTGCGTGTTTCTAAAATACAGTTTTTAGTTTTTTTGAAAATATTTCTTGTGTCACATAAATAGGATTTTAAAATGTGTTTTTCATTAAATATGTGTTTTTATAGAGTAATTTTTAAAAAATAATAAATAATTTAGATAAAAATAAGTTTTGTTTGTTTTATGAAATTCTAATGGTGTCTGTGGTTTTAAAATGATTGCAGCTAGTAGATGAGGTTTCAAAATGCATGTGTTTCATTATGGGGAAGAATGGGAAATGTTTGGGAAATAGTTAGTGATTTTTTATTTACATGAATCATATATATATATACATTAATATTAAATTTAAGAATTATTTTTAAAATATAATTGGTGAATTTCTCTATGAAATGAATAATATAGTTATGGAGGGTTTTGGTGACCTGGTGGCATTTTTCACTCATACATATATCATTTCCAGTTAAAATTTTATTATTGGGTCCTTCTTTTCTATCATGGAAAATGTTCGGTGGTTTGGGAGATTGTGAAAACCTCTATGTTTAATGCAAGTAGTTTATGTCATGGATATTTTGTGTATGTTTGTAGTGGTTTTATTTTAGATACCCTAGTTCTTGCTTCATCCAGCCTTCCTATATCTCTTTGTTTATAGATATTGATCAAGTATATACAAATAAGTCAGAACATGGTAGCTGGTTATGGAATATTTTATTTTTGATTATTTATTTATACTTATTTTGTATCACTTATTTGGTAAAAGTCATTCACAATAAATTTTATGTTATTTTCAGGCTCTTGTCGTCAGTCCATGTGGATTTGGAACAACTTTTGGGCCCTGTGGAAAATCAAGTTGGGTACTTAGTAGGATATACTCCTGGGTCAGTTTGATATAGTATATTTGTTATAAATATATTCAAATACATTACTCATATAATAATTCAATTTATTATTTATTTATATCATTTAATAACCCATTTATTAATAGTTCTTTATTACATGTGATATCTATATCATCATTCATATATTTTATGGTCAAGAATACTTGATACCCATAAATTAATAATGGTTACATGAAATTCATAAATACAAATCATGATATTAACATAATATAAATTCATTATATATATTATTAGAGTCATCCATAATTGTGGATATAGAAAAATGAATTACAAGGTTTGTATAGATTATTGGTCATACATACACATGAATGTTGTTTTTATTTTTCTATGGAATTATAAAAATAATGGTAAATAATAAATTAACTTTAAAAAGCTATTATATAATATATATCATATAGATTCTTTAATTCATTCCTTTTTAACAAAAAATTATAATAGAAATGAAAAATTAATCATATTTTATTGTGAATGTAGCTGTCCACATATCTGTACAAGTGATATTAAAATTATACAGTGGGGTGGAATGTATTAACATAGATATGATCTAGTATTTATATATGTATGATTATATAATAATTATCACATATAAACATTTAAACCATCAAAATACCCATTTGAAAAATATGGTGATACAAAATGATTTGTATCACTATCTGGTGATGGAATGTAATATATACACATAAGTGATGCTTTCACTTTCCATTTGATAGAAATAGGGTGAAAACATATGGTTTCATAGAGACAATATCATATAATTGTATTTATTACCATAATGTTTTTATTTTATGAAACAAATATCTAAATTTTTGAGTGATGAAATACAAATTGATTATAAAGTTATAGCTTTAAAAAATTACTTATTCATTGAAACAGAAACATTATACATTCACATAATGACCCCAGGGTTAGAATTTTGGGAAGATAAAAGAATCTAAAATTTTTATAATAATTTTGGGAAGTTACTTCTTTGGGGAATGGTCAATCTAGGAGGCCTAAATTTGTGTGAAGATGTGACAAAAGGGGTTTCCTTTAATGAGGGATTAAAATGACCCACATAGAATTAAAAATACTAATATAAAATTAATTCATTCTCAAAAAAAAAGTTTTGAACATGAAAGAGACTCATACATGGGGTATGATATGGTTGAAATATTAAAAAATATCATTTGGGCAGGTTTAAGTGGTATATTAACCCTTTTCTCTTAGATTAAACCATGGATATCAATTTTTAAACCGAACCAAAATAACATTTTTTCACACATAAGATCTTATAGTATTACTTATAAAATTACCAAGGATTAATAAATGTTAAATAGATGAAATTTTAGACCATAAAATTTTTTATTTTTCCTCTTTCACGTGTCTAGTTACTTATACATAATTTAATGAAATATTATCTTCATAAAATATATTAAATGAATATTTTAAATCAATTCATTTAATTTGATGTTATGTTCATAAAAAATTATTGTTATATTATAATTCATTTAACATCAAATCACGGTTTTATTTAAAAAATGAATTCATGGAATAATATAACTCACTCAAATTAAATTACTTCTATTCTTCTTAAAACATGTTTATTATTTTTCAATTAATAAAATAAATTTTAAATCATCATTATATAATAATTTTATTTAATTATTTAATTAATAAAATTTTAATTAAATATATATCCTGAAAATAATCTCAATAATATAAAAATAGTCTATTTAATTAATTTACAATGTTATTGTGTCCCTTTGTTGACATAAAATGTATGTTTAAAACAATGAATGTGACATTATGTGAATTTATTTGCATTAAATATTAATCTAGTAATTTTATAGGAAAAATATACTTTAATTTACCTCATTTTGTATACTAAGGTGATAAGGCTACAATTATCATAATACAATAATAATTTGGACAAATCATTATGAGTTTATCAATTATTTTTAACTTATCTTAACACGATTTACCCTTTACTAATGTGGTAAATTTTAGCATCTTTATAATTCATATCAAACAATAACCAAGAATAAGTATTTAATAAATTTTAAACCCCAAATTAAAAATATGGAATCAATTTTATTAAAATAAATACCTATAATAGACATAAATTAATTTAAAAATAAGCCGACAACACATTGAAAAACCTTTTTGTAGAAACATATTTTTTAAAACATAATCACTAATTTATTCTTTTTCACATCGATATAAAAATAATAAATAATGTTTAACTTTTTTTATTAAACATATTCAATGTATATTTCATTATAATAACTCTTAAATAGTGAATATTTTAATATATTTTGTTAAAAATACATTGTGCACATAATAATAGTTTTTTGTAAAATTTATATTTTAGTTTATTATTTTGTACTATATTCAAACATAAAATTGATTCAAATGATGATAAATATATAAATTAAAATATAATAGAACCAATATTAATTCTAAACTACTTAGAAAATGAAATTTTATATTCTTGGAACAAAATTACTCATTTCATTAAAAATAATTGTTTTTTACAATTCACTAGAAAATCGATCCGCTTAGAAAAGAACATAGAACATAAAGATATACAACTTTTGATATAGTAATTTGTGTTACATCATTCTTTATAATCCACATAGTTTATCTTTGATATGATTGGCCGCATGAACACATGACCACATGAACACCTCATGGTACACTATAAGTTGCTGACTAGAAGTGACAACTTAGGGGTGTCTGTATGTATATTATTTCCTCATAATTCAAATTGTAATACAATGGGATTATTTAAAATTTATAAAAATATGAAAATGGATTAATAATAAGTAGTGAAATAATAAATATAATCATTCAATACATGAAAATAGGTGGAAGTTGAATAATAAACAATTACAAATTGATTTCAATGATCATTTAGAAATAGAAAATTCATGCACATGATACATGGGATGAATGAATATAAAATCAGTTAGAATATTATATATCCCTAAAATATGATACTACTATCATCATTGTCATTGAATTATTATTATTCTATGGTACTGCATCCTTGGAATCAGAATCAATCATCATAATATGGACACATCCCTTATCAACACCACCAACAATCAAGTCTATATGGGTACCAATGGTGGCCCAAAAAATTAATGTGATTTACATAGTAGGATTTCACTACTAAAGGTATATAAATGAAACTTGTTTTGGAATATAATATTATTACTATTAAAATAATAGTAAATAACTAAAAATAATAAATAAAATTCATTAGATTTGGTTCCTTAGTAGATACATAATGGAAACTATCATATTTGGTCTAAGCCATATTCCTCTAAAAAACGTTAAACTACAACTGTGATATAACATACATATGGTTCATCAAAAATAAATATAAAAACATGTAACATTCCCAAGAATGTGATTTGGCTTGGTTGACACATCACTGAAATTTTAGCTCTCCATTCTTAATCATCTATTTCAAGTCATACTTATAATTTAGGAAGTATCACCCAAAGCCAGTCCCAGGTGATCTAGAGGGAATTAAAAGTATCATTATAGGGGTACTATAAAATAACAGTACCATAAAATTCCATCCAAGTTGATCCATAAACAAAATCCATATTATCACTCTCATAGTGGTGTGAAATCAACCCTTTTCTCTCATCCTTGGTATTTGACCTAAGGGATCGAGTATTACAGATGAACTGGTATGACCATCTAGTCACTAAACCCTTCAATGATGAGTCCCCTAGGGAATTGGTATAGACAACGTGCAAGTAAGGTAAATTCAAATTGATCAAATTTAAGGTTTAGTAACCTGATATTTTGTGAATTTTTATTATTATTTCAAATTAATTTAATTTTTTCTATATTTTACATTTCATGAAACACTGAAAGTAGTTTTTTTACATATGTCTCATGTTATACGTAAAACAAGTGAATAATTAAATACATGGAGCATAACTTTTATCTTTTTATACTTGTAAAAATATGATTTTCTTGTATTACACACACTAATGACTTTCCTCGATGGCTTGAATAACATGAATGACCATGTTTTAAAATACAATATTATATCATTAAAATGTTATTATTTGATATAATAATATATAACCATGCTATAAAATTATAGTTTATGAATAGTATTAAAAAAATTATAAAATTTCATAGTTTACACAAATATGACATGAATTTATATGTTACCCATTAATTAGAAATAAATATGAATATTGATTTAATGTAAAGGGAAATAATATCATTTTTATGGACACAAAGCTATTTTAAAATAATAAATTAAATTAATTATAATTAGCGAGTTATATTAATATAATATATATATTATATGTGAAATCAAATATTTTTTATATTCATACATTTGGAATGATATACATAATATAAGAACTAACCAAATTTTAGGCTTCAACCCAATATTTTTTATACATGTATTTTTACCACAACTTATTGGAAAAACAACTTTAAATCCATTTTTAAAACATTTATAGATTTAATATGCCAAAATAAACTAAATATTCGGAACGTAATCATAAAAATTAGTTTAGGATTAATTTTTGGTATTTTTCTCTAAGGTTGTATTTTTTAATGAATAGTTAAAAATACTAGATTTTAATTCAAATGTGCCTTTTGGACTATGTTATGTATAAGGATAAATTATAATTTATTTTTCATGTTTTTACATTATTAAAACACAGTTTCATCCCATCAGCGGGATTAATTTTAAATTAACATCTATGACTTATTTGATTATAGTTAGGAAAAATTGATTCCATATTTGGAATTATAACAATTCATATTGTCTAATCAGATATAATTTATTTTTGACCAAATGTATAATCTAATGTGATTAAAAGTAATCAGAACGATTAAGAGAAATTTTTGGTTATTAAATTACTAAAACTTAAATTTATGACACAAAAGTCATATAAACTTGTCCAACTCTCCTTGTATGGATATTATTTTGGAATTAACATTCCATTATTGTGTTTTGTTTTTTTAGCATTAGTTTTGATTGGTTAAAACATATCAAATCATAACTTCTTTCCAAAAAAACTATTTTTGTCCATTACCCTTCCTATAAAAGTCCAAAAGAAAAAACACTTCATAATGCCTCTCAAAACACTTAGTTTTATTGAATACTTAACCAATCAACTTCCCAACATTCTTAAATTCATCCTAGAAGCCTCCCATTAAGAATAATTCAATCCAATGAATCGTTTTGGAACAATCCAAAAGGAGTTACCCAATTAAGAGGTGACATATTCTCTCATGCTCCATTCATTTATTATCATTCCCCACCCCTCCACTCATGTTATTCCACACTTATTTAATAAATATACAAGGATTTTATTATTTGATGTATTTGACGTAATCTTTCACACACCTATATCTAATGGGTAACAAACATACTATTTACGTGTACAGAGAACTACCACCTCACTAAAAAATGACTGTTCATTTTTCTTCAAACTCCTCTCCTGGTGGATATTATGGTGGAAACTATATTTATATATTTCATATATTATATATATATTTTTAATCTTACTTATTCCATTTACATTAAATATCATTTTTTACTTTCCTTTTGGTGTAAACGCGATACTTTCCATTGAGGAAGTGTTGAAAAGCACAACTTCAATGAGATTTCATTCATTCACAGACTACATAACATGTATTAAGGATAGGTTTAGTGAAATTATATGACATATAAAATTTTATATCTATATTTATTATTCCATATAGATAAATACATATATTTCATTTTCTTTCATTCTTTCTTTCTTTCAATATGATACTAATAACAGAAACAATGTTCACATGTACGTATGGATTACCATGTCCTTGTATAGTGTATTACATTTCTCACTTCCATATTAAATAGATTATTATATCATATTTTACATTATGGAATCATGATATACGTATAGGGCCAAATGCTATAACAAATTAAGACACACAATAAAAACAAATAGGATATTATCCGAATTGAAAACAAAACATTCCATCTTAACAAGTGGTTTATATAGGGTCATAATAAATCCATATATTTTACTATATATAATAATATGGTTCTTTAAATAATTTGTAATATATATATATATATACTTGTGTTTTTAATGAGTACAATGATAATAAAGAAACAAGGTAAGAGGATTTCATCTCAAATATTATTTCCATGAGATACATGCTTTATTCACCAGTAATTACATTTGTGTGGTGTGTATAAAACTCATGGATGTATTCTATGATACATATATATAAATTTATAGGTTTTTATAGATCCATTATATAAAGTTTATTTTAGTGGATTTATGTTTAAATGTTACCAAATTAGTAAAATATTTTTGCCTCAATTCAACTTCTCTAAGACTCATGTTTTGTTATGCACCTAAATAATTTTTTGAGGAGTATATACTTTCATTTTACATGTTATGTCATGATTCTAATACATTTAATTATTTTATATGATTCATTATATTTCATTTTTGGAGAGACCTAATTCTTGACGTACATACACATTACATTACTTTTGTGGAATACTTAATACATAACAAAAATAGATTCATAAGGACCGTAATAGTTTAGTGTCTTTGGAAACTTGGAACGTAATCTTCTAATCATGGTGGAAGATCTTCAACATCTCCCAAAAAGATCTTCCTCTTTTTTTCATACCTAAAACCTTTCTTGAAAACCTAGGGAAAAGAAAATATATAAAGGGTGAGCTCAAATGCTCAGTAAGGATATGAATTGAGAAAATAAAACAAACCATATACCATTGAACTTAAAAAAATAAACATAATGTTTAAACATCAAAATCTTGAGCAAAGGAATAAATTGGAGAAGTATGTAAGGCATGTATCATAATAGAACATAAATCTTGATAAAATAGCATTGGAATAAAACATGTAATTGTGGAAACCATTCAATACTTGTTATGATTTCCATAGTAGCCAAGGCATTGCTGCAAAGACCATCTTAGTGGACAATGTCCCTTTCTGAATCGAGTTCACTCCATGTTTCAGTCCTGTAACACTGAACCGGATTAACATACAATTCCAGTCATGTCTATATCGTGAGATATAACTCATCACCCAAAGAATTGTAGGGAGATATAGTTCCCACCCATCTCATAATGAAATCCTTCTTAGTTGTGCCACAATATAAACATAGATCATTCATAATAACCCAATAAATAAAATGGGTTTCGTAAATATCATCCCATCATCACATAATCCATATGAAATAAATGGATATCATTTCATAATAAGAAAATTTAAACCATGTAAATTATAGAGACATTATACTTGAAATATACACATATGAAATAATGTTATCTTAGATGAATAATGGCTTTGATAAAAGACTTGAAATTAATTCTTGAGGAAAATATCCTTTCTTCATCAAAATCATATTCTTTTCAAAAAATGTCATGCAATTTTAAAAGAAAATGATTTTCTTGAAAATATTCATGAAATATTTTGGAGGAATATTCATGAAAATAATACTTTATAAAAATATAAAAATCCTTTCATGCCGTATAAGTTAAAAATAACATTCTTCTCGTACTTTTGTCGGAAAAGTAAAAAAGTACCTCGTAACGTAAACAAAAGAAAGAATCCTTACATACAATGTAATAAAAGAAAAAATGGGTAAAAAGTACATTAAACATACATAAAAACAATTTTAGAAAACATGGACTTGGATGATAACAATAACCCCAGCAAATACTTACGAATAAACAATCTCAGATAAGAACGAGATTGGAATGGTTATCCCTTACCTTTGGTCCGGTATGCTTTTTACGTATCCGAACATCCTGTATAATGATTTAAATAATTTCATTGACATATTAAAGAATCATATTCATTGTTATGATATAATATATGGTTCACTTATGACTTTATATTACCCGTTCATTTGTAAATTCCATGTTTAAGAGCGTTTTGGGTAAAATCGTTTCATTTGTCGTCCGTGTTTTGACTTGTAATTATTCATATGATTACTTAGATCATGATTACTTAATTACAGAATATAAAACATGATTTATATATAATATATATTCAGAATATACATTTATATAATAGATCGATAAAGGGAAATAAATACACCGTTCATGGAGACGGTAGGCCGTACGTACGCATGAACGTTGATTTCGTTTCCTCATTGAATCGAATGGAATTAATTGGATGAAATACATATATATATATACACAAATCCAGAATCATTATTATGTCATATATTTCATGATAACTTATTATAAATACTTTATAATCATTCATGAATGGTTAATCATTGAGAATGAATCTCATCGCTTCGTGGAGACGGTAGTCCGTACGTACGCATGAGCGATGATTTCGTTCCCATAATTATTGAATTGAATTGTATTGGATGATAAAATATATCATAATCAGTATGTTTTTATAAAAACTATTTATAGTTATTATTTACACCATTATACCCATCCAATCGTGGTGGTGTTGGAAAAACAAATTACACCACGGTGTGGAGACGGTATTCTGTACGTACGCACGCGCAGTGATTTCATTTTCCATAGGATGGATAGAAGGTGAAATGGGGTTGTTTCATAATTATAATAACATATCAATATTTTAGTGATACTGATGTTATTACTTTATATTGAAACAACTAAATAAGAAGAAGTTGAAGAAGAAATAAAGTTAAAACAATCGGTAACGAACATTACCTCTTCTTTGAAACGCCTCATTGAGACCTCCTCTTAGGGCACTAAAATTGGTATTGGGAGAATACCAGGACCTATAGGATGTTTCTATGGATGTGGGGAAGTAAAATGGTCAGGGGTTGGCAGTGTTTGAAAGCTCACATTGGTGTGAAGAGGAGAGGGAGGAGGTTCCCTTTTATAAGGGAGGTGAGGGGCACCTTTGGAAATATAAGAAATATTAGTATATATTAAATACCAAACCCACATAAAAACTTCCAAAATGACTAATATCTGATGAATAGATGAGATAGGGTTGTAATCGCATCAACCAATAAAATTTAGACATGTTTTGATCTTATTTTAAACCTTATCATTTTGAATTATCCTTATTTAATCCATTTATTTTTATTTGTGGTAATACAATTCTAAATTTTAAATGGTTATAAATAATCACTTATGTGTTGTTAATTTTCTATAATTAGATACGTTATGACATTTTAGACTCTATAAAATTAAATTTATAATTTATAATTATTTTTGTTATTTTTAAACAATTTAATAATATGTTATTTTTATAAAATAACAAGTGTCAATTTTGAAACTATTCATCTATTTGAATTTAAATAAGATATGCACAGAGGATATATTCAAACTAAAATATTTAATATATTCCTGACATTTCAAATTTTTCTAGAAAATTCGTGGAGAACATTAAATAGTTCATATAATATTTATTTTAATATTTTTAAAACCATTTATTTGGTATATCTCTTAATAAAATAATTAGTACAACATTTTTTTTATAATTTTATAATATACTTATTTATTGCATAAAGATTAAAAATAAAATACTTTGATGAAGATAAATATCAATGATTTTATGATAATAATTTTTCTTGAACTTATCATCTTAAAATAACATCATGAAAATTGTTATCTTTATTAAATTATGAAGGTGACAACTTTGGAATCATTTAAAATAAAATATTATAATTGTCATAATCGCCTTAATAAGGATTCAAATCGTCACAAATTCGGCCGGTGGATGATTAGGGTTTATATATACACTACTAATACGTTTTGTGCAGATTTTTGGGCCATTTTATATGTATTACTATTTCAATAAAAACTATATTATTGATTTTTCACTAAATAAATAATTTCTGCATCATTAATGTATAAGATAATAATGTAAATAAATAACTCTTAAAAATTAAAAATAAATTACCATGATAAATAAAAACAATTTATCTTCAAAATGAGTATTTATAACCGAATTTATATTATGTGTAAACTTATATTAAAAATACATTAATTATTAAAGATGACTGAGACATATTTCACTTTCTTTTAAATAAAATAAACTAAAGGTATTAATCACCTCCAAGTGGGTTCCTATAGATTCTATTTCGACCCAAATATGCCTTAGAACGAAATATAAGCATCCAATTATATTAATACAAGTGTTAGGGTAATTTTATAATATTATATTTACTCTTAATTACCCCATTTACCTATTAGTGTGGTAAATAAAATTTAACGTAGTTACTATTAATAATGCCCAAAAATAAAAAGTATATTATTAACATAATTTGGACCCACTGATTCCAAATATGGAATCCATTTTTCTAAATTCAAGACACAAAATTTGCAGAAATTAATTTAAAATTAATCCCCTTGTTAAGAAAACATGTTTTAGAAGTATAAATATTGCAAAAGATTGAAATGTGTATACCTATGAATTTGATGTAAAATTAATGTTAATGACATAAATTATATTAAATGGTAAAAATATATTCTATTTATACTTTAAAACCATTCAATATTATAATTTAACCATATAAATTATTGCGATGAAAAATGTTGTTTTTAATTAAAATATACCGGGTTTTTACTATTCATCAAAATATGAAAGTTACCGGAATTATATAAACAATTTATCCAAAGTAAATTTTTATTCCCTAATTCCAATGAAAAATTTTATTTTGTCAAATTTAAATTATAAACATGTCAAAAACTATATTTAAAGTGGGTGCGCCATCAAAAGGCGACAAAACTGCATTTTTTTAAAATACTTATTTTACACGAAAAATTTATTTTGTTCTTATACCATGTTCTAGAAAATTTGTAAGATGAATAATAATGTTATAAAATTCAAAATTTAGTTAATATTTTTTATAACAGCTAGTTCATAATAATATTATAACGATATAATGTTGTTTAATGAAACCCGGTATTGCGTACAACACATGCTATCGAGGAAGGTCGTGATTGCATGTAATGCAAGCCAAGTCAGGGTTGTGTATACTGCAAGCTAATACTGTGTTGCGTATAGCGCCAGATAATCTTGGTGTAGCATACAACAGAAGACATCAATGAAATTAAAAATAATATTTATCATAAAATCTCGGGGTGTTACATTCTTCCCCCCTTAAAAGGAATTTCGCCCTAGAAATTCGTCGGGGTTATAAATGGTTTACTACTCGAAAGTTTTTTTAATAGAAACCCACATTGTAAAAAGGAATCCCAAAACCAATATTTAAAAACTAAAGTATGAAACGTAATGGTTACCCAATTTAACTAATCACTGGGTTTCCACGTAGGAAAACATAGGTGAAAATATGGATATAGAAGAGAAATATGACCATCATGTCATGATGGAGAGTGGTAGAGAACATGGGTATAAAAAATCCAACAATTACAAAGCCATAGATTTGTGATGATCTAAGGTACCATATGTTTCATCGCATATGAGGTCACTAGGACAACATTTTTTGGCTTTCAAGATAATTTCCCTAATGTTGAAGAATTTTCAAATCAAAAGAAATACTTACCTGATTTTGGTACAATCTCACAGTTGTTCATGCCATGAACAATTTCTACTTCATATCTTAAAGAAATGATGTTGAATTTTTCATTCGTGAAGTGTTAGCAGATCATGTGATTGAATGATCAGTCATTCCATCTGTTTTTAAACTAAATGTTAGAAAAAGTTATCAAATATATATAATTCCATCTATGGTGTGGTTAGTCGTATATGATTCCAAAAATTGACTTATACTTCATCTATCATACCTCTTAATAAAATAAAACTAGTTTCTACTAACCAGGGACTTCCTGTAGGCCAGTGGTTGGTGATAAAGGCCAGTCTCACTTTGGTTGAGGGTTCGATTCCCGCAGCCTTGTCCGACGTGATGGGCTGTCACCCGTCTTGCAGGTTGTCCTTTTTTTTCTAAAAATACTTTATTATAACATTTAATCAATAATATCAAAAAAATTCTAGACTTAAAAAATACTAACCTATGTCCAACATAATCCATTCCAATCTTTAGGCTTATCCAGAATACTACTATCCAATCTCATATTATAGTGAAAACGATTACCAATGATTTCATATAACAAGCATGTTAATACCATCGTTGATCCCCATATATCATAAGATATGTCTTGTTGGTCACATTCCAAACATTTGAAGGCCTTAATCATGTATTCTCTTGAAAAAAAAATGAATACCCATTGAACATTAGTGAAAACACGAATGCAGTTAAAAGTTAACACTTTCCACATACCAAAATCCTAAAAATTCAATATACTCAAACCATGATATCACATAGTCCTTATATCAATCATGAACTCGTGAATACTGTCAAACATTTCATTTTCTCCTTATCCCATCATTATGTGCATATCATCTATTTTCCAAAATATTTGAATCACTTTTCATGGTTACCGGTACAATAAAATTATTGAAAACCACAATAGACTAATACATAAAAATTCTAATACACCATAAAAGTACCTCAGAAACATTATTCTTGAATACCAATACATAAACACTTAAATCCATCCTCTTCAATGATAGTCCAAGAATAAGTCCTTCCTTGAATTAGAAGTAACCTTTTAGGACATGGCATTGAGTTGGGTAATTCCCATGTTCTCCACAAATATGACATTGAACTCCATAACAGTCTGTCACTCTATGACCCTTTTCTCCACACAGATAACATCTGTCCCTCCATTTGATTTATTCCTTAAGGTTCTTCATACCTTTTTTAGAAGTCTCAATCTTCCTTTCTTTATGCTCCTCAACATGTAAACATGCATAAAAGTCTACATTCCTCTTATTTGATGAATTAGGCATACCAATAAATTTCACCTTTTTAATCATATATCGCGATAATTGATTCGGCATAATCACAATACATTTCTCTATAGGAATTACACAATTTGTTTTCTCATAGTCACCAATTTTTCCATTGGATTCAATGTTATCCGAATTCCTTCTGGTTCCCTCCATTGACTAAAACAAAAAAAGAATTCTATGAGAGGCAAAAATCATACTTGGGAAAACAACATAGTAAAGGGGGAGTACCGTCAAAATCTAACATCTTAGGTTAAATTATAAGATCGCTACCGTAGTTCTAGGACTATATCCTATACGTATACATATCCTTAGGGACATCCCTAGACATACCTTAGAAATATCTCTGGGGATCTCACTAATGTTTTCGCATCCTAGTTTCCAAAGGTTAACTAAACCTATCCTCTCATACCAACTGTAGAGACCCAAAGCTTGACGTACATATAGATTAATTTACTTTTGAGGAATACATAATACAAAACAAAAATAGGCACACAAGGACCGTAATAGTTTAGTGTCTTTGGAAACTTGGAACGTAATCTTATAATCATGTTGAAAGATCTTCAACATCTCCCATAAAGATCGTCTCCTTTTTTTTCTTACCTAAAACCATTATTGAAAACCTGGGGAAAACAAAACATATAAAGGGTGAGCTGAAATTATCAGTAAGGGTATTCTTGGAGAAAACAAAACAAACCATATACCATTGAACATAAAAACATGAACATAATATTTAAACATCAAAATCATGAGAAAAAGAATAAATCGTGGAAGTATGTAAGGCATGTATCATAATGGAACATAAATCTTGATAAAATAGCATGGGGATAAGACATGTAATCGTGGAAACCATTCAGCACTTGTTATGATTTACATAGTAGCCAAGGCATTGCTAACAAGACCATCTTAGTGGGCAAAGTCCCTTTCTGAATCGAGTTCACTCCTCGTTTCAGTCCTATAACACTGAACCAGATTAACTTACCATTCCAGTCATGTCTATCTCATGAGATATAAATCTTTACCCAATGAATTGGAGTTAGATATAGGTCCCACCCATCACATAATGAAATCATTCTTACTTGTGCCACAAAATAAACAGACATCATTCAAAATAACCCAATAAATAAAATAGGTTACATAAACATCATCCCATCATCACATAATCCATATGAAAGAAATGGATATCATTTCATAATAAGAAAAGTGAAAACATGAAAATTATAGAGACATTATACTTGAAACATACACATATGAAATAATGTCATCTTAGATGAAAAATGGTTTGGATGAAACACTTGAAATTAATTTTCGAGGAAAATATCATTTCTTCTTCAAAATAATTTTCTTTTCACAAAATGTCATGAAATTTCAAAAGAAAATTATTTTGATGAAAATATTCATGAAATCTTATGGAGGAAGCTTCATGAAAATAAGGCTTTATAAAACCGTAAAAATCCTTTCATGTTTTATATGTTAAAAATAACATTCTTCTCATACTTTTGTTGGAAAAGTCAAAAAGTAACTCTTAACGTAAACAAAAGAAAGATTACTTACATACCGTGAAGTAAACGAAAAAATGTGTAAAAAGTAAATTAAACATACATAAAAAGAATTTTAGAAAACATGGACTTGGATGATAACAATAACCCCATCAAATACTTACAAATAAACAATCTCATATAAGAACGAGATTAGAAAGGTTATCCCTTACATTAGGTCCGATATTCTTCGTACATATCCAAACCTCCTATATAATGATCTAAATAATGTCATTGACTTATTACATAATCATATTCATTGTTATGATATCATATATGCTTCACTTATGACTTAATATTACCCGTTATTTTGTAAATTCCATGTTAAAGAGCGTTTTGGGTAAAATCGTTTCATTTGTTTTCCGTGTTTTGACTTGTAATTATTAATATGATTACATAGATCATGAATAATTAATTACAGAATATAAAACATTATTTATAAATCTTATATATTAAGAATATACATATAAGGCCCCAGCCTTAAACCTTACTTAATCTTGAGTTATTACAAGATTACACAATGAGGATATTTTCGGGTTTAGAGTTTTAGAGAATTAGATCATAAAACATTCATTACATTCCACATATAAACAAAGTGGTTACATAAAGATAGTATTCTTCATTCCCATAAATGGAAACACATTTAAAATAAAACATGGATTCTTTCTTGACTCTTCCTTGACACTATCATCATATCATGTACCATTCCCTTGACCTGTGAAAAACATTTCAAAAAAACATGGGATGAGCATAAAAAGCTCAATAAGAGATATAAAAATATGGAAAGGAAACTTAGGTACATATATACATAATAATTAAATCATACTTTACCCATAAAACATAAGAACATTAATAAACCTCATCAAATCATGAATAAATCATAGAAATCATAAGACATAAAGGTAACTTGAGGCATTCATAACATTCTTACGTAGGGAGTAACCCTCTTGGTTACGTTTAGAACACCCATCATAGTATATTACCTAAATCTCTTTGGGGAAACATTAATGTTACACTCCTTCGCATTACCCAATGCATTGGAGAGCTATATCGGTCTCACCCGCCCTTAGTTTATCACGGAACCACCAGTCTTCATAATAATGCCCAAGAACCTCAACATAATTGTATCACATAAAACATGCATAAAGGAAACATAATATTTCCACCTATCAATCACAAGATATCAATACAAAACATTGATATAAAAACATTATTAAAACCATTTTCAATACCAAAATAAAATAATGGTAAAACATGGTATTCATTTTTCTTTAAAAAAAGGTATGGCTTGTAGAGGAAGCCGGAACTCAAATAAGGTCACGGCGGCGGAGAAGTCGTTGTCGCCGCATACGTACGACAAAAACATTCCCTTTTTTAATTTAGTAAAACGCTTCGTATAAAAGAATTTCTTTTGGATAAACATAAAAGTCAAAGGGATTTATACACCTAATAAAAGAAAGTTGTGTATAAAATAAAATATGCCTCAATGAAAGAAGATTGAGACGAAGTCTCATACCTCGGGTCCAACTTGACTCGGTCGTTCTTTACTCTCCTAAATAATAAACTTGAGTTAATTTCTAATTGTTTAAGAACATTTTTCAAGTTCATTATTCCTTTTATATAACTTATTGCCATGTCATGAACACTATGTAATTATTTAAGTTAATAACGGTCGTTTTAACGATCATTGGTACTTGAGTCAAAAAATAAATCCTTTATAATTACATGTTGTTCATGTATCCATTATATCTCTAATTATAATCATTATATATATAACATATATATCCAGTATATACTTGAATTTATAATATTACATAATCATTTAGAGGTATGAAATGAAATTCACCGTTCATGGAGACGGTAAGACGTACGTACGCATGAACGCTACTTTCATTTCTATTTCGTATTTTATAGAATGGAATCATTATAATATAAAGGTATATTATAATTCCAGTATAATATCATATATAATATCATAGTTCCATCCTTTATACATCCCACATATGGTATTTAACGAATCAAATCACTTTGAGGGGGCGGTAGTCCGCACTTCCTTAAATGAAGATATCATGTTTACCCATAATGGAAACCAAAAAGGTATGACCAAAAAGAAAAATACAGAAGCTTACAGAAAACATAAACATATTATATATCATATATAAATATAGTGACATCTTAATGGCCACCTTTGAAGGTGTTAAATGAATGTTGAACAATCATCGTTTCGGGTGGCATAAATTCACCATCCACGGAAACAGTATGTCCTTTAACCATTAGATGTAGGTGTGTGTAAGTGTAGCTTGAATAATTTTTATAACAACATCCTAGTATATTAATGATACTATAGTTGTTACAAAAGAAATGAATAAAAAGAGTTTAGGTGGTTTGAGAAGTAAAATAAAACAAAAGGACTCAAGTGAAGACATTACCTTAAAATCGGGTAACTCTCTTTGGTTTGAGATCAAAGGCTTCCTTGGGAAGACTTCTGCCCAATGTGAGGCTTCAAGGAGTAATAGAGGGATTTGGAGAGCAAAAATGGTAAGGGTTTGGCCGAGACAAAGACTTTGGGAGTGTGGGTAAGGAGGTAGAGGTGGGGGCCTTTTATAAGAGGAGAGGAGGGGCACTCTTGGAATGTAAAGAAAAGTCACTTTATTTTAAAATGGTATTCATATTTAAGAGGTCCCACATTGATTTGTTTCGAGTATATGGTGATAAGGGTTATAAATCAACCCATACAATAGGTTTTGTCCATGTGTAGGTCTTAGATTTTACATTATCATTCCATTTTATTTAAATCATTAAATAATGAGGTCATCGCTGCATCATCATGATGTCATAAATAATTTAATTTATTTAAAGTCTAAAAATTATAAAAAAATTACTATTATGTAGGAAATCTTTTTATCTTTACAATGATAATTTATAATCAAAAATATGATCTTTATATCCCCATTTACAAATTGTTTTATTAAAACATTTCATGTTTGTGTCATTTTTACTTTTACATTAAATAATAAGTTATTTATGTCATTTCCCAACCAAAGTGGCTCCATGGGGTCCCCAAGTTGACCCATGGATTGTCTTGGTCGGCCATGACAGATCCCATAATGGTAGGACATGTGTCATGCTCATCTAATATTATTAAAACATTATTTTTACCTTAAACTACACTAATTACCAGTAATCGCGATTAAGAACTTGAGTTACTATTATCCAAAAAATTATTTTAATCTCATTGAACCACATTTTACTTATTAATGACAACCATGTATATCTTATTTTTGAAATTAAAAACACAAAAGTTGTAAAATTTCATTTAAACGAAAAATCAGTTTTTATAAGTACCACTTAGTGGTTTCACTATTCATCAAAAATTGAAGTTTTTCAGAAAAATACCAAAAATTCACCCTAAGCTATATTTGATATTCTTAATTCAAAAATTAAGTCTATTTTAAAAAATTCAAAACATATAAGTCACATAAATTAATTTAATAATTAATTCCCGCTTTTATGACAAATAGCGTCTTTTTATGAAACAATAAGTATCAAAAGATTGACACCAGTTTAAGTCCAATTTTAAAGTGAAATTGATTCCAATGACCACCATTGGATTAAATGGTAAAAATATATTCTAATTTCACTTCAAAACCAATTCAAAAGATAATATAATCATATAAATAAATTAGATTAAAAATAAGTTTTGATGTAAAATGCAGTATATTTCACCATTCATTAAAAAATGAACATTGTCTGAAAAATACCAAAAAATCACAAAATGTAAATTTTGATGTCCAAATCATAAAGAATAAGTTTATTTTAACAAATATAGCTTATAAAATTGTCAAAAGATAGATTTAAAAATGGGTTTCCATCAAAAGGCAGTAAAACAAACTTTTAAAAATATTAGTGTATTCCATGCTTAAGATTGGATTTATTTTCTTTTTAAGCCTCTAAAACACTATCTAGTTCATTAATAGACATAGATAAAAATATATATTACTCATTACTTACTTGGGATGTTATATCCTTCCCCCATTTTGAAAATTTCATCCCCGCAATTTATTTACTTATCGAATAAATGGGGGTACTTATCCCTCATTGCATTTTCAGATTCCCTTGTTGCCACTTCCATCATGTGGTTTTTCCACAAAACCTTTACCTGAATAATCACCTTATTTCGTAACACTTCCTCCCTGTGGTCAAAAATCTGGAACGGTTGTTCCTCATAAGATAGGTTCTCTTCCAACTGAACCACCTCTGGACTCAAAACATGAGATGGATCTGGCATATACTTTTTCAACATCGAAACGTGAAAAACATTATGTACCTGAGATAAACTTGGAGGTAAAGCCACCCGGTATGCAACTGATCCAACTCTCTCTAGAATTTCATATGGGCCAATAAACCATGGACTCAGTTTTCCTTTCTTACCAAATCTCATTACACTTTTCCAAGGAGAACCCTTGAGAAAAACATGATCACCTACCTCGAAAGATAGATCCTTCATCCGGTTATCCGCATAACTCTTCTGCCTACTCTAAGCTGTTCTCATGTACTTCTGAATCAGCTGAACTTTTTATGCCATCTCTTCTACCAATTCTGGTCCCATCAACCTCCTTTCACCCACTTCATCCCAGAAAGATGGAGTTCGACACTTCTTCCCATATAATGCCTGAAATGGTGCCATCTGTATACTGGAATGAAAACTGTTATTATATGAAAATTCAACCAAAGAAAGATGTTGGTCCCAAAATCCCTGATAATTCATAGAGCAAGAATGTAGAATATCCTCCAATGTCTGAATTGTTCGTTCTGACTTTCCATCTGATTGAGGATGAAATGTTGTACTAAAATTTAATTCAGTACCCAACGACTTCTAACGGCCTTTCCAAAAGTTAGATGTGAACCTGGGATCACGATTAGATAAAACGGAGAGGGGAACTCCATGTAACCTGACTATCTCTTTAAGATAAAAATGGGAAAGTTGATCTAGGGAAAAAGTATCTCATACAGCAAGTAATTGAGCAGATTTAGTCAAGCGATCAACAATAACCCAGATTGCATTATTACCTCGAGATGTCTTCGGTAATCCCACAACAAAGTCCATGGATATATTCTCCCATTTCCACTCTGGCACTGGTAAAGGCTGAAGCATCCTTTTCTGTAACTGCCGCTCTGCTTTAACCTGTTGACATATCAAACACTTCACAGTAAAATCAGCAATATCTCTTTTCATTCCATCCCACCGGTAATACTCCCACAGATCGATGTACATTTTATTACTACCAAGATGAACTTAAAACGGAGAACTATGAGCTTCACATACCAACTCTCTCTTAAACTATGAATCACAAGGCACACACAATCTCTTCCCAAATCTCAAAACTCAATCATTATCAATGTTGAATTAAGGCAACTTACCTTTCTGAACTAGCTCTACCTTTTTCCGTAACTAACTGTCTTGCTTCTGTGGTTGCTTGATTCTATCTAATAGAGATGATCTCACTGATACCTGAAACCAAACAGAATAACTTCCTGCACCAACAAATTTTATGCCAAATTTCATCAAATCCTTAACCAAAGGATCTCGTTCAAAATGCAACATTTCTAATGAAGCTTACATTTTTGACTCAAAGCATCAGCCACTTTATTTACTTTTCCCGGATGGTAATGAATTGTACAATCATAATCCTTGATTAATTCCAGCCATCTCCTCTGTCTCATGTTTAACTCTTTCTGAGTGAATATATACTTTAAACTTTTGTGATCAGTATATATTTCACACTTTACTCCATACAAATGATGCCTCCAAATTTTTAAAGCGAAAACAACAACAACTAATTTCAAATCATGTGTAGTGTAATTACCTCATGAGTTTTCAACTGTCATGAAGCATAAGCAATTACCTGATCATTCTTCATTAGGACGCAGCCAAGTCCTTTCAATGAATCATCACTGTATATAACAAACTCACCATTCCTAGAAGGTAGTGCCAAAACTGGAGCATTCACCAATCTTCTTTTCAATTCTTGAAAACAATCTTCACATTATTTTATCCAGATAAACTTAACACCCTTCCTAGTTAGCTTAGTCATTGGACTAGATAACGGTGAAACATTTCTAACAAACCTTCGGTAATAGCCTGCCAAACCAAGGAAGCAACGAATCTCAGTTACATTTGTGGGTCTTGTTCATTCATCAACAACCTTTGTTTTTGCAGGATCAACAGTTATCCCATCTTTAGAAACAATATGACCAAGGAAAGAAATTTGTTGCAACAAAAACTCACACTTGCTGAATTTTCCATACAATTTCTTTTCTTTTATGGTGTGCAAGATAACCCTTAAATGTATTTCATGCCCGTCTTTAATTTTAGAAAACACCAAAATATCATCAATGAAAACCACCACAAACTTATCCAAGAACTCATGGAAAACTCTATTCATTAAGTCCATGAATACAGTAGGTGTATTGGATAGCCCAAAATGAATTACTACAAATTCATAACGGCCATATCTTGTACGGAACGCGGTCTTCGGAACATCTTCTTCCTTTACCTTCAGTTGATGGTACCCCGATCTCAAGTCAATCTTTGAAAAATACTGATCTCCCAGGAGCTGATCAAACAAATCATCGATATGAGGCAAAGGATATTTGTTCTTAACAGTGATGTTATTCAAGAATCTATAATCAATGCAAAGTCTCATTGAACCATCTTTCTTTTTATCAAATAAAACAGGATCACCCCATGGTGATGTGCTAGGTTGAATGAAACCTTTCTCTAATAAATCTTGCAATTGCTCCTTCAACTCTAAAAATTCAATTTGAGCCATTCGATAAGGGGGTTTTGAAATTGGCATAGCATTAGGAACTAAGTCAACAGTAAACACAAATTCCCGATCTGGTATTATTCCAGGAAACTCATCAGGAAAAACATTAGGATACTCATTTACCACTGGCACATCATTAATCTTAACAGTTCCTTTATTTTCAACGATGTGTGCAAGGTAACATTCATTTCCATCTTTTACATGTTTCTTGGTCTCTTGATAAGTTAGCAACAGTAAGGGTTCATTCTTGTACACAAACTGAAAGTCTTTTTTAAAAGAAACTTCTTTATCTCTACAGTCAATCTTAGAATGGTAAATAGAGAGACAATCCATACCCAGGATAACATCAAACTCTACTAGAGGTAGAACAAAAAGGATTGCAAGTAGGTTCTTTCCACATATAAGGATAAGAAGATTTTTATAAATTATTTTTGCCTCAACATTTCCCCCAGGTGTCTTTACCAAAATTTTAGGAGTCATTTCTTGAGATGGTATTCCCATTTTACTAGAAAAGGTTTCATAGATGAAAGAATGTGTAGACCCCGAATCAAACAACACACTGGCATAATCTGAAAAAACAAACAAAGTACCTGATACAAATTCATTTGATGGCCCGACATCTACTGAAGTAGTTACAAAGGATTTCACCACCCCTTTATGCTTATAGTTTAACTGTTTCCCATCACCAAAGCTCTTTGTCGGACACTCGTATGCATAGTGACCCATCTCATTGCACTTATAACATTTCACTAACTGTAAATCAAATTTGGTCTTACCATCACCCTGATCTTTTCTAGTGCAATCAAGAGCCTTATGTCCCATCTTACCACATCGGTAGCACTTTCCAAAATTTAGAAGACATTCCCCAGCATGCCTTTTGCCACATTTATCACAAACTGGAAACATAGATTTCTTACCATCAGACTTTTTTGATGAATTCTTACCTTTCTCCTTCCACCTCGGTCTCTTCTTCTGTTGGTTTTTATAGAACACTTGATCATCAGAAAACACCATTTCCTCCTTCTCAGCACATTGAAAAATCTTTTCATAACTTTTAAACTCACGAGAATCTAATTCCCTTCGATATTTTGGATTTAATTCGGAGTAAAAATGTTTGATTTTACTATCAATGTCTCGGATAAAATTTGGAGCATACCTTGCCAATCGAGTGAACCTTTCTTCATAGGTAGCCACTGAGTCTTCCTCTTGCCTCAATTCCAAGAATTGTTTTTCCATCCTAAGTCGAAAAGCCTTAGGAAAATACTTATCAAGAAACAAAACTTTGAATTCATCCCAGTCAAGAGCATCAATCTCATCAGCATCCCTGATATTTTTAACCATAGACCACCACTGATCTGCCTCACCCTCCAAACGGTAAATAGAAAGACTATCCTTTTGATTGTCTGAACACCCCATGACATCGAAAATATTCTCCAGTGCTTTAATCCACCCTTCAGCTAACACAGGGTCAGATGATCCTCTAAATTATGGGGGATGTTGCCTCATGATATGTTCCATCACTGACATGTTCCTCTGCTGTTGATCTGGATGATCTCGTTCATGGATACCACCACCATTTATCGCTTGAGTCAACTGCGCCATTACTGCAACAAACTGTTCAGTTCCAATTCCAATCATCTCAGGATGCTGATTCGGAATGTTATTTCCTTCGGTATTCCTTCCTAGCACTGCTTCCCTATTTCCTTTACAGAAAACCATTCTGAACAAACATGTCTTAGATGAAGCAACATGGTAATCTTCAAATGCTATATCATTTCAATTTGACCCAAAAAAATATTTTTGGATAATCATTTAATAGAATTATAACTCCTAAAGTTATCTAAACCGACCTCTGATACCAACCATAAGGCCCCAACCTTAAACCTTACTTAAACTTGAGTTATTACAAGATTACACATTGAGGATCTTTTCGGGTTTAGAGTTTTAGAGAATTAGATCATAAAAATTGCATTACATTCCACGTATAAACAAAGTGGTTACATAAAGATAGTATTCTTCATTCCCATCAATGGAAACATATTTAAAATAAAACATGGATTCTTTCTTGACTCTTCCTTGACACTATCATCATATCATGTACCTTTCACTTGACCTGTGAAAAAAATTTCAAAAATACTTGGGATGAGCATAAAAAGCTCAGTAAGGGATATAAAAATATGGAAAGGAAACTTGGGTACAGATATACATAATAATTAAATCATACATTACCCATAAAACATATGCACTTTAACAAACCTCATAAAATCATGAATAAAGAATAGAAATCATAACACATAAAGGTAACTTGAGGCATTCATAACATTCTTATGTAGGGAGTAACCCTCTTGGTTACGTTTGGAATACCCATCACAGTATATTCCCTATATCACTTCGGAGAAACCTTAACGTTACACTCCTTCACGTTACCCAATGCATTGGAGAGCTATATCGGGCTCACCCGCCCTTTTTTTTATCACGGAACCACCCGTCTTCATAATAATACCCAAGAACCTCAATATAATCATATCACATAAAACATGCATAAAGGAAACATGATATTTCCACCTTTCAATCACAAGATATCAATACAACACATTGATATAAAAACATTATGAAAACCATTTTCAATACCCAAATAAAAGAAAGGTAAAACATGGTATTTATTTATCTTTAAAAAAAGGTATGGCTTGTAGAGGAAGCCGAAACTCAAATAAAGGTCACGGCGGTGGAGAAGTCGTTGTCGCCACATACATACGACAAAAACATTCCCTTTTGTCATTTAGTAAAATGCATCGTATAAAAAAGATTCCTTTTGGATAAACTTAAAAGTCAAAGGGGTTTATACACCATATAAAAGATGATTGTGTATAAAACAAAATATGCCTCAAAGAAAGGAGATTGAGACGAAGTCCCATACCTCGGGTCCGACTTGACTCAGTCGTTCTTTAATCTCCTGAATAATAAACATGAGTTAATTTCTACTTGTTTAAGAACTTTTTTCAAGTTCATTATTCTTTTTATATCACTTATTTCCATGTCATGAACACTATGTAATTATTTAAGTTAATAACGGTCGTTTTAATGATCATTGGTACTTGAGTCAAAAATAAACCCTTTATAATTACATGTTGTTCATGTATCCATTATATCCAGAATTATAGTCATTAATATAGATCATATATATCCAGTATATACATGCATTTATAATATTAAATAATCATTTAGAGGTAAGAAATGAAATGCACCGTTCATGGAGACGGTAAGCCGTACGTACGCATGAACGCTACTTTCATTTCTATTTCGTATTTTATAGAATGGAATCATAATAATATAGAGGTATATTATAATTCCATTATAATATCATATATAATATCATAGTTCCATCCTTTATATGTCCCACATATGGTATTTAACGAATCAAATCACTTTGAGGGGGCGGTAGTCCGCACTTCCTTAAATGAAGATATCGCGTTTACCCATAATGGAAACCATAAAGGTATGACCAAAAAGAAAAATACATAAGCTTAAGGAAAACATAAAAATATTATATATCATATATAAATATAGTGACTTCTTAATTTCCACCTTTGAAGGTGTTAAAAAATGTTGAACAATCATCGTTTCGAGAGGCATAAATTCACAATCCACGGAAACAGTATGTCCTTTAACCATTAGATATAGGTGTGTGTAAATGTAGCTTGAATCCTTCTTATAAAAACATCCTAGTATATTGAGGATACTGGAGTTTTTAGAAATGAAAATAATAAAAAGAGTTTATGGGGTTGGAGAAGTAAAATAAAACAAAAGGACTCAAGTGAAGACATTACCTTAAAATCGGGTAACTCTCTTTGGTTTGAACTCAAAGGCTTCCTTGGGAATACTTCTGCCCAAAGTGAGGCTTCAAGGAGTAATAGAGGGATGTGTAGAGCCAACATGGTCAGTGGTTGGCCGAGACAAAGGCTTTGGGAGTGTGGGTAAGGAGGTAGAGGTGGGGGCCTTTTATAAGAGGAGAGGAGGGGCACTCTTGGAAGGTAAAGAAAAGACACTTTATTTTAAAATGGTATTCGGATTTAAGAGGTCTCACATTGATGTTTTTCTAGGATAAGGTGATAAGGGTTCTAAATCCATCCATAAAATAGGTTTTGGCCATGTGTAGGTGTTAGATTTTACATTATCATTCCATTTTATTTAAATCGTTAAATAATGAGGTCATCGCTGCATCATCATGATGTCATAAATAATTTAATTTATTTAAAGTCTGAAAATTATAAAAAAAATACTATGATGAACGAAATATCTTTATCTTTCCAATTATAATTTATAATCAAAAATATGATCTTTATAACCCCATGTAAAAATTATTTTATAAAACATCTCTTGTTTGTGTCATTTTTACTTTTACATTAAATAAAAAGTTATTTATGTCATTTACAACCAAAGTGGCTCCATGGGGTCCCCAAGTTGACCCATGGATTTTCTTGGTCAGCCATGACACATCCAATAAGGGTAGGACATGTGTCAAGCTCATCTCATATTATTTAAACATTATTTTTACCTTAAACTACACTAATTACCACTAATCGCGATTAAGAACTTAAGAGTTACTATTAAAAAAAATTATTTTAATCTCATTGAACCACATTTTACTTCTTAATGACAACCATGTATTCTGGATTTTTGAAATTCAAAACACAGAAGTGTAAAATTTCATTTAAACAAAAAATCAGTTTTTATAAGTACCACTTAGTGGTTTCACTATTCATAAAATATTGAAGTTTTTCAGAAAAATACCAAAAATTCACCCTAAGATATGTTTGATATTCCGAATTCAAAAATGAATTCTATTTTACAAATTAAAAAAATATAAGTCACATTAATTAATTTAATAATTAATTAACGTTGTCATGACAAATAGCGTGTTTTTATGAAACAATAAGTATCAAAAGATTGAAACCAGTTTAAGTCCAATTTCAAAGTGAAATTGATTCAAATGACCACCATTGGATTAAATGTTAAAAATATATTCTAATTTAACTTCAAAACCAATTCAAAATATAATCTAATCATATAAATTAATTAGATTAAAATGCAGTTTTGATGTAAAATGCAGTATTTTTCACCATTCATTAAAAAAATGAACATTGTCTGAAAAATACCAAAAATTCACACAATGTAAATTTTGATGTCAAAATCATAAATAATAAGTTTATTTGGGCAAAAATAGCTTATAAAATGGTCAGAATATAGATTTAAAAATGGTTTTCCATCAAAAGGCAATAAAACAATCTTTTAAAAATATTAGTGTCTTCCATGCTTAAGATTGGATTTATTTTCATTTTAAGCCGCTAAAACAATATATAATTCATGAATAGACATAGATAAAAATTTTTATTACTCGTTACTTACTTGGGATGTTACAATACATATATATAATAGATCGATAAATGGAAATAAATACACTGTTCTTGGAGACGATAGGCTGTACGTACGCATGAGCGTTGTTTTCATTTCCTCATTGAATTGAATGGAATTAATTGGATGACATACATATGTATATACAGAAATATTGAATCATCATTATGTCCTATATTTCATGATTACTTATTTTATATACTTTATAATCATTCATAAATGGTCAATAATTGAGAATGAATCTCATCGCATCGTGGAGACGGTAGTCCTTACTTACGCACAAGTGATGATATCATTCCCATAATTATTTAATTGAATAGGATTGGATGATACAATATATCAGAATCATTATGATGTTATAATAACTATTTATAGTTCTTCTTTACACCATTATACCCATCCAAGTAAGGTGGTGTTGGAAAAAAAGATTACACCACGGCGTGGAGACGGTATTCTGTACGTACGCAGGCATGTTGATTTCATTTTCCGTAGGATGTATAGAAAGTGAAATGGAGTTGTTTAATATTTATAATAACATATCAGTATATTATTGATACTGAGGTTATTACTTTCTAATGAAACAAATAAATAAGAAAATATGAAGAAGAAATAAAGTTGAAAGAATCAGTAATGTACATTACCTCTTCTTTGAAGCGCCTCTTTGAGACGTCCACTTAGGGCACTAAAATTGGTCTTTGAAGAATACCAGGACCTCTAGGATGTTTCCAAGGAACTAGGTAAGTGAAATGGGTAGGGTTTTTCCGATCTTGAAGGCTCAAATTGGTGTGATGAGGAGAGGGAGGATGTTCCATTTATAAGGGAGGAGAGGGGCACCTTGGGAAATATAAGAAATATTAGTTTATATTAAATCCCAACCCCACTTAAAAACTATAAAAATGACTCATATCCAAATATTAGATGCGATAGGGTTGTAATATAATCAACCAATAAAATTTAGACACGTTTCGATCTTATTTTAAACCATATCATTTTGATTTATCCTTATTTAATCTATTTAAGTTTATTTGTGGTAATACAATTCTAAATTTTAAATGGTAATACATAATCACTTATGTGTTGTTAATATTCCCTAATTGGATAATTTATGAAATTGTAGACTATATAAATTTCAATTTATAATTTTTAAATATTTCTGGGATTTTTAAACAATTTTATAATATGTTATTTTTATAAAATAACAATATTGTCAATTTTGACACTATTTATTTATTGGAATGTAAATAAAATATACATAGAGGATATATTAGAGAAAAAATATTTAATAGATTCCTAACATATCATAATTGTGTAGAAAATTCTTGGATCACATAAAATAGTTCATATAATATTTATTTTTTTATTTTTATTACCATTTATTTGGTATATCTCTTAATAAATTAAATAGTACAATATTTTTGTATAATGTTTTAATATACTTATTTATTGCATAAAAATTAAAAATAAAATCCTTTGGTGAAGATAAATATCAATTATTTTATAATAATAATTGTACTCGAATTTATCATCTTAAAATAACAACATTAAAATTGTTGTCTTTATTAAATTATGAAGGTGACAACATTGGAATCATTTAAAATAAAATATTATAAGTGTCATAATAGCCTTAATAAGGATTAAAATGGTCAAATATTCGTCCAGTGGATGATTAGGGTTTATATATACACTAATAATAAGCTTTTTTCAGTTTTTTGTGCCTTTTGATATGTATTATTATTTCAATAAAAACTATATTATTGATTTTTCACTAAATAAATAATTTCTCCATCATTAATGTATAAGATAATAAGGTAAATAAATAACTCTTAAAAATTACAAAAAAAATTCCATTATAAAGAGAATCATTTTATCTTTCAAATGAGTATTTATAACCGAATTTATATTCTGTATAAACTTATATAAAAAATACTATATTTATTAAAGTTGAGTGAGACATATTTCACTTTCTTTTAAATAAAATAAACTAAAGGTCTTAATAACCACCAAGTGGGTTTCTATGGATTCTATTTCGACCAAAATATGCCTTAGGACGAAGTATAAGCATCAAATTATATTAATACAAGTATTAGGGTAATTTTATAATATTATATTTACCTTTAATAACCCGATTTACCTTTTACTATGGTAAATAAGATTTACAGTAGTTACTATTCATAATGCCCAAAAATAAAAATTATCTTATTAACATTATTTGAACCCACTAATTCCAAATATGGAATCAATTTTTCTAAATTCAATACACAAAAGTTTCAGAAATTAATTTAAAATTAATCCCATTGTTAAGAAAACGTGTTTTAAAAGTAAAAACATTGCAAAAGATTGAAATGTTTTTACCTATGAATTGAATGTAAAATTAATGTTAATGACATAAATTATATTAAATTGTAAAAATATATTCTATTTATACTTTAAAACCATTAAATATTATAATTTAACCATATAAATTATTGCGATGAAAAAAGTTTTTTTTAATTAAAATATAGCGTGTTTTTAATATTCATCAAAATATGAAATTACCAGAATAATATAAAAAATTTATCAACAGTAAATTTTTATTCTCTGATTCCAAAGGAGAATTTTATTTTGTCAAATTGAAATTATAAACATGTCAAAACTAGATTTAAAGTGGGTGCGCCATCAAAAGGCAGCAAAACTGCATTTTTTGGAAAATACTTATTTTACCCAAAAAAATTATTTTATTCTTATACAATGTTCTAGAAAATGTGTAAGATGAATAATAATGTTGTAAAATTCAAAATTTAGTTAATAATATTCATAAAGGCTAGTTCATAATAATATTATAACCATATATTGTTGTTTAGTGAAACCCATTATTGCGTACAACACACGCTATCGAGGAAGGTAGCGATTGCGTGGAGTGCAAGCCAAGTTAGGGTTGTGTATACTGCAAGCTAATACGGTGTTGCGTATAGCGCAAGATAATCTTGGTGTAGCATACAAAAAAAAGATATCAATTAAATTAAAAATAATATTTTTCATAAAATCTCGTGGTGTTACAATTTTCTTACGTTGATAGTATGATTCCATGATACCATGTGATAAGATCTTTTTCAAACAATATCATTGCTTTTCAAGATTGTTTGTGTTTATGAATTCTTTGATGAAGTCATATTATCCATCTATCAAGAACATTAAAGAATTTTATTCTCCTCCATTTATTGATAAAATAATCACGTATTCCTACCATTATTATACTCATTATTACATAATATACTTAATAATTTTTTTAACAAATATATACATTACCCTCTATTTGGTCAAAAATAAAATTCCTTTCGAAATCGTGTTTTCTAAAAAGGATTTACTTGCATATTATTCTAATATCCAATGATCATTAAAATTCTTTTTTAACCTTTATTCTGATATTAATGTTTCAAAATGGATCGTAATATCTCTTTTCAAATTATGCATTTTTCAAACATTTTACCATGAAAATTGAAGGTCCATTTTACCTCGTTTGAGATGTACATACATACACTCCATCAATTATTTGAAGATTTATTTTTTTTTTATAAATGGTTAATTTTTTAGAAAATATTATTAAATGATATTTTCAAGAAAATTGGTTTCAAAAGTATTTCAATCATCTTTTTTATGTTCTTATGGAAAAATTTTTGCAATTATTTTTATTTTTTAATGATCCTTTTTAAAAGAGGAAATGATATTTACCTCATGAAAAGATTTTATAATACCCTTCCAAATTATTTTCCATATAAGATAACATTTTTTGATGTCACTCATCCATTATAAGAAATAATTAAAATATTGAATTCATATTCATTCATGAATGGTTTATGTTTTCATGGAATTATGCATGTGACACCCATTTTAATCCAACGAGTTTTATGCTTTTGAAACCCACTCATTTTCATATTCTATGATTTATGTAAGTGATTATGAAACCGATCTATTTTCATGGGTTATTATCTGATGAATTGTTAATGATACCCATTTCATTTCATGTATTGTGAAGTGATATTTATAAAACCTATCCTTTTTAATTTTTCATGACATGATGAATGTTATTATTATCTTATGGAACATGTATGAAGGATTTCATTATGTGATGATTATAACATATATCTCACTACTATGAATTTGGTAATGATACATTGTTTATGATCATAATGTGTACATGGGTTGTATCCCGAACAAAAACACAATATTGTAAATTTTTTGTAGCCCAAGTGTGAAAACATGATGGAAGATGGGTAGTAGCCCTATCCAAAAAAACAAGAAGGTACATGGGTTGTAGACCAAACCTAAATGTAAGAGGGTACATGAACTGTAGACCAATACCAAAAACAAAAAGCTACATCTATTTTAAACCAACCTTAAAATTAAGACGGTACACTAGTTTCTACACAAATCCCAATGTAGGTACACATGTTTCATCCCAATCCTTACATGATATAATGTTCATCGCAGGTAGACTTGACATAAGATTTTCCATTATTATGTCCATCCCAAAAACTCTGTGTCTTCTTCCTATGTTATACTTTCATCAATTTTAATATAAATTCAATTATGATCTATATATTATGAACTGAAAATCTTTATTATGATCTCTAATATGTGCGGTTTGATATTAAAATGTTATCCTCAAGTTCCATACCCTTTTTTCTTGTTATACTTACATATTTCATTCTTTTACCCATACTGAGCATATGAGATCACAACTTTCTTACGATTTATTTCCCCATGTTATGATGAAATGTGTTTGGTAGAATTACCGAATGTGGACATATATATGGGATATGTTTTAAATCATTAACCATGTACGGTTATTTTGATTCCTTGTTTCATATATCACTAAACTATTATGGTCCTCAGGCTTTTATTTTTTTAATTCAATGAATACTCATCTATAATGATTTAATATACATGTATGTAAATTCTATGTCACTGTAGTTGGTAGCAGAGGAAAGGATTATTTATCCTTTGAAATTTAGAATAAGAAATCATTTCTTAGATCCCAATGTATATTTATAAGGATATGTTTATGGATGTCTCTATGTATAAGTATATGGATGAGTAAATGTTCGGGAAACTTTAATGGAATTATTGTTAAGGATTGAGTGAGTATATTCCTTGAAAAACATACCATTCTAAATACTACAAGTGTAAGTGGATGGGAATCATATTTACCTAGGTGTAAAAACTCTTACACGATGTCCTAAGCTTGACTCAGGGTAATTTCATACACGACAACGAGCCTCGTTGCAGACTTGGATTACACCCCCAGGGGATATGCTTTGTAAATTCACAATCTCTTATCAAACCATCATGAATGACTTCAATAGAGAATCACTATGACAAACCTATGATAAATCTAAGGCTTAATATATTAAATAATTAGGATCCATGATTTTGGCACCCTGTCAAAAATATTCCAAGATTATATTATATCCCATTATAATAATGGTTTCTCAGATTATCCCTTCTAGTTTTAGTCAATAGAGAGATATCAAAGGTACATGGTTTAAATTTATAGTTTTATATGTGGAAATTATGGGAATTTTGTTTATCGATTTCCCTATGGGAAATCTCATCAATAAAATTACGATGATGGTATGATAAATTTTTTCTTCTGATGATGGTAATTATGCCTCAAACGACATGTGAAATGTATTTTATTTTTTTTAGTATTGATCACATTACACATAAGAAGAATGATTAGGATTAGGTTGACAAACATTAATACATGATTCATAATTAATATTATAGGAATTATGTATTAATTTAAATTTTGATGATTCATATCTAATGGATTCACAATGACATTAGAGGAATGAAGTATTTATGTTTTGAAATTAAAGTATTATGCTATATGATTTTTCAAATATATGATTATTTTCAATATAAATTTTCATTAATGATTGAAAATTTCATGTTTTATAGTGATTAAGGCATAAACATATGATTGTCTAGAAATGGGATATTTTTATTAAGGGAATGTAACCCTTGATTAATGCATGAGATGGAGATAATGATGTTTAGATAATGATATGTTGAATATAAAGTAAATTGGATTTTATGGATTAACCTAGAAATAATTATTAAAAAATTGTTATATGTCAACATGGATGATGTTTACCACTTCATGGATTTAAATAATATATCCAAAAATCATTGGATAAAGGTTGATTTGAAGTTTTCTAAATGGATTTGTGGTATTTATGGTTGTTACCATGTTTCAAGATAATATATGATAAGGGTATTCACATGTTTGGAATGTGAAAAATTAGTGGTACTTTGTGATATATAGGGGATCAATGTTAAGCTTCTTTAATGAATTTCATTACATATATATCAATTTTCTTCTTCCATAAGGGTTATAAGGTTAACCATTTATGGGATGTTTATGTCAAAAAAATTGGTGTTGGTTTTGAGAATAATATATTATCATAACAAATTAATAATTAATCATATAGGAAAACTTGTTATAAAAATGTTTTGTTTATGATAACATATGACATATGGGATGGCATATCATGGATCTCATGATCTTTTAGTTCTACAGGAATGAATTATTCACCTTCTTTTTCTATACAAATAGGTGAAGTGGGTAATGTAAATACGAAGGATTATGTTGTCCTAATATCATAGAGGAATTTATTTTCATTAAAATTATTTACCTTAAGTAAATGGATCTTGTAGCCCAAAAAAACATCTCAGTACTTATGTTTCCAATGAATCAGAAAATCCCTTAGTTAATCACAGGTTTATAGATTCATGATTGTTAATGTTAACCTAAAATTGTTCGCCATCAATCTCAATTAGAACATTATGGTTAGAGTTTTATTCAATATCCATGTTTTCACATTCCAAATATGTTCCCAATGTGAAAAAACAGTAATATGTTATTTTTGGTAACTATAATATTTCCAACATTCCTTTTTAAAGGGGATTTTTAGTATTTCTTTATACGATCTGGGTTTCTATAAATGTAAATTTATTGTATTAAAACATTAATAAATGAGATGAATTTCTCGAGTGAAATTCATTTTATGTGGGTAGAATTTAACACCCTATTATATTGAGAATTGTTTTCTAAATTAATTTAATCTATTTAATATTTTATTTTTCAAGAAACACCCAAAATATTGTATTTTTTTGTATGTCTTATTTTAGAGGAAATACCATGTTAATCATGTGCTACACGCAACATAAATTTTATCTTTCTCTACAAAAAACCTATGATATATTTTATTTCATGAAATAAATAATTTCATCAATTTCTTTCATAATACGCAAGATCAAATTTTACAAACCAATTTTATATAATGAAACTTATATTATTTAATATAATAAGATACATTCTAGACCTTAAATTATTAGTTGTGAAAATTATTTACTAAATTTAGAAAATATAATAATAATACATAGGATAACAATTCCATTAATACAAATATTAAAATCTATTGAATTAAAAGGGAACTATTATTATTATTATGGTGACAAAGATGTTTTACCATATTAATTAAATTAATTATAATTTTTGATTGATATTAATCTGATATATATGTTATATATTCAATAAAATATTTTTTATATTCATAATATATATTTTATAGACATTAGATAATAAAAAACCCAATTTTATGCTTAAAATATATATTTTTTATAATGTTATTTTTACCGCCCTTTAATGGGGAACCCATTTAAATTTTTTTTTTAAACTTTTGTAAAGTTAATATGTAAGAATAAACATTATATTTTTAATATAAAAATAATGTTGGGTTAGGATAAATTATTTTATTTTCCTTTAAGGATTATTTTTTTGACAAGTAGTTACCATCACTATGCCATTTTTTTAATTTAAAGGAATAGTTAAGAAATTGGATTTTAATTCAAAACTGCATTTACAAATACATTATTTATAATGATAAATTATATTTTAATTTTGTTTTAATGTTCACATAATTAAAATATTTTTCCAATAATACAACGTTTTCATTATAATCTATTTCAATTCTATATTGGGTTTAAAAAACAATGCAACAGTCTGGACAATTTTACTTTAAAAACTCGTATTGTTGTCCCATCAGCGGGATTACTTTTATATTAATTTCATAAAATTATGTGATTATAATTTGGAAAAATATATTCCATAATTGGAATCATAATAATTTATAATTTTTTAATATGATAAAATTTTTATTTTACCAAAAATATTATCGAATGTGACTAAAATTAATTAAAATGATTAAGAGGAGAATTAGGTTATGAAATTATTAAACCATAAATTTAAGAACCAAAACGACTAATAAACATATACAAAACCCATTTCATGGAAATTATTCAGTCATTAACCTTTCATTATATAATTTGGATGATTTTTTATAAATGTTTTCAGATAAAAATGTTTGTACACCAAACTTTTTTCCAAAAAATGACAAGTGTGTTTGTTCCCTTCTATATAAAATTCCGCCACTTCTCCCACTTCTCCAAAACTATAAAACCACTTTGGGTAGTCCAAAATATACCCTATAAAATCAAAAAATACCCACCTTTTTCCTTGAATCTTATCCATTGAAATTAATAATCCCAAGGTTGGCTTTTGGCCCAAACCAACACGAGTTACCCGATTAAGTAGTAATATATTATCATAAGCCCCTTTAATTTATTTTCTTTATCTACCCATCCACTGTATTTATTCTATTAAATTATAAATAAAATATTGTCCTTAATATATTTGTATTTTTTTTATTTTTATAATTATACCTAAAACATTACACACCACCCTCTAATGGGTAACGAGCATATGTTTACCTGTACAGTGAACTACCACCTCACCAAATGATGATTGTTGATTTTTCTTCTACCAAAATTAATGGTGTAAATTATGATGGAAAATAGGATTATATGTGTAATATATTAAATTTATTATGTTTTTAATATTATTGTTTCTTTTTTCAACACATAATATTTTACTGTCCATTTGGTGTAAATATGATATTTTTGTTTGGGGAAATGTGGACTATCGCCCCCCTCAGAGAGATATGATTCGTTCACCCACTACATAGAATGTATTAATGACTTTTTTGAAAAATTATATGATATATATAACATTATAACTCAAAATAATTGATTATATATATATATATTTATATCATTTTATTTCATTCCTTCAATACAAAAATAAAAACATAAACAACATTCATGTGTACGTACGACCTACCATCTCCATAAATGGTGTATTAAATTTCGTAAACATATATTCCAGAGACTATTATAATACATATAAAATATATATATAATATATTTATATATTGTATTACATTATATAATCATTATATATGTATGAGTACAAAAGATATAACAAATTAATACACATGTGAAAATCAAAGTGGGTACTATATGAAGTGAAACCATAATAATGAATTGTTAACAAGGGGGTAATATAAGGTAACAATAAAACCATATATGGTATTATATATAATAATATGGTTAATTTAAATATTTAAAATAATTTTATATTTAATTTAATGGTTGTTTTAATGAGTACTATGATTGTTAAGATACATGGTATGTGGATTTCATCTCACAATATATTTTCATGAGATATTTATTTTATTCACCACCCATTCCTTTTGTGTGGTGTGTATACATCCCATGGATGTATTAAATGATTATTATACCTAAATTTAAGGGTATTTAAATATCCATTATATTTTATTTTATTTTCACGGGTTTTATGTTTCCAAAGTGAGAAAATTGGAAAAATTATTTTTTGTCAATTTACCTTCTTTGATTATCATGTTTTGTTATGCACCTAAATTATTTTTTGAGGTGTATATAGTTATATTTTTCATGTTATATAATGAATATTCAACATTTATTTATATTTTAATCTAAATAAAATATTATATTCTTACATGTATATAATGATCCTGAGTAACCAAGTGATAATATCTTATTGAAATATTCACATAGCTTCTCAATATTTTTTTTGCTTATACCTTATATAATGAAATATTATTATACATCTCTAAAAAAATTCCTAAATTATATTATCCAATGAATATTCATAATATTATAATATATTTTTACTTGTTTTATAATCATTGTTGCAAAATATAGTTATCAAAATCATTTTAAGAAATCCCGACATAACCCCATAATCTTTGAGAAATCCATGTTCTTTCAAAACCATGTTATCCTGAAAGGACATCAATGATTTTTATTCTAATATAATATGATAATTAAAAGTATTTTGTTTTAACTTTTTTTATTTAATGATATTTTAAAAGGAATCATCTTTTACCTTTCCAAATGATGCATTTTTTATCATTATTAACATGCAAAAGGAATGTTATTTTTACCTCGTACGACGTGTTTGGACTTACCCAAAATCATTTCCTTGAAGATAAATTTAAATTTATAAAATAATAATTTCTATGAAAATTTTATTAGATTATATTTTCAAGGAAATGGTTTTACAACTTCTTTCAAGATTTGTTATTAATTTTTATCGAAAATGGTTAGCAAATGTTTTTATGATTTAAAAATTGTTTTCCAAATAAGAAAGGATATCTACCTTATCCAATGTTTTCGAAATATCATCCAAGTTGTTTTCAATCAATGATAAAATCTATTTATGTTACTCATTACCTTATATTATATAATCAATAGAATCTATTCATATTATTTATTGAATGGTTTTTGTTTTTTTGGAGTCATGCTAATGAAACCTGTGTCACTTTCATTGGTTTTATGCTTTCGAATCCAGCTTCATTTTAGAGCATATACTTACATGAGGTTGTTGTGAAAAATATCACTTTTCATAGGTTATGATGTAATGAATTTTTAATGATACACATTTCATTTCAAGGGATATGAAATTATTATTATAAAACCTATATCTTTTTGTTGTTCATTATATGATGAATGTTTTATTTTCTTATGGAATTTGTTTGAATGGTTTCATTATGAGATGTGTGGGACATATATAAAACTTCCATAAATATGATAATTATATGTTTTATAAGGTATCATAGGGTATATCGTTTTTAACCCATTCCCAAAAACAATAAGGTACATGGGTTGTAGCACAAGCCAGAATACACGGTTGTGCATGGGTAGTGTCCTATGCCTCAAAAAAAGAAGGTACATGGGTTATCGACCAAGCATAAAAGTAAGATGATAAAAATGATGTAGACTAATACCAAATAAATATAAAAGGGTTGTATTCAAATCCAAAAAATAATAGGGTACATGGGTTGTTATCCCAATCCCAATGTAGATACATGGTTTGAATCTCATACCAATCATGTTATAAAAGTCCTAGTAGGTAGAGTTGACATAAGATTTTTTATTCATATGTGCATGCTGAAAATTCCATGTCTGATTCAAATGTTATAATTTCATGAAATTTACTACTTAATTAATTTATGATCTATATGTTATGAACATCCAATCAGTACTATGATATCTATTATGAAGGTTATTATTTTCAAATGTTTTTCTCAATTTCCATACCATTATTTCCTATTATGCTTATAAATTTCCTTTATATACACTTATTGAGCATCTAGTCTCAACCATTACTTTTTTCATTTCTTTAGGAAGTTATTAAATGATTTATGTAGCAGTAAAAAATGAGTAAATTTTTTATGGGAGATGTTGATGATCATTCACAAGGATAATAGTTTTTGATTACGGGCTTTTAATTGCCCTAGACTATTATGTTCTTCAGTAATGTATATTTTTAATGTTCTGAATATCAATATAAAATGATGTAATAACCACACATGTTAAGCCTAGGTCTCTATAGAAGGAATAAAATGAATTGATTCAAACATATATACATAATACACAAATAATTATAGTTATATGTTCAATGAGTTCATCCAAGGCATCCCATAAGGATCCAATTATCGTTCTCCTTTTGAATATAAAGTATGTATTAATTACCATGACTCATAAAATTTTCCAAGGATTTTCATTTATAAAAATTTATATTATTTTGGATAATTAATTTACAAAATTATTTCAACTAGGAGTAACACAGAAGTCATAACTCATGGACTCATCTTATTAATTCAATTCATGTTTCAAAAATTATTTATTTAATGACATCACACAACTCAATGATGGTTTAAAAATTTAAATTAGAGGGAAATTAGGACCTTAATGGAAGTAAAAACCATAGGGGTTACTCATTTCATGGAAATAAACCATGTATTTATTCGCTACATGATTGGACTGGACTGCACCTAAAAAACAGCTCAATTTAATTTATTAAAAAGTACAGATATGTTACTGGAAAGTTTCAGCGTGCGATACAATAGTTTATGATATAATCAAACTATAAATGGGGGAATTAATGTAGGAATCATATATTATTTTTGTATAGATATCCCTAATCAGTTTCATTCCATGAATCGAGTTAGAATGGGATAAATCAGCAGAATCAGCAAATGATAAGAAGTAATCCAATGCCCTTGATGAGGAAATAAATAGAGGTTAGATGTTAGAGCTATATAAAGGATTATATTGGTTTGAGTAATGTTATTCAATAGAGGTAGAGTAGTTTTTTTGTAGTATAAATAGGGGGGTGAAATGCTATCGATCAAAACCCTAAAAAATGAAAAGTAAAATACCCCTATAAATTTGGTTTTTCATGTTTTGGCTACACGATTGGATAAAGCATGGGTAAAACTTGCACCCAACACTTACCAATTACACCACTTACACGGTATAAAAAACAAATGTTCTAACTATGAACAATCCTTGAAAAATGAATTTTTCCCAAAATTCATCAATCCATCTTGGTTTTACGTCTTAGCATTCATGGTTACCTACTAACCGTGTGGCATTTGTTGTGCACTAGGTGACTCACCCGGTTGATTCCTATAGTCATGCCTAAACATGAAATAACCACAGATCTCATTCCACCTTCTCAAATGTTGGTACTTCATCATATAATAACCCCCAGACAATCTCAAACCACTTTTTAGTCTATTGATCACATTACTAGTATAAAACATGAATTTTTTTTTGTAATACAAAATTAAATTCCTCCCCAAAATATGGTATGTTATGAACTCCCCATAATAAAATTACTTATCCTCAAGTTTCCCATCCTATGGTGGCAAAAAAATATCTGAGAAATTATCTAGCCATTAGTACATACTATGAATTGCCACTCCCAAGTCTCATATGTGGGTGTGCTACCATAGTAATTTGTCAAGATGAACGGATATGATATATGTATACTTCATCCTTTCATCAATGATACATATCAGATTCCCCTCAAAAGATTCATGCACCTCAAGGTCAATATAATCTTGGTAAAATTAATGGGATGGGTTAGAATGATTGTCGAAATGTCGTGTTATATGGAATATATCATGAATGGATCCATACCAATGAATTACCTATACCTGAAATGAAAATGACTATACTCTATCCAATATCTGGAAATTTCCAACATAACAACGTGATATCTTTCAATGTATCTAAAACTCTTTATAACAGATTCTTGAAAAAACTCACAGAACAAAATGATGTCCCACCTCAAACAGTAGAAGTGAACAAAATTGATCAGTATAGGACAACCACTTAGACTATGATATATCAATTCCTTTTTAGATTGTATTTTTTTTATTCCATGTGTTTTTAATGAATAAACTACGCTCGAAAGCATATGCGATGCACAACACCGAACCAATAAAATTGATTATTTAAACATGGTTGTTTTATCATTTAAATTAAATTTTTGGATATGAGTATAACTATATAAATCATGATATATATATATATATATCAATTATATTTTGATAAATTCATAGTACATAATCAATAAATATTGAGTAATGTTTTTAGTTCATCAAATTATATTTTATTTAAGAATGATTTTTTATTTACTTCTAAAAAATTTTATAATTAATTTCTAGAAAATTTAGAAAATTTATTTGATGGAAATAATAATTTTTTTATATAATAATATCAAAAGTAACTTAGTTGAAAAAATTTGGATTTTCAAAAAATATAGATTTTTTAGTGAATAGAGAAAAGACCGTTTTGTGTAAAATTATAATTTCTTTTAATAAATTAAGTTTTTTTAAAAGTTAAAATATTAATTTTATTTTAATTAAATATAAAATAATTATTATTTTGTAATATTTATTTCAGTTTATTATATTTACGTTGGATTCATTTAATATTTTTAATGATGTTCTCTTTTGTGATACAAACACGATTTTTTCTAAAAACTATTTTAAAATACATAATGTTTAACTATTAAAATAAAAAATAATGGTAAATGAATTAAATTAAATTTTTAGATTATATATAAATATTTATTTAATCAAGTTCATATAATGATTAATAATAGTTATAGGGTCAATGTGAAATCATTTTTTCCTTTAAATTTATTTTTCAGAAAACCTCTTTTGATGATGCTTGCGGGTTCTATATTAAATTAAATTATCTCATCAATGTGAATTGGTTTTGATAAAATGGATTTCATATTATGAATCATCATCATAAATATTATTTAATATGATCAAATAAATGTTTGAAAAAATTTAATAGTAATAGTAGAATAATTTAATTACCATGGTAAAAGGAAAATAGGTTAATTAGGTGTACAAATAATCTATCATGTAGTAGGAAAAAAGTAACCATAATATTATTAATATATATATATATACATATCTATCAATTAGAATAATATACTGAACGAATTTGGTTTTTAATTTCTAATGAACTAAAAATGGATTTTGATAAAATTAAAATTTTTATATGTTAAAACATTAATTTTATTTTATGTAAAATATTTTTTAAATTACAAAAATGTTTTTATTTAGTAAAGAATTATTAAAATAAATATATTAATTAATTTTTATTAATATTTATTATATTTTAAATATAATATATAATATAATTTTTTGAAGTAAATAATGCAAAATTTATGGGTCGAATAACTATTATGATCCTAAATCAATATTATTCAATAAATAGGTATTTTAATTTATAAGGTTAAATTATATTTTTTAGAAATAATGTTAATAAGAAAAATTTATTAATTGAATCATCAATTTAAAATAATCCTATGGATATTTTTTTATTAATTTTATGAGACGATTCAATTTACGGGTAAAAACAAAAGACGATATAAATATAGATTAAGTTTTATGACCCCATAATGACCAAAGTGATAAAATAAATACTATAAAGGGTATACATGACAGAATATAATTTTTACATAAAAAAATTATTTTATATTTATTTTATTAATTTTATAAATCATTTATGAATCCTCAAAAAATCTATAATATATTTTAAGGTTTTAAAATCATTTCTTTAAGATAATGACTAACTTACACATTAGAAATGGTATTATTTTTATAAGTTAAGTCCATGCAGATATAAAATAATGAAAACCTCTACCTTTTTAATGAAACTAGATGATAAATTTTATGGTTTCTTTTTTTGGTTATTTTTTTATATACATTCCAAAAACTATGTTTGAAAAATTAGTAAATAATTCCAACCTCATTTTCTATATAAACCCACACATGATCAAATTTATATTCACTAAAAATTATTGGATAAATTCTTTACTCTTATCTTCCCTATATCAAGTCCCCCAAGTTTCTCCAAGCTATAATGAAGCTCCTACCAAGCATTTGGAATCACCCTATCAAGAAAAGGGTTTTCTCTTTTCACATTTTGAATCAAGCACCTCTTTTATGTTACTACTCTTAATTTACATTTTAATGTTTCTATATGTTCTTACATATCCATATTTATTTAAAATTTATTTATAAATGATTATATACACATTTTACTATCATTAATCCCACCCATGATCCCTTATGTATAGCTATTACCAAGCTAAATTTCATTAAGGGATCCCCCACTCTGGTTTTTTTTCAAAAAACACATTTTCCCCTCTTAATTTCCAATTGATCATGTTGGGATATGTTATTTCATATCCCCAATAATTTATATAAGATTTAAAAATAAGGAGACAGTCTTTTCAATCTCGTTTATCTCTCTCATGAAAGATTATGTAAACTAGTTACCAAGCCTAAATTTTATAAGGGAATTCAGTCTACTCATTTCAATTCAAGGTCACACTTTATAATAATATTTTTTTTATTTCAATATATTCTGTATTAATGTAATTATTTTGATTCATATAGTTTAAAATTTATTCTATAAAAATGAGATACTGTTTATCCCCACTCTGTATAGCATTTACCTATTCCATTACCATGATGAAATTTAGAAATGGATTTTTCTTTCTCCAATTTATTAAAGAATATTATTTATTTTATGTAATTTATTTCCTATTACTAATGTCGGAATGTGATTTTATATTTCCCTATTAATATAAAGTTTATTTACAAATTATTATTTACCCATTTAACTCCCATAAATATCTCCCATAAAAATTGTTGTTCCCCTTTTATGCTTTCAACATTTCATTGTAATTTTCATTACCAAAAAATATTGTTGTGAATACACATAACCATGTCCTATCAAGTGTTCTCACATTTAATAATATATACACATTTAATTGAGCAATAAAAAATATGTATTCTCCACCCTTTGATCATCGAATAAAATCTGATGAAAAATGATTCCATTATTTTTATATATATGACACACTTAAGAATGAGAATAAAATAAAAAGATTGTTGTTCTCGAAATAATATATCAATTCAATGGATTGGGTAATGTTTTAGTCTAATGAGAAATCATTAAAGGGATGAAGGTGTGAACCTAATAAATCATTGGTGTTTTTCCATTATGATGTCTTAGAATTTATCAATGACCTTTGTTTATGATAAGGTCATTTATGTTTTTTCCATGTTCACCATGTTTCCTATAGGATTATCATGATATATCATGTTTAATTGTTCATTTTTACTATTATAAACCATTTTATGTCTCATTTATATTCCTATTGTATATCATATAATATTTCCTCATGTTATGTATTTTTTATTTCTTTACTAGGATTTACAACTCACTCTATTATTATTAATGTACCTAGGTCATTTCATGAAACATTATGTATGATTGAATTAACACTATATTTCATATTTTTTTATATTGTATTATTTGTATATTTATGTAATAAATCATAAATTAATCTGTAAAAAAGAATAGGGTTGTTTGAGTTTGTATGAAATGAATGATTATTTAGTTTGGGAATTATGATTATAATATTCTAAATTAATAATTATAGATCAAAATAAATATAATAAAACATCCCTAAATTTTGGAAATGTATAGTGTAATTGATTTTTCAAAGAAATATATTCTTGCCTTGATTTTACAAGTGGGTATGGAACTATAACATATGTACATGGGGGTAAAACTGAAAACACCGCATTGAGATAGACTTGACTGTGAACTGGTGCATGAAAACGGGCCTTGTTGCACACCTAGGATGACACTTCTAGAGGATATGATTTGGTAAATTCATATGATCCTTAAAAACTATTATTAAGGTAAAATGACCATAAGAGTATATATTATGAAATAAAAAAATTACATTCAATGAAGAATACACCTATATTAAAAGCGTCATCTTGTTTTAAATAATATAATTATTAATTCTTCCTCGAGTTTTCAGTCATTCCAACTAAAAAGTAGAGAGGCTCATTATCTTTACCCTCCACTATAATATCATCATAATTTAGGGGAGGTGTACTCGAGACACTAACTTTGACATATCCTTTTACATTATAGAAGTGAACCTCCATTAATTGTTCATTGTAATGAATGAATAGTTGTAATATTTGATATACATAATAGAATGGTTAACCTAAGATGAAACATTTCAGGGTTACTTATTCATATTATTTATATTAAAAGTATCAATAAAATTCATGATTTTAGTCTATAAATAGACACTAACATTTTTATTTTATTGTTATTGGCTCAATGTTAACACCAACAATTTTAGTTTCCCAACTTATCTAATCATTTTGAGAATATGAGCTCAAGATTGATATGTGACTAAAACACTTCATATGTAAAATGTATTTGAGATATAAAATCATTATTATTGAGATATTTTATAGTAGAACTCTACGAGGTCATATACCATTAGGTTGGTATCAACATCATTGTGTATTTTCTAGAGCATAGAAGACAATTATGAATACTTTAAACACTAACATACTTTTCATCTAATATATTCTTATTGTATATATCATTAGCCATCATGTATTATCCGTATGTGGGATATGTAGTATTAAGTTATTCTTGTGCATAAATATTACATTTCTGGTGAAATACTTTATCGAAGTACTTATACCATTACTATAAGATATTAATTGTCAATATATTCTCTTTATTCATTATTGAACACAATGAAATTTTATTAGTGTTGGTGATTTCCATTTTATATACAAATAATAATAATTATAATATGATTAGTATATCATATTTTCCATATAATATTTTTAATGTTATAAAATTTTATATGTCTCCCATTATATTATCAAATCCAATTATCCCTCATTATTTTGATATAGAATATTCATTTTATTTAATATTCTAGTTGAATGGATTAACACTCTACATATCCTAAGATATTGATTCACACATTCTTTATGACTCTAAATTGGGATCTTGGATGGGAAAACACAGTAAAATGTCTCCTTCACCTCTTGAGTAGATTCTTCCCTCATGCAAATGATTGACTTAAAGTTCTCAACACTTTTCCTCTAATGTAACAATATTATAGTTATGGTCACATCCTTTCAACAAAAATATGTTAATTTGACCAAAAAATTTCTTAAGAACACCCCAGTAGTAAGAAACACCATCAACTATCGATGAATACAACCTAAAACATATGATTTTGTTCAATTTCAACTGATGGAAGGAGTATTTAAATAGTATAAAAATATAGTATTTAATTTATTGTATTTAATGAATAAATTTTTAACATAAGATACTTGTTCAAAATCATATCACTTCGAGCAGAAACATTATTTTAATATAAAATATTTTCAATAAAACATCCTTTTATCTATGCATACATTTTTTTGATCATATATTATCAAGGATAATGAGTATAGTTAAACCATGAAGATAATATAATATATAAATAATGATGAGATCCTGAAATTGTGAGAATTGACTTATCCATCAAGTTAATAATGATATAACCAAGATCATAGGTGAATTACATATGAAAATACCTAACTCAAATTGCAGTTTCAAAAAAATATATTTCATTTCATTTGTTCTATTCTCATTGGCTATCAGTTCAAATTGCATCACCACTAATTGCAAAAAAAATTATTATAATGTACACTCCCATGTATGTGAGGGGAACTATGGGGATAAATTAGAAATTATCAATCAAATGTTTACATTTATACCCTTATGCAATTAAATATTGAAGGATAATATATATATATCCTTAAAATATTTATTTTAAATTTTAAGAAAATCAAATTTAGTAATTTTGTTGACTAATATTAAAAAAATATTCATGTTTCTATCTCAACATATGTTCAATAAACATGTAACTAAATTTAGTTTGAAAATTAATTAAATTAAAATTCAACTTGAGGGTTAATTTAATTCATTTTATTTTCATTATAATAAATTGAATAAGTTATCGATACTTCTGTTTCCCTGAAAAATATTTTATTTTATATAATTGAAATTAAATTTTAATTTTGAAATGTTTTAACAATTTTTTATTCATTCTACAGTATATTTGGGTCCCAATCAATTACTTATAGATTTGTAGTGGTTCTGGTAGTGTTGGGTGGATCAGATCTTGATCGACCAAACCAATATTAGGTTGAGTGAACCTGGATGTGAATTATGATAGTGTAAATCATAATACCTATTTTTGTAGTACATTTTACTGGGTACAAGCACCATAGATATGAATTTATATATATAATTTTTCCATTTTTTGTTTCATTATCACCCAAAAGTTGTTCGTACAAAGACGTCATTTAATAAAGGGGGTGGATGTTCACACCACATTTATGTTGTGTATACGACATTACTTTTTTTGAATATATATATATATCATATCCTTTATAAATATGGTCTTAATCCCACAACATTCAACCAAGGATTTTATATTAAGGCCACAACCCATTTATAAAATTATTAATGTTGGGATATTAACATTTATAAAATATGTAAATATATACCAGATTTATTTCTCTATATTTTTTAAGTCCCAATAATAATTGATTGACCATACCATATCAATAAGAAATCAAATAACCATGATGTCCTTTTTTTAGGAAGAAATAAAAATGTTATTTTTGTATATTATAATATTTAATAAATATTTTTATGTTTATGAATAATATCATGTACAATAGCTGCAATAAAAAATAATGAAAATAAAGTCATTATGAAATAATAAGAAATATGTATTTTATAAATTTGGGTTCAAATTGATGTTCAAAATACTATATGTATACTACAACATTCATGGATTTATACTAGATCACATGAAATTAAATTTAATAATGAATAATAAAATTGACTGAAACCATAACAAATAAAAGGTTTTTTAAAAGTTCATTGAATTTATAAACATATTGTGTTCATAGATCTATGGATCTATGGGAAGATTTATCTAGATCCTCCGCACATTCACGATATAACATTGATATTTTTTCTTCTATTACAAGGTTATTTTTGGGGAAATCAATGTGATTTATTATTTCCCATTTCTCACATGAAAAAAATGTGAGCGAGTGTAGAGATGGAAACTTCATTATCATTATTGTTTATATAAATGTTTAATAAGGAAAAAGTTATGATATAGATTTAGAAGGAATAAAATAATGGTTCTTGAGGCCATCCCCCTGAACCAGATTCACACCATTGGGGGAAGTTGTCCCATCATAGGTATGTAAGTGAGGGACCAGTAATGATTGGCATGACTAGCTAGGAATTCTTCCACTTCTGTTTGAGTAAATTAAACAAATATATTTCATACATCAATTTCACTCTCTAAAACATGGTAGAGAGGATTGGGGAGCACAAATTTTATTAAGAGGCTGGTTTTAAAAAAAAAATTAAAAATGTTCATTTTTATAATGGTATAAGTTTCATAAATTATTTTTCATCTCTAGGGACTCTTAAGATTGAAAAATTACAAAGACACTATTATAACAATTTATCTTGTTGTATAAATCATAAATATTTTATCAGTATATTGTAAAATTAATATAATATCACATGATAAAATGATTATCATTTTATCTTATAAACTATGCTAATAATTTAATGATCCATGAATGTGTTATAGTAAATCAAAAAATTATGTTTTCTTATATTCATTTTTGTAGTATAATTACATATCAATACCAATAGAAATAAATTCAATATTTATTTTTCTAAATAAGAATAAAATAATATATTATATTAATTTTAATTTCTTACAGTCAAATATTTATTGGACCCCCCCTCTAATGTGATAACCACATCGCCTAGTACTTATAATCACCATAATAGGTTGAAATTATCAATACACTAATTTGTGAACCTCTATTCTTATATCTTGATACTAGTGATTATATATCAAAGTCCAATATTAGTGTTTAGAAACCCATCATTGACCCTATGGACATAAGGAATTTCAAAGGTATGACAACTCCAATGAACATACACTATGTAATATAATGACATTTTATCATGATATCAAATAAAGTTAAAAAATATATATGGAATCATATATTATTTCATTAATCATTTATTGAACTTACTAGATGTTATTCTTTTCAGTACACCATGGAAAAAGATTTGAAAAATGATCTACCATTCCAAATAACTAGGAACAATAGATCTCTTCATATATGAGGAAAAAATATATTCTTGATAATTCAACGAATGACATACCACAAATTACAAACCCATAACAATCTACATCACCATGACATTATCATAATTTTATTCATCTTACATCAAAATATACTTTCAAGTTGTATAAATTGATAATGATCTAAGATCAAAAGTCTAATAAATATACATATATATAGTAAAACTCAATGAAAAAAATATATGGGTGGTTTTCCTATTATCATGTCTATCCATATGACCTCACATACAATAGATCCCTAACTGCTAATATCATGACAGTAAGTCTCAATGTATGTGATCCCCTTACATCTAATATCCAGACATAATATGTGTCAAGTTAGTATGATGTATCTAGACCAATACATCTATTTTGGATACCTATCCTAGTATATCGATGTTCTCCTTATGCCTAGCAAATTCTATTAACTTTTGATATGGCATATACTCTATAGAAATTACTATAAAATAGAACATTTAAAATAAATGTCCCGTTGAGAGTAAAAAACACATGTATAAATAAATTATTATATATGTAATTGAAGTTAATTTAAATTCATGTGTTGTGACTAGGGAATCTAATGAAAATATAAGTTATAAATGAGTCTTTGGTGAAATTATTTTATAATTTTTTCCCTTTACAAATTTACCCTTATTGTTGGTTAAGGCACAATCCACATGAAAAACTATCTTAGCCCTACCATAATATGATTAAATTTAAAAAAATACATGTTATTTGAAATTTTTATAATTTTTTACATATGATTTGGTACTAATCATTTATTATGTATGGAATTTCACTCAAAAAATATATTTTATTCCAGAATAGTTTGATATTTTACATGTCTATTTTTTTAAAATCATCCTTTAACTATATGAATCATAAAAATAAACAATATACCATAGAATATGGATATACCTATGTTTTTATGTAAACAATATGCCACATTCATGATTTAGAGTCATCGATTATCTATTCCAGCAATGATGTGTGGGTGAAAATCTATTCCCACCATTCCATGCACAGAGTCACCCACAACCATTTGATATCAAAATAATTTGTTTTCAAAAGTCATATGATTATTGAAAATTTAGCTTTGAAATATTGAAAATGCCTCAATCATGATTATGAGATATTAGTATTATCTCAACCATTTAATGAGAATTATTTCATAGACTATAACACTCATAAAAAATAATTTCATGTTTGTGAATCATTACTAAATCATAGTGTGGGACTATTTATCAACTTATATGTTATTAATAATATGTCATATTTTATTATGAAAATGTTTGAATGTCATAGGTTCATAGTATTCCCCATATTATTTAATGATTATAAATTTAAATCCATGGACCTAGGTACTATATATTTCATCACAATCAAATGATATGGTCGGTGTTGTCGAGTTGGGATAAATCCCATGGGAAAGGATTTCATATGTATCCATATGATTGGAATCATAACCCACTTAGTTTTGTGCGACATGGTAGGAAAAATCATATATATTAATTTCATGTTCAATTGAAAACATGGTAAATTTATGTGAATGAAATCATAATAAGTGATGGTCACTAAAATTCCATTCATCATGTGCCAATGGGTAGTTAGGATTGAAAACTAACAAGGTATCCTAAAAATTCATATTAAAATGAATTAATTACTATATAGTATAAGTGAAATTATATATGGTCATTTCATAGGACCATTCTATGTTGTTTATATAAGGTGCCTACCACAAAAATTACTTAATCTTGAGTTAAATCATGAATTCAGATTGAGGATATTTTCCGGTTCAGAGATTTAGAGAAATGGTTCGTAACAATTAAATTAAAACTAAAAAAATACACAGTTGAAACATCTATTTAGATTTCATTTTTTAATAAAATAAAACTCGTAAAAAACCAACTTTTCTAGTTCCATGTTTTAGACAACATGACTTTTTCTTGATCCCATCCTTGACCCTAATCATCTTTTTGTCCTGTGAAAAAACAATTACAACCTGGGATTAGCATAAAAATCATAGTAAAGGTTATAAAATAAGGATATAAATCATTAGTACATCAGTACATAAAATCAATTAAATTATACTTTTCAATCTTGAAAATATCAGGAAAAATAAAAATAAAATTGAATAAAATATGTAAATCATAAATCATAAAGGTAACATGTGGATTCTATAACATACTTAAGTTGTAGATTTAACAGATATGTAGGGAATTAATTTTGATTACCCATCATAGTATATTCTATAAATCTCATTTGGAGAAACTTTAACTTTTACCTCAGTCATGTTACCCAATGCATTATAGAGATATCTCGGGCTCACCCGCCCTAGGTTTTTCACAGAACAACCTGTATACGTAAATAAAGACCAATAACCATAACTTATTCATAATACATAAAATATTCATAATGGAAAGATTACTCTTCCACATTTCAATCACAATATATCATTTCATGATATTTACACAATCAATGCTTTATCAATGAATTTTAAAAACCATTTAAAACATTTAATAATGTGAATTTTTTAATAAATGTATCCCATAACACTTTGATAATTTAGAAAGAAATTTTAATTTAAAAACATTCATTTTCATATAAATAAATCCTTAAAACCATTTTTAAAATAAGGACATTAATGGGAATTATTTATATGAATGAAATTTTAAATCATTTAAAATGATATTTCCGTTAAAGAGATCGTAACCAAATGAGAGAGTCTTCAATACAAAAAATTAAAGAAAAACAAATAAAAAATATTATAATATCATTATAATGATGAGATTAATGATATAATATTTCAAAGATCAGTATATGAATAAAATAAAAGTGAATTGGTGTATAACAAAAAATTTGTCTAAATGGTATGTAAATTGAGACAAAGTCCCTTGCAAAAATCATATCCCTAGATTAAGGAATAAAAATGACATAATTACGTGTCAAATGTAAGAATACACCCAATATAAGTGGATATTAAGTGTAAAAAAATCAAATTTCATTCAAACATATTCATATCATGACATAATACTGAAGTAGTAGTTTAACCCAATGAATTGAAATTGGGTTTCAGAAGTTCACTTACAGAAATTCGATAGCCTAATGACGTTACATTAAAATTAAAAAAATGAGTTGATGAGAGATAATAGGGTCACATGTCACATGGACATAAAATTTATAGAAATAATATTATATAATATCTTATCCCAACATAATAAAATTTAAATTAAATTGTATGGCAAAAAATAAGTCTTTGATTGAAAGAGTACAGTGAAATGTTCCCTTACCGATTTGGTAACATATGAAACAAACACCCCATTAAGAAAGGATCATATAATAAAGATGTAAATACCAATAAATTAAATTATATTACACAAATAATAAAATCATGGTCAGTACATACACCACACAAAAGAAAATAGTGGAAAATCGAGCATGAATCTCACAGGAATAAAATGTGAGATGAAAACCCCTTACCTCGTGTCTGACATGACCTGTTCATTTTTTAATCTCCAAAATAATAAACTAAAGATAATTTATAAATGACTCAGTATCTTTTAAAAATTTATTATTAATTTTATATTACTTATTAAACATTATAAACATTATCTAATCATTTAAGTTAATAATGGTCATTTTGTAAATATTTGGTACTTGAGTCCAAAATGAACTTCTTATAATTACAATTTGTCCATATAGTCAACAATCCATTATCTCCAGAATTATATTCATGATTTATATATCTTATATATCATATATATCTAGTATATATATTTATTTATAACAATTACATATCATTTGGAGATAATAAATGAAATGCACTGTTCATGGAGATGGTAAGCCGTTTGTACACATGAAAGATTCTATCCTTTTTTTTATTCAATTTTAATGGAATAAAAAATAAATGATATATAGGTATATTATTAGTAAATTATAACATATAAATTATATATTTTACATATTTTCATAAAATACATCACTTATAAGTTCCACTTATGGAATGAAATAGACATATAACATTGAGGGGGCGATAGTACGCACTTCATTAAATGAAATTATCACATATACCAATTATAGAAAGTATAATGGTATTATATACATAAAAAAAAAAACATAATAGAGACTATATAATTATACTATATATAAAATTTAAATACAGTGCCATCATAATGGCCAATATGAGAGATAGTAGGAGATAATTGAACAATCATCGTTTCCTAAGATAGTTGTTCACCATACATAGATAGAATATGTTTGCATCCATTAGTTGTAGGTGTGTGTAAGTGTAGTGTGAATAATTATCATAAAAAACCTAATATATTGGGTATAAAATTTTTTTTATGTAAACAATGAATAATAATATCATATTGAGTGATGAAGTAAAATAAAATAAGAGAACTAGAGGGAAGATGTTACGGTTAAATAGGGTAACTCCCTCTGGTTTGAAGAAAAAGTATTTATTTAATTTCCTTCTGTGTAATGTATGGCTTCTAGGTGGAATATGTGGATATTGGGAGCTTATTTGGGTAGAGTATGGATGAGTTAAAGGGCTTGAGAGGTGTGTGTAATGATTTAGAGGTGGTGTCCTTTTATAAGTGGGTTGAGGGGCTCTTTAGGAAAGTCTGAAAGTATTATTTTATCATAAATTAATTTTTGGTTTAAAAAGGTACAAAACACAGTAAATTAGAAGATAATATGAATATTGTTAGAAATATTATAATTAAATCAGAATTGTACATTTATTTCATAATTTTTTAATTATAATAATATCAATTATTTAAATCATTCATTAATAATGAAATCATAGCATCATCATTGTTTCATAAATAATTTTTATTTATCTAAGGTTTAAAAATTATAAATAAAATACCATGATGTAGGAAATAATTTTAGATTTCAAATTAATATTTATAGTAAAAGAGATAACTTATTAACCCCATATAAAAATTTATTTACTGAAAGATATATGTTTAGGTCTTTATTGTCTTTACATTAAATTAATTAATATAATGTGTCATTATCACACCCAAGTAGCTCCATGGGGTCCCAAAATATACCCAAGTATTCCCTTCATCAGATGTATGTCATCCAATAGGGTAAGGAAAAGTTTAATTGTAATTTAATATTATTATAATATTATTTATTACCCTTATTTGCCATATTTACCCTTTAACCATGGTAAATATAATATTTACTGAAGTAAATATACATAATGTCTAATTATAAAAGTTAAAAATGTACACCATTTGAAAAACCTAATTCAAATATGGATACCATTTTTCTAAATTCAAAACACAGAAGTGGCAGAAATTAATTTAAACTTAATTCCCCTTGTTAATCCAAAAATTGTTTTTTTAAGAAATAATGACTATCAAAATATTGACACTTGTTTAGGTGCAATTTCAATATGAAATTACTTCCAATGACCAAAATTGGAATAAATGGAAAAAATATAATAAAATTACACTATATAACTAATTAAAAAGATAATCTAAGCATGTAAATATATTATATTAAAAGGCATCTTTGAATTAAAAATAAGATTTTTTACTATTCATTAAAAAATGAACATGACCCGAAACATACCAATATTTCATCCAAAGTACATTTTGATGACAAAATTCTAAAGTGGAATATTATTTTTTCAAACAAAACATATAAATTTGACAAAAACTATATGTAAAAAAGGGATTTCCATCAAAAGGTGGTAAATTGACTCATTAAAGAATATTATATTATTTATACTTAAAATTGGATTCTTTGACATTTATGCCTCAAAAATTCATTGGATAAATTATGAAACATTTAAAAAACATGTTTATTCATACTTTAGTTAATTTGGTTCATTCCATCCAACATAATGTCTATGTGTTAAGTACTATTTAATATAATAATATTATTACATTATTTTTCACTATAACTCAATGTTGTGTGCAATATAATATTTCAAATAATCTCGTTGTTGCATGTTGAGTATGTTATCAGACATAGAATCCCCTTTTAATGTAAAATAAATATTTAATTCACAATGATTAATAAATATGAAAATTTTTATATTATTTATTTACCATGGATGTTACATCCTTCCCCCCTTTTGGGAATTGCGTCTTCACAATTTAATATTGGGCTATAACAATTCATTAAAAGTTCCACATCAGAAAAGAGTAAATAAAACTATCACTTTAAATGAAATAAAGTGAAGTAAAATGGTCACCGGATATAACATATACATTGATTCCATGTAGAAAAATATGGACGTTGAAGTGAAATTATATGTAATGGCACAGACCTCTTCGGCCCATTTCCTTGTGAAAATATAGTGATTGAGGTGTTCCAGGAGGTATCCCCAACACGTTGCCAATTTTTCGGTACAGTGAATAGTTTCAATGGTAGACAATTATGAAAAGTGCAACGGTAACCTTCTGTGAACAATTCATCAGTGACCTTTGTGGAACAGTGTCCTCGGTAACCTTCTATGAATAGTTCCATCAATGAACAGTTCAATCAGTAACCTCTCTTTCCTCCGACATATTTCTAATTCAGTGAACGATTCCATCAGTGAATAGTTCTATGAGTAACCTCTAATAGTAACCTCTCATTCCATTACCAAATTTAAAATTCTGTGAATAGTTCCATCAGTGAACAGTTCTATCTGTAACCTCTAATGGTAACCTCTCATTCCTTTTACATATTTTAAATTCTAAGAACAGTTCCATCAGTGAACGACATTCTATCGGTGATGTTCAGTGACCGGTTTTCTATTGGGGAGGTTCAGTGAACAGTATTCCATCGGTGAGGTTCAGGGAATAGTGTTCAATCATTGAGGTTTAGTGAACAATGTTCTATATGTGAGGTTCAGTGAACATTGTTCTATCGATAAGGTTCAGTGAACAGTGTTCTATCGGTGAGGTTCAGTGAACAGTGTTCTATCGGTGATGTTGAGCGAACAGTGTTCTATCGGAGAGGTTTAGTGAATAGTGTTCTATCGGGGAGGTTCAATGAACAATGTTCTATCGGCGAGGTTCGGTGAACAGTGTTTTATCGGTGAGGTACTGTGAAGAGTGTTCTATCGGTGAGGTTTAATGAACAGTGTTCTGAAGGTGGAGATCAGTGAACACTCTTTCCAGACCAGTGAGGTTCTAACAGCATCCTCTATTTCCTTTTCTATATTTTGAGTTGGTGTACAATTTTTCCATCTTCCTATAGTTTCACCCCTTTGATGATTCCTTTGGGGTAAAATGCATTTAAAGAGTCATTTTAAGGACTATAAGCCCGATTCAAAGGCCATAACTCCTATATTAATTATTCCTATGGATTGGGATGTTTTTACTTGGTCAAAATGCATGGGTTAATGTGATCCATTTTTAATGGGAAATTAAGTGTATCCTAAACCGTTTCCCTATTAAATATTTTAAAGAGAATGGATATCTTCCTACATATTTCTTTTTCATTGTTCTCTGCTGTGAGATGCTCGAACATCCCATTCCATCTTATAGTAGTTGCATGGTCAAACATTCCTCCTCTTATTGGTTCTGCTCTGTTTTGATTCAACTAAGTAGTATTGATCAATCTTTGATATAAGGTATGTGTTATCATCATTCTTTTGGGGTCAATATTCTCTAGTTTATCCATTCAATATTATGGTTTGAATCTCCATACTTCTAATAGAGATTTCTTGGGTTTTGGTTGGGGCAGTCGTATCGTGGCATCCTCGGGTGGATGCAGTTGTTGCGAGAGGAGGATCATGACCCATTGTGTGGATAAAGAACGTCATGAACTATTTGAGGTAGGGGATTCATTGCTTCTCTCTTATTTTACATGAAACATTATCGTTGGTATGTTTTATCCCACTGTATGATAATGGAACTGACATAATAAATATTTAAACTTGGTAAATAAATTTATATCGATCATATGTTATTTTCCCTTATTTTACTAGAAAATGTAATATATATTCTTGCTTTGATTAGCTGTTCATTCTTGATAGAAATTGCTGATGAACTTAAATTGGGAAAAAATGATAATAGTTTCGCTAAAGATAAAGAGTCATGTAAACGAATCTGGTTCATATTGTAATTTGATGTTAATAAAATTGGCACACTATACATATTTAATTATTTTTGATATCTTAATGATTAGGTTTCCCAAATTTGGAACCTACAAATAATAACTTTTTTATTTCAATATGTATTAAAGAATTGATTGTTTGATAATTCCTTAAAGGGTTTTGGCTTACCCTCTTGATTTTGAAAGGGACAAGAGACCAATTGTTGTGATGTTTTTTCCTACTGCTTCTGCTGTGATGTGATCATAGATGGTCGTTGTGAAATGTTGGGGCATGGAGGCTTTTGGTTGTGGCGGCAGATGACACCTAGAGTGGAGATATGCATCGGTTTATTCATTTGGGTGTTGGGGAGGACACCAGGGATGATGGAATGGGATGGATGTGATTATTGGATGCTTGTTGATTTTGATTGGTTGTTTATCTGATTTACTTTTCCCCACTGCTCAAGGAAGATTCTATTACTTATCCTTCTTTTGTTCAAGGTGATGACTTGCGGGGTATACCACGTGATTTCTGTGTTGATATTCTCAAGGGAGAATGGTTATATGCTTCTTCTATAAGTATCAAAGACTTGACGGGTATTACAACTACTCACCCTGTTGATCCCCCTTGTGTTTAGTAGCATATATTGTTTTTCTAGAATGGAAGGGAATGTGAGAATGTAATTATATAATGAATAATTTAATAAATTGTGTTAACCCATAGGGATGGAGTTGTTGGATCATTATGATGAGGTTGTAATTTTGAAGGAACCATAGACTTTGGGTGTGATGCTAGTGAAATTTAATGTGTAATAGTCCATGGTTAATTAATATTTAAAGAATTTAATAACGTAATTAGAACTGATAAAAAGTGAATGACGTAATCTAATAAATCTCTTCAAGTGGTTGTGTGGTTATAGGAAACCTAGTCTTAGAAGTAGCATCCCAGAGACTAAGAGACATTAGCTACAGTTGTGTCTAAGACAAGGTTCTACCCATAGTGTGGTTGTGACATATAGTATATCATATAATTTTTTGTTTCTATACACTACAACACCCAATTAGTAAGGTCAACTGACACCCTGGGGATTCTGTGCCCTGGGTGGGGGGTGTTTTCCCCATCATTCTGGTGGGAGGATTGATGGAAGACAACCCCCTTTGGCCCTACTCTATTCTCTTGGTAGTTACTTTTTCTAGAAAGAACATTGGTTAGTTTTCCCTATATATGCATGTAGATGGCTGTAATGGCTTATGGTTATTCACATACATATATTCTGGATATATTTTTTTATGGACCACTATAGTTGTAACATGTATAGGCTGTGATGGCTTGAGGATCCTTACTTGGTGTATGGGCTGTAATGGCTTGAGGAATAATACCCAACATTTGATACACGTTATGCGAGTTTTGGTGTCTCCCCGAAACTACCTGGTTACTTTGGTGTGCGGAAGTGGTGGTTTTGTTGCACGAGATGCATATTAGGGTGCTTATTCCAGGTGTCTGCTGGAAAGCCTTTTTGGAGAGAGATTCTTAGGACGTGTGACGTTGGGGAAAATTGGAAAACCCATGTGGAAGTAGTAGTGGGTTGCCCTTGATATTCTATATTATGTGATATATTATTGTATGTGTTACATGATGAAAGTATCCATGGTGGTGCTGAGAACTTAGTATACCTATTTGGGTGATGAGTAAATTTAATTTATTGTTCACTGTACTGTAAAATTCTTTCTTTACTTTTTCATGAGAGGCATTAGGGAGGATCCTACTAAGTTTACTATTATACACATCATAAGTATATACAAATAGATTTTAGGTAACATGGAGTAGGTTGGAGGCAAGGGTGGTTACTAATAGCTTGGGGTTGCAGGAGCTGTTCGGGCTTGTGGATGCTGCTGTTTTACTTTCTTATGGGTTCTTGCTGTTTTCCCCATCCAGATGTTGCACTTTTGCATGACATTACATATGTTCACTTGGGTTTTCTTTTATATTTCATTTCTGAGTTGTAGTTGGTTGGTGTCAATCTTATCCATTTCTTCTGCATGGGTTCTCTTAGTGGTTAATGCCTCCCATTTTTCGATTTACTATACCCACGGTGCTAGTCACCAACCCGGGGCCTACTGGAGGCGGGACATGGGGTTCACTTTCTACCTTCTCACATTTCCGGACCAGTAGGGGTACACTTTGTGGGGAGGGGGTCATGAAAAATTGGTATAAGAGTCTCTAGTTGAGGGATAGGATGGAGTTTACTTTTAGTCATAGGTGAGGTTACATGGGTTGGTAGGGAAACAATTCCATTCATGTTTAACAAGTGAGGTAAACACTGGGGACCGGTTGAGACATAGGCATTTAGCCCCCCTATGATATGATGTTCGGACCTTTAAGTTTACAATGGCTAATAAACAAGGTTATACTAGTTGTAGGGTAGATTCCTAGTAATGGATCATGAATCATTCTTCATTGTGCCTATGTTTGAATGTGAAGTCCATGGGATAAGATAACATAAAATAAATGAAAGAAAAAATTTAATTAATTAATGTTGTGTCTTCCATATTCCCAGATTAGGAGATCTAATTGTTTGTTATTTTAAAGGTATGGCTCCAGGTCAACGTCCTCATCGAGTTATCAAAAAAAAAAGTCCAGCTGGCTGTTCCAGCAGATCACCACAGGGTAGAGGTTGATGATGACGAAACTTGGAGGAAGACACTCTGAGGGTTTCAGTGCCAGAGTCTGCAGAAGTATGAGGGCTCCATTTCAGATTCAATCATGGAAGACTGGTTGGATGAGGTTTAGATAGGCTTCGGTTCAATCCATTCTTGGAAGGATCAATGTGTATCCTTGGTTGTGATGATGCTACATGGAGTAGTGAGGCAGTGTTGGTTCTTGTTCCACAGGAATTGTGTGGAGTCAGCGATCTCATGTGATGAGTTCCGAGACATGTTTACAGTCGAGTTTATTTCTTCAACTATGAAGGCATCCAGTCGCCAAGAGCTTCTTACCATTCTATAGGGGAGCTTCATTATTCAAGATTTTGGAATCCATTTTAAGAACCATTAACAATATGCTTCGGACATGTTACCAGATGAGGAGGTCGATGTGAGGCATTTCGAAGAGTCTTTGTATCCAGAGATCTAGCTCCAGGTCACCCCATTTATACTAAAGACATATCGTGAGGTGTTGGTGAGGGCAGAAGTTGTTGAGAGGACATTGGAAATGTCCCGATCACCATGAGAGGGGAATCATCATGATCCCTCATGAAGTAAAGCTGTGGATCGAGGTTCTCTATTTTTAGGACAGAAGAGTTTCGGTTCCGGCGGGGGTAGGTCCCAACCCTTCACATCTCGTTTCTCCAGAGGTAGAAACTCTCAGGCCTATGCCAAGGGATCAAGTGCTTGTTTTTATTTTTTTTGTCATGGTCATCAGAATTGGGAGTGATCGGGCTTTTAGAGCAGTCACCGTGCACTAAGTGCTACGCTCGGGGTTCCTCTGTTAAGGCAGTTCCAGCTGATGTAGCAGTACCCAGTTGCACCTTCATTAGATCAGAATAGGGTAGATGGTGTAGGCAGAGGATATACCCATTACGCTCCCCATCCTCGAAGAGAAGAGCGCGGTCGTGGTGGTGGTTGTCATCAAGGCCAGAGAGGTCGTGGAGGAGGTCGTGGTCAGCATCATGCTCTACCGTTTCCAGCTCGAGGTGAGCCAGATGTCATTTGAGGTACCCTTTTCATGTTTTCTACCTTAGTGTATTCCTTGTTTGATTATTGAGAGACACACTCCTTCATATCACCTACCTTTGGTCATGAATTGGGTCTTGGGGTAGAGAGGCTTCCAGTGCCTTTGGAGTTGACTGTGCCAGTTGGAGGTCGAGGTGACTTTTTTGAAGTATATAAGGAATTTTAGCTAGTATTGGGGCAACACCACTCTTGGGGAGATTTATTATCTTTATGAATAAAACCATATAATTTCATCCTTGGCATAGATTGGTTGTATTCGGTGCAGGCTGTCATGGATTACTTCTGGAAGAAGGTCATTTTCATTGGTTCGGATGGAGAGCCAGTGGTGTTTTTTGGTGAGCGAGATCCTCAGATGGGTTATAGGCGTGTTCCATCCTTATAATCCATTATGGGTGAGATGATGTTGAGTTATGTAGAGGTTCAGCAGTTGGTGTTTCTTAGGGTCATAGAGAAGTACCCTGATATATTTCCAGAAGTGGTTGTAGCATTACCCCCTCAACAAGAGATTGAGTTTGGGATCGAGCTATATCCAGGATAATATCTTATCTCTATGTATCCATATATGATAAACCCTTCTGAGTTACAAGAGGTACGTATACAACTTGATGGTCTGTTACACTCTGGTTTTGTTCTGCCATGTGTGTCACCGTGGGGTGCACCAGTTTTGTTCATGAAGAAGGCCGACAGCAGTTTGCGGTTGTGTGTCGATTATTGTCGCTTAAACAAATTGATAATAAATAATCGATATCCTTTTACACAGATTGATGATTTATTTGATCAACTGAAGGGTGAATGTTGGTTCATAAAGGTCAACTTGTGGTCAGGATACCATCAGATGCATGTGAAGGATGAGGATATTCCAAAGACTCCTTTCCATTGTCATCATGTGCATTATGAGTTCGTTGTAATGTCGTTCGTCATGATGAATGCTCCAGAAGTATTCATGGGATTGATGAATGTTGTGTACTGTGAGTTCCTGGACAAGTTTGTGGATGTTTTCATCGACTTAATCCTTGTGCACTTCACATCTGAGGGGGGGAATAGAGAGCATCTACAAGCCGTTTTGGGTTGTAGTGGATCATTTAACAAAATCGGCCCACTTCATAGTGATCAAGGAGTTGATCTCAGTATTTGTTTTGTCGAGGTAGTATCTAGAGGAGGATGTGAGACTTCAAGGAGTCCTTAGGATGATCATTTCTCACCAAGATCCATGTTTTACCTCCAAGGTGTGGATAGGTCTCCAACAAGCTTTATATATATGTATTTATAAAAAGTACATAACATTTGGATATATGAAATTAAATTCACCATTTGTGGAGACGATAAACAGTACGTACTCATGAACGTTACATTCATTTATTTTTTCATTTGTAAAGGAAAGAAAACTAAATGATACACATGTATAATATAATTCAAGAAAAATATATATGTTAAATTTTTTAAATATTTTCATAAGTTCCATTTTTTATATATTCCACGTATGGAAAGAATGAGTCATATTACCTTCAGTGGGTGGTAGTCAGCACCAACTCAAATTAAATTATAGTGCTCACCATTTATTGAAACAAAAAATTTATCCAATAAATAAAAAATAAATAATCGTAGATTAAATATAAATATAATATATATAACATATAAATATAGTGCCATTGTAATGTCCACCATGATAGGTGGTAGGAGATAATCGAACAATCATCATTTTGTGTGGCATCAGTTCATCGTACACAGAAACAATATGTTTGTATCCATTATATGGAGGTGTCGATAATTTTTGTATGAATACATAACATATAAAACAATCTATTATATTTAGTATAATTCTTTTTATGTAAACAATGAATAAAAAGCGCATAGAGAGTGAATAAGTAAAATAAAAGAAGAGATCTAGAGGGAAGACGTAACCACAAAATCATGTAACACATTTTGGATTGAACCAAAATGATTTATGAAATTTTCTTATTCATAAAGTAAGGCTTCTAGGTAGAATAGGGGGATATTGGGAGATTATTTTTGAGGAGTTTGGACAAGCCAAAGGTCATGAGAGGTGTGTGTAATTGGTTAGAGGTGGCGTCCTTTTAAAAGAGGGAGGCGGGTCTCTTTAAGAAAGTGTAAAATTTTTATTTTATTATTAAATAATTTTCGATTTAAAAAGGTACAAAACTAAATAAATTCAAAGATAACATGACTATTGTTCTAAATAAAATCATCAAATAATAATTGGATAGGTTATGGATTTTTTTTAATTTTTATAATCTCATTTATTTAAATCATTCATTAATAAGGTAATAAATATATCATCATTGTGTCTTAAATAATTTTATTAATATGATGTATAAATTATATAAATAAAATACCATGATATAGGAAATGTTTTTATCTTTAAAATTAGTATTTTTAGTCAACGAAATAATTTACAAAACCCCATGTAAAAATTTATTTACAAAATGATATATGTTTATTTTATTTTTGTCTTTACATAATATTAATTAATATAAAGTGTAATTTTCACTCCCATGTGTCCTCATGGGTTACAAAATCGACTAAAGTATGCCCTTGGTAGAAAATATCGCGTTCAATAGGGTTATCAAAATTGTAATGGTAATGTAATATTATTATAATATTATTTTATACCCTTATTTACCATATTTACCCATTAACCATGCAAAATAAACTATTTACTGAAATAAATATTCATAATGTCTAAAAATAAATGTTACCTATTTAGAAATTTTGTACATCATGATTCCAAATATGGAATTAATTTTTCAATATTATAAACACATAAGTTGAAGAAATTAATTTCAAATTAATTCCCATAGTCAAAACAAAAAGCATGTTTTTAAAAAATAATAACTATCAAAAGATTTGGACTTGTTTTTGTGCAATTCCAAAGTGAAATTACATTCAATGACCTAAATCAGTTTAAATGGTAAAAAAATCTAAATAAATTTTATAACCAATTAAAAAGATAATCTATCAATATAAAAAAATTAGATTAATTGTTTTTTTATATTAATATGGATTATTTATTAATATTCATTAAAAAATAAACATTATCAGAAAAATACCAAAATTTCATCCAAATTAAAATTTGATGTGTAAATTCTGAATAAGAATATTATTTGGTCAGATATAACATATAAATGTTGCAAAAACTATATTTAAAAAGTTATCTCCATCAAAATGTGGTAAATCGACCCTTTAATGAATATTAGAGAATTAATGATTAGAATTGGATTCATTCACATTTTAAGCTCCTTAATTTTGTTGGATAAATGTAAAAACATTTAACAAACATGTTTAATGATATTGTAGTTAGTTTTTTTCATTACCTAAAATAAAAATAATATGTGTTAATTAAAATTTAAAATAATAATATTATTATATTATATTTCATAATAACTCAAAGTTGTGTGAAACATAAAATTTCAAAGAAACCCATTGTTTCATGTAGAGTACGCTCTCTGAAATAACATCCCCATTTAAAGTAAAATTAATATTTAATTCACAAATATTAATAAATATAAAAACATTATATTATGTATTTACCTGGGATGTTATAGTTAAACTTCATGCAACGATAATGGTTGTGTCTTCATTTTGGGGACAATAGAAGATCGGATGGGGATTATGAATTAGCATATTTAAAGATTCTGTAACATAAAATTTATTAGACTATCGAAATTAATGTTATGAATTATAGATAATATTATTCTTCAATATCATATTCAACACACTACTTATTAGAAATTAAATAGGGATAGAATATTAGAGAGGATTGTACTTGCACTATATAGGAGTCCCATATAGGGTTCTATTGTTGTAAAATGGGAAAATTAGATATTTAGTGGGTCGTACACATTAGGATTCATGGTTTTGGATTATATAATATTTCTATAAAAATTTTAATGATGGTATTATTAGGTATTACACCTAATAGGAGGCCCATATATGATGTTTTTTCTACAGAATCTGCACTTGCGGGAGAATGAATGTGGATTACACATTGTGATTCCAATTATTGTTTATTTATTATACGGGTAACTACCTTGGTGATGATATGATTAAAAATAACAAATGACAGTATGCCCATATTTTTCTAATAAAATAGATAAACAGGTTTTAGGTACATTTGGGGATAATATCTAGTAGGTGGACACAATAGGATCACCATGGAATGTGAGATAGGTGAACAAATTTTAGGATCCAAGAAGTGTCTCTGAACTAAATTTTCATGAGTAATGTAAGAGGTGTGACTCATATCAAGGTGTATAATATAATCATTTTCACCTTGATATAGGTTATAAGATAACCCACACCCCAGACCTTGGAAATTTGTTCCTTAATTATTGGACATAGGTGGTGTAATTCCCATGTATAAAAATAAAAGAGGAGGATTTAAATTTTTATATGATTCGGAAAAGATCACTAAAATATTAGGACTTCGCAAAGGGAACTTCTACTTTTAAATAATGAAAAAAGTTCATCAAGGAGTGGGTTCTTGAAATAAGGCTCACCCATTTATAGGGGATTAATAACATGACTACTCTATTGTAGGGGATTATTCTTGACCAATGATATATGCTATAAAAATGGTGTTCATGTATAGTTTTTATGAGATTGGTTTCCCTACGTATGAGACTAGGGTGTAGTAACCCTCATATTGACTTCTTGGATCCCAAGTGTTGTTGCATAGGTAGTAATAATTGAGGATAACTAGGGCCCATTGAATAATTTTATATAATACCTAATACAATCATATCATATGGTTCACAAGTTTGGCATATTCAAAATTTCTACTGTGAATAGAGCTAATACCTTGTTTCATCTTCAAGTAAAATTTATTCAAAGTAGTGGGAATTGGGGGCCTATTTATTTATTGAGGGGACCAAGAATATTTTCTTCACTAATGGTACCTAAAGAAGAATAGAATAATTATAATTCACATCACAGTAAAAATATATTAAATATGCTAAAATATAGTATTGTTTTCTAATAAGTAGACTTCGGATAATAGAATGGGATGATTGATATTATGAAATTCGACAATCATTTTTGGGAATTTTATTTATAATATCAATTTTGTTTCCATACATGGCATGTGTTATATTAATTAGTATAATATAAATGTATCTAGAATAATTGGAATGAAACAAATTTTGTGGTTCCAACAATCTATATAGTTTTAAGACAAAATATTCAAAAATGAAAGGGCCACATGATTATTATAAGATTCATTAGTAATCATTAACATTGATATTCATATATAATACTTTATGGTGAAAAAAATAAAGTATATAATCCACTTTAGGACAATTAATCTTTAATAAAAATTCTTGATTGATATTTCCAAACATTGGTTCAAATTTATTATGGTACACTATAATACAATTCCCTATCACTGAATGCATGGATTTTCAATCATTTATATTAATATATTAATTCCATAAATTATGTATGTATTATTACCAATGTTTTTTCATAAATAATATGTTGAATCATGATTTAGTTATCTCATACCTATCTCATTTTTTATTTCCATATAATTTTCTCGGTAATTAATAATTTATAAATAAAGTATGTTAATAAAATAATCTCCCTCAAAATTTCCAATCATGATATGTGATTTTATTCCCATGATCATAGAATATCCATCAACTGAATCACACAAAATAATTTCCAAAGTGTTTCTTCAATTAATTATTTATCTGTTGTTTTCTTAAATATAATCTATATAATTATAATAAAAATAAATTATATTTAAATATCTGATGAAATATAATTTGAAATTTATATATTTTTTTAAAATAATATTTCCCAAATATTTTCATTTAAAAAATAAAAAATTTGAGGATCGTGACAAGTTGAAATTTTATATTCTAATATCCCAAAAAATCATTGTGAATCACAGTGTAACCAGTATCTTGTTATTCCATGAATTTATGGACATCACAATGTAATCCTATTTAATTAAAATGTCATTTATTATGGTGTCTGTATAGCATATGATATGAATCAAATCATTTATTACTATTAGTATAGAAAAATAAATTCATTTTTTAATGTCTTATGAGTCCCATTCTGATATCTATGTGAGGCTTAAATATATTGTAATAATATTGAATGGTTTGAATTTCATTAGGTTATATTGACCTTGAAGACACTATACGGACCTTACATTGAAGAAGTAACATACATGTCATAATTAATTTTAATCTAAACATAATTAAAGGAACCATTTGGAATTTTATATCATACTTATGATTTATAGTATATATAAATACATAGTCTATTTAAGTAATTCTTAAGACATTTACTCAGAAGAAATAATATTAAATATAAGTATGTAACGTAATAAGATCATACACTTAAATTTTACAACTAATATAATATCCTTACAAAGATGACTAGATAACATTATGAATATCACAAGATAGTGATATAATTTACATGGATGAACCTTATGGTATTTATCCTTTCCCAGATTCTTGGTAATCTAAATTCATTTAACTTTATATTGAATCAAAATGAAACATGTGAGGAGCTAAAATCAACCTTATGAGGTCATGCCTAAGAAATTTTCTCACCTATATAAATGTTATGATTCAATATTGTACCTTATAAAATTCAAGTAAGGTTGAATATTTTATCAAAATGACCAGAACTAGTAATTCAATAATTCATCCAATATTCTCAAAAACTAGTTTCTCACATTAAATAAAAATCTACTAAAAATAAATTAAGAATTATAATAAAACTTGTTTAAAAAAATTAAACCATTAAAAATAATCATTGAATCATCAAGGAAAATTTATCATCAATCAGATTATGTTCCCTCAGATGATAAGGATATTATGTATATATAGTCATCAAACATTATTTGGAACAAGAAAGCAAAGGGCCCTGAAATATAGTTAATTTTTAAATAAGAGGCCAAAATAACCACACATCATACCTCAAAAAAATCAATTATACAAACAATATATAATGATAATGAATATGTTTTTGTTTCAAATGGTACAAAGGAATGTGTAAAAGTAACACTATAACTGGATTGACAAATCATGAAGATTATTTTATTTTATTTTATTTTTAACAGAACGAATCATATAATTTTATACATGTTTTTTTGTGATAATAATGGATTTTTAAAATAGTTTTTTCAAATATAGAGACAATGTAGGCTATAGATGATTGAAAATAGTGAGGTGGATCTCCAATAAGCAATTGGTAAGTGATAGAAAATATTGAAAATTATTTATTTTAATTTTAATTTTCCTTATGGCTTGGATCATTATTAAATACTTATTTTTTATATATTTTCAATTACAAAGAAATTTTTTCTAGTGTGGACTATAAAAACAATGATATATTATTTCAAATTTAGAAATTAATATTGATTTCTTTTATGATTATTTCATATTTTATAGTATGTATCCTATAAAAATCATAGAAAATACATAAAAATTCAAAAACCAAATTAAAACAATAATAGTTATAGTGAGAATGAATCATATTAACAATATATGGTACTTTAGTATTGGTTATATAAAATAAATATGTTTATTAAATTACATCATGATAGGTATTATGATTCTAATGAATTAAATCCTATAGATATTTGTTGAACTATGTCATAAAGAAATATTCTATAAGTACATTAATTTGTAATTCTGAATGGGCTATACAACTATTATTGTTGATTCATAGAGATGTATTATATCTATTTAATGAAAAGGGATATGTTTTCATAAAACATTAATCGTAAATATTAATATATTATATATTGATATATTTATAAATTGAGGTATATGTTGTATTTTATTATCATAGCAATGGAATATTATAATTATGTACAGATTGTGGTTAGTAATAAGGTTGAAATAATCTGATTAGACAAAGTTATAATATCATATCTTAACATTAATTAACCATTTGATTGAGTGTCCGTTAATCCCCCAACAAAATAATCCTTTAAATATTACCTGAAAAATAGTAAAATAATGGTAAATTATTTCCAATTTAGACTTGGTATGATCAATGATGAGTAATGGAACTCTAAATTTATCATTCTTTGATATAAATAATAAAAAATGACATATATCATAAACTAAGTACAAAATAATGTAGAAGATATGATTATATACAAATTATGGGTTGAAGAATTTCGGTATGTCACACATAATCTTATGATGATACAATGTCTTCATAAAGAACATGATTAATGAATAACTATAATTTTATTATTTGATGTTAATATTTATCTGTTATCCAATGAAATATAATGTATATTACTAATATTATATCATGGATATAAAAGCAATTTTGGAATGAAATTTAATATTTTATAATATAATGGTAATTTGAAATGGAAAATTTTAGATAAATATTTCTAACAATGTTATTGATGAAATTGAATCACAATTGTTTTTCTGAGAACAAAATCCATAAGATATAATAGTTTATGAAGAAGTTCATGAGACAGAGGGACTGTATTTGTATATGAAAAATTTTAATGATCTATTGATATATATTTTTCTTATCACCAACTCACGAGTCACATTTTATCATAAATATAATGACCTTGTAACTATTAACGATTTATCACTTGTTAAGGACACAACCAAATAGAAATATTCATTTAATATTGAAATGAATTTAATATATTAAACTCATGTGTTGGGATTTGGTAGATGCTCCAAAAAAATGATGATCCAATTGGATCCAAAAGGGTATTCTTGAAAACTAATTTTATTGATTATAGAGTAACTGTATAGAAATAACAATTTCATGTTAATGGTTTCAAAAAATTATTTAATTGTCAACAAAGAGTACATTTAATTTTTAGAGTGCAAAAACGATTTTGAATATTACTTACAAAAATAGAAAAAAATTTATATGTTATTTGGATAATTAATTTCATTAGCACTATCCTAAATGTGTGGTTGGTTATATATTACTATATTACACAATCTGATGATATTTTTATTGTCTTTGAATTCTAATAAAATTATGTAGATTACCAAAAAAGTAAATTTATTTATTAACGTATGTATCATGATAATGGAAAAATATGTTTATTATGGATAAATAATAATTCAGTTCCACTATGATTAAAACTAGTCCATGTGTCTATAAGAAGTTTAATGGGAATACCATCAGTTTCTAGAATTTTATATTAGTGAAATATTATTAATGAGAAATTATTCTCATACCTTTTATTTAGTATATTTATTTTAAAATAAATTATTTTCCATGAATAAAACTGGGAAATTGAAAACGATACAGTGGAAGTATGAAATATATTTGTAGAGTATAATAAAATTGATATAGGGGTGAAAAAACTAAAAAATATAATGAACCAAGATAAAATAGAAATATAATAATTCATTAATTTAGAAATAAAAATGTGGTGAAATATATTAAGTGATAAATGATAAAATAGATTATTATAATAATTTAAATATCACTATTAGATAACATTTTATGAATTAAAGAATGATATAGAATAATGTTCTAGAAATTAATAAGTATCTTGATTAAAATTATGCAATGAAATAATATAAGCTATAAGGGAAAAAAATTGATATTGGGATATCATATAGTATATGAGGTGTCTCTACAAATTGACCACACGAATAAAGAGATATTATTTTTTCAAACAATTACATGGTTTCGATGGACACCTAAGAACCAATGGTCATTAGATTTAATACAAACAATAAAAACAAAAAACATTTTGGTAATTAAAACCTAATAAATAAAATACCATGATTTTAGAGAAACCATGAGAACCACACACCATTCTTTTTTAGGTGGGGAAAAGAAAACCATTGGAATATATGACCTCACATTTCCGTTCTGAGCACACATTCCTCACATTTTGGTTGTGTGATCAATTAGAAGATAATGTGTAAAATTTATATTTTCATAAAAAATCATTAATATACAGGTATTCATCCTCTATAGAATGATTGATAAAAATAGATATGTAGAGAAAAATATTGTTAAAAATTGTGAAAACCTTTAATATTTGGAAAATATGAATGGCAATTTCATTGCGAGAATGATGATTTGAAGATATTAATGATATATTTAATCATAGATTTGTAAAAATGGACTTTGTTTTAATTTTTTATATTGATAAAACCCATGCATCTATTTATAAGATTCAGAATAATTTAAAACCTTATATAAATATCATTGTCCAATAATCACTATATGTACCTCATTTAAACTATTTCATCCCAAATTAAATGAAAATTTCAGGGTCTTTTCCCAACACCACTAGATAACAAATATCAATTATCAGTTATCTAGTGGACCACATAAATTCCAATACTACTGTTATTCCCACATTTTCTTGTCAGTGCCACTCCACATGGTAACTGCTGGAGCTATAATAGAGAGGGTGTCTTCAGCCTTCCCCCCTAGGTGACTAGTAGGATTCAGCTATATTTTGATGTATTACCACATTGCACCAGCTAACCAGTTCTCAACATCTGTGATAAAGTGTATATTTATTATATCAGAACACCGTATTGGATTAAGCATGAATATAAGACTTATAAAACAACATTCATGATTCCGTACAAGATATCATAACCTGTAATGATTCTTTGAGAATATATTCAATTGTACTCAAAGCCTTTGACATTTTGTAGCTTTAAATATACTATAAAACAAGATATTTAATCTAAAAATTTTATATTAAATAAATTAAATCATTGGAAAAATAGATAAGAATATTTGATCATTAGAACACCATGATAGAGATAAGAATTAAAAAAGTATTCATTATTTTGATAATAAAAACGCATATTATAAAAAAAACAAAAAAACATGATTTAAGAATATATCAATTAAATTCATTATTTTAGATTATATGTTATATAAAATGATCATGTGATATAAATAAATAAAATTATATCCAATATCTTAAATAGTTATATAGAAATATATTAATTGATCTTAATATATAAATGTATAGGTATTAAATATTCTTAGGAATTAAAAAAACGTCATCCTAATAACCATGAAACATCTCTCCATTTAAAATAAAAACCCACTAGAACCACATGTCATAATAACTAAAAAACCAAAAAAAACCTCTCTGAAATTGTAATTATAATAAAAAAAACATATAATAGAAAACATATATTAAATACTAAGACTTATGAAGACCATTATTTGATATATACATTTAGAAAAAGATTATACAAAGAAAATGTGAATAAAAAATCATTAATATAATATGAACACGAAATGTTTAAATGAAAAATAATCACTAATTTAGAATAATTTATAATTTTGGAAAACAATATGTAAAATATTAAAAAATTTATTCTGAAATAGAAAATTTAAAATGAAAATGAAAAATAGATTTAATTTATTTGAATATGATAAAGTTGATTGATTCTGAAAACAAATTTAATTGAATATAAAAAAAGAAATTTTTTTTTAAATGAATGTCATAAATTCTTTTAATAAATCATACAGGATAAAGAGGTTAGAGGTATACTACAATTATGTTTAAGAGATAAATTATATGAAAGAGATTAAAATCCATTTTTTTTTGTAAATCAAGTTTCATGTTCTAATTTATCCTAAATGGAAATACCTATGATCACCCTTAATTGAAAAAATTGAAAATGATATAATATTATAAATATATGATCAACCATTTCATGCATCCAAATACCATTTTATTGGGAATCCACATAATAATAGATCAATTATGTTTAGTGGTGTATCCCATCAAAAATTCAAAATCAATTTCCTTTTATTACACATGAGGGCCTAGCGGTGTGTGAAAATTAATATTTATATGGTGAAGCAATCATGGTTCATTTAAGATTTGTGTATTAGGATTTTTAATCCCAATTTTTTTAGAAATATAATTTGTTTTTACGGATTATATAAGAAATCATGAATGGATTTAAGACACACATATCTGTCATTTTTATTATAACATTCAAAAGTCATATATCTAAATTTTAAAAAATAATTCCAAAAATAATTTTGAGATTTTGTTTAGAAATTTCTATAATCGAGGAGCATGTATTATCTGAAAATAAAAAATAATTATTATTTATATTATTAGATTTACAAATAAAGATTATGTTATACATTTTTTCACCATTGGTGACATTTTGATGATTTATTTTAAAATAATTAAATATCTATTTGAAAAATAAAATATCCTTTTGATTTTTAAATTCAAAAACAATATATATTTTTTATTTTAAATGGAAATTATTTTCATTATATAGTTGAAATTTATACTTATTATTAATATTATATTTCATTCAATTATTTTCGTATATTCAAATTTGTTATTTATATAAATTATAAATTCCATTTTACAAATGATAATAGAATAAATATGATGATGAATGAGACGAACAATATGAATGATAAAGAATATAAGAATTAACCCCCTCACCTACTTTGATATGATCCATGGGTAATTAATGAGTTGATTTAAATTATTCACATGTCAATGGAGATTCACCAATAACACTCCAAGTTATAATGTTTAGATCTTTCTTACCATTATTATAGTATTTTGTTTTTATTCAAGGGATAATCTCTATTGACATGTACCCTCATTTTTCAAACATAGTATGGTACCTCCACATCATCAATTTGATTCTTATTTTTAAATAAATAGGAAATTATCTCTTTTTTGTTCTTATTTTCATTCTTATTTTTTTAAATTCAATTAAAAATTCATCATCAGTATCAATATCAGAATAATGATGTGTTATTCCATTAACAGATATTTTTGTTTTTATCTTCTTATATATATATGATATTGTTAAACTATGGGATTGGATTGTGTAAAATAATTTTATTCAAGAGTCTCTGTCAAGAAAATTCATTTCTCAGATACTTTTCAGTAATGGAAATGTTAGTAAATTGGTCGAAAATATGAGTAATAGAGTAATTAATATGAAATGAAATTATTAAAATGTATTTTATAAACATATCTAGTATAGTTTCATTATTTACTTTCACTCATTTTTTTGGGAATAATATGAGTTTTTATATTTCATGTGCCATATTTTTATAATAAATATCTATAAATTTATTTTTTTTAATCTGAAAATCGATAGCATTCATTATTTTAAATAACCTTAAAACTAAATAATATAAAAAAGATAAATTTATACATTATTTCTTTATTAGGATGTATCCATGAATAATAATATTCTAAATAATATAACCACCATAACCATAAAATATATACATTCCAATATTACAATAAGGGTATTTTGAACCATTATTGAATGGGTTTTATCCAATGAATGGTGTTTGGGATGACTTTGAAAAATAATATCCCATTTAAAAGACATCATTATTTAAAAGAGATTGGGATTTTGAAATTTAATATAATATTTAGAAATCTAATATTTTGAAATAATATAATGATTATTATTAATAAAAAGTGTTAGTATAGTGTTGTGAAAATGAAATAGGTGGGGTGAATTTAATTTTAATGACAATGTGATAAATGAAAATGGTAAATTCAAAATATAAATACTCCAAAATGATAAAGTGAAGAAATTTATTGTGAAATAATTAGTAAATTTTATTCACCTAATAAATTAAATATAAAATTTAAATAAGTTTCTATGAATTATGAAAAAGGATGAATCCATTTTATGAAATTTATGAATAGAGTTATTAGCATGATCTAGTGTTATAATATAATAAGATAGAAAACAATTGACAAGGAGTTTGGTAAGAGAAGATGAATTTAACCTACGTCTCCACCACTCAATTTGAGAGATATGTGTGTTGAGCCAAAGGACATACATTCTACTTTCCAATTCCATTAGTTTTGGAAATCACAAACACTTTCATAAGACCATGTTTACTAAATTTATATTCCCCAAGTTTTAGTACGTTTTTGTAGAAAAAATAACTTTATACCAAAAAATAAATATGTCCAATATATAATGAATTTAATTTTTTTTCAATATGATCCATCATATAGAAGGTAAATCCACTTAATGGGACATAATTTTGTTTTAACCCATAGATAGACATATTTCATGTCTATCATACTGAAAAAAAGATGTGAAAATAGGCAAACATTAATACTGATACGTAAAAATGGCCCTAATTCAATTTATCATATTGGAAAATAGTAATGAAGTCCATAATAATATTAATGAATTATAGTTAGATTATATAGATTTCTTAATATTGGATTGAATAAAATAAATAATTTTAATGGTGATAAACTAATTTAAATTAAAAAATTTAATTACAACTCATTATTAGATGAAAAGTGAAAGATCCATATCATTAGGAATTATCAAATGGATAGTTATCTAAAACCATTTCAACCAATATAGAAATATGATTGTCATAATTTTTCATATAAATAAGAGGTCATTTGAATATCTCAAAGCTGATTCATTCAAAACTCAAATCATCAAAATATTTTTATGCGTGAAGTCGTAGTACTTTTATCTCTTTAGAGAGTTGATGTTCTAAGGAATCCTTATGAAAATTTTAATTCCATAAAAGATATTTTATTTTCTAATCTTATGACCTATCATGGTTACAATTTAGGGAATTCAGCGATACATATATAGAGGTGAATCAAATCTATTTGATCGAAGGCTTTCAGGGCATGGAATATAAAGACCGATCATCATATAGAGTGATTTTTAGACAAGAACGATATATATAAATTAATTCATTATATCAATGGATTCTAGGGAATTGAAATATAGATTTGATTCTAATCAATCTTATTGAAGGAATTTTTAGTATAGAAAGACTTTCCTTATAGTAGGTACTAAAAAATATGGATATCATTATTCAACATTCCCCACTACTTTAACTCATAAGGTTATATAATAAATTATTTTATTAGAATGTAAGTCATTATTAAAATTATATAGTTATATATTTCTTTTTTTGAATATATTCTATATTTTGGATTTTTATTAGAAATTTCCTTGTAATAAATCATTCTAGTATTGGATTTATTGGAATTAAAATGACACCGATAAATAACACTATTTTAATATGATTGTTTTTTGTTCAATTGTAACACTGTGATCATTATAAGAATACCGTGTCCGATCAATTTTACCCATAATCAATTACTTAATTAACTATTAATTCAATGTTATAAAACATTTAAGGGTTTATTTCACGATCTCATTATAACTGATATTGTTTTATTCTTGAAATTCGATTAATGTAAATTATTTGATCATTTATTAAAAACCCCATTAATTTTATACTTATATTATTATTTAGGATATTATTTATGTTATAGTGTCAATTTAACAATCTTTGGTACTTAATAATACTGATAAAATGTTTTAATAAAATCCAACATAAATTATATCTTTGTTCAAAAATTAATTTTCTTTCAATTTTTTTTCATTAATTGTTTTAAAATTAAATTTATTTGAAAAATTTCTAACTAATTTATTAAAATAAAATTTTTCTCTTTTTTTCTTCTGAATATATGTTTTAAAAGGATTATTTTTTCACATTCCAAATGAGGTACTTTTCTATCATTTTTATAATGAAAAAGGAATGTTATTATTACCTTTTACAGAAATACCCACCATCATTTCCTTGAGCTTAGTTTGTATATTTAAAAATTTATTTTTGATCAAATATTTTTTAAAATGTAATTTTCAATGAAATAAATTTTAAAAATGTATTTCGTTTTGAACAGATCATTTTTCTCACAAGGTTTTAAAGGATATTTTTGTCGTATTTACATTCATCAATGATAACAACCCTTGTTGTTACTCTAATATATATACATCTTATTGGAACCATCATTATTATTCCTCTATTAGTCAAATAATTATTTTCCGAATGGATTGTATTGAAAATCACTTTCTTGTGTCGATTTTTTGGTCATTTACTTTCTTTTGATTTATTCATTTTCTAGTTACCATTTAAAAGAAAATTTTCCCAAAATATCCACATTATTTACTATAGATATATTTATTGTCTAATCCACATACAATTTTTACAGACATTGTTTATATTTACATGAATTTTTTTCATCTATGTAAATATTGATAAATATGTATTCTTTACTCAATAAATATATTTTTATAGCACATTTTTAAAATTAAATTAATTAATTGATATATGAGGAATGCTCTAGACTAACAATGATGGGCGAGACCATAGATTATATATCCCCTTGATTCATCAACAGGTCTCATGAGAAAATTTAGTTATCCTAATTAAATATGATTATACCTATATTCTTTGACCATATTTTTAATTGATTTTATGGTATAAGATTTTATGTGCCTCAGACAAGACATCCAACATTTAATAATTACCTTCATCAAAAATATAGTTCTTTTTTATATGATATTTTCACTATAAAAAAATTAATGGATATATTTCATTATCATATTATTGATTAAATGTCATGTGTGTTCAATTATTTACATTAATATATTATTCACTCTCTTATTTATCAATTTGTTTATAACTTCACATATATTTTATGTTATTTACCTTTCCATATTTATTATGCTTTATGAAGTTGATTAAATAGATTGTGTGTTCATTTATTTACATTTCTATACTGATTATGAACATTGAATAATTATTTCTTTCACTATTTTTATCACTTATTGAGCATTTTATCTTACCCTAAATTTTTTCCTTTCCCCTGGATTCCATGATGTTTACTAGGACTGAAATGTGAGGATATACAAGATAAAATACTTTTATTCTTGAAGAAGGAAAATTTCATGTACTAAGAACTGTATTTATTTTTGATACAACACTCATGTATTCATATATATTACCAATATACTAAACTGTTTTGTCCTTCAGGATTTGTATATTGTATCTATGATAATTTTTTAAAATGAGGAAACAGCTCTAGGATACTACTATCTAAGATGCTATAGTTAGTATTATATAATTTTTATTAGAAATTGTGGGGACTATATTTTTAAAACATCTACTAGAGAACATAACACTATTATATAATTTTAGGATAAGTATAAAAAAATATTATAATGTTCTTGTAAGAATAGATTATAATTTTTTATATAAATACAACATTGTCTTGATACTACATGTGTTTGTGGATCTAGAACATATGTTCCTAGAAGTAACAAATCCAAAATAGCATGTCATTATTGACATGATTATAAACTAATATATGAAAATGTTCCTTATTGGACACCTATTATTATACTCATGGGGGTATTCATAGGGTAATTTTCATTTTTGTTATAATCCAATTTGATGGATTTGAATAGATAATAGAAATGAATAAAATGGGTTAAACCAAATTTGTATTATATTGATGATAAGGATCCAGGATTTAGGAAACCAACAAATGATTAAATGTCTAAACATTATACCAATGAATGACCTATGTTGAAATAAAAAAATTAAAATATTCATGTATTTGGATTTAAAAATATTATTATAGTAGCATATTTACATGTAGTAATTTTTTATAAGAATCAAGAAACAACATATGATTTTTTTAAATTTCGGATCACATATTTCTTCATTAACATGAGATTTAAGGATAAAAAATGAGTTAGTGAGTGAGTATTGATCACAAATAAAAATCTTTAAACACCATTTTAGGTTTTATGCGATGAGATTCAAACAAGATTAAGTATATTTTAGAAGAAAATTATCAAATGTATAAATTGATGGAAACATTATTTCAGAAAAATTCCTTCACACATTATAGAAATTAGTTTAAAGGTATTTATAACCTTTATGGATGATATGGTTATTAGTTACACTATAATAATAATGAATTAATATTATCAGACATTAAAAAATGGGTTGAATTTAAGACTATTGTAAATATGTTATTTAATGATTATTATTATTTCATGTATTTTCATCATATTTCTAAAAAATTTAGTGGAATTATATTAATATTCTTTATAAAAAACAACCTACATGAAAAGTGACAACCCATCATATCTCGAAAGGTAGTGGGTCTTGATCCCATGACTTAGAAAAATTAACGGTTTTATTCCTACTATTGGCATACACAATGTCCTTGCTAATGTGATTGTTTTTAATTAAACAACTTGATTAATAAATCTTTATGATGATCCAACTTTATTAATTTTGTGGTTCAAAGATTAATTTATTACCTATATTGGTTTTTTAAAATAGTTATAAGAAAAAAGAATGACTTTTTATAATTTTATATCTCTTACAATCCGTTAAAAATACATTTTAGTGATTTAGGCATAAAAACTATATTTTGGATATTCATTTCTAGGAGTAATATATGAAATAAAATTTTATTTAAGAACAATAAAGGATTAAATTTTTTTTATGAAATAGATAAAGATTAAGTATATTTTCAGATACATATTAATAGTGAAATAATTCCTCAAATTTATGAAAAAAGGGCCTTCAATCAAAATTGAAATCATATTACCTTCATTTTGGTTAATCTGATGGCCTTTTTAAAATTATTGATTTATATAATTGAGTCCCCAAATTTTGCATTGATAATTAACTATTTTTTTCAATACCCTCAATTACTCCCTATATATATTTACACTTCTCTTTGAAATCAATATTTTAACAATAGAATAATTTTCTCTTATGTAGAAAACAAGTTATATGTTATCCATGACCGTTGTATTTCAACATATCTAATCTTAAAATGGTATATTATTATATATTTTATGATGTGGGTTTTTTATCCAATTAATAATAAAATATCAAACTTCTATTTACTGAGATCATGTTCAAATTTCAGAGATGTATTTATTATGGGCAGAATTTAAGACCACGAAATTCTAATAGAATAACTTTTTATTCAAAATCATCTATGAAAAAAATTAAATGAAATGAAAAGAAATTAATATAATATCTTTAGTTATTAAAATATATTTAATAATTTAAGTTAATTCAATCTATGATATATATATTAATGCATGTTAAACTATGTTATCTTGTGTTACACACAACAACGACTTTCATCAATATCATGCATCACATGCAATGTTGAGTTTTATAGAATACTATTAATATTATAATTTCAAATGAAAAATATCTCATAATAAATAAATATTAATTTAATAATATTGTATAGTGAATTATAAAAATATATGGATAAATTCATCGTGTTATAATTTATTTAAAATTAATATAAAAAACATTTAGAAATATAATGAAATGTTAAAAAGACTTTTTCTATGTTCCAAAATTGTATAAACATAATAAATTAAATTAATTACTATTATTATACTATATTCATTAAATATATAAATTATCTATATCGTAAATAAAATTTACATTCATTCAATAAATTTTATATTCATAATATAAGAATAAATCCAATATAACGCATAAAAAGTAGTACTTTCCAAAATAGAGTTTTGTTTCACTTTAATGGTGCAGTATTTTTAGAAATAAATTTTTAATATTTTTAATTTTTTGATGAAAATAAACTCCATTTTTAAAATATTTGTGTCAAAATAATATTAGGGTGAATTTATGGTATTAATTTGAGATTCTTCATTTTGTGATGAATAATGAAAAATAATAAACATTAGTTGAAATATGAAATTTCTTATAAGTAATTTCTCACGAATAATAATAATATGAATTAGTTTTATTGTCATAGTAGATAAATTATAAAACTATTAATATAATATATGACATATAATCATTATACTGTTAAATTTTGATATAATAACATAGTAAACATTTTCACATTTTCACATTAAAATCCTTTTTTCTCATCCCATACATGGGATTAATTTTAAAATGAATTCTTTCAATTATATGATTTAAAATTGTAAAAATGAATTAAATACAAGGAATAAAAATATTTATTAATTTTTAATAGGGAAAAATCAATTACTGACCTAGTATATTAGTTTTAATTACTAAAATTAAATGTAGTGATTAATGTAAAAATAAGTTTACTTAGTGGTTAAATTTATAATAAAATTTATAAAAATGACTATATTATTGTCAAAACCGCAACTTATGGTTATATTTTTACTATTAGAAATATATTATCTAAGTATGGGTTTTATGGAAGCATATTTTTAATCACAAATGTGGATATACATAACTGCGTTTCAAAAACCCTATGTATGTCACCTTTCCCACTTATAAAAGTCCCTCCTCTCATTTATTCACATATCTCATACGACATATGATCATATAATACATGCCCAAATAATATTTTATCTTTCATACCCATATCATATAAGACTTATTTTGGTTCTAGATTCAACTTAAAAAGGCATTAGTGAAAACCTAATGAGGATATCCGAAGAAGAGGTAATGTTTTTAAAAATGATTTTTATTTTATTATCTTCTCAAACACATAAAATTATATTTATATCAAATTTCTATAATAAAATTATTATCTATAATACACTAAGTTGTTATTAATATTCTTGTTTGACCTAAATTCTAACACACACCTGTAAAATGGTTTACAAAATAGTTGTTCTTATGTGTGGAGGACTACCACCTCACGAAATGATGTCATTCGTTTTTTCATTACCATAATTCATGGTTGGGAATAATGATGGAAAAAATATTTTTATGTGATATATATTATATTTATTAATTATTCCTGAAATATTGTATAACATGTAACTTCATGTATTCAATTTTTGGGAATATTATAAAATCATTTGTGTGTACGACAACCTACCACCTTACGAAGCGATGTTATTCATTATGGTATTACATGAAATATATTTAGAATGGTTTGAATTATAATATGTGATACATATGACTTAATAATTAAAAATAAGTTATTGTATATTTTATCTCATTTACTTTTCAGTCCTCCAATTCAACACGAAAAATGTAAAATCATTCACACAGACGTATAACCTACCGTATACATGAATGGTGTAGTTTATTTCCTATCACCAAATTTTATTTATTAAACTATATAAATATATAATGAGTATATATGATATCAAAATCATTATTTCGATTCGTAATATGATGAAATCATGATTAAATTAAAAGGAAAAAAAATAACAATTTAAAACATACTCGAAAAACATGGGGACTAGCACATAAAACAATGACAATAATTAAAGATTATTAAAAAACATTTGATAAGATAATAAAAAAGGATAATATGTTATATTATAAATATTAATATATTTTTTTATAATTTAGTAACTTGTTTTGAAATCACCATATAATAGTTCAAATCAATTGTTCCCAAATAAAAATCCAAAGGTAATGGATTACAACTTAATTTCATTTCATTAAGTCATATTATAATGTTATACACCTAGTTTAATTTATATAGTGTATATACATCCCCTAAAAAAATTAATATTATTAATAATTCATTATTTAATTTATTTTGGGTTTCAATTTTAATTATTTCATCTATGTAGATATGATCTTAAACATTCCAACTAATAATGAAATTTCATTACTAAATTCTTTAACATTGGTTATACTACTTCCTTACTATTGTTAATATTCAATGATTATTTTTATTATTATGTTTTAACTATATATTGATCTATTTATAATTTATTTATATATATTTACATATAATTAAGTCATTTATTAAATTTTAATTCCATTTTATTTGAATTTTAATGTTTTATAACACAATATCATTCTAATTTATATTTGTTATTCATGAGATTCTATTTAACAGAATTATAAAACCCTTTAATAATAAATCCTTTAATTTCTTTATCCTTTTTTTATTCTTGATCCTTTTTAATTTATAATACCATTTTATTATCTTCGGTAATCCATATTTTAAAAAAAATGGTTGAATAAATTAAGCATGATATCTATGTTCATTCAAAAATCCACTTTCATAAAAACCATGTTTTCTAATAAAATTCATTATCCTTTGAAATATTATTTAATAAATTAATTTTTACCAATTTTTTCTTTTTAAAAAATATTTTCAATGTCATATTTTTATCACATTCTGAATATGGTGATTTTCTGTCATTTTTAAAACCAAAAAGTAATATACTTTTTACATTATATAGACTTAACCAACATCATTGATTTGAAGTTTTCATTTCCATAAAATGAACTTATTTTAAAAGAAAATGTATTTTTAAATATTAATTTCAATGAAATGTTTTTTAATTTTTTGTAAATTGAAATGCATATTTTCCTAATGAAAAATTTTAATCGGTCTCTTCTATCACAGAGATGGTGAATTACTGTAACATCCCAGGTAAATGAAGAATAAATAATTTTCATATTTATTAATATTTAGGAATTAAATATTAATTTTATTTTAAAGGGGTTGCTATGTTCGATAGCGTACCCGATACGCAACGATGAGTTTCATTGAAACTTACGTAGCACACAAGTAATAAAATAATATTATTTTAAATGTTAGTTAACGAGTAGCCGTTGTACTGGCGTGAATGGATAGAAATAACTAAAATATGATTAGATATGTTTTTAAATGTTTATACATTTACCCAATAAAAGATAAAGGCTTTAAATACGGAAAGAGTTCAATTTTAGGCATTTATACCCTAATTTTCACGAAAGGTCCACTTATCACCTTTTGACGGAGAACCGTCATTAAATATAGTTTTGATCACTATTATACTTTATTTTGGACCAAATATAACTCTTCTTCAGAATCGGGACATCAAAATTTACTTTGTGTAAATTTTTGGTACCTTTCTGATAAAGTTCATTTTTTATGAATAGTGTAAAATGCTGTATTTTAATTCAAAACCACTTTTTAATAAAAATTATTTGTATGATTAGATTATTATTTTAATTGGTTTTAAAGTGAAATTAGAAAATATTTTTACCATTTTATCTAATGGTGGTCATTGGAATCAATTTCACTTTGAAATTAGACTTAAACTGGTGTCAATCTTTTGATACTTATTGTTTTGTAAAAACACGCTATTTGCTCTGGTAGTGGGAATTAATTATTAAATTAATTAATGTGACTTATATGATTTGAATTTTGTAAAATATACTTCATTTTTTAATTTGTAATATCAAATATAGCTTAGGGTAAATTTTTGGTAATTTTCCGAAAAACTTCAATTTTTGATGAATAGTGAAACCACTAAGTGGTAATCAAGCAAACTGATTTTTCAGTTAAATGGAAGTTTACCACTAATGTGTATTGAATTTTGAAAATATGACATACATGGTTGTCATTAAGAAGTAAAATGTCATTCAATGAGATTAAAATAATTTTTTGGTGAATAGTAACTTATTATGTTTTTAATCGCGATTAGAGGTAATTAGTGTAGTTTAAGGTAAAAATGGTATTATAAGAATGTGAAAACACCATGACACTTGTCCTACACCTATTGGGTGAGTCATGGCCGACCAAGACAAGCCATGGGCCAACTTGGGGACCCCATGGAGCCAGTTTAGTTGGAAAATGACATTAATATATTTTTATTTAATGTTAAAGTGAAAATGACACTAACATAAATTGTTTTACTAAAATAATTTTTGAGTGGGGTTATACAAGTCCAAATTTTGATTATAAATAGTCATTGGAAATATAAATAGATTTCCTACATCATAGTATTTTTTTTATAATTTTTAGACATTAAATAAATTAAATTATATATGACATAATAATGATGCAGCGATGACATCATTATTAGACGATTTAAATAAAATGGAAAGATAATGAAAAATCTAAAACCTACACATGTCCAAATCCAATTGGATGGGTGGATTTCGAACCATTATCAGTTTATCCACGAATTATATCAATGTGGGACCTTTTAGAACCGAAACACATTTTAAAATAAAGTGATATTTCTTTACTTTCCAAAAGTGCCCCTCCTCTCCTCTTATAAAAGGCCCCCACCAATACCACCTTACACACACTCCTAAAGCCTTTGGCTCGGCCAACTCCTACCCATTTACTCTCTCCACATCCCTCTCCTCATCCTAGAGGATTCCCTTTGGGCATAATCCTTTCAAAGGAAGCCTTTAGGCTCAAATCAAAAGGAATTACACTTTTAAAGGACGTTAAAGAACAATCGAGTCAAGTCGGACCCGAGGTAAGGGACTTCGTCTCAATCTCCTTTCATTGAGGCATATTTCGTTTTATACACAACTTTCTTCTATACGGTGTATAAACTCCTTTGACTTTTACTTTTATACAAAAGAAATCTTTTTCTACAAAGCGTTTTACTAAACGACAAAAAGGAATGTTTTTTTAACGTACGCGGTGACAACGACCTTTTTTCGCCGCCGCGAGTATTATATGATCTTTGGCTTTCTCAACAAGCCGTAATGTTTTTAGAATAAAATAAATACCATATACTCTTTTATGTATTTTGGTATTGAAAATGGTTTTGAAAAAGGATTCTATTATGTCAATATATTTATGATATATTGTGATTGAAATGTAGAAATGTTATCATTCCTTTATATTGGTTTTATGTTTTATGATTTTATATTGGTACTTGGACATTCTAACGGGTGGTTACGTTATAAACCATATGACGGGTGGTGCTGTGAATACCAGGACGGGTGGTTACGTTATAACCTCCAATGCATTGGGTATGGAAGTTGGCCATATGGCTATTCCATTAAGTATGTATGGAAATTGGCCGTATGGCTATTCCATTAAGTGATATGGGTGGAAGTCGACCGTATGGTTATTCCACTTAAGTATGTTTATGTCCCAAGTTACTTTTATATATGTCATGTGTTCTTTTTATGGATTTTATGGTAATCCTTTGGTTACAAAAAGGTATGTAATGATACTTTAATCAGTAAAGAGTTTTTACTAATTCATAAAGGTGAAGGTATTACTTTGATAGAGTATATATGGTTTATTTGATGTTTGAAAAACTAATAGTTTTCATTCTTTCTGTATCCCTTACTGAGCTTTTTATGCTCACCCAAAGTTTTTTGAAATGTTTTTCACAGGACTTAAAGTGGAATAAGGTCAAGGATGGGATCAAGGTAATTTCATTCTATCTAAAACATGGAATCTAGACATCTTTCTTTTTAAGAGTTTTTATTTTATGGAGACTTAGTAGAAGTGTATACTTTGTAATCTTTTAAGATGTAATAGTTATGTTCTAATTCTCTAAAACTCTAAACCTGAAAAGATCCTCAACGTGAATTATTCATTTAATTCAATATTAAGTAAGGTTTAAGGCTGGGGCCTTATAGTTGGTATCAGAGGTCGGTTTAGACAACTTTATGAGTTAGAAAAGTGTTAAATTATAATATGATTGAAATGATATAGCATTTACGAATTACCATGTTTCTTCCCCTAAGATATTTTGGTGTTCAGAATGGTTTTCCGCAGAGGAAACAAAGCAGCTATGTTCGGATGACATCAGGAGGAAGACAACCTTCCAAATCAGCAACCTGAGATGGTCGGAATCGGAACTGAACAGTTTTTTGCAGTGATGGCACAGTTGACTTAGGCTATAAATGGTGGTGGTATCCATGCACGAGATCAGCCAGATCAACCGCAGAGGAACATGTCAGTGGTGGAACATTTCATGAGGCAACATCCCTCATCATTCAGAGGATCATCTGCCCCTGTGCAAGCTGAAGGGTGGATTAAAGAACTGGAGAAGATTTTTGATGTCATGGGGTGTTCAGAACATCAAAAGGTTAGTCTTGCTGTTTACCATTTTGAAGGTGAAGCTGATCAGTGGTGGTCGATGGTGAAAAATATAAGGGATAGTGATGAGATTGAGGATCTTCACTGGGACGAATTCAATGGTATGTTTCTTGAGAAATATTTTCCTAAGGTGGTTCGTCTTAGGATGGAAAAGCAGTTCCTAGAATTGAGGCAGGAGGATGATTCAGTGGCTGCTTATGAAGAAAAGTTCACTCGATTGGCAAGGTATGCTCCAAACTTCATACGAGAACTTGATAGTAAAATAAACCGTTTTTACTCAGGGTTAAAGCCAATGTATCGAAGGGATTTAGCTTCTTGTGAGTTCAAAAGTTATGAAAAACTTGTTCAATGTGCGGAGAAGGTGGAAATGGAGTTTGCCGATGATCAGGTGTTCTATGACAAACAACAAAATAAGAGGTCTAGTTGGCAGGCAAAGGGGAAGAATTCATCAAAGAAGCAAGGAGGTAAGAAAACCAAATATCCATCCAATGAGAAGTGTGGTAAAATGCATCCTGGAGAATGTTTATCCAAGTCTGGTAAGTGCTTTCGGTGTGGTAAGTCTGGTCATATTGCTCGTAACTGTAAGGAAGATGATCAAGAAAGAAATGAAAAGCCATTGGTAATATGTTTTAAGTGTAATGAAATGGGTCATTATGCAAACGAGTGTCCAACAAAGAACTCAACTGGGGGAATGCAGCCAGAATACAAGCAGAAAGGGGTGGTGAAATCCTTTGAAACAACTTCAGCAGATGTTGGGCCATCTAATGAAGTGGTATCAGCTTCAGGGAGCTGAGTATTTTTCGAAGATTGACTTGAGGTCGGGGTACCATCAGTTGAAAGTAAAATAAGCAGACGTTCCGAAGACTGCGTTCCGTACTAGATATGGCCATTATTAATTTGTAGTTATGACTTTGGGGTTAACCAATGCACCTGCTATATTCATGGACATTTTGAATAAAATTTTCCATGAGTTCTTGGATAATTTTGTGTTTTCAGGTTTGGGAAGAGGTTATGTGTGCCTTGTGATTCACAGTTGAAGAATGAGTTGTTATGTGAGGCTCATAGTTCCCCGTTTTCAGTTCATCCTGAATGTACTAAGATGTACAGAGATCTGCGGGAGTATTACTGATGGGATGGAATGAAAAGAGACATTGCTAATTTTACTGTGAAGTGTTTGACATGTCAACAGGTTAATGCAGAGCGGCAATTACCGAAAGGGATACTTCAACCTTTAACAGTGCCAGAGTGGAAATGGGAAAACATATCCATGGACTTTGTTGTGGGATTACCGAGGACATCTCGAGGTAATAATGAAATCTAGGTTATTGTTGATCGCTTGACCAAATCTGCTCATTTCCTTTCTATACGAGATACTTTCTCTCTTGATCAACTTTCTCGTTTGTATCTTAATGAAATAGTCAGGTTACATGGAGTTCCTCTCTCCATTGTATCTGATAGTGATCCTAGGTTCATATCTAACTTTTGGAAAGTCTTTCAAAAGACGTTGGGTACGGAATTAAATTTTAGTACAGCTTTTCATCCTCAATCAGATGGGCAGTCAGAACGAACGATCCAGACATTGGAGGATATGCTATGAGCTTGTTCTATAGATTTTCAGGGAAGTTGGGACCAACATCTTTCTTTGGTTGAGTTTTCTTATAATAACAGTTTTCATTCCAGTATACAGATGGCACCATTTTAGGCATTATATGGGAAGCGGTGTCGAACTCCAGCTTTCTGTGATGAAGTTGGTGAAAGGAAGTTGATGGGACGAGAATTGGTAGAAGATATGGCAGAAAAAGTTCAGTTGATTCAGAAGCACATGAGAATAGCTCAGAGCAGGCAGAAGAGTTATGCGGATAACCGGAGGAAGGATCTATCTTTTGAGGAAGGTTATCATGCATTTCTCAAGGTTTCTCCTTGGAAAAGTGTGATGAGATTTGGTAAGAAAGGAAAGTTGTGTCCATGTTTGGTTGGACCATACGAAATTCTGGAAAGAGTTGGATCAGTTGCATACCGAGTGGATTTACCTCCGAGTTTATCTCAGGTACACAATGTTTTACATGTTTCGATGTTGAGAAAGTATATGCCAGATCCATCTCATGTTTTGAGTCCAGAGGTAGTTTAGCTGGAAGAGAACCTATCTTATGAGGAACAACCGGTCCAGATTATTGACCACAGGGAGCAAGTGTTACAGAATAAGGTGATTCATCAGGTAAAGGTTTTGTGAAAAAACCATGTGATTGAAGAGGCAACGTGGGAATCTGAAAATGCTATGAGGGATAAATACCCCCCATTATTTTGATAAGTGAATAAAATTGCGAGGACGCAATTCCCAAAAGGGGGAAGGATGTAACAACCCAGGTAAATAAAGAATAAAGAATTTTCATATTTATTAATATTTACGAATTAAATATTAATTTTATTTTATAGGGGTTGCTATGTTCTATAGCGTACCCGATACGCAACGATGAGTATCTTTGAAACTTACGTAGCACACAAGTAATAAAATAATATTATTTTAAATGTTAGTTAACGAGTAGTCGTTGTACTGGAGGGAATGGATAGAAATAACTAAAATATGATTTGATATGTTTTTAATTGTTTTTACATGTACCCAATAAAAGATAAAGGCTTAAAATACGGAAAGAGTTCAATTTTTGGCATTTATACCCTAATTTTCACGAAAGGTCCACTTATCACCTTTTGACGGAGAACCGTCATTAAATATAGTTTTGATCACTCTTATACTTTATTTTGGAACAAATATAACTCTTCTTTAGAATCGGGACATCAAAATTTACTTTGTGTAAATTTTTGGTACCTTTCTGATAAAGTTCATTGTTTTATGAATAGTGTAAAATGTTTTATTTTAATTCAAAACCTCTTTTTAATCTAAATTATTTATATGATTAGATTATTATTTTAATTCGTTTTAAATTGAAATTAGAAAATATTTTTACCATTTTATCCAATGGTGGTCATTGGAATCAATTTCACTTTGAAATTAGACTTAAACTGGTGTCAAGCTTTTGATACTTATTGTTTTGTAAAAACACGCTATTTTCTCTGGCAGCGGGAATTAATTATTAAATTAATTAATGTGACTTATATGATTTGAATTTTTTAAAAAAGACTTCATTTTTGAATTCATAATATCAAATATAGCTTAGGGTGAATTTTTGGTAATTTTCTGAAAAACTTCAATTTTTGATGAATAGTGAAACCACTAAGTGGTAATCAAGCAAACTGATTTTTCAGTTAAATGAAAGATTACCACTAATGTGTATTGAATTTTGAAAATCCGACATACATGGTTGTCATTAAGAAGTAAAATGTGGTTCAATGAGATTAAAATAATTTTTTGGTGAATAGTAACTTATTATGTTTTTAATCGCGATTAGAGGTAATTAGTGTTGTTTAAGGTAAAAATGGTATTATAAGAATGTGAAAACACCATGACACTTGTCCTACACCTATTGGGTGAGTCATGGCCGACCAGGAAAAGCCATGGGCCAACTTGGGGACCCCATGGAGCCACTTTAGTTGGAAAATGACATTAATATATTTTTATTTAATGTAAAAGGGAAAATGACACTAACATAAATTGTTTTACTAAAATAATTTTTGAGTGGGGTTATACAAGTCCAAATTTTGATTATAAATATTCATTAGAAAGATAAAACGATTTCCTACATCATAGTAGTTTTTTTATAATTTTTAGACATTAAATAAATTAAATTATATATGACATAATTATGATGCAGTGATGACATCATTATTAGACGATTTAAATAAAATGGAAAGATAATGAAAAATCTAAAACCTAAACATGTCCAAAACCAATTGGATGGGTTTATTTAGAACCCTTATCACCTTATCCACGAATTATATCAATGTGGTACCTTTTAAAACCGAAACACATTTTAAAATAAAGTAATATTTCTTTACTTTCCAAAAGTGCCCCTCCTCTCCTCTTATAAAAGGCCCCCACCTCTACCACCTTACACACACTCCTCAAGCCTTTGGCTCGGCCAAACCCTGACCATTTACCCTCTCCACATCCCTCTCCTCATCCTAGAGGATTCCCTTTGGGCATAATCCTTTCAATGGAAGCCTTTAGGCTCAAATCAAAAGGAGTTACACTTTTAAAGGACGTTAAAGAACGATCGAGTCAAGTCGGACCCGAGGTAAGGGACTTCGTCTCAATCTCCTTTCATTGAGGCATATTTTGTTTTATACACAACTTTATTTTATACGGTGTATAAACTCCTTTGAATTTTACTTTTATACAAAAGGAATCTTTTTCTACGAAGCGTTTTACTAAACGACAAAAAAGAATGTTTTTTTTAACGTACGCGGTGACAACGACCTTTTTCCGCCGCCGCGAGTATTATTTGATCTTTGGATTTCTCAACAAGCCATAATGTTTTTAGAATAAAATAAACACCATATACTCTTTTATGTATTTTGGTATTGAAAATGGTTTTGAAAAAGGATTCTATTATGTCAATATATTTATGATATATTGTGATTGAAATGTGGAAATGTTATCATTCCTTTATATTGGTTTTATGTTTTATGATTTTATATTGGTACTTGGACATTCTAACGGGTGGTTACGTTATAAACCATATAAAGGGTGGTGCCGTGAATACCAGGACGGGTGGTTACGTTATAACCTCCAATGCATTGGGTATGGAAGTCGGCCGTATGGCTATTCCATTAAGTATGTATGGAAATTGGCCGTATGGCTATTCCATTAAGTGATATGTGTGGAAGTCGACCGTATGGTCATTCCACATAAGTATGTTTATGTCCCAAGTTACCTTTATATATGTTATTTGTTCTTTTTATGGATTTTATGGTAATCCTTTGGTTACAAAAAGGTAAGTAATGATACTTTAATCAGTAAAGAGTTTTTACTACATCATGAAGGTGAAGGTATTACTTTGATAGAGTATATATGATTTATTTGATGTTTGAAAAACTAATAGTTTTCATTCTTTCTGTATCCCTTACTGAGCTTTTTATGCTCACCCCAAGTTTTTCGAAATGTTTTTCACAGGACTTAAAGTGGAATAAGGTCAAGGATGGGATCAAGGGAATTTCATGCTATCTAAAACATGGAATCTAGACATCTTTCTTTTTAAGAGTTTTTATTTTATGGAGACTTAGTAGAAGTGTCTACTTTGTAATCTTTAAAGATTTAATAGTTATGTTCTAATTCTCTAAAACTCTAAACCTGAAAAGATCCTCAATGTGAATTATTCATTTAATTCAATATTAAGTAAGGTTTAAGGCTGGGGCCTTATAGTTGGTATCAGAGGTCGGTTTAGACAACTTTAGGAGTTAGAAAAGTGTTAAATTATAATATTATTGAAATGATATAGCATTTACGAATTACCATGTTGCTTCCCCTAAGATATTTTGGTGTTCAGAATGGTTTTCCGTAGAGGAAACAAAGCAGCTATGTTGGGATGACATCAGGAGGAAGACAACCTTCCAAATCAGCAACCTGAGATGGTCGGAATCGGAACTGAACAGTTTGTTGCAGTGATGGCACAGTTGACTTAAGCTATAAATGGTGGTGGTATTCATGCACGAGATCAGCCAGATCAACCGCAGAGGAACATGTCAGTGGTGGAACATTTCATGAGGCAACATCCCTCATCATTCAGAGGATCATCTGACCCTGTGCAAGCTGAAGGGTGGATTAAAGAACTGGAGAAGATTTTTGATGTCATGGGGTGTTCAGAACATCAAAAGGTTAGTCTTGCTGTTTACCGTTTTGAAGGTGAAGCTGATCAGTGGTGGTCGATGGTGAAAAATATAAGGGATAGTGATGAGATTGAGGATCTTCACTGGGACGAATTCAAAGGTATGTTTCTTGAGAAATATTTTCCTAAGGTGGTTCGTCTTAGGATGGAAAAGCAGTTCCTAGAATTGAGGCAGGAGGATGATTCAGTGGCTGCTTATGAAGAAAAGTTCACTCGATTGGCAAGGTATGCTCCAAACTTCATACGAGATCTTGATAGTAAAATAAACCGTTTTTACTCAAGGTTAAAGCCAATGTATCGAAGGGATTTAGCTTCTCGTGAGTTCAAAAGTTATGAAAAACTTGTTCGATGTGCGGAGAAGGTGGAAATGGAGTTTGCCGATGATCAGGTGTTCTATGACAAACAACAAAATAAGAGGTCTAGTTGGCAGGCAAAGGGGAAGAATTCATCAAAGAAGCAAGGAGGTAAGAAAACCAAATATCCATCCTATGAGAAGTGTGGTAAAATGCATCTTGGAAAATGTTTATCCAAGTCTGGTAAGTGCTTTCGGTGTGGTAAGTCTGGTCATATTGCTCGTAACTGTAAGGAAGATGATCAAGAAAGAAATGAAAAGCCAATGGTAATATTTTTTAAGTGTAATGAAATGGGTCATTATGCAAACGAGTGTCCAATGAAGAACTCAACTGGGGGAATGTAGCCAGAATACAAGAAGAAAGGGGTGGTGAAATCCTTTGAAACAACTTCAGTAGATGTTGGGCCATCGAATGAAGTGGTATCAGCTTTAGGGAGATGAGTATTTTTCGAAGATTGACTTGAGGTCGGGGTACCATCAGTTGAAAGTAAAAGAAGCAGACGTTCCGAAGACTGCGTTCCGTACTAGATATGGCCATTATTAATTTGTAGTTATGCCTTTGGGGTTAACCAATGCACCCCCTATATTCATGGACATTATGAATAAAATTTTCCATGAGTTCTTGGATAATTTTGTGTTTTCAGGTTTGGGAAGAGGTTATGTGTGCCTTGTGATTCACAGTTGAAGAATGAGTTGTTATGTGAGGCTCATAGTTCCCCGTTTTCAGTTCATCCTGACAGTACTAAGATGTACAGAGATCTGCGGGAGTATTACTGGTGGGATGGAATGAAAAGAGACATTGCTAATTTTACTGTGAAGTGTTTGACATGTCAACAGGTTAATGCAGAGCGGCAATTACCGAAAGGGATACTTCAACCTTTAACAGTGCCAGAGTGGAAATGGGAAAACATATCCATGGACTTTGTTGTTGGATTACCGAGGACATCTCGAGGTAATAATGAAATCTAGGTTATTGTTGATCGCTTGACCAAATCTGCTCATTTCCTTTCTATAAGAGATACTTTCTCTCTTGATCAACTTTCTCGTTTGTATCTTAATGAAATAGTCAGGTTACATGGAGTTCCTCTCTCCATTATATCTGATCGTGATCCCAGGTTCATATCTAACTTTTGGAAAGTCTTTCAAAAGACGTTGGGTACTGAATTAAATTTTAGTACAGCTTTTCATCCTCAATCAGATGGGCAGTCAGAACGAACGATCCAGACATTAGAGGATATGCTATGAGCTTGTTCTATGGATTGTCAGGGAAGTTGGGACCAACATCTTTCTTTGGTTGAGTTTTCTTATAATAACAGTTTTCATTCCAGTATACAGATGGCACCATTTTAGGCATTATATGGGAAGTGGTGTCGAACTCCATATTTCTGGGATGAAGTTGGTGAAAGGAAGTTGATGGGACGAGAATTGGTAGAAGAGATGGCAGAAAAAGTTCAGTTGATTCAGAAGCACATGAGAATAGCTCAGAGCAGGCAGAAGAGTTATGCGGATAACCGGAGGAAGGATCTATCTTTTGAGGTAGGTTATCATGCTTTTATCAAGGTTTCTCCTTGGAAAAGTGTGATGAGATTTGGTAAGAAAGGAAAGTTGTGTCCATTGTTGGTTGGACCATACGAAATTCTGGAAAGAGTTGGATCAGTTGCATACCGAGTGGCTTTACCTCCAAGTTTATCTCAGGTACACAATGTTTTTCATGTTTCGATGTTGAGAAAGTATATGCCAGATCCATCTCATGTTTTGAGTCCAGAGGTAGTTTAGCTGGAAGAGAACCTATCTTATGAGGAACAACCGGTCCAGATTATTGACCACAGGGAGCAAGTGTTATAGAATAAGGTGATTCATCAGGTAAAGGTTTTGTGGAAAAACCATGTGATTGAAGAGGCAACGTGGGAATCTGAAAATGCTATGAGGGATAAATACCCCCACTTATTTTGATAAGTGAATAAAATTGCGAGGACGCAATTCCCAAAAGGGGGAAGGATGTAACATCCCAGGTAAATAAAGAATAAAGAATTTTCATATTTATTAATATTTACGAATTAAATATTAATTTTATTTTAAAGGGGTTGCTATGTTCTATAGCGTACCCGATACGCAACGATGAGTATCTTTGAAACTTACGTAGCATACAAGTAATAAAATAATATTATTTTAAATGTTAGTTAACGAGTAGTCGTTGTACTGGCGGGAATGGATAGAAATAACTAAAATATGATTAGATATGTTTTTAAATGTTTTTACATTTACCCAATAAAAGATAAAGGCTTAAAATACGGAAAGAGTTCAATTTTAGGCATTTATACCCTAATTTTCACGAAAGGTCCACTTATCACCTTTTGACGGAGAACCGTCATTAAATATAGTTTTTATCACTCTTATACTTTATTTTGGACCAAATATAACTCTTCTTTAGAATTGGGACATCAAAATTTACTTTGTGTAAATTTTTGGTACCTTTCTGATAAAGTTCATTTTTTTATGAATAGTGTAAAATGTTTTATTTTAATTCAAACCTTCTTTTTAATCTAAATTATTTATATGATTAGATTATTATTTTAATTTGTTTTAAATTGAAATTAGAAAATATTTTTACCATTTTATCCAATGGTGGTCATTGGAATCAATTTCACTTTGAAATTAGACTTAAACTGGTGTCAAGCTTTTGATACTTATTGTTTTGTAAAAACACGCTATTTTCTCTGGCAGCGGGAATTAATTATTAAATTAATTAATGTGACTTATATGATTTGAATATTTTAAAATAGACTTCATTTTTGAATTCGGAATATCAAATATAGCTTAGGGTGAATTTTTGGTAATTTTCTGAAAAACTTCAATTTTTGATTAATAGTGAAACCACTAAGTGGTAATCAAGCAAACTGATTTTTCAGTTAAATGAAAGATTACCACTAATGTGTATTGAATTTTGAAAATCCGACATACATGGTTTTCATTATGAAGTAAAATTTGGTTCAATGAGATTAAAATAATTTTTTGGTGAATAGTAACTTATTATGTTTTTAATCGCGGTTAGAGGTAATTAGTGTTGTTTAAGGTAAAAATGGTATTATAAGAATGTGAAAACACCATGACACATGTCCTACACCTATTGGGTGAGTCATGGCAGACCAAGAAAACCCATGGGCCAACTTGGGGACCCCATGGAGCCACTTTAGTTGGAAAATGACATTAATATATTTTTATTTAATGTTAAAGGGAAAATGACACTAACATAAATTGTTTTACTAAAATAATTTTTGAGTGGGGTTATACAAGTCCAAATTTTGATTATAAATAGTCATTGGAAAGATAAAACGATTTCCTACATCATAGTATTTTTTTTTATAATTTTTAGACATTAAATAAATTAAATTATATATGACATAATTATGATGCAGTGATGACATCATTATTAGACGATTTAAATAAAATGGAAAGATAATGAAAAATATAAAACCTACACATGTCCAAAACCAATTGGATGGGTTTATTTCGAACCCTTATCACCTTATCCACGAATTATATCAATGTGGTACCTTTTAAAACCGAAACACATTTTAAAATAAAGTAATATTTCTTTACTTTCCAAAAGTGCCCCTCCTCTCCTCTTATAAAAGGCCCCCACCTCTACCACCTTACACACACTCCTCAAGCCTTTGGCTCGGCCAACCCCTGCCCATTTACCCTCTCCACATCCCTCTCCTCATCCTAGAGGATTCCCCTTGGGCATAATCCTTTCAAAGGAAGCCTTTAGGCTCAAATCAAAAGGAGTTACACTTTTAAAGGACGTTAAAGAACGATCGAGTCAAGTCGGACCCGAGGTAAGGGACTTCGTCTCAATCTCATTTCATTGAGGCATATTTTGTTTTATACAAAACTTTCTTTTATACGGTGTATAAAATCCTTTGAATTTTACTTTTATTCAAAAGGAATCTTTTTCTACGAAGCGTTTTACTAAACGACAAAAAAGAATGTTTTTTTTAACATACGCGGTGACAACGACCTTTTTCCGCCGCAGCGAGTATTATTTGATCTTTGGCTTTCTCAAAAAGCCATAATGTTTTTATAATAAAATAAATACCATATACTCTTTTATGTATTTTGGTATTGAAAATGGTTTTGAAAAAGGATTCTATTATGTCAATATATTTATGATATATTGTGATTGAAATGTGGAAATGTTATCATTCCTTTATATTGGTTTTATGTTTTATGATTTTATATTGGTACTTGGACATTCTAACTGGTGGTTACGTTATAAACCATATGACGGGTGGTGCCGTGAATACCAGGACGGGTGGTTACGTTATAACCTCCAATGCATTGGGTATGGAAGTCGGCCGTATGGCTATTCCATTAAGTATGTATGGAAATTGGCCGTATGGCTATTCCATTAAGTGATATGTGTGGAAGTCGACCGTATGGTCATTCCACTTAAGTATGTTTATGTCCCAAGTTACCTTTATATATGTTATTTGTTCTTTTTATGGATTTTATGGTAATCCTTTGGTTACAAAAAGGTAAGTAATGATACTTTAATCAGTAAAGAGTTTTTACTACTTCATAAAGGTGAAGGTATTACTTTGACAGAGTATATATGATTTATTTGATGTTTGAAAAACAAATAGTTTTCATTCTTTCTGTATCCCTTACTGAGCTTTTTATGCTCACCCCAAGTTTTTCGAAATGTTTTTCACAGGACTTAAAGTGGAATAAGGTCAAGGATGGGATCAAGGGAATTTCATGCTATCTAAAACATGGAATCTAGACATCTTTCTTCTTAAGAGTTTTTATTTTATGGAGACTTAGTAGAAGTGTCTACTTTGTACTCTTTTAAAATGTAATAGTTATGTTCTAATTCTCTAAAACTCTAAACCTGAAAAGATCCTCAATGTGAATTATTCATTTAATTCAATATTAAGTAAGGTTTAAGGCTGGGGCCTTATAGTTGGTATCAGAGGTCGGTTTAGACAACTTTAGGAGTTAGAAAAGTGTTAAATTATAATATGATTGAAATGATATAGCATTTACGAATTACCATGTTGCTTCCCCTAAGATATTTTGGTGTTCAGAATGGTTTTCCGTAGAGGAAACAAAGCAGCTATGTTGGGATGACATCAGGAGGAAGACAACCTTCCAAATCAGCAACCTGAGATGGTCGGAATCGGAACTGAACAGTTTGTTGCAGTGATGGCACAGTTGACTTAGGCTATAAATGGTGGTGGTATCCAGGCACGAGATCAGCCAGATCAACCCCAGAGGAACATGTCAGTGGTGGAACATTTCATGAGGCAACATCCCTCATCATTCAGAGGATCATCTGACCCTGTGCAAGCTGAAGGGTGGATTAAAGAACTGGAGAAGATTTTTGATGTCATGGGGTGTTCAGAACATCAAAAGGTTAGTCTTGTTGTTTACCGTTTTGAAGGTGAAGCTGATCAGTGGTGGTCGATGGTGAAAAATATAATGGATAGTGATGAGATTGAGGATCTTCACTGGGACGAATTCAAAGGTATGTTTCTTGAGAAATATTTTCCTAAGGTGGTTCGTCTTAGGATGGAAAAGCAGTTCCTAGAATTGAGGCAGGAGGATGATTCAGTGGCTGCTTATGAAGAAAAGTTAACTCGATTGGCAAGGTATGCTCCAAACTTCATACGAGATCTTGATAGTAAAATAAACCGTTTTTACTCAGGGTTAAAGCCAATGTATCGAAGGGATTTAGCTTCTCGTGAGTTCAAAAGTTATGAAAAACTTGTTCGATGTGCGGAGAAGGTGGAAATGGAGTTTGCCGATGATCAGGTGTTCTATGACAAACAACAAAATAAGAGGTCTAGTTGGCAGGCAAAGGGGAAGAATTCATCAAAGAAGCAAGGAGGTAAGAAAACCAAATATCCATCCTATGAGAAGTGTGGTAAAATGCATCCTGTAGAATGTTTATCCAAGTCTGGTAAGTGCTTTCGGTGTGGTAAGTCTGGTCATATTGCTCGTAACTGTAAGGAAGATGATCAAGAAAGAAATGAAAAGCCAATGGTAATATGTTTTAAGTGTAATGAAATGGGTCATTATGCAAACGAGTGTCCAACGAAGAACTCAACTGGGGGAATGCAGCCAGAATACAAGCAGAAAGGGGTGGTGAAATCCTTTGAAACAACTTCAGCAGATGTTGGGCCATCGAATGAAGTGGTATCAGCTTCAGGGAGCTGAGTATTTTTCGAAGATTGACTTGAGGTCGGGGTACCATCAGTTGAAAGTAAAAGAAGCAGACGTTCCGAAGACTGCGTTCCGTACTAGATATGGCCATTATTAATTTGTAGTTATGCATTTGGGGTTAACCAATGCACCTGCTATATTCATGGACATTATGAATAAAATTTTCCATGAGTTCTTGGATAATTTTGTGTTTTCAGGTTTGGGAAGAGGTTATGTGTGCCTTGTGATTCACAGTTGAAGAATGAGTTGTTATGTGAGGCTCATAGTTCCCCGTTTTCAGTTCATCCTGATAGTACTAAGATGTACAGAGATCTGCGGGAGTATTACTGGTGGGATGGAATGAAAAGAGACATTGCTAATTTTACTGTGAAGTGTTTGACATGTCAACAGGTTAATGCAGAGCGGCAATTACCGAAAGGGATACTTCAACCTTTAACAGTGCCAGAGTGGAAATGGGAAAACATATCCATGGACTTTGTTGTGGGATTACCGAGGACATCTCGAGGTAATAATGAAATCTAGGTTATTGTTGATCGCTTGACCAAATCTGCTCATTTCCTTTCTATACGAGATACATTCTCTCTTGATCAACATTCTCGTTTGTATCTTAATGAAATAGTCAGGTTACATGGAGTTCCTCTCTCCATTGTATCTGATCGTGATCCCAGGTTCATATCTAACTTTTGGAAAGTCTTTCAAAAGACGTTGGGTACTGAATTAAATTTTAGTACAGATTTTCATCCTCAATCAGATGGGCAGTCAGAACGAACGATCCAGACATTGGAGGATATGCTATGAGCTTGTTCTGTGGATTGTCAGGGAAGTTGGGACCAACATCTTTCTTTGGTTGAGTTTTCTTATAATAACAGTTTTCATTCCAGTATACAGATGGAACCATTTTAGGCATTATATGGGAAGCGGTGTCGAACTCCAGCTTTCTGGGATGAAGTTGGTGAAAGGAAGTTGATGGGACGAGAATTGGTAGAAGAGATGGCAGAAAAAGTTCAGTTTATTCAGAAGCACATGAGAATAGCTCAGAGCAGGCAGAAGAGTTATGAGGATAACCGGAGGAAGGATCTATCTTTCGAGGTAGGTTATCATGCTTTTCACAAGGTTTCTCCTTGGAAAAGTGTGATGAGATTTGGTAAGAAAGGAAAGTTGTGTCCATTGTTGGTTGGACCATACGAAATTCTGGAAAGAGTTGGATCAGTTGCATACCGAGTGGCTTTACCTCCGAGTTTATCTCAGGTACACAATGTTTTTCATGTTTCGATGTTGAGAAAGTATATGCCAGATCCATCTCATGTTTTGAGTCCAGAGGTAGTTCAGCTGGAAGAGAACCTATCTTATGAGGAACAACCGGTCCAGATTATTGACCACAGGGAGCAAGTGTTACAGAATAAGGTGATTCATCAGGTAAAGGTTTTGTGGAAAAACCATGTGATTGAAGAGGCAACGTGGGAATCTGAAAATGCTATGAGGGATAAATACCCCCACTTATTTTGATAAGTGAATAAAATTGCGAGGACGCAATTCCCAAAAGGGGGAAGGATGTAACATCCCAGGTAAATAAAGAATAAAGAATTTTCATATTTATTAATATTTACGAATTAAATATTAATTTTATTTTAAAGGGGTTGCTATGTTCTATAGCGTACCCGATACGCAACGATGAGTATCTTTGAAACTTACGTAGCACACAAGTAATAAAATAATATTATTTTAAAGGTTAGTTAACGAGTAGTCGTTGTACTGGCAGGAATGGATAGAAATAACTAAAATATGATTAGATATGTTTTTAAATGTTTTTGCATTTACCCAATAAAAGATAAAGGATTAAAATACGGAAAGAGTTCAATTTTAGGCATTTATACCCTAATTTTCACGAAAGGTCCACTTATCACCTTTTGATGGAGAATCGTCATTAAATATAGTTTTGATCACTCTTATACTTTATTTTGGACCAAATATAACTCTTCTTTAGAATCGGGACATCAAAATTAACTTTGTGTAAATTTTTGGTACCTTTCTGATAAAGTTCATTTTTTTATGAATAGTGTAAAATGTTTTATTTTAATTCAAAACCACTTTTTAATCTAAATTATTTATATGATTAGATTATTATTTTAATTTGTTTTAAATTGAAATTAGAAAATATTTTTACCATTTTATCCAATGGTGGTCATTGGAATCAATTTCACTTTGAAATTAGACTTAAACTGGTGTCAAGCTTTTGATACTTATTGTTTTGTAAAAACACGCTATTTGCTCTGGCAGCGGGAATTAATTATTAAATTAATTAATGTGACTTATATGATTTGAATTTTTTAAAATAGACTTCATTTTTGAATTCGGAATATCAAATATAGCTTAGGGTGAATTTTTGGTAATTTTCTGAAAAACTTCAATTTTTGATGAATAGTGAAACCACTAAGTGGTAATCAAGCAAACTGATTTTTCAGTTAAATGAAAGATTACCACTAATGTGTATTGAATTTTGAAAATCCGACATACATGGTTGTCATTAAGAAGTAAAATGTTGTTCAATGAGATTAAAATAATTTTTTGGTGAATAGTAACTTATTATGTTTTTAATCGCGATTAGAGGTAATTAGTGTTGTTTAAGGTAAAAATGGTATTATAAGAATGTGAAAACACCATGACACTTGTCCTACACCTATTGGGTGAGTCATGGCCGACCAAGAAAAGCCATGGGCCAACTTGGGGACCCCATGGAGCCACTTTAGTTGGAAAATGACATTAATATATTTTTATTTAATGTTAAAGGGAAAATGACACTAACATAAATTGTTTTACTAAAATAATTTTTGAGTGGGGTTATACAAGTCCAAATTTTGATTATAAATAGTCATTGGAAAGATAAAACGATTTCCTACATCATAGTATTTTTTTATAATTTTTATACATTAAATAAATTAAATTATATATGACATAATTATGATGCAGTGATGACATCATTATTAGACGTTTTAAATAAAATGGAAAGATAATGAAAAATCTAAAACCTACACATGTCCAAAACCAATTGGATGGGTGTATTTCGAACCCTTATCACCTTATCCACGAATTATATCAATGTGGTACCTTTTAAAACCGAAACACATTTTAAAATAAAGTAATATTTCTTTACTTTCCAAAAGTGCCCCTCCTCTCCTCTTATAAAAGGCCCCCACCTCTACCACCTTACACACACTCCTCAAGCCTTTGGCTCGGCCAACCCCTGCCCATTTACCCTCTCCACATCCCTCTCCTCATCCTAGAGGATTCCCCTTGGGCATAATCCTTTCAAAGGAAGCCTTTAGGCTCAAATCAAAAGGAGTTACACTTTTAAAGGACGTTAAAGAACGATCGAGTCAAGTCGGACCCGAGGTAAGGGACTTCGTCTCAATCTCCTTTCATTGAGGCATATTTTGTTTTATACACAACTTTCTTTTATACGGTGTATAAACTCCTTTGACTTTTAATTTTATACAAAAGGAATCTTTTTCTACGAAGCATTTTACTAAACGACAAAAAAGAATGTTTTTTTTAACGTACGCGGTGACAACGACCTTTTTCCGCCGCCGCGAGTATTATTTGATATTTGGCTTTCTCAACAAGCCATAATTTTTTTAGAATAAAATAAATACCATATACTCTTTTATGTATTTTGGTATTGAAAATGGTTTTGAAAAAGGATTCTATTATGTCAATATATTTATGATATATTGTGATTGAAATGTGGAAATGATATCATTCCTTTATATTGGTTTTATGTTTTATGATTTTATATTGGTACTTGGACATTCTAACGGGTGGTTACGTTATAAACCATATGACGGGTGGTGCCGTGAATACCAGGACGGGAGGTTACGTTATAACCTCCAATGCATTGGGTATGGAAGTCGGCTGTATGGCTATTCCATTAAGTATGTATGGAAATTGGCCGTATGGCTATTCCATTAAGTGATATGTGTGGAAGTCGACCATATGGTCATTCCACTTAAGTATGTTTATGTCCCAAGTTACCTTTATATATGTTATTTGTTCTTTTTATGGATTTTATGGTAATCCTTTGGTTACAAAAAGGTAAGTAATGATACTTTAATCAGTAAAGCGTTTTTACTACTTCATGAAGGTGAAGGTATTACTTTGATAGAGTATATATGATTTATTTGATGATTGAAAAACTAATAGTTTTCATTCTTTCTGTATCCCTTACTGAGCTTTTTATGCTCACCCCAAGTTTTTAGAAATGTTTTTCACAGGACTTAAAGTGGAATAAGGTCAAGGATGGGATCAAGGGAATTTCATGCTATCTAAAACATGGAATCTAGACATCTTTCTTTTTAAGAGTTTTTATTTTATGGAGACTTAGTATAAGTGTCTACTTTGTAATCTTTTAAGATGTAATAGTTATGTTCTAATTCTCTAAAACTCTAAACCTGAAAAGATCCTCAATGTGAATTATTCATTTAATTCAATATTAAGTAAGGTTTAAGGCTGGGGCCTTATAATTACTTTATATATATAATCTTTCATGAATTTAGTTTTTGGGAAATATTATCATAAATAAGGGTTATAATATTTGTTAAATAATTTTGAACATGTTTATGTATCCTAGAAAAACAATTTACGCCTTATATGTGTTACAATTATGAATGTATTGGAATCCCTATGTCTAAAAAAATTCTATATATCATTAATCTTATATTATTGGAATTATATTTTTTATCAACACTGTATTTTGGTGGAACCCTAAATTTGTGAAAAGGGAATGTATGGATAGAAAACCAAATTTTTTTAAGGAACATTAATTTTGAGTAAATAAATTTATGGTACATCAAACCAACCTTTTTTATCAACTATAGATTATCAACCTTATGTTTAGAATTTTTTTAATTATGATAAGGAACCCTATTATTTAAATATTAATGATAGAATTTAAATAAATGATACTTACCATTATTTTTTAATCAGTCTCGATTAAAGAAAATATCATATTAATTTTTTTATGACTAATTCAAAGGCTTGTATTCAATGGAGTAAATTAATCAAGTCTTTATGGGATGGTAAGACTCTATTTAATGATTTGATATTAAATAATTGTGATTTATCTGGAGATATTGTTTGTTCTAATCAACCTAAATTAATTTTTTTTGTGTAAATAGAAAGATTATTTTTCCTTTCTGTATAAATATTTATATGTAATATCTATTTCGAATAGATAACTATTATAAAAAACTGAGTAACACTATTTATTATGAAGAGGCTACAAATTCGATATATTAAATTTTTAAACCTCTTGTTGATGTGTAACTATTGTTGTTTATTTTTTTGTTTTTATTTGTATCTAAGATCATCAGAAAATGGGATATATTCCAAGAAATTATTTATTGAATAAATTTATCTTTGATGATGATGATATATATTCTATCAGTTGCTACTAAAATTATGATCATTAGTTGTTTTAATCAATCAAATCAAACACCTCTGATTTATTTAATTCTCTACTACTCAAACATAGTAGTGGAAGAGTATCATTTTATTGGAATATGATATGGATTTATGGTTCCCTATAAAGGAATCATACGGATTTCTAAATAATAGTTGTAATGGTGTCAACTACCTACACATATTTGTGATGGTTTTATGATAATATGATATTATTTAGTGAAAATAACCATGATAACAAATACAGTATTCGTTGAGTGGACTAGGGAATCATTATTCCCTGAACCACATTAAAAAATTTATGTTATTCTTTACTAATTATCTTTTACAAACTCTACTTATAAAAGAAAACTCAACATATCTGTATAAATCTCAATGAAATCTAAAATTAATATTTTTTCATGATTACTAAAAGGTCACAATTAATCCACCCATTATGTATATTTGTATTATTATGAACTGAGAATAGGAACCAAATAATTGATTTTTAAATAAATCCAAAAAACTCATGAAATATTAAAGTATATTTTCTATAAAAAGATGGATGTAAATAGATAATCCTAGAAAAGATATGTAAATTATATTTTCTCTAAACATTAATGGTGATAACTATGGATGCTAGAAATCTCTTATGATCATTTATCTGAAAAATATTTTATTTAATGTTTATATGAATAATATCACTCCATATATAATTCTTAAGAACCAGAAACACAAAATGATTTTAATAAGATTAGGATTTCATTAAATAAAAAATAATTAATGTTATCACTTGTGGACTTGGTCCAAATTAATTCAATCGAGTATCTCAATGTCTTAGTGTATGTGAAACGTGGAATACAATCATTTTTATATATGTTGTAACCAACAAGGTCATTAAATTAAGGTATGCTACTGTAAAACGGATGTTTGATAGTTTTAGAATGTATTATGTTAAAATAATCAACCAAATTAATGGTATATTGAAATAAATAATCAATTATTTTTATTCATTACAAAAAAATACTAAATCTGAATAAGCACTACAAGAAGTCAAATTATTACCCTCAATATGGAATGGATAATATACTCTTATCTGGAAATCATCATTAGTCAATTATTTGAGAATGAAAGAATTTATTGTAACCATAATTATGTAGGAAGTAAATAAATTAGATGATGATAAAGATCATAAGAAAATAAACAGGGGAAATACTTTCTTTGAAGTAATATTTCAGAAGCATGAAAATAAATTGAATGAAGATGTCAAAATATAAATAGATTTTGATTTCTCAGATTCTAAAATGGAATTAAATCAGTTATGTATTAAGATTTGAATATTATATAGAAAAAATAGGATACAAAAATAGATTCAAGATTTATGAAAAATTATCTATAGAAGTATGATGTTATGAATGAAAACAGATAGGTCAACTCAGACCATATTTTCCCATCTTAGATAAGAATGAATAAATATGTAAAATAAAAATAAAAATATAACTAATTTTTATAATAATGGGAAATGAGATTTGATGTCAACATGGAGTGTCTATTAAGACTCCAAATTCTCTTCAAAATTTGACATTGAAAAGGAGAAAAAAATCTAAAAGCAGACAACTGATATTTGGATAATGATGAAAAATGGTTAAATGAATAAATGAAAAATATATATATGGATTATGGATAGTTTCTACTTAAGAATGATTATTTAATATATAATTTAATGTTTCCTAAATTGGACAAACATGATGGTGGATTAGTCACCTTTGTATAAAATTCTAAAGGGAAGATAGTTTTAATTGAATCATTTGGAAATTAAAACTAAATTTAAGACAACATTTTTCTATATGTTCATGGTCTAAAGCTTTTCTACATATTTATTTATCAACAATGTGATGATGGTCTTTTTTTTATTTCTGTAACAATTAATTCTCTTCTTTAATGATAATTTCATAAAATTGGAGTACCTGGAACTAGGAATTTGTATACCCTCGATCATGATTCCTTTTAAAAAGACAATGAATTGGGTAACCTATGAAACAAAAGATTCCTACATTCAAAAATATAGACATGGAAAATGAAATATATTTACATTATATAAGTTTTATAAGAAACACTTAGTTTCTAATATTTGATGTCTAGAATTTGATAATGATAGATTCTGTGATTCATGCAAATTAGAAAACAATAGAAATAATATTTCTAATGAATTAACATAGTCAGTACATCTAAACCACTAGAACATATAAAAATTGATTTTTAGGACCCTTACGTGTATAATTTTTTTTGTAAAATTATATTCTTATGTATATGTTTATGGTTTTCAATATATACTTTGTTTTAATATCTAATATATAAATGTGAAGTGGTCACTATTTTTTGAATTTTTATAAATTTATTTCAGATGATGGGATGGTCGATCAAGGGGGGATCATGGTTGTCCAAAAAAACCACACAAAGGGGTGATTTGAGTGATCCTAGACATTAGGATATGGATCTGGTGATTCTTGTTGATCATATATGGTATAAAGATATTTTCTCCATGTGTGCCTACAACATAATGACCCTTTTTATCGGGCATAATCTTTAGTACCATCCAGAATTAAGAATAATTTTGTAGAGGCTATCAAATCGGCTGTCAATCATTCCTTCACTTATTTTGTTTCACCTCCTCCATGAAGGGGGGTCATGAATGGTCGGATTGCGCATGTTGCTTCAAATCAGACAATTATTGAAGAAAGGGTTAGCCTCTATAGGTTTTTTTACAATTCCTCATTTCCAAACCCATAAAGGTGAGACTATGTGAATATTCGATGATCTGAAGATTATAGTTTTTTTGTCTGGGTATTTGAGAAATGGACAATGATGACTATGGGAAGGGGATTCTTCCATATTGTTTTCCATAATGATGAGTGAAAGAATTGGTATTGGAGTTATGGCTCAATCTCTCTGAAGATTGGTATACTTCGTATTCATGAATGGTATCGAAATTTGGATCAATGAAACGTTTCCAATAATCATTTTTAAATATGGGTTCTATAACGACCCATACGTTACATACATTTTTAATACTTCAAAAATTGAAGCACACTTATTACAACATATGATAAAACCACAAAGGACCGTATAGGTATAGTGTCTTTAGAAACTGGGAAACATAAACAACTGGTTCATAAATTTTCTACAGTGTCTCCCATTTATTTCATCATATCTAGGGTCCCTTTTAGCATATTCTACTTAATATCCATCTTCCTGACCTGGGGAAAAGAAAACATAAAAGGGTGAGCTCAAATGCTCAGCAAGGGCAAATAAAAGAAATATAAATCATATCATATCTTTATTAAAATCAAAACCTGCAAAAGAGATCATAATATCTTAACATGGAATAAATCATAGAAGTGAAAATGAGATCCCCATAATCATAACATAAAACTTGAAACTTTGTGGCATGCACACATAATCATGGAAAATCATTTCTTGTTAGTCAAGACTCATTTCCAAGACTATCTTAGTGGACAAAGTCCCTTTCTGAATCGAGTAACCCTCGTTTCAGTCCTGTTTCACTGAACCGGTATAACCTACCGTTCCAGCCCTGTCTATCTCATGAGATATAAAATCTTTACCCAATGCATTGGAGGGAGATATAGGTCCCACCCATCTTATAATGAATCCTTTCTTATGTGTGCCACATAATCATAAACCATACATTATAACGTAACCCATGTAATAAAAATGGGATTCTTAAACAACATGACATCACAAAACAATTCATATAAGATAAAGGAATTCATAAAAATATTTCCATCATAACATAATCAAATCCATGTAATAATAGGGATAAAAACAGAACCTTTTTATTATCTTAGATGGAAAATAATTTTGATAAGGTACTTGAACTCCATTCTTGAGGAAAATATCCTTTCTACTTCAAAAACCTTTTTCCTTTCATAACATGTCATACGACTTTAAAATAAAAGAAGTTGATTAAAAATAAACTTGAAAACTTGTAAAGGAATCTTCTTGGAAATAATGTTTTAAAAATCCATTCATGCCGTATAAGTTAAAAAAAACATTCTTCGTACTTTTGTCGGAAAAGTCAAAAAGTACCTCGTACGAAAAACGACAAATGATTCCTTTCGTATCTTTTAATAAAAACTCACCGAAGGGTAAAATTGGATATAAACTATTGTAGAAGGATGGAAATAATATTACATATTGAGGGAACATGGATTTGGATGATAAAATACACCCCAGTAATTACTTACGAATAAACAATCTCGGATAAAAATGAGATTGTGATATTTCCCTTACCTTAGGTCCGATTTTCTTTGTACGTGTCCGAAGCTCCTGTATAATGGTTTAAATAGTGTTATTTACTTATTCCAGAATCATACATATTGATATGAGATCATATATGGTCATATTATTAGCTTCTTGTTAGTAATATTTCATTGTTACTTGTTACTCGGGTCTTTATTGCCTTTTGTTCTTATGCGTGTTTTGCCGAATAAATTCTTATTATTCTTTTAAGGTTATAGATACCTTATATCCAGAATGGTATTAGTGTAACATATATCCTATTTATTCATTCAATTCATTTATATAATCATTATGAAATGAAGATCATGTAGAACGAGTCGCATCACATCGTGGAGGCGGTATTCCGTACGTACGCACGAGTGATGATATAGTTCCTATGATCGTGGAATTGTATTGGAGTATATATATATATTATTTCAGTATCAATATTACACAATAATAATCATATATAGTTACTCATTACACCATTATACCCATCCTTGTAAGGTGATGGTGGAGAATAGATTACAGCACGGCGTGGAGACGGTATTCCGTACGTACGCACGCGCGGTGATTTCATTTTTCCGTAGGATGGATAGAAGGTGAATTAGGGTTGTTTCATATTTATAATAACATATCAGTATGTAAGTAATACTGATGTTATTACTTTATCATGAAACAACTAAAGAAGAAGAAGTTGAAGAAGAAAGAAATTGAAAAGATCGGTAATGGATATTACCTCTTCTTTGGAACGCCTCTTTGAATCCTCCACTTAAGGAACTAAGATTGGTCTTTGGAGAAGACCAAGACCTCTAGGATTATTCTAGGGAAGTGGAGAGGAGAAAATGGCAGGGTTTGGCCGAGCTTGAGTGCTCAAATTGGTGTGAGGAGGAGGGGGAGGAGGTGCCCTTTTATAAGGGAGGAGAGGGGCACCTTAGGAATATCTCAAAATATTATTTTATATTAAAGTCAAAATCGGTTTATAATGGTTCCAAAGGGTCTTATTTCGAAGCTAAAGTGGGGAAGGGTCGAAATCCTATCAACCAATAGGATTTAGACAAGTTTAGGGTATTATTTTAACCTTATCAATTAGATTTAACTCTAAGTTAAATAATTTAACTTTTACCATGTCTTTTTGTTTTCTTTCACTATATGGTTAATACACTTACTATAACATGCCAAACGAACCCCAAATTGTTTATTATTAAAATGTATATCCTTATTTAAGTCATTTTCCCGAACCTTAGATTTTTAGGAATAAAATAACAATTAATAATATAATATTTGATTTAAAAACTATTTTGTGTCAATTTTGACACTATTTGATATATGATTTTTGTGAAAGTCATAAAAGAATTATATGTTCGAAAAAAGTTGATTAAATCAACACTAATATATCATAGTAACCTAGAAAATTAGTGGAATTCATAAAAAGTCTTAAATTACATTTATTTTGGTATTTATATTATCAATTATGTCAATATTTCATTAATAAGATAATTACTGCATCATCTTTGTGTCATAAATAAATTATATTATTTGATGTCTAAAAATTACAAATAAAATACCATAATGTAGGAAATCTTCTTATCTTTCTAATGAATATTTATAGTCGAATTTATCTTATGTATAACCCCATATTAAAAATGATTTACTTATTAAACTTTGATTTTAACTATTTTAACCCTTCTTTAAATAAATTAATAATAAATGTCCTAATCTAATCCAAGTGGGCATAAAAGGTCATATTTTATTCCTAAGTTTGTTTTTGGTCGAATTACACTTGTCCAATAGAATTAGGACATGTGTTAGGGTAATATTGATATCATATTTACCCTTAGTTACCCTATTTACTATTAACCGCGGTAAAAAAAAATAAAAAGTTACTATTCACCAAAAAATTATTTTCATCTCATTGAACCACATTTTAGTCCTTGATATTAACCGTGTCTCTCGGATTTTCGAAATTCCATTCACAGAATCGGTAAAATTAAGTTTTATGAAAAATTCAGTTTTTAACCTACCACTTAGTGGTTTCACTATTCATCAAAAATTGAAAGTTTTCAGAAAAATACCAAAATTTCACCCTAGGCTAATTTCGATATTCTGAGTCCAAAAATGAAGTTCATTTTGAAAAATAAAATTTATAAATTTTCAAAAAGTGGTTATTACTATTCATAACGGCTAGTTTTAATAACATATTGTTATTTAGTGAAACTCGGTATTGCGTACGACGAAAGCTATCGAGGAAGGTTGCGATTGCGTGTAAAGCAAGCCAAGCAAGTGTTGTGTAGAAAAAGATTCCTTTGATGATTTATATAACATAAAATTCTCGGGTGTTACATTCTACCACCCTTAAAAAGAATTTCGCCCTCGAAATTCGTCACTTTGCAACAAACAGATGAGGATACTTCTCCCTCATCATATCCTCAAGCTCCCATGTAGCTTCTTCAAGTTGGTGGTTCCTCCATAAAACTTTCACCAAGCGAGTGGTCTTGTTTGGTAGGACTTTTTCGCTACGATCCAGAATCTCTATCGGTTGTTCTTCATAAGAAAGATCTTGCTCCAGCGGTACAACTTCTGAGCTGAGTACATGTGAAGGATCAGGTATGTACTTTCTCAGGAGAGATACATGGAACACATCGTGAACTTGAGAGAGATTCGGTGGAAGCGCCAATCGGTAAGCTACCTTCCCAACACGATCCAGTATTTCGAAAGGACCGATATATCTAGGGCTCAACTTCCCCTTCTTTCCAAATCTCATAACCCTCTTCCAGGGAGATATTCGTAAGAACACTTTATCACCCACTTCAAACTCTAGGTCTTTTCTTCGGTTGTCGGCATAACTTTTCTGTCGACTCTGAGCTGCTCTTATGTGTTGTTGAATAGATCTGACCTTTTCTGCCATTTCATCAACGAGATCAGGTCCTAATAGCTTTCTTTCCCCAACTTCATCCCAGCAAGTTGGAGTCCTGCATTTCTTTCCATAGAGAGCTTCATAAGGAGCCATCTGAATACTGGAGTGAAAGCTATTATTATAAGAAAATTCTACCAAAGGTAGGTGTTGATCCCAACCTCCTTTGAAATCCATATAGCAAGCTCTCAACATATCTTCTAGGGTTTGAATTGTTCTCTCAGACTGACCGTCTATCTGGGGATGATAAGCAGTGCTGAAACTCAACTCTGTATCCAGAGTATGCTGAAGACTTCGCCAGAACATCGAGGTAAATCTCGGATCCCTATCAGATATAATAGAAAGTGGTACTCCATGCAATCTTACCACTTCCTTTACATATATCCTGGAAAGCTGATCTAGAGAGAAATCCTCTCTAATAGGAATGAAGTGTGCAGACTTTGTAAGACGATCAACTATGACCCAAATAGCATTATTGCCTTTGGATGTTTTAGGAAGTCCTGTGACAATGTCCATAGTGATGTTTTCCCATTTCCATTCGGGTATGGGTAATGATTGTAACATCCCCTTAGACTTCTGTCTCTCAGCTTTAAATTGTTGACAATCCAAGCATCGAGAGACATATTCAGCAACATCTCTTTTCAGGCCATCCCACCAGAAGTACTCTTTCAGGTCCCTATACATCTTCGTGCTTCCAGGATGAATAGAGAATGATGAACTATGAGCCTCATCCAGCAGCTCCTTCTTTAATTCGGGGATGGGAGGAACACAAACCCGATTTCTGAACTTTATTATCCCATCACAATCAAGGTTGAATTCAGGAACATTTCTCACCTTCTTTTGTAACTCGGCATCTTCTTTCTGTGCCTCTTTAATCTTCACATGTATAGATGGTTGAACATTCATTTGAGAAAGATAAGATTTTTCCCCTTCCATTATAATTCCAAGATCCATCCTTTGTAAATCCATAAATATTGGATCTTTTGTGATCCTCATCATGGATAAACTAGCATGGTCTTGTCGACTTAATGCATCTTCCACCTTGTTTGCTTTCCCAGGGTGGTAATGGATTGAGCAGTCATAATCCTTAATCAGCTCCAACAATCTTCTTTGACGCATATTCAGCTCCTTTTGTGTGAAAATATACTTTAAACTTTTATGATCAGTATAAATATCACACCTTTCACCATAAAGGTAATGCCTCCAAATCTTTAATGCAAAGATTACCGCAGCCAACTCCAAATCATGTTTTGGGTAATTTTGCTCATGGATTTTCAACTGTCGTGAGGCATAAGCTATCACCATATCATTTTGCATAAGAACACACCCCAATCCCTTCTTGGATGCATCACTATAGATCACAAACCTTTCTCCACTACAAGGCAGTGTGAGCACAGGTGCACTGGATAACCTTCTTTTCAACTCCTTGAAATTCTCTTCACATTCCTCTGTCCAAACAAACTTAACTCCTTTCCGAGTCAACTTGGTGAGTGGATTAGATAATCGTGAAAAATCTTTTACAAAACGTCGATAATATCCAGCCAAACCAAGAAAACTTCGGATCTCAGTTACTGTTGTTGGTCTCGACCATATTTCGATAACCTCTGTTTTTTCTGGATCCACAGATATCCCTTCTTTTGAGATTATATGACCCAAAAATGCAACTTTTTGAAGCCAAAATTCACACTTGGTAAATTTGGCATAAAGCTTCTCCTTTCTCAGGGTCTTCAATATAATTCTCAAGTGATCTTCATGCTCTTCCTTTCTCTTTGAATAGACAAGAATATCGTCTATAAAGACTACCACAAATTGATCAAGATAGTCTCTAAAGACTCTATTCATTAGATCCATGAAGATAGCAGGGGCATTAGTAAGACCAAATGGCATCACTATAAATTCATAGTGTCCATACCTTGTACGGAAAGCCGTTTTTGGTATATCCTCCCTTTTGACCCTTAATTGATGATACCCTGAACAAAGATCAATCTTGGAAAAGTATTGAGCTCCGCGTAGTTGGTCAAATAAGTCATCAATGCGTGGGAGAGGATATTTGTTCTTGATAGTGATCTTGTTAAGTTCTCGATAATCAATGCAAAGTCTCATTGATCCATCTTTCTTCTTAACAAATAGAACAGGTTCTCCCCAAGGTGACGCAGTAGGGCGTATGAATCCCTTATCAAGATTCTCTTGGAGTTGCTTCTTCAATTCCTGCAACTCAATTGGGGCCATTCTATAAGGTGTCTTTGAAATAGGCAAAGCACCCGGTACGAGTTCTATTGAAAACTCAACTTCACGATTTGGTGGAAGACCCGGAAATTCCTCCGGAAAGACATCATCAAACTCCCGTACAATGGGCATATTCTTAATCGTGAGTTTCTCACCAACCATTTGAGATAAATAACCTTCATTTAGTGGAATCAATACCCATAAGATGGAAGAAATTTCCACTGGAAGGTTATGTTCATCCTTGCATTGATAGACGATCGTAGATTGATCTGGAATATGAAATGTGACTTCCCTTCTTTGGCAATCGATATGAGCTCCATGTAGAGAAAGCCAATCCATGCCAATAATCACATCAAATTCCACTAAAGGAAGGATCACAAGATTTACAGGATGCACTTTCCCACAAACTTCGATCGGAGAAGAATTATAAACTTTTTATGCGATTGATGTGCCATTAGGTGTTGTCACGGCTAACTCAACATCTAATTGTTGAGTTAATACGGTGATACCCTTAGAAAAGTCTTCAGAAATAAAAGAGTGGGTGGATCCAGAATCAAATAAAACAATTGCTAATTTAGAGTGGATGGTAAGTGTACCTTTCACCACATCGTTATCGTACTCCACATCGCTGATAGAAATTGCATGTGACTTTCCTTTGTCTTTAGCCTTAAGAGTTTGTTGACGTCGACCATCATCATCAACCCTTGGATTTGGGCATTGATTGGCATAATGCCCCATCTCCTTTCACTTGAAACATTGAAGTGTAGTAGGTTCATTCTGTGTATCCCTTCCTTTGTTTGCGTCATTAGACATCTTCTTCCCATTATCACGGCATTCAAATTCCTGATGACCTTCTTTTCCACATTTAAAACATTTACTTGTCCCTTTAAGACAACTCCCTCCATGTTTCTTTCCACACTTTGAGCATAAGGAAAAGCTCATCTTCTTTTCTGTGTGCTCTTTAGATTTTTCTTTGAATTCCATCTTCCTCTTCTTATCAAACCCATGTGACTGATGGGTTACTCCAATCTCCATCTCGACTTTGAGAGCACATCGAACGATTTCCTCGTAGCTATTGAAGTCTCTTATGGCTAACGCCCTTCGAAGACTTGGTTTTAAGCCACTAAAGATTCGATCGATCTTACTCTCAGGTTGGATAATAATACCAGAAGCGTACCTTGCAAGTCTTGTAAAATTTGCTTCATAGGTACCAACAGATTCATCATCCCTTTGCTTCAGTTCAAGAAACTCTTTCTCCATCTTTGTTCGGAGAATACGAGGGAAGTACTTATTGAAAAATAAGTTCTTGAACTCGTCCCATTCCATAGACTCAATTTCATCCCTTTGCCTCGTATTCTTAACAAGCTTCCACCATTGATCAGCATCTCCTTCCAAACGATACACTGCTAGGATGACTTTATCATGCTCAGAACATTGAAGAACTGAAAATACCTTTTCAGTAGTACTAATCCATTGTTCAGCAACTAATGGATCAGTAGACCCGCTGAAAGAAGGTGGACGCTGCCTCATGAAGGATTCAACAGAATGTTGCTCCCTCCTTTGCTCGTTTGGAAATCCTGCATGATTCATAGCTTGAGAAAGTTGTGTGAGCATGGCTACAAGATTTTTCATTCCAGATCCCATATCGTTTGGTTGCTCAGGGGGACAATCATTGCATTTCCCATCGCATTCCGCATTAACACAGTTCCTTCGGGTTCCATCCATTGACTAAAACCAAGAAGAATAGTGTGAGCAACACTAATTATAATAGGAAACCACATAATTCAAGAATAAAATTTTCATGCTTATGGTCTTATCCTATGTTATTCATGGCCATTTCTAAGATTGTGTTCTATGCTTAGACTTATCCTTAGGGTTCTTACTAAGGCTTTCACATCCTAGTTTCCAAAGGTTGACTATACATTTCCTCTGATACCAACTATAACGACCCATACTTTACATACATTTTTAATACTTCAAAAATTGAAGCACACTTATTACAACATATGATAAAACCACAAAGGACCGTATAGGTATAGTGTCTTTAGAAACTGGGAAACATAAACAACTGGTTCATAAATTTTCTACAGTGTCTCCCATTTATTTCATCATATCTAGGGTCCCTTTTAGCATATTCTACTTAATATCCATCTTCCTGCCCTGGGGAAAAGAAAACATAAAAGGGTGAGCTCAAATGCTCAGCAAGGGAAAATAAAGGAAATAAAAATCATATCATATCTTTATGAAAATCAAAACCTGCAAAAGAGATCATAATATCTTAACATGGAATAAATCATAGAAGTGAAAATGAGATCCCCATAATCATAACATAAAACGTGAAACTTTGTGGCATGCACACATAATCATGGAAAATCATTTCTTGTTAGTCAAGACTCATTGCCAAGACTATCTTAGTGGACAAAGTCCCTTTCTGAATCGAGTAACCCTCGTTTCAGTCATGTTTCACTGAACCGGTATAACCTACCGTTCCAGCCCTGTCTATCTCATGAGATATAAAATCTTTACCCAATGCATTGGAGGGAGATATAGGTCCCACCCATCTTATAATGAATCCTTTCTTATGTGTGCCACATAATCATAAACCATACATTATAACGTAACCCATGTAATAAAAATGGGATTCTTAAACAACATGACATCACAAAACAATTCATATAAGATAAAGGAATTAATAAAAATATTTCCATCATAACATAATCAAATCCATGTAATAATAGGGATAAAAACAGAACCCTTTTATTATCTTAGATGGAAAATAATTTTGATAAGGTACTTGAACTCCATTCTTGAGGAAAATATCCTTTCTACTTCAAAAACATTTTTCCTTTCATAACATGTCATACGACTTTAAAATAAAAGAAGTTGATTAAAAATAAACTTGAAAACTTGTAAAGGAAGATTCTTGGAAATAATGTTTTAAAAATCCATTCATGCCGTATAAGTTAAAAAAAACATTCTTCGTACTTTTGTCGGAAAAGTCAAAAAGTACCTCGTACGAAAAACGACAAAAGATTCCTTTCGTATCTTTTACTAAAAACTCACCGAAGGGTAAAATTTGATATAAACTATTGTAGAATGATGGAAATAATATTACATATTGAGGGAACATGTATGTGGATGATAAAATACACCCCAGTAATTACTTACGAATAAACAATCTCGGATAAAAATGAGATTGTGATATTTCCCTTACCTTAGGTCCGATTTGCTTTGTACGTGTCCGAAGCTCCTGTATAATGGTTTAAATAGTGTTATTTACTTATTCCAGAATCATACATATTGATATGAGATCTTATATGGTCATATTATTAGCTTCTTGTTAGTAATATTTCATTGTTACTTGTTACTCGGGTCTTTATTGCCTTTTGTTCTTATGCGTGTTTTGCCGAATAAATTCTTATTCTTTTTTTAAGGTTATAGATACCTTATATCCAGAATGGTATTAGTGTAACATATATCCTATTTATTCATTCAATTCATTTATATAATCATTATGAAATGAAGATCATGTAGAACGAGTCGCATCACATCGTGGAGGCGGTATTCCGTACGTACGCACGAGTGATGATATCGTTCCTATGATCGTGGAATTGTATTGGAGTATATATATATATATTATTTCAGTATCAATATTACTTAATAATAATCATATATAGTAACTCATTACACCATTATACCCATCCTTGTAAGGTGATGGTGGAAAATAGATTACACCACGGCGTGGAGACGGTATTCCGTACGTACGCACGCGCGGTGATTTCATTTTTCCGTAGGATGGATAGAAGGTGAATTAGGGTTGTTTCATATTTATAATAACATATCAGTATGTAAGTAATACTTATGTTATTACTTTATCATGAAACAACTAAAGAAGAAGAAGTTGAAGAAGAAAGAAATTGAAAAGATCGGTAATGGATATTACCTCTTCTTTGGAACGCCTCTTTGAATCCTCCACTTAAGGAACTAAGATTGGTCTCTGGAGAAGACCAGGACCTCTAGGATTATTCTAGGGAAGTGGAGAGGAGAAAATGGCAGGGGTTGGCCGAGCTTGAGTGCTCAAATTGGTGTGAGGAGGAGGGGGAGGAGGTGCCCTTTTATAAGGGAGGAGAGGGGCACCTTAGGAATATCTCAAAATATTATTTTATATTAAAGTCAAAATCGGTTTATAATGGTTCCAAAGGGTCTTATTTCGAAGATAAAGTGGGGAAGGGTCGAAATACTATCAACCAATAGGATTTAGACAAGTTTAGGGTATTATTTTAACCTTATCAATTAGATTTAACTCTAAGTTAAATAATTTAACTTTTACCATGTCTTTTTGTTTTCTTTCACTATATGGTTAATACACTTACTATAACATGCCAAACGAACCCCAAATTGTTTATTATTAAAATATATATCCTTATCTAAGTCATTTGGCCGAACCTTATATTTTTAGGAATAAAATAACAATTAATAATATAGTATTTGATTTAAAAACTATTTTTTGTCAATTTTGACACTATTTGATATATGATTTTTGTGAAAGTCATAACAGAATTATATGTTCGAACCAAGTTGATTAAATCAACATTAATATATCATAGTAACCTAAGAAATTAGTGGAATTCATAAAAAGTCTTAAATTACATTTATTGTGGTATTTATATTATCAATTATGTCAATATTTCATTAATAAGATAATTACTGCATCATCTTTGTGTCATAAATAAATTATATTATTTGATGTCTAAAAATTACAAATAAAATACCATAATGTAGGAAATCTTTTTATATTTCTAATGAATATTTATAGTCGAATTTATCTTATGTATAACCCCATATTAAAAATGATTTACTCATTAAACTTTTATTTTAACTATTTTAACCCTTCTTTAAATAAATTAATAATAAATGTCCTAATCTAATCCAAGTGGGCCTAAAAGGTCATATTTTATTCCTAAGTTTGTTTTTGGTCGAATTACACTTGTCCAATGGAATTAGGACATGTGTTAGGGTAATATTGATATCATATTTACCCTTAGTTTCCCTATTTACTATTAACCGCGGTAAAAAAAAATTAAAAAGTTACTATTCACCAAAAAATTATTTTCATCTCATTGAACCACATTTTAGTCCTTGATATTAACCGTGTCTCTCGGATTTTCGAAATTCCATTCACAGAAGCGGTAAAATTAAGTTTTATGCAAAATTCAGTTTTTAACCTACCACTTAGTGGTTTCACTATTCATCAAAAATTGAATGTTTTCAGAAAAATACCAAAATTTCACCCTAGGCTAATTTCGATATTCTGAGTCCAAAAATGAAGTTCATTTTGAAAAATAAAATTTATAAAATTTCAAAAAGTGGTTATTACTATTCATAACGGCTAGTTTTAATAACATATTGTTATTTAGTGAAACTCGGTATTGCGTACGACGCAAGCTATCGAGGAAGGTTGCGATTGCGTGTAAAGAAAGCCAAGAAAGTGTTGTGTAGAAAAAGATTTCTTTGATGATTTATATAACATAAAATTCTCGGGTGTTACAGGTTCAGATCTATAAGCTCAACTAGATCTATTAGCATCCTTAGATTCTATGAGATATTACATCTTTAGTGGTAAATCCCATTATAATGGATCATCAAATTGATAATCCCAAATTTGGAAAAAAAATTCAAGTCCTATTTGAGGTTGAAATAGTGATAACATTGGTGTATAAAGTGTTACATACAATCAAGGATGAGACTATCTCCTTAAGAAAATTTTATTAATGAATAATTAAGTTCTGTAGGTAGTGTAATTTCATTGTTCATATCTATGATGAATATAGGAGGGCTAGAACGTGTTCCTTTTTTCATTTATAGGCACATGATGATTCGAGCTTTAGAAAGGTTGCTGATAAAAGACAAAGTGGCTTTTACCTCCTATTATCCTAAGAATTTAGGGACTTGGATGTATATATTCAATAATTACCTCCTCTTTCTTGATGGAATTTTTGATATTGAGAAGGTGGCGAGGTAAATTATTCCACAACATTAGTGTATTCAGATGTGTCTAAGGATGGCATTCATAGGGGTGTCTAATTTTTCATAGGGGGATGAAGGTATTTATTCTCCTGATACTGATTAGGATGTCACTAGTGATGGGAGTGCTCTCCCCATATTATAGGATCCTCAAGCTTTGTATGATATAGTTAGGCATAACACATTGAATGCTTTCCAATATTTTGATGCCACTATTTTTCTGTTGCATGATTCTATTGACAGATCTCACCAAGAAATAGATGACAATCATTTGATGATAGAGAGGACTTTGAATATTGAGATAGTTTTAACCCATCCCCTTGGGATTAATTTTATGATATATTCAGTGGTCATCCCATCTCAGTCACCTTTTAGGTAGAACCTCTGTATCACTTTATTATATACTAAACTTCATTGAGTGGTATCAACATTTCAAGATATTGTGATGGAGTCAAACTAGGTTCCATACATGCAAGACTAGCCCTTTCACCCTCAGTTTCAGGTATCACACTGTATTAAGGATGGGTCCTTGGCTAGATATAAGGCTTTTATTCAAGTTCCCTCTAATATGACTACAAAGAGAATAATGGAATATGAAGCTTCTTGGGGAATTTTTCTGTCTTCTAACAAGTTTGGCCCACTTTGTGGAGTACTCTGGTCTAATGATCCTAAGGCAGAAAAGTCATCTGATTTCATGGATAATGAAGACAAGAATGTTGAACCATGGTTCATCATGAAGAAAAGGTCTCAAAATCAACGAAGGGAAGAGAACAAATGCACAAAAATTGGTTAATAGGGAAATTCCTTAGACAAATGGAATGATACCCCTCCATAAATTATGATTATCTTCGTGAACTATTTGGGGATTAGGAATGGTCCCTCGGTCAAGGCCCATAAGAATAGTTTCATGACCAACAAGGTGGTACGTATTGGACTTCCTAATCAAAATATAAAATTTTTTAATTAGAGATCATTCATGTGGGAATCACTTGGTTACAATATGGTGGAACAGACTCTGAATGTGGAAAATTTAGAGTGTCTTTGGATGCTAAAACATTATTCTATCAGTCATCTTTCAGTCACTCAAGGTAATCAAATTGTCTCAGCATTTTTTGGCATGCATGGGTCTACCTTCTATGGTTATTTGGTTTATTCCTATAACTACTATATCCAAATTATGGAATTGGGGAATGAAATTCAGTCTTTCTCTTCAAATGCGCCTTATAATTGAATTATCCTTGGTGACTTTAACACTATTCTTCAACCTGAGTAAAAAACTGGACCCAGCTTCAACAGAATTGCAACAATTGAATTTTCTCCATGCATTGATAATTTTAATTTGGTTGATGTTTCTACTGTTGGTGAAGATATTAATTGTGTAATATTCACTCCAAATTGGATACAGGCTAGTACATTAGATATGTTTCTTTTTCATGTTGATGACCAAAATGGTATTATTAATGCCCCTGGTCTCAGGCCTCTAAAGACTCACTCTGACCATAATCCCTTGGTGGTTTACTTCTCAATTGTTGGTGCATGATCAACCCCCATTCCATTCAAATTTAATAATTCCTCGATTATGATTCTATTGTGCCAAGAGACTCTTATAAATGCCTAGAATTGTGTGTGTCTTGGTTCCCGCTTCTAGAATTTGTCTTCATAACTAAAGAATACAAAGATGTTGATTAAAGAATTTAAAAATAAATCATTATCCAAACATGATGACGACATTATGTCTACTTAATTTCATTTTCAAGACTACAATAATTTAGTCTAGCTTCATTGAATTTCATCAAATGCTGATATCTAGGCCTTGTCAAATCTAGATGACCTGCTAAACACCAAAGAAAATCTGGCCAAGTCCCTTTATAATGATAGGTGGGTAAATGATTTGGATACGAATTCTAGATTTTTTCATCGACTTCACAATGAAATTAAGATCAGGAAAATATACAATCCTCTAAATATTAATGGGACTTTTCCCATTTTCGATAATAATATATCAAAGGTGGTTACTAATAATTTTTCTGATCACTATTCTGAAAATAGAGCCGATAGAACTCACATGATATTGAATAACATAATTTTTAGTATTTATGATCAGAAAAATGACAAATTAGTAGAAGCATATGGGTGAAAGGATATTAGGGATTCCCTCCACTCTCTTAATATTGATAGTGTTGTAGGGAAATATTGTTTAACTAATATGTTTTTCATATTTAATTTAAAGATTGTTCATGATGAGTTCATTAATGCTATGAAAGAATTTTTTTTTCATGATTCAATAAAACATGGTGAAAATTAAAAATATATTTATCTCATACCATAGAAATAGAATGTTGTGGATATTAACGATTTTAGACCAGTTGAAATTGAAAACACCATTTGTAAGGTCATGAGTAAAATCATTGCTAGAAGGCTAAGAAATATGGTTACGGGGCTCATCACTCTAAATCTGTTTGGTTTTTCTTCAGAGAGGAATATAAAAACATGAATTTTTACTATATTTAAATGCTTCAATGTCATGATGAGGAATGTGAAATAAGTGAATCATTATGAGAATATTTCCATTTCAAAGGCTTTTGAAAAGCTGAAATGGAAAATTTGTTTTCCATTATTTGGATGTATAGATTCTCCATCAGGTTCACTATATTGGATAATGATATTAAAAAGAGTGAAAGTATTTTAATTATTGTCAATGGGTCCCCATGAGATTTCTTTCAATGTTATATTGGTGTTCGATAGGGGGATCCCCTTTCTGGTCTTTTTTTCCCTTGATAAATATTACTTGATTCTCTGTCTTAATTGCATCGTCTAAGATGAGTTGTATAATTAGATTAATGTTAGAAGGTGTATTTTTTATCCCACTCATCTTTTTAATGTTTATGAAATTATCATTTATGGTTCAGTTGATATAAAATCTATTTCTTCAATTAAAATCATTTTTCAGCATTATGAGCATTTGGCTGGACAAGCCATTAATTAGCAGAAATCCTACGTGTTTTTTAGAGACAGTGTGTCCATTAGGAAAAAAACCGAGTTTCAAGGTTTCTTAGGGTAATGAAATGATCTATAACCATTATATATCTTCGATTAACTCTTTTTTGGGGTCGGATGAAAAAATTTCATATTGAATCTAGCTTCTCATGTATTATCACTTAGATAGATACGTGGAAGGGGAAGACCATGTCCCAAGCTGGAAGAATTTGTCTTCTCAATTATGTGATCACCTCCATGTTCGTTTATTTGTTCTCTATTTATAGATGGAATATGGACCTAATCAAGAAGCTTCAAAGGTGGATCAGGAATTTCATATGGATAGGTTCCATCAATGAGAAGAATCAGGTCACTTTGGTGTAAAATGAGTGTATTAAGCCAACTGATATGGGAGGTATCAAAATTAGAGACATTGGTATTTTTAATAAATGTCGTGTAAGAATTTTTTTTCATTGAATCTTTTTACATGTAATGATAGATAAAGGGAGTTTTTTTATGCTCGTCTCATCCCAAGACATTGGGCTAGATACTCATCTTGAATATCTTCTACAATATGGCCTACCATGTAGACCATTTTTTATGGAATAATGAACTTTTATAAATGTATTGTATGCATAGAATCATTTTTGAATTCATGGAGCACACCATAGATAACCAAGATTCTTTAAGACATTGATTTTATTCCCTCAAATATAATGTATGTGTCAATAGCCTCTATTCAGGCCGGTGATATTCATTCCTATGATTTAATTCATACTCTGTTTCAAACTAATATGAAGAGGTACAACTTTATTGATAGTGACACTCTAATCTGGAATTAGAACTCCATTGTCCTTCTATATGCTATGGACTGGAATCATTATATGTGTGGTGGGTCAATTTCTACTCCCATGTGGTTGCTGGATTTCCAATCATTTTTTATTCCCCAAGATGATTATCTTCTACTTTAGAGGATACAGAAAAGGGGAAACCCTAATCAAAAAATTATTAAAAAATATGGAATTCAACATTACATGGCCTATTTCTTATGTCTTTCAGTGGAGGAAACCATTGAGCATATTTTCTTTTCATGTGTATTCACATTAATGTTTTGGAAATATATTAAGGATATGTTTGGATTCAATTTTTTAATGCACATCATGGATGAGTTCCTTGATTCTGGTAATGATGCACTATATAGTGATCATGTTAAGAGTCTCTTACTGGATACTAATTCTTCTACCATTGTTTTCATATATAATCCATAAAATAACCTTTTTTTGTATGATAAAAATCAATTTTTAGGCTAGAGTATGATATATTCATGGGGAACATAGTAGTGCCTCTAAATTTTTGATTGGATGCATGAATAATTATTTTGAAGACATTGTTATATGGATAATCTTTGGTGTCTCTGGACGGACCAAAACCCCCTTCTATTTAATTCAATCTGATAGATTTCCCCAGTACCATATTGGGTGAATGAAAATGTTGATGGGGCGGCTGCCGGTGGATCCAGGCTGGCAGTTTGTGGTGGTGTCTTTCCTACATCTCAGGGAATTGTTAAGAAGTGTTTTATTCATTACATTAGAAAAGTATTTTTAAAAGTAAGTTGAACTATGTTCTATGATTAAATCCATCACTTATAAGGAATATCATGGATAATATTTTCTCTAGCTGGAATCAGATTCAATGGTGGCTAATGATATTATTGATAGGTGGTTGAGGAATTTCCCTTAGGTGATGTTGTCTCATGGGTTGAATGTATTAAGTATAATGGTGGTCTCAACCATAACGTGACACAGGTTTATAGGGAGGAGAATCAGGTAGCAGATTCATTGTCAATGAAGGACATTTCATATTCATGCTTTGGGAGGTCCTTTATGTCCTTTTATTGTTGATCACATTTTGTTGAGGCAGATGATTGTTGAACTCCCTATACTAGGATTTGTAAACCCCCCTTGTGATGTTCTGATAGTTTTATTTTATTTTTATTATTAAATTTTTGTATGAGTTGGGGTTTCCTACTTATAGACTTTTTGAGTTAAAATAAATACAAAATGAAAATTATTTTTAAATAATTTCATTAATAAGTCGTCATTGGGGGAAATTTGAGGATAAATATTTAATAGTATATTCTCAAATAGATTCATTAAACACACCATATATGTGCCAATAACACCTCAATATAATTTAATTGTTGAAAGAATAAAATAAAATACTCCTGAAATGGAAAGGACTATGTTAAAAGATTGTAGCATTCCTACCTATTTTGAGGAAGAAGCTGAAATCCTAGATTGCTAAATCATGAAATGTGTTTTAACAATACCTATTATTAAAAGGACCCATTAAGATCTTTTTAATGATAAAAGACCTAAATAAATGTATTTAATATTTTTGGATTCATGGTATATATCATCAGTACCTCGGAAATACTTGGTATATTTTTTCCAAATGACGATGAAGGAATATTTCTGTGAAATTCTTCTACTTCTAAAGAATAATAAGTGTATAATAAATAGATAACTGTTGTTGAAAATCCAGTTAATCTTAATTTTGGCTAATGTGATCCTTTTTTAAATATGGAAGATAAAATAGATGATATGGTTGTATCATTTAACAACATGATGATTAAATCACCTAATACATATTTTGAAAATAAAACAAATTAAATGTAGTCCAGTATAGAAGAACATAAATTAGATGAACCTGAATGTGTGTTAAAAAGAATATCTAAAACCTTAAAAGATCATCCTTTAAAAACCATTATATAAAATCTAGATATTGGGGTATAGATGAAAATAAATTTTGAAAAGTTAGTTTAATTTTTATCATTAATATCACATTTAGAACCATATACTAAAAAAATATTTAAAAGATGAATATTGGTTAATGGATATACAATAATTGATTATTTATTTCAGTATAGAAAATTTTTGATAATTAGTTAACATACCAACCAATTATAAAATAATATGATCTAAATGGTATTTTATAAATAAACAAGATGAATAAGGGATCATTACTATAAAAAAGGGTGAATAGTGTAAAATGAATACAATTAGTAATAATGGATAGTCTATAATGAATCCATTGAACATTTTGTTATGTTAGAATCATTCAAAGAAATTATATATTATACATCTCATATGAACATTAAATTATATTAGATGGATGTACAATCTTCTTTTTTAAGGGGATATTTAATCGCGGAAGTTTTTATTGAACAACCACTTGGTTTTGAAACCCTGCATCTACCAAATTCGGTTTTTTTAAAGATACAAAATTTCTTATGGACTCAAAAAATAACCTATTTCTTGGTATGAAATATTATGCTCATTTCTATTGGACAATAAATTTTCTATAGGGTCAATTGATCCTACTCTATTTAATAAAATTGTGTGTACTAATATATTGTTATTATAAATTTATATATATCATGTTATTTTCGAAATAATAAATAAAAATATTTTGGATGATTTTTCAAATCAAAACGAAATTGAAATTTAAATGTCTATGATTAGATAATGAAATTGCTTTCTAGGATTACAGGTTTATCAGATGGATTATGAGAATGATTTAAATAAAATAAAATGGTGTATTTTTTTATTAAAAATTTGTGTACTAGAAAATAGTAAGACTTATAAAATACCCATGTATACTATTGAAAAAAGTAATTTGGATGAAGCTGTAAAACTAGTTGGAAATTAGATATACATAGGAATGATTGGTAGATTTTTGTATCTTACTACAAGAAGAACAAACATATTTTTTTGTATGTTTATGTTATAAATTTCAGTCAAACCAAAAATAATCTCAACTGACAACTGTTAGAATAATTTTCAAATATTTAAATCCAACTATTATTCTATATCTACTTTACCCAAAAAAATTATTATTTTAAAATAATTAAATATTAAGATGCTGATTTTTGAAAATATATATCAGCGAGAAAGGATCACCAGGAAGATGTGCCTTTTTTTGAAAATCATTACATTCATGTTCATATAAGAAAAAACATTTAGTTTCTTTATCAATAGTTAAGGCATAATATATATCTTGATGAGGTTATTGTTCAAAACTATTGTGGATGAAACACACCTTATTGGGCTTTTGAAAAAAATTTATCAATATAATTATTTTATGTTATAATACATGTTCAAATAATATTTCAAAAAATCCTATAAGTCATTCTCAAACGAAGAATATTGATATAATACATTACATTTGAGGATTACATGTTCATGAAAAGGATGTATTTTTAGAATTCTTAAATGTTGAATATCAACTTGTTGAAATTTTTACTAAACTGATTCCCACTAACAATTTGAAATTTATTATGGGGAGTTAAGAATATTTGATTTAAAATACCTATATATAAATTTTTATCGTAACATTCTATATTGATAGTGTTTTAAATCTAGTATTATTAATTAACCTAATATTTTTTATGAAGCAAGAATTTATTTCCTTATTGAAAAAGGGAGACTTTATGAAATAAATAATTAATTATTACACTATGTAATTCGATCAAAAACTAAACCGACATCACCAAACCACCAGAAAACTATCTCTCACACTTTCTTATTCGCTCTCACTCTCAAAATTCAAACCTATTATACTTTCACAACTCGAGTTTTTCATTTGAAATCCTTGAATTTGTACCTACCAACCATAGATTCAAATAAATTATGATGATTTAGAGATAATATGAAACCAAACAATGAAAATTGAAGTGAAAACACCTCACCCTCAAAAAAATTATTCATTAAAATGGAATAGATTTTGAATGAATCCATCTGAAAAATATTTTTCTAGGGAATTACCTAGCCTTTCATGTTCTATAATTTTTTTTACTAAAGAAAAAAATGAATTTTATCCAATATTGAAGAAAAAGAGGTACTATGAAATATTTATTTTATTTTTATTGGTATATAGGATGTGTTGTATCTCATGTAAATGAAAAGAATTTTTCTACCAATTCAGTGGGAACAAATGACGTTTTTATGTTTTCCCATTAATTTTTTTTCATTTCAATATTTAGTCAATTGAATATCATGAACATAAATTAGAGAGTTGTGTGTCATTTCTTTTTAGCTCCACCCAAATAAAAAAATGTTAATGATATAATTGTTTCTCTAATGGTTCTAGTCATGTTTATCTACTCAAAAATAATTTAAAGAACTTATGAGCATTGAAAGATTATTTATTCAGATATATATATATTTGATGAATTTAATTATGGGTGATATTATGTTTAATTTTAAAATATACATGTTAAGATACATGCATAAATGTTTCCAGGAAGATGTGAGAATGTATTTTTATTGTTGTGGAAGTATAATTTGATTTATTATATATAAAATATACAGGACTAAATACGTACATTTTCACACAATGGTATATAACAATAAAATTTTAAATTCAAAAATTCTAAGGAATATAGGTTTCTTCTGGTGTAAAATACAAGGAATGTTGTAACTTATTTTCATAGAATATCGACAGGGATATGGTTATATTGCGTAGAGGGTAACAAAGTTATTGGGATCTGATGCTGAAATCCAAATTCGAGAGTACTAAGTTAATGAATCTAGAACAGATTATACATTTCAAACAAAGAGACATATAATAACATATAATTTATTAGATCTATAAGCTATAATAAATGTATCAAAATCATTTGAAAAAATTTTATAAGAGGAAAATTAAGATCCCCCTTCCAACCATCCTAGAGAATTGGATGAATCTAAACCCATGATACTATAGTTCAGACACCAGAAGCAGAGGCTTTTTTTAATTGGTGATTTTTCTCACCCAAACATTAGAGAAGAGAAAAAGGATATTATTTTCAATAATAATGGAAATAAGAATAAAATATATCATAATAAAGACAATGTTTAGGATGATTCTCAAGGAAATTAACAAGATCAACTAGTAGAAGTTGAAACAACTAGGTTTCGATATAATCAAACTGTTTCTATTATAGCCAATTCCATGGACAAGGAAACTGTTTAATATTTTTAGACTATAGTGGTTCTTGAGGTTTTGTTTTCATCCTATATTGAGAAATAAAATGAAAAATATCTAACAATAGTTGAATATAGAAAACCATCTCAAGATCAATAAGTATAATATTTTGATTCATTGACCATAATTTTGATATATTTATTATTAATTTTAACAGTAGGCAAGAATGAATCTAGTCTTTGAGAAGTGAACTAGGTTGTACAATCAAATCATTGGAAGATTTTATATGTATAACTATTCAAAGAGAGGAATTAGTATCTGTTCATGCCCAATAGACATATATCATAGTAATTATTAGAGAAAATATTTAGATAATCTACAAAGAAAAATAGATTAATAGTTAGGAATGATCCAAATGGTGTTTGTTTCATAAATATATTTCAAATATGTAAAAAGATATTTTGTAAGTCAATTTGAATCTACCATAAGTAGTGCCAATAATTACTGAGTATCTAAATAAACACCTCAAACATATCCATATTTATTTAGAATTTTTGAAACAATTATTGTAGTCATACATAATTTCAGTGATCAACTTCAAACACTTAAATTTTATAGTGCACCATTAGATGTGTTGTTGGACAACCAATTATTTCTAATCGAGATTATAACATTAAGAGAGCCTGAAACCAAGATTATTTTAAATAATTTTTGTATAATGATATCCCATTTTTTCATTTCGAGGAAACAATTAATTAATTTCTGAAGGTAATTTCTGGTGAGGTTTTAATGATTGTTCAAGATTTAAATAATTAAATAAAATAGTTGGCTGAGAATCTTACTAAACGTTTGAGAGGATATATGGAATAAATAAAGGAATTTATATAGGTTTTTTCAAGTTTCACTAGATTCCAAATCCTATTCTAAAATATCCTACTCAAATTCATATATCCATTCATTTTAAACATTGGTCATTTGGAATTATTCATGAAAATGTATAAAACTTTTAATGGTACTATTTCTCTTTTTATATTTTTAGTTATTATTATTTGAGTCCATTTATACTGCTAGAACACATGTATAATATTTGTGGTCAGTATAATATAAAATTCCTTTATATTATGTGCAACATAATATGTTTTTTAAACCACTATCATCTATATTATTTTTGAAATTAAAATAGGGGATAATTTTGGAAAAACTATACATTCCAAAATTAAAGAGAATATATTTTTTGTAAATTTTTTTTAAAATAACTACAGTCATTTTACCTTTTTTAATATAATATTCCTATTATTTTTTCTATTCCAAAATTTTCTATAGGTTATGATTTTTTTTGTGATAAAATGGGGATATTTTTTGGAATATATTGTCTAAAAAATACTCAATAAATGTTATAGATTTTTATGGTTACAAATACCCTTGTTTTTTACGTGGTAAGATACATTATGTATTTTTAACGAGTATATTTGTTGAGAAACGTTATTTTAATTAGGAGTTATAAAATTTATCAACATATTGTGCACTTGTTTATGTATTCTAGAAACATTTTCGATACCCTATGTGTCAAAGAATAATGTATTGTTTAGAAACTCCTCATTCGAAATAGAACATATGTATGATATACCCTACTCTAATGGAAATTTTTTTTATCAACCCCACTTTTGGATGGAAGCATATGTTTTAAAAATAGAATATATGTATAAGAATCCATATGTTTAAAATAAATCCTATATTTGAAGAAATAAACATATGTTACATGAACAGTTCTTTTTTAATTTATCATATGTTTTAAACCATCCACTGTTAGTTTTGTCATCATAAGAAGCAAGCTTATGTTTTTCTATTATTGATGTCGCTTAAATTAAAATATTTTCCACAATTTATACAATGGTCTTGAAATAACTAAATAACATTAAATGATTTTTTATGAATGATTTAATGGATTATATTCAGTGGAGTTAATCCACACCCTTTTTAATGGATGTTATAACTCACCAAAATTAATTGAAATTGAATAATAGAAATTTATAAGGAAACATTCTTGGTTATAATTAATAAAAAGAAATTGAAAAATATTGTATAAAAAGATGAAAAAATTTCTCTTTCTATATGACTATTTATATTCAATATATTTTTTGAATATAGAGTTGTTGTATAAAAACTGATCAAGAGACTCCGTAATTTTTGAATAGGCTACATTGTGGATATATTCATGGTTTATACCTTATGTTTATGTGTAACTGGTTCTATTTGTTTTTCTTGTTTCTTTTTAAATTGATGATTATTCACAACCAAAATCACTTCAATACTATTATTTCACAAACACGATTATTTTTAATGAAAAATATCCATATTCATTCAATTTTCACTACAATTATGATCAAGAACCTATTTATTCAATCAAACAAATTTTTTCTATATATTTGAATTTTATCTTGTCAAGATCAGTCGTGGAGGAGTATTAGCATCGTGGACTATGAAGTGGATTTTCAGTACACTATTAATGATCATGATGGCTCTGTAATGCCTTTTTATAAAGGTCCAAACTTCATTCACTCAGTTTTCATTATCTTAGCAAAAGAGGAACTTATTTATAAAAAATCATCACACTCACAAAGCCAAAATTGGTGGAGTGGAAATGGGGATATTAGTGCCCAGAACCACAATAAAAATTATTATGTTCTTATTTTGTGTTTATATACTAGTCAAACTATTTATAGAATCAAATTTTGAAAATATTCATAAATCCTTAAGAAATTTAAAATCCATTATCTTTAAATATTATTAAGAAGAAACAATTGACCATTTTTTGTCTATCTTTGTATTATTACGACCCAACATAGTTGACAATAATTAGGTGAGAAAATATTTTTCCATTAATAAAAGACATTAAAAACATAGTATTCAATATGTATATATCGTGATATATATAAATGGAGAGATTTATATAATGAATTAAAGGTGAGAGACATTATGATTATAAAATTACTATTGGATCTATGAGAGGGATTGGATATCACTAGATATTCACCATCGATCCAATCATATATTTGTTGTAACAAATTAGTTCTTTTGGTGGAGAGAACCTAGAACAAGTGGACTCTAGTTATATGATTCATAATAGCTAGGAACCTTCTATTGATCACCAATTCCATTAAGAATTTGAAATACATAATTTTTTATATTTTAAATACTATAAAATAAATTCATAGAAGGCCTATATAGACACCACATGATACCCACTAGCCTCAATTAGGTAGAAAATATACCACCTGGACACCACTATTTCATGAATTCCCCCAGATTTAATTGGTTCTCCCCATAATTTATCTAGTGTAACTCATGGAGATATTATCAATTATTTTTTCACTAATAAGAGGATGGTGGAACTCCAATATAAGAATTATTGGTTTCCAGAGTACCTGGAGATACTTTCCCATTGTACAAGTAGCTTGATGACTTGAACTTGAAATAATATGTGTCATTATGTTCTCTAAACACCTCTATATAAAAATTATTTCATCCAATATATTAAAAGGATCCTTCATTATTATTTAAATCATATCATCACATGCAAATAGACTTATAAAATCTCATCAACGACACACAAATCCTTCTACATAATAATTCGTCATTGTCAATATTCCTTCAATTGATATATAACATTCATTTGATATAATTTAAATTAAATAATTTTAAATAGAGGTTACTATTTGTGACCATTAATACACCATGAGATATATACGGGTACAACTCTATCAAGATAGTTATCAATTTATAAATGGAAAACATCAGAGTTAATTGACTTTTATGGTACTCAAGAGGTACCATATGGTATATTTCAAGATAGGATTTTTAGTGATGTTACATAGATTATTATCTAAATGAAAATGAGTCCAAAATGATATGAAGAGATAAAAAAATTTAATAAGTACTTATTTTTGTAAATAGGATTTAACATGTATATACTTGAGTTTATCGGGATTAATTTTTTTAGGATTTAATCACGGTGGATATATATCAATAAAATATAGTAGCACTATATTTCGTAGTACTTATAATTATAACATAGTACATATGAAAAAAATATATATATTCCATTTTCATGGTGGAGATGACGATAAAGTGTGGATAGGATATAGAAATTGTAGGTTCACAATGGATCGTGATGTTATTTAATCTTGGAAATGATATGTATCACTATTTTGTGGTGGCATGGTGAATAGAAGACACTCAATATAACCAATAAATGGTGCTTATGTTGTATAATTTGGGTATATTATGGATACTTATGTGGTTAATAAACAAATTTTTATATTTTGATCATTCTCAGATCATTGAATAATTCCAATAATTCCAAAACCTATAACAATATTTTGTGGAAATAATACTATATTTTTACATTCAATGGAACATATCTCAAACTTAAGGACAATGCATATACATTAGAAGATTCATTTAAGGTTGGATTTTTCTAAAATTGGTTAATTATTTGTTATTTTAGAAACAAAAAGGATAACATGGTATAATAACAGATAAAATTAATTTTTTAGTAGAATAATTAATCATATGTGGGTTCTTTGAAATTGGAATTTTTTATAGTTGACACAAGTGAAAGTTGGAGTGTTATGGGAGGGGGTTCTAGAGACATAACTAATATGTGAACATAAATATTTTTACTAAAATAAATATAGATTTTTTAAAACCTACTATAGTTATAATATTATTTCAATATGCATTATATATTATATACTGTCCAGAGATTACATGGTGTATGAAATTTTTACTAGAGTTATTGCTGATAATAAAAACAAATGGATACTATGATAGTGATATTTAACAATCGTACAATTAAATAGATATGTAATTAAAAAGGGAAAATATTACTTTACTGTTAAGTGTTGAGGTCTCATCAGAATTAATATTTCTTTTTTATAATGTTCACACATGAAAATTTCAAATATATAATCTCTTTTGGACCTACACATCAATAGAGTCAACATATACTCATTGTTTCATTGGTTTACACTATATGATAACATGTTTATTGGTCTAATGAATTGGTAGAATAAATAATGAATATACTTAATCATTTAATAACTTATTAATTGTTCATATGACTGAGAAATCACTATTGATTTTTGGATAAAAATTTTACTATTCAATATACTAAAATAATTCATTATGAATTTTTAGAGTCTAATAAACTAAAATTTATAATTTCACCCTTTTATTAATTTAATTGAAATATAAATTAATATAATACAGAAAATATTTTCACAAGGGTCACCCCAATAAGGGTGAAGTCATTCATATTGTGACTGAGTTGATTCTATTCAAAATATTGTTCCTCTAACATCAACAAGGATTATTTTATTCTTGAATCATTTTATCAAACCAAAAATATTGTTTCCTAAATATTTTCTCCTAAAAAACATTAATATGGTTCATAGAAGTTAATATCAAAGCCTGATTTTCTATACCTGATTTTTAACATAATTCAATAAAATTTATTACATAATTAAATATGAAGGATACTTTTTAGTTTTAATAGATTTGGAAACAAGTATATAAAATCAGACATTCAACATAAAAAAATAATTAATAAGATAATTTTCAACACACATGATTGGATTCTTCATTATACAAATATAGATAACCTCATTAAATATGATTGATTGGGGATATTTATCTAATGAAATGTGTTGTAATAAATCCTAGCACGTGATAAACAATTTAGGATATCATCATATGTGAAAAATGAATCATAACATAAGAACATGATGCTTAACATAAGTACATTATTATAAGATAATCAGGTATGACATAATAGTATATCAACAACATAAACATGTGACATTCATAAACATATCCCCAAATCACAACACTTAGGTTTATAAATCATACTACCATTACATTTTAGCATGATAACATAAAACAATTCTATTTCAATCTTCCATGGTATTTGGATCTTGAAAATCACTAGAGATTACTTATTTAGACACTTCATTCAAGTTTTATCTCTGCAAAATCATTATATGTATAAAATATGATTGGAAGATCTACCAGAGATCAAAAATACATAACATTTTAAACCCATGAGTAAGTTAAGTAGCATTAATACATTTATTAACCCAATAAATTGTACAATGATTGATCTAATTTCAAAATATTGAATAAAAATATGGGTTAGTATTAACGTTAATATAATATATAATTGAATGTCGAGGTGTGGTTTATACGGTATTTCAATTATACAAAATGGATCATTGAAAGAGATTAATATGGGAGAAAGAAAGTCTACCATTAACAAGGTATTCTATTATAATAATGGATACGTTTATAAAAAATATAGGGGATTAATAAATTGACTATGAAAATTATTATACAAAATAATTACATGAATCGAAAAAATGAAGTATGAGATATGTAACTATGAGTGAATTATTCTTTTAGAAATTGGTAGACTCTATTGAACAATAGAAACACATATAGAGACTTTGGGGGGGGGGAGATGGAAAGGGGTGTCATGATCAATGGTTGGGTATTTATACTTGAGCGGGGGTGGATTAAAGGGATAAAATAATTTTTTTTGTTACCAAGGATAACTAATTTTTCCACACATTAATATCAATTAAATTTAAAGATAATGAATATAGAAATGTTTCTACAATAAGGCTAATGATTTTAAAAACTCATTAATTTCATCAGATTTCATTTCATACCAAAAATCATATTTTCCTTCTTGGATTCCATTTCAATCATTTAATTATTTCATCATCATTATTTGGGTTATGAACCTATTTTTGAACAAAATAATTTTATTCATGATCATCAACCCTTTACACACCAAATTTAATATATAGATGTGTAATTTAATGTTTCTAACTCCACCACATTTAATGAATTTCACTATGATTTTTTCATTATACATTCCTTTCATTTTCTTAGTGTTCCTTTTATTATCATCCAAAATTATTTTTCACTGTTAATCATTTTACCCATCATCATTATATGGCTCCTTATCATCATTTTAACTGATTTTAACATTCCCATGAAATGAAAATAAAATGTTAATTTGTCTTTATTATGAATTATGGAAATTCTTACATCAGATATATCATTTTAATTTTATGTAATTAATTATTTAATAAATCACCACTATCTCTAAATGAAAAACAATTTGGATCAAACATTTAATGTCCCTTATTTACGTTAATTTTTTTTGTTTTATTTTATATTTCTAATAGTGAAATGATTTGGTTTTCAGCACAAGATGTTTATAAATTTTCATAGAACACTTTTGATAGTTTTATGTGAGTTACTGGTTTGTGATTAGTTATGAAAAATCATTTATATTACCAAATAGTTCATCTAATGTATGGAAGTGATCAATGGGAAAGAAGACATTTGGTGTACTATCTGGCCAAAACGATATGTAACCATGAATGTTGAAATTTTTATTCTAGTGGGAATTCAAATGGCTGGGAGATGGATTTCTAAATCGTTTTACCTTACCATATTTAATAATTAATAAAATCATATAAATATATCTTTAACCCGAGTTACCACAAAAAAATGTTTTCCCTTCTCATCAAATATTAACCACAGACCCTACATTAATTGATTTTGGATGTATTATTTATTATGGGTAATGATTTTAAGTAATCATAGAGTTTTGTATTGAGGAATTTGGAAAACATTTAATATCTCGAATCTACAAGGATCATCTTTTGGTTCTTTGATAATATAAATACTTTTTAAAAAGATACATTCTCCCTCTCTCCATTTTCCCTGAGAAAATAATAGATTGGATTCATAAATTAAATTATTTTAGTTATGTTAGGAAACTATATTGAATATTCTATTATGAAACCCCATTTTTTGATGAATTTAAATCCTGAGTCTTGGTAGACTCCCAAAAAGTGTTTGACTTTATTATTAAAAGAAGAATTGTTTTCATATGTAATATTGGATTACATACTTCTATAACTATGTGGTTAGTGTTTTATTAGATTAAATATAATTATTTCGTTGTTGGATTTTATCTCCCCATCATTTATTATGGTGAACATTGTTTCATCATCTAGCGATGAATTTTGTATAGAATTGTTGGTTCTCTACATGTGAGGTGTAACTATTCATTAGATTGTCACAATCATGGGTCTGTGAGTTTTCTTGATTCAATATGTCATATGGAAATAATTTTTAAAAAATATTTTTTTAACTTCTATTTTATAAAAAAGTTTTATTTTTTTCTTTTTTTATATATAATTAATAACCAACATTTTCTTGTTGTAGTGTTGTGTGTGACATGTCTATATCTTTGCCTTTTGATACTTTATACTCACCGATAATATGTATACTAGGGTTTCTATGGATTTTCCCTATATTAAAATACATATAATGTTACTATTTTAATTTCACTAATGGAGAACCATGATTATATAATCACAATTGAGGGGAGAGTGGTTGGTTGTTAGTTGATTGATGCTTTATAGAGTTGTGACACCATGGTAACCTGGGCCGTGTATGTCTTTGAATTTTTGATTTTATAAGATGTATATACTAATAATACCATGTTATTATTTAGATAGCATTGATATTGAGTTTTTTTGTTTTAATTTAATTTTTCATATAGATCCTTATAATTATTTTTACAGTTATATTTTCAGGGTGAATATGTGAGAGATGGAAAATAAACCCTGTAATATTTTGTTATACCCTTTGAATTTATTTTCATATTTAGTTATCTATGGTAGCATATCCTAATTAGATTAGCACCACATCCCTTCCCATAATAATGGGTAATTGTTAGGATGATTCAAATTGAATCATTCTCGTTTTCATTTCATTCAATATAGTAGTCCTGGAGAAATGATGTGTCATAACATGCTATGTATAGCATAAAAAGGAGTAATAATACTATTAGTGATGGATTTCATCATACTAAGTCATTTTATGTACAAAAAAGTGTTGGAAAAACAAATATATGATTTTCTATAATTACTTATAATTGGTTTAGCAGATGAGTTTACAATGTCACCCATTTATATGAAGCCACCACATTAGTAATATGTAATCCATACTATTTATTTATCAATGTTAGAATTTTTTAATGATTATTTTTTATGTTATTATTGATATTAAAGAATAAATTTTTTTGTTATGTGGTGACAATGTAGAAATTATTTTATTACCTTAGATATATATAACCTATTATAAGGCCTACATATCATAAGAAGTGGATGCTAAGAATCTATTTCACTATGATCCATAATTGAAAAAATGACTCGTTGAATGAAATGTAAATAATTCCATGACCTATATATAGGGAATCAAATTGATGAACCATTCTATGTTCTTGATCGTTGTAATTTCAATTGAATTACTACCAATTATTTGATGGTATTTTTTAAATAGAACATGTAGTTGGATGTTTTAGTCAACTAAATTCAATTTTAAATTTCCACAGAAGACCTACTGAAATTAAATTGAATATAGATTTATTCATTATAGATGATCATTCATGAAAATTTTGGTTTTTATTTCCTCAATGTAAATGTAACATGTTCCATACCTGGTTAGTATTCATGAAAAAAACTTAATAAACAATTCTATCAATATTCATACAATCTAAAAAGATATTTTTATATAATCTAGAACAAAAAATTTTATATTGTATAATATGGAACTAATTTGATGAACATATATCATTTGCCTCCATATTTTAATTTAACAGGTTACATAAAAGATTATAATTATAGTCGGGGTGATATAAAATTCCCTATAAGATAGTAATATTATGTAATGTGGATTATAAAAAATGTACACTAGAGTTATAGTGGTGGAAAAGGATACCATAAAGAATTATGGTGGATGAAACAAGTTTTTATATAATTCAATGGTGGAAAATTCATTACATTAAACAATAAAAAGAGTGATACCTACTACCATTGATGCAAGGAAAAATAAATAACCCATGCAATTTGTTTCATTTCCTCAATGATTCCTTAGATATGATATGGTTTTCATAATGTGGTTCACTGGATATCATATGTAGAAAAAAAATTTCTACATTATTACTATAATAGATAAGAATAAATAATACATTAATTATATTATAAAACTAATTAACAATTTTTATACATATTTTGGATCTAATATGTCTCCATAATATCATTACTTGATTGGATTGTCATATTATGATTGTTGTTGAACCCAATACGGAATAAATCAATGTGATTCTTAAAGGACCAGAAAACATCAACCAATATAACCATAGAAATAGAGAATGGAGTATTTATCCTGAGTTAAAATGTAGATATATTTTTCAATATAGAGTGTCATAGAAGTTCAATATGGCCCCTCAGAAGTTCAAGGATCCATCCTTTTGGAAATTACTCTTATTATTATAATGTTTGATATAGACATATCCAATTAACTTATTATATCTCTCAGGGAAATTAATTTTTTTTAATGTTTAAATGATGCCACATATAATCAATATTAGGATACCCATTATCAAATGAGTGTATAACTATTTTATGTTTCAATATCGTTATAAATAAATAGAATTAATATTTTTTTGGGGATTTTTTATTTTCAAATGTATATCTTTGATTTATTCATATGAATATACTAGTTTGTCCATTCAAATAATATATTATTTTTAGTGAATAGTGAGTGTATTTTATGACCTATAATGGATGGGAAAATATATTTAATCTGGATTTTTTAATCCTAGAAGTGAAGGACTATAAGAACTAATGGTTGAAACATTATACTATTAATTTTTTATAATATATTTGTCACTTGTAATTTAATTAAAAAAAGATATGATCCTGCTAGTGTATATCAGTATGCTGATGTACTTCTAGAAATTGTGACAGGTCTACCACCTGATAGGGAAGTTGAATTATTTATTTTTCTTCTTATATAGAGAATAATAAATCACTTTTCTCATATATAATTTCACTTATAGAATTATTTAATATGAAAATATATATGGAAGTGTAAAAAATCCAATTATTTATTTAACAGAGTACATCACCTTGGGAAGCTATTGTTATATTCCTAATTATGGTAGATGTTTCAATTTAAAAATATATCAACAATCTGATGTAAAATCTTATTATGATAAATTATAAATTCCATAATAAAAAAATTGATGATATCATTGAAAAATATAATGGATATTATGGTTCTCTATAAATTTTTTATGATTAGGGTACTATTATATCTATATTAGAAAATATGTATTTACAATGAAATTTTTTTGATGCTAGTATGGACACATTAAACACATAGTCATTCTCTTTGGACTCATGAATAAACCGGTTATTTTAATGAAATTGATAAAAAATATATATCACATGTTAAAAAAATTATTTTTCATGGTTATGGATAATGATATCATGGTATATTGTGAGACTAGAAATGAAAATGAAAAGTATTAGAAGATTATGTTGAGTAGACAATAAGATCACTAACTCTATGAAAAAATCATTATAATAGACTTCTATTTAAAATAAATTAATTTCTATTATTATTTCATTTATTATAATTGAATCTTGATCGACCATAAAAAATCAAGAATCCAAATCAAATAAAACATTATAAATGACTTTGAAATGAATATAATTTTAATAGAGGTTTTTTATTATCATCATTTTCCCATGATTTTTCTTAGACCAAATAATATATGACTACATTGATAAGAATGTTTACTAAATTAACATGGAATTATGAATTCTAGGAATCATTAATGGATATAAAATCCATACACACATCTATACATAACCATAACATTATAAAACATGAAAGAGGTATGTTGCATATTACGATGAGTCTTGAATTTTTTTTGTGTTTTGTTCAAATGGATGACATCTATATAATATCTTATAGATAACAAAATTTAAAATCCAATAGGATAAACTATGTAATTATTGAAAAGAATTCGGATTTTGTGTTCTACGAATTAAATACATATAGAAAATATCACTTCGATAAAAATGTTCATTGTATTCATTGAGGATAAGTTCTTCTCACATGTTCATTGATAGTGGGATTTTAACATAATAAAATGATGCTTCATATAATTTTTCCATATGTTCGAAATCTATTTTTTATATAAACTTGGGAAATAAATTTTTTTCTAAATTCGTAAGTTGGAGGTTTTATAAAAAATTTGTAATATAATATTATGACATCTTTTGTATGATAAGGATATTTTCTGTCATGTATCTGGACTATGAAAAATAAAATTAGGATATCACTTTAATTATGATCACACATATTATTGGATTGAATTACCCATTCATGGATGCATAAAAATCATATACTTTTTAATTTATCCCTATGTAAAACAAAATTTTATGGAAAAACCATTTATGGTTGGAAAATGGGTGAAAAGTATCTATTTCAGTTATAAGTATATATTATTTCTTCATTCATAATCACAATAACAACTTCCATTATTTATAATGACATTATAAATGGCAATTTAATCTATGTATTCAACAAAATCATTCAATGTAACGAAATATAATTTTTTTGTCTAATATGAATTGTATGATACAAAATTATATTCTATGATATATCAATACAAATTCGTAAAGGATAAACACCAACGCTCAGCTAGTATGTTACTGCATATTCCTGTAATAGTATAGAAATTAGAGAACACTACCATTAATATTCTCACTATTCCACCATTGATACTTTAGAAGGATTATTTTATTTGGGTGATTTTGGATCATCATACAAATCATCCACACCTCATTCCAATTTGAGATTTAATTATGGTAAAATATTTCAAAAAAAACTATATTTGGGACCTAGAAAAATGGTATACTGTTGAATTAAATTCTCTCTAAAAAAGACCCCATATTCACATAATAGTTTCTGTGGATATATTAATATGCCCTTGGAATCATGTTAACCATTGAGATGATGATTCATTACAAAATATTTTTACATTTAACACATACATTCCAACCCCTTGAAGACATGCTTAATTATTATGTAATTAATTTTCAAGCTTTACAGAAAGACAATTTTTTTACAATAATAGTTATTTTTTATCAATAAATATGGATCTAATGACAAAATATTAGGTCTAACCATTATGATCTTTACATTATTGGGTTAAATCAGGATAGAATGTACTAAATAGTTCAATCCTTGTTCTTGTGATACCTAAAATTTTAACGATGTTCAGTAAATGAATTTAAATGATACAAATCATTCATAAATATTATTTAATTCATCTTATACAAACATTTTCCTTTTCCATGTCTAATAATGTATTATCAAATGGCTCTTCTATAATATAATATCATCATTTGGGAATTAAATGAATCTTTAATCCTTAGTATATAAAACTGTTTTATAAGAATGAATGTATGAGAGATGCGGCTTATCATTAGCCGTCAAAAATTAGATTTAGACCAGTTCAAAATGTAATTTATGTAGATCATTTGATAAAGTACCAACCATATACTAGGAACCTAATATTATGAGATGATATCATAATTTAATTTTATTCAACATTTATCATTACATTGGTCTATATCATTGAAAAGAAGTATGAAGTAATGCATGAGAAATATATTCTAGTGTTATAAGTATTTGGGAAACATATAAACATTTATAAGGTGACTATGAACCCATATAAATTCATTCTGGTGAAAGGGAAAAAAAATTCCACTTCACCACCAACCTCCATCTCTCTGGGGATAAAAAGGATAATGGTGGCGAAGATATAATATATCAAGATTAATTTAAACAAATTATGTAACATCCTATGTAAATAAAGAATAATACATTTTAATATTTTTTAATATTTGTTAATTAAATATTTATTTCAGTTTAAAATGTAATTCTATTTCTGAGATCATACTCAACACCAAACAAAGGGTTTCTTTCAAATCTTATGTTGCACACAAATTTGAGTTATACAGAAAAATAATATGATATTACAATTAATTTAAATGGTAGTTAATGCCTATCCATTACATTGGTATAAATGAAAATAACCGACTAAAATAAGATTACAAATGTTTTTTAAATTTTATTACTTTAATCTAAAAAATTATAGTGGCTTAAAATAAGAATGAATCTGTTTTTAATCATGAAATACACAAATATTATTGAAAAAGTATAGTTACCACTTTTTGATGGTGAAATTTTTTAAATAATGTTTTTGTCACTTTTATATATCCTATTTAAAAAAATACACTTCTTATTTAGAATAGGGACATCAAAATTTACATTGGGTAATTTTTTGGTGTTTTCTGGTAAAGTTCATTATTTTAATGAATTGTGAAAAATACTACATTTTGAGTCAAAATTATCTTTTCATCACATTAATTAATATGTTTATATAACCTTTTAATTTAGTATTAAAGTGTAATTAGATTATTTATTTACCATTTAATCTAATATGTGTCATGCGATGTAATTTCGATTTTTAATTAAACATAAACACATGTCAGTCTTTTAATAGTTATTAATTCATCAAAACATGTTTTTTTGTTTCGACATCGTGATTTTCAATTTAAATTAATTTTTGAAATTTATGTGTTTTGAATTTCAAAAAATGTATTCCATATTTTGAATCCAGAGTTTCAAATAGTGTAAATTAGAAAATTTTATTTTTAGACATTTTGAATAGTAACATTAGTAAATATTTTATTTACCAGGGTTAAAGGGTGAATTTGATAAATAAGGGTAAAAAATAATAGTATAAAATATTAAATAACACTAAATCATGTTCTCAGACAAGTGGATGATACATGTTTGACCATTGGAATCCATGGGTCTATTTTGGGACCCCATAGAGCCACATGTAAGTGAAAATAACATTTAATAAAAATTAATTTAACGTTAAAGAAAATGAAACAAAAAAATATATCTTTTACTAAAACAATTTATATACAATGTTATTTAAGTTATATCTTAGTTTATAAATATTCATTGGAAATAGAAAATTTCTTTATACATTATGGTATTTTATTTATATTTTTTAGTCATTAAATAAGTAAATTTACTTTTAACACAATGATGATGTGGTGCTTGATTTATTAATAAAGGATTAAAAAATGAAATTATAAATGTTAAAGTAAATTTAATTTGGTTATTTTTATTTCATACACGATAATTTTGGAAGATATTTACATGTTATATTTTTATTAATGAATTTTTTTCTAATTAATCTTTATGTTATGGATTTTTAAAAAGTCATGATATGAATAGTGTAAAAATTGACAAAATTCATATTTTATAAAATAAAATATTTTATTAAATATTATAAAATTTAAAAAAATATAAGATTCAACCAAATAGTTATCATAAGTTTAAAATTTAAATATTGACACTTTAATTGGATATTTCTCATTTTTTTGTTACTATTTTGATTCTCAATGTTTTAAATTCTTGATAAAAGGGAAAGAGTAAAAAAGGGGTTAAATAAAAATTATATGGAATAAAAAATATCCAAAAACTATCATATTCTCATTAGATTATTTTTTTCAAACAAAATTCAAATTATATTTCTGATTAATAATTTGTGGACCTTTTGACACTAAAAATCATTTTATAATACAATAATACTTTCAATCAATCTTAAAGGGCCCATCCTCCCACTTATAAATGATCATCACAACAAACCCACAACATGCACCTATCAAGCCCCTTTCCTCATAAAAAGTCAACCTAAATAATATACCAACATCCCTCTATGTCTCCTAGAATCCTTCCTATAGGCATAAGGTGATTCAAGAGAGCCCTTTAACCCAAATCAAAAGAAGTTACCCGATTTCAGTTAAGGTTTTCTCTCAAGTTTCATTCCATTATTTTTCCATCTCCACTAACTATGATCATTTTATGCTATTTTACTTAAAAAACCAATATCCTTAATATACTACGGTGTTTTTTTATAATTATTCAAACTAAACATACGCACACCTCTGTCTAATATATATAGAACATACGGTTTCAGCGGGCGACAAACACTGCCTCAAAAAATGATGATTGTTCAATATTCTCCTACCACCTCTTATGGAGGACATTAGAATGGAACTGTAATTAAATATTATATTTATATTATATATATTCTTCTTTAATTATCATTTCTATCAAGCCTTTATGCTTTTCATTTGTTATATATATGATAATTTCATTTTGGGAAGTGCGGACTTCCACCGCATCAATGAGATATGACTCATTCATTCTTTACATGGAACGTATAAATAATGTAATTAATGAACTTATGTTACATATATAACATAGATATTATACTGGAACAATAATATACCTATGAAAAATTTATTTTTCTTTCCTTTTAAATATGAAAATGAAAAGAATGTAGCATTCATGCGTACGTACGACTTACCATCTCCATGAACCATGAATGTCATTTCTTATATAAAAAATGATATGGACCCTTATGAATACATATATAAAGGATATATATGATATATATGATATCTAAATCATGGATATATCTTTTGAGGTAATGTAATTTTCACTACATGGACAATTTATAATTATAACAATTTCATTTTTGACTCATGTTCCGAACATTGACAAAATGTCCGATATGAACAAAAATAAATAACTAATGGTTATTTAAAGGTAATAAGTTATAAAAAAGGAATAATAAAATTGAAAAGTTTTTTGATGAAATTATAAATTAACTTCATTCTATTATTCAGTAAGAAAATAGAACATAAGAGACATGTTATACAGGAGGTAAGGGAACCTTTAACCGTCCTCTATTAGTCAAAGACTTCTTTTATTTAATGAATTTTAATTTACATTTTATTATGTTGTTATATGTTCTCATATATACTTATTTCTCTCCATTTTATGTTCATGTGATGAAAGACACTTTTCACTCGCATCAACTAGTTTTCTGATTTTTATGTGACGTCGTTGTGCTGTTGAATTTTTGTAAGGGAACATCACAACCCAATTTCCAATATTTGGATTGAACTTATACTTCTTGATTTTATTGTGATATGATTATGTGAGAAATAAATATTTATATAATATCTTGTATTTATTTTTTATTTATGTGTAATTATATTTAATACACATATTTGATTAATTTTATTTACAAAAAGATCATTGTAAGGGACTTCATCCCAATCACTTTTCATTGGTGCTTGTTTTGTTCATATAAATCACATTCTATTATTCAGTGTACAATTAACAACTTTTATTCAAAAGGATTATTTTAATATGAAACATTTTACTAAATGAAAAAAATGTATTTTTTCCATATTGTGGTGAAAATGACTTTTTGGCACTATTACCATTGTATGATATTTGGATCCTTATATAATACATAATGTTTTTAAAAGGAAACACTAACCCATTATTCTATTTTTGGGTATTTTGGTATTGAAAATGGATTTGAAAGTTTATTTACTATTCCAATATCTTGAAATTATTTCATGTGATTGTAAATGAAATTTTATGATTAAATGTTAATATTTAAAATATTTTATGTGTAATGATTATATAATTGTACATAGACATTTTAGGGGTGGTTACGTGATAAACCCAATGAAGGGTGGTTTCATGATAAAATAAGTATGTGTGGTTATGTTATATCTCCATGTAATTGGGTATGGAAGTTCATCATATGACTATTACATTTAGTGAAATGTGTGTAAGTCAACCGTATGGTTTTTCTATTTAAGTATTTTTATGTATAAAGTTATGTTTATATGTTATATGTTTCATTATATGAGTTTGTGGAAATATTATGGTTACAAGAAGGGTATGTAATGAGCTTATATTCAGTGAAGTGTTTTTACTACTTCATATAGGTGAAGAGTATTACTTATAATAAAGTATTCACAGTTTTCATGTCATATAATGTCTAACATTTTTCTTTCTTTAAGTATACCTTACTATGGTTTTGATGCTCATATCGTGTTTTGAAATGTTTTTCATAAGATATAAAGATGAATAGACACAATTTTAGCACCCTCAGTTTGAGGTATGTAGCCTTTGTTTATGTATTTTTATGTATTTAAAGTGCAGGTAATGAGTTTGGAAGAGGTTGGTAGAGTTTGGAATGTATTTGGAAGAGTTTGTAGGCTTTTAAGGGGTGCACGGTTTGAGCACGGTTAGTGGAATCCGTGAAGGTTTCCCATAAAATTGTGCAGACCATTTTTCTGGAGATAGTAGGCCTTGCACGGCCTGCACACGGTTTTCCAAACCGTGTGAGGTAACCGTGGTTACCCTGGCTCTCGAGGTCGTGGCGTGTGCACGGTTAGCGCACGGTTTTCCAAACTTTGTGGGTTAACCATGTGTCCACTTAAAGTTAGGGTTATAAGTTCTGGGGTCACTCAGGATTGCCTCATTTCACTCCTCCCTTCCTCCCACTCGAGCCTCACATGGTTTTTTGGGTTCTCTGGGCTTAGGGGTGCTCTCCAACTTGTTTTGGAAGTGATTCGAAGGGGTTTCAAAGTGGTTTCTCCTAGGTAAGTCTCTCCTCTTTCTTCTCTTGTGTTTTACTCTAGATCTACTTCCCCCTATTTCTTGGTTTTCTAGATCTACACTTTTAGTGTGCATATCTATGGTTTGGGTTGCCTTGGATGATGATTTTTAGGCTTGTTATGGTTAGGGGAGGGGATCTAGAGAGGTTCTGGTGGTGAGTTCGCCGAATTTGAGGAGCGGTTGTTCATGGGTCGATTTCTTGGTAACCCTAAAGGTAGGTGGCTTCTCTCTTGACTCCAGTTGGTTAGAGCTATTTGTTTTGGTTATAATTAATTTTTTGTGCTTGAAATTAATTGTTTTTTGAGGTGTTAAATTGGTTGAAAATCCCTTGGGGGATGTTTTGGGGATTTTTGGGGAAAAGGGGGTTTTGAGGTGAAATGATTTTGTTGTGGATTTGAAAATAGAGATTTTAAAATGAGATTCTATGGTTGATTTGGGAAAAGGTTGATGAAAAATAGGTTTCAATAAAGAGGTTGTTTTATTAAAATGAGGATTTGTCATGGAAAATGATTTTCAATAAATGGTTGATTTATTGAATGGGATTGATATGAAATGGATTTGGTTGATTTCATGATGTTTTGGTCTTGGTTTGGCTTGTTTGAAATGTTGTGTGGATGTGGGAGGGAAGTACAACTATAATTAAGGGGGTGGATAGTGGACGGAAGGGCCACCATCAAAGTATAAGTGGAGGGATGTCAAACTGATTGTGGATGGGTGAACGGGTTGGACAGAAGTGCCACTGTTTGGTTGTTTTAGTTGTTTTTGTGCATTGTTTTGAAAAATGGAATTTTTGTGCTAATATGTGAGTAATAGAATGGCTTATGGCATGTTTGTTTGGCTTTCCCTTGGTGGATTTATTTGGGTGGAATAGCTTGGTAACGGTGTGGTTGGATTATGGTAATGGTTTCACTTGTGATTATTTTATATAAATTGTTTTATATAAATGTGCTAAAGGTTTTATCATAGTTTCATGTGTAGGGAAGTCATTTGGGGAAAACCTACTGAGTTGTAGTACTCACCCCCTGATTTGGCATGTTGGTGTCTTTGCAGATTTTGTGTACCGTGACGTGGGAAAAGGTAAGGCATCAACCTCCATTAGTGGTGCGTTGTGTTGTCTTGGTGGAAATTGGAGCTTGGAGCCTGGTGTGGAGTTGTGGTGGTGTCACGGATCATGGGGTTCTTGTTGAGTCGTCTTCATTGTACTCTGATGTTGTATTGGGTTGTGTTGGCATGTGAGATTATGGATTATCGGGTTACCATTAGTAATGTATGAGTTTGGTTTTGTTGACATGCATCATTTTGTTGTGGTTGTTTGGATGGTTTTGTCTCAAGGGAAAATCGTTCCCCAATTGTTCACAAGCCCTCAACATTTATTTCCAACCTTTGGCACCTAGGGAACGTCACTTAAGGCCAAGAATCCCTCACCGCCTCCTCAAACGAATGAGGTAGTGGGGAGGTGTTACAAGTGGTATCAGATTGTTTGGTCCTTTGGAGTTGATTCTCGAATTTGGTGTTGACATTCGTTGTGGTATACTCCGTGGGTCTGGACGGTAGTAAGGTGTAGGATTGTCGGAACATGGAATGTATAGCATAAAAAGACATAGCTAACCCTTTTATGTTGAAATTAATGTTACCAGGGATTTGGGTACATAAGTGTTTTGGAGACACTTATAGGCATTGGATATCTCATTGTTGCGGGTGTAGCCAATGAGATTAGCATGGAATTCATGGTAGAAATGACTTCCCATTAGGATGCATATTTCATTGGGGTATAATTATTTATGTTGTAATGTGAAATTTTAATGTGAATAAATTAGTATTTTGAAAATGGTTTGGTTATTAAAATGGTGAAACATGGCACATGTGGAAAAATGTGAACTGGTGGAAAACCTTGTTGTGATAGTGTTCTGTAATGTGCTATGAAATGGGATTTTGTGATGTCTATGGAAGTGATACTCATGGTTGTCTGTTTTCTGTTTAATGAAATGGCATTGGGTAGGCGTCGTAGTGACCAACCAGAGGAGGCTGCTAAAAATGTGGTTGCACCTGCGCCTCAGGTGAACCAGTAGCTAGTGCAAAGTATAGTGAAAGCCTTCCAAGCTATGGGAAGTGGAAATAGAGTGGATGAACCAAGGCATGTGGATCATGCAGTTCAGTTACAAAAGTAGAATCCACTAATATTCAGGGGTGATTCAGAGCCGCATAGGGCAGAAGCATGGTTGAATAGAATGAACAAGACCTTTGAGTTCATGGGAAAACCGGTAGGGTTGAAAGTAAAACTGGCCACATTTATATTGGAAGATCTTTCCCTTCAGTGGTGGGATTTGGTAGTCCAAGCACGGAAGGACCAAGAAATGATATGGGAAGGATTTGAGGAATTGTTTAACAAAAAATTCTACCCACATACATTCAGAATTCAGCGTACGACTGACTTCTTTAGTTTGAAGCAAGATCATATGTTTGTGACGGAGAATGCAGCTATGTTTATGAACTTATTGTGGTTTCCACCCGAGGTGGCGGGTAGCGCGTTGTTGATGGAAAGGATCTTTGAAGTAGGGTTTAGGTAAGAAATCCCTTCAAAGATAGCAGTACTGTGTATAGACGATTACACAGAGATAGTGAATAGAGCCTCAGTGGATGAGTGGGATATGTTGGGAGCTTCGGGTAGAGGAAGCATGGTGGTACCCATGGGGAATAGTGGGAACTCTAATGCTGGGATCAAGTGGAAGAGGGTCACTTATTCCCAGGGCAAGAATATAGCATATAATCCGACCACAGGATCGGTGAATCTTCCTCTGAATCCCCAGAGAAAGCTGGGATGTTTTCAGTGTAGTTCTACAGGACACATCAAGCGGTATTGTACGACAAAACCTTGATCATGTCATAATTGTAAGAATATGGGGAATCTGCAACGTTATTGTCGGAATACCCCAAGGTCAAGTGCGCACGACACTTCCCCGAGATCGTAGACTTCGTATGCTTCGATGGGCTAGGGACAATAGAATACCACTCATCAGCAGAGAAAAGTGGGTCATGGTGATTCTAGGAATACCATGACGCCTCAACAGAACAATAAAGAGCAGAGTGTGGCAAGCAAACATGTGTTTGGAGCTGAATAGGTTGTGGTAGATGATCACTCGATACCATCCATGGTGCGAGGTACTATTCTTTTAAATTCTACCTTGATGTAAGTTTTGTTTGATACAGGTGGTTCAAACTCTTTTATTGCTGCACATGTGATTGATTTGCTGGGTTTAAGGGTAGAGATAATGCCCTTAGTTTTGAAACATCAAACTCCTCTGGTTTGAAGAGAGTGTCGAGACTTTTTATGTAGAGGATGTTGTATCGTTGTGGGAGAGGTTGAGATAGTGTGGAAATTCCCAATGCTTGAGATGGATGGTTATGATGTAATCATGGGAATGGATTTGAAGATGGCTTTTAAGGCCCACATCAATTGTGAGGCGCGAACAATGGATTTTACGACACAGTATAAGGCCCCACCCTTAAACCTTACTTAATCTTGAGTTATTACAAGATTACACATTGAGGATCTTTTCGGGTTTAGAGTTTTAGAGAATTAGATCATAAAACTTGCATTACATTCCACATATAAACAAAGTGGTTACATAAAGATAGTATTCTTCATTCCCATCAATGGAAACACATTTAAAATAAAACATGGATTATTTCTTGACACTTCCTTGACCCTATCATCATATCATGTACCTTTCCCTTGACCTGTGAAAAACATTTCAAAAAAAACTTGGGATGAGCATAAAAAGCTCAGTATGGGTTATAAAAACATGGAAAGGAAACATGGGTACATATATACATAAGAATGAAATCATACTTTACCCATAAAACATAGGCACTTTAACATACCTCATAAAATCATGAATAAATCATAGAAATCATAGGATATAGAGGTAACTTGAGGCATTCATAACATTCTTACGTAGGGAGTAACCCTCTTGGTTATGTTTAGAATACCCATCACAGTATATTCCCTAAAATCACTTCGGAGAAACCTTAACGTTTCACTCCTTCGCGTTACCCAATGCATTGAAGAGCTATAACGGGCTCACCCGCCCTTAGTTTATCACGGAACCACCCGTCTTCATAAAAATGTCCAAGAACCTTAACATAATCATATCACATAAAACATGCATAAAGGAAACATAACATTTCCACATTTCAATCACGATATATCAATAAAACACATTGATACAATAAAAACATTATGAAAACCATTTTCAATACCAAAGTAAAACATGGTATTTTTTTCATTTTTAAAAAAAAGGTATGGCTTGTAGAGGAAGCCGAAACTCAAATAACGGTCACGACGATGGAGAAGTCATTGTCGCCGCATACGTACGACAAAAACATTCCCTTTTGTCATTTAGTAAACGCTTCGTATAAAAATATTCCTTTTGAATAAACATAAAAGTCAAAGGGGTTTATACACCGTATAAAAAAAAGTTGTGTATAAAATAAAATATGCCTCAACGAAAGGAGATTGAGACGAAGTCCCATACCTCGTATCCGACTTGACCCGACCGTTCTTTAATCTCCTGAATAATAAACATGAGTTAATCTCTACTTGCTTATGAATCTTTTTGAAGTTCATTATTCCTTTTATACCATGTTATGAACATCATGTAATCATTTAAGTTAATAATGTTCATTTTGTCGGTATTTGGTTCTTAAGTCAAAAATAGACTTCTTACACTTACATGTTGTTAATTTGGTCAAAGGTTCATTATATTCAGAATGGTATGAATGATGTAGATATCATATATTTCATATATATCCAGTACATACATGAATTTATAATATTACATAATCATTTAGAGGTAAGAAATGAAATGCACCGTTCATGGAGACGGTAAGCCGTACGTACGCATGAACGCTACTTTCATTTCTATTTTGTATTTTATAGAATGGAATCATAATGATATAAAGGTATATTATAATTCAAGTATAATATCATATATAATATCATAGTTCCATCCTTTATATTTCCCACATATGGTATTTAACGAATCAAATCACTTTGAGGGGGTGGAAGTCCGCACTTCCTAAAATGAAGATATCATGTTTACCCATAATGGAAACCATAAAGGTATGCCCAAAATGAAAAAAAACAGAAGCTTAAGGAAAACATAAACATATTATATATCATATATAAAAATATTGACATCATAATGGCTACCTTTGAAGGTGTTAAATGAGTATTGAACAATCATCGTTTCGAGAGGCAGAATTTCGCCATCCACGGAAATCGTATGTTCTTTAACCATTTGATGTAGTTGTGTGAGAGTGTGGCTCAAATAAATATTATAACAACATCCTTGTATATTGAAGATACTGTTGTTGTTACAAAATAAGTAAATAAAAAGAGTTTAGGGGGTTGGAGAAGCAAAATAAAACAAATGAACATGAGAGAATGAATTACCTTTAAAAGTGTAACTCCTTTTGATTTGAGCCTAAAGGCTTCCTTTGAAAGGATTCTGCCCAAAGGGAATCCTCTAGGATGAGGAGAGGTATGTTGAGAGAGTAAATGGGAAGGGGTTGGCCGAGCCAAAGGCTTGAGGAGTGTGTGAAATGAGGTAGAGGTGGGGGCCTTTTATAAGAGGAGAGGAGGGGCACTTTTGGAAAGTAAAGAAATATTACTTTATTTGAAAATGTGTTTCGGTTTTAAAAGGTCCCACATTGATATAATTCGTGTATAAGGTGATAAGGGTTCGAAATACACTCATCCAATCGGTTTTGGACATGTGTAGTTCATAGATTTTACATTGTCTTTCCATTTTATTTAAATCGTCAAATAATGATGTCATCACTGCATCATTATTATGTCATAAATAATTTAATTTATTTAATGTCTAAAAATTATAAAAAAAATACTATGATGTAGGAAATCGTTCTATCTTTCCAATGAATATTTATAATAAAAAATCTGATCTTTATAACCCCATGTAAAAATTGTTTTCGTAAAACATATTATGTTTGTGTCATTTTTACTTTTACATTAAATAAAGAGTTATTTATGTCATTTCTCTACCAAAGTGTCTCCATGGGGTCCCCAAGTTGACCCATGGCTTTTCTTGGTCGGCCATGACACAACCAATAATGTTGGGACATGTGTCTAGGTCATTTCATATTATTAAAGCATTATTTATATCTTAAACAACACTAATTACCACTAATCGCGATTAAAAACTTAATTAAGTTACTATTCACCAAAAAATTATTTTAATCTCATTGAACCACATTTTACTTCTTAATGAAAACCATGTATGTCGGATTTTTAAAATTCAATACACATTAGTGGTAAACTTTCATTTAACTGAAAAATCAGTTTGCTTGATTACCACTTAGTGGTTTCACTATTCATCAAAAAATGAAGTTTTTCAGAAAATTACCAAAAATTCACCCTAAGCTATATTTGATATTCCAAATTCAAAAATGAAGTCTATTTTAAAAAATTCAATCATATAAGTCACATTAATTAATTTAATAATTAATTCCCGCTGCCAGAGCAAAAAGCGTGTTTTTACAAAACAATAAGTATCAAAAGATTGACACCAGTTTAAGTCTAATTTCAAAGTGAAATTGATTCCAATGACCACCATTGGATAAAATGGTAAAAATATATTCTAATTTCACTTAAAAACCAATTCAAAACATAATCTAATCGTATAAATAAAATATATTAAAAAGCAGTTTTGATGTAAAATGCAGTATTTTTCACTATTCATTAAAAATTGAACATTGTCAGAAAAATACCAAAAATTCACACAAGGTAAATTTTGATGTCCCAATCATAAAGGATAAGTTTATTTTGACAAACATAGTTTATAAAATTGTCCAAAATATAGATTCAAAAATGGTTTTCCATCAAAAGGTAGTAAAACAATCTATTAAGAATTTTAGTGTATTCCATGCATAAGATTGTATTTATTTTCATTTTAAGCCTCTATAACACTATCTTAATCATTAATAGACATAGATAAAAATATCTATTATTCATTACTTACTTGGGATGTTACATCCTTCCCCCCTTTAGAAAATTGTGTCCCCGCAATTTATTTACTTATCGAATAAATGGGGGTACTTATCCCTCATTGCATTTTCAGATTCCCATGTTGCCTCTTCAATCATGTGGTTTTTCCACAAAACCTTTACCTGCTTAATCACCTTATTCCGTAACACTTGCTCCCTGTGGTCAAGAATCTGGACCGGTTGTTCCTCATAAGATAGGTTCTCTTCCAGCTGAACTACCTCTGGACTCAAAACATGAGATGGATCTGGCATATACTTTCTCAACATCGAAACGTGAAAAACATTGTGTACCTGAGATAAACTCGGAGGTAAAGCCACTCGGTATGAAACTGATCCAACCCTTTCCAGAATTTCGTATGGTCCAATAAACCTTGGACTCAACATTCTTTTCTTACCAAATCTCATCACGCTTTTCCAAGGAGAAACCTTGAGAAAAACATGATCACCTACCTCGAAAGATAGATCCTTCCTCCGGTTATCTGCATAACTCTTCTGCCTGCTCTGAGCTGTTTTAATGTGTTTCTGAATCAGCTGAACTTTTTCTGCCATCTCTTCTACCAATTCTGGTCCCATCAACTTTCTTTCACCCACTTTATCCCAGAAAGCTGGAGTTCGACACCGCATCCCATATAATGCCAGAAATGGTGCCATCTGTATACTGGAATGAAAACTGTTATTATATGAAAACTCAACCAAAGAAAGATGTTGGTCCCAACTTCCCTGATAATCCATAGAACAAGCTCGTAGCATATCCTCCAATGTCTGAATTATTCGCTCTGACTGCCCATCTGATTGAGGATGAAAAGCTGTACTAATATTTAATTCAGTACCCAAAGACTTCTGAAGGTCTTTCCAAAAGTTAGAAGTAAACATGGGATCACGATCTGATACAATGGAGAGAGGAACTCCATGTAACCTGACTATCTCTTTAAGATACAAACGGGAAAGTTGATCAAGAGAGAAAGTATCTCGTATAGCAAGGAAATGAGAAGATTTGGTCAAGCGATCAACAATAACCCAGATTGAATTATTACCTCGAGATGTCTTCGGTAATCCAACAACAAAGTCCATGGATATATTCTCCCATTTCCACTCTGGCACTGGTAAAGGCTGAAGCATCCCTTTCGGTAACTGCCGCTCTGCTTTAACCTGCTAACAAGTCAAACACTTCACAGTAAAATTAGCAATATCTCTTTTCATTCCATCCCACCAGTAATACTCCCGCAGATCTCTATACATCTTAGTACTGCCCGGATGAACTGAAAACGGAGAACTATGAGCTTCACATAACAACTCTATCTTCAACTGTGAATCACAAGGCACACACAATCTCTTCCCAAATCTCAAAACACAATCATTATAAATGTTGAATTCAGGCAACTTACCTTTCTGAACCAGCTCTACCTTTTCCTGCAACTCATTATCTTGCTTCTGTGCTTGCTTGATTCTATCTGATAGAGATGATCTCACTGATACCTGAAACAAAACAGAAGGATTTCTTGCACCAACAACTTCTATGCCAAAGTTCATCAAATCCTTAACCAAAGGATCACGTTCCAAACACAACATTGTTAATGAAGCATTACTTTTTCGACTCAAAGCATCAGCCACTTTATTTTCTTTTCCCGGATGGTAATGAATTGTACAATCATAATCCTTGATTAATTCTAGCCATCTCCTCTATCTCATGTTTAACTCTTTCTGAGTGAATATATACTTCAAACTTTTGTGATCAGTATATATTTCACACTTTACTCCATACAAATGATGCCTCCAAATTTTTAAATCAAAAACAACAGCAGCTAATTCCAAATCATGTGTAGGGTAATTTACCTCATGAGTTTTCAACTGTCGTGAAGCATAAGCAATTACCTGATCATTCTGCATTAGGACGCAACCAAGTCCTTTAAATGAAGCATCACTGTATATAACAAACTCACCATTCTTGGAAGGTAGTGCCAAAACTGGAGCATTCACCAATCTTCTTTTCAATTCCTGAAAACAATCATCACATTCTTTTGTACAGATAAAATTAACACCCTTCCGAGTTAGCTTAGTCATTGGACTAGATAACCGTGAAAAATTTCTAACAAAACTTCGGTAATAGCCTGCCAAACCAAGGAAGCTACGAATCTCGGTTACATTTTTTGGTCTTGGCCATCCTTCCACAACTTTTGTTTTTGCAGGATCAACAGTTATTCCATCTTTAGAAACAATGTGACCAAGGAAAGAAATTTTTTGCAACCAAAACTCACACTTTCTGAATTTCCCATACAATTTCTTTTCTTTTAAGGTTTGCAAGATAACCCTTAAATGTTTTTCATGCTCCTCTTTACTTTTAGAAAACACCAAGATATCATCAATGAAAACCACCACAAACTTATCCAAGAACTCATGGAAAATTCTATTCATTAAGTCCATGAATACAGCTGGTGCATTGGTTAGCCCAAAAGGCATTACTAAAAATTCATAATGGCCATATCTCGTACAGAAAGCGGTCTTCAGAATATATGCCTCCTTTACCTTCAGCTGATGGTACCCCGATCTCAGGTCAATCTTTGAAAAAAACTGAGCTCCCTGGAGCTGATCAAACAAATCATCTATATGAGGCAAAGGATATTTGTTCTTAACAGTGATATTATTCAAGGCTCTATAATCAATGCAAAGTCTCATAGAACCATCTTTCTTTTTAACAAATAAAACAGGATCACTCCATGGTGATGTGCTAAGTCTAATGAAACCTTTCTCTAATAAATCTTGCAATTGCTCCTTCAAATCTAAAAGTTCAATTTGTGCCATTCAATAAGGGGATTTTGAAATTGGCTTAGCATCAAGAACTAAGTCAACAGTAAACTCAACTTCCCGATCTGGTATTATTCCAGGAAACTCATCAGGAAAAACATCAGGATACTCATTTACCACTGGCACATCATTAATCTGAACAGTTCCTTTATTTTCAACGACGTGTGCAAGGTAACATTCATTTCCATCTTTTACAAGTTTCTCGGGCTCTTGATATGTTATCAAAAGTAAGGGTTCATTCTTGTAAACAAACTGAAAGTCTTTCTGAAAAGAAACTTCTTTTGATCTACAGTCAATCTTAGCATGGTAAATAGAGAGCCAATCCATACCCAGGATAACATCAAACTCTACTAGAGGTAGAACAATAAGGTTTGCGAGTAGGTTATTTCCACAGATAAGGATAGGAAGATTCTTATAAATTCTTTTTGCCTCAACATTCCCCCCAGGTGTTTTTACCAAAAGTTCAGGAGTCATTTCTTGAGATGGTATTCCCATTTTACTAGAAAAGGTTTCAGAGATGAAAGAATGTGTAGACCCAGAATCAAACAACACACTGGAAAAGTCTGAAAAAAAAACAAAGTACCTGATACAACTTCATTTGATGGACCGACATCTGCTGAAGTAGTTGCAATGGATTTCACCACCCCTTTCTGCTTGTAGTCTAACTGCTTCACATCACTCAAGCTCCTTGTCGGACACTCGTTTTCATAGTGACCCATCTCATTGCACTTATAACATTTAACTAACTGTAAATCAAATTTGTTCTTACCTTCACCTTGATCCTTTTCAGTGCATTCACGAGCCTTATGTCCCATCTTACCACATCGGTAGCACTTCCCAGAATTCAGAAGACATTCTCCAGCATGCCTTTTGCCACATTTATCACAAACTAGAAACTTAGTACTCTTACCATCAGAATTTTTTGAAGAATTCTTACCTTTCTCCTGCCACCTCGGTCTCTTCTTCTGCTGGTTGTTATAGAAAACTTGGTCATCGGAAAACTCCATTTCCACCTTCTCAGCACATCGAACAAGATTTTCATAACTTTTAAACTCATGAGAAGCTAATTCCCTTCGATATTTTGGATTTAATCCTGAGTAAATACGAATGATTTTACTATCAAGGTCCCGGATAAAATTTGGAGCATACCTTGCCAATCGAGTGAACCTTTCTTCATAGGCAGCCACGGAGTCTTCCACTTTCCTCAATTCCAAGAATTGATTTTCCATCCTAAGTCGAACAGCCTTAGGAAAATACTTCTCAAGAAACATACCTTTGAATTCATCCCAGTCAAGAGCATCAATCTCATCGGCGTCCCTGATATTTTTAACCATAGACCACCACTGATCTGCTTCACCCTCCAAACGGTAAATAGAAAGACTAACCTTTTGATTGTCTGAACACCCCATGACATCAAAAATCTTCTCTAGTTCTTTAATCCACCCTTCAGCTAGCACAGGGTCAGATGATCCTCGGAATGATGGTGGATTTTGCCTCATGAAATGTTACACCACTGACATGTTCCTCTGCGGTTGATCTGGGTGATCTCGTGCATGGATACCACTGCCATTTATCGCTTGAGTCAACTGCGCCATTACTGCAAAAAACTGTTCAGTTCCATTTCCAACCATTTCTGGATGCTGATTCGGAAGGTTATTTCTTTTTGTATGCCTTCCTAGCACTGCTTCACTGTTTCCTCTGCGGAAAACCATTCTGAACAAACATGTCTTAGATGAAGCAACATGGTAATCTTTAAATGCTATATCATTTCAAAAAAAAAATTATTTTTGGATAATAATTTAATAGAATTCTAACTCCTAAAGTTATCTAAACTGACCTCTGATACCAACTATAAGGCCCCAGCCTTAAACCTTACTTAATCTTGAGTTATTACAAGATTACACAATGAGGATCTTTTCGGGTTTAGAGTTTTAGAGAATTAGATCATAAAACTTGCATTACATTCCACATATAAACAAAGTGGTTACATAAAGATAGTATTCTTCATTCCCATCAATGGAAACACATTTAAAATAAAACATGGATTATTTCTTGACACTTCCTTGACCCTATCATCATATCATGTACCTTTCCCTTGACCTGTGAAAAACATTTCAAAAAAAACTTGGGATGAGCATAAAAAGCTCAGTATGGGTTATAAAAACATGGAAAGGAAACATGGGTACATATATACATAAGAATAAAATCATACTTTACCCATAAAACATAGGCACTTTAACATACCTCATAAAATCATGAATAAATCATAGAAATCATAGGATATAAAGGTAACTTGAGGCATTCATAACATTCTTACGTAGGGAGTAACCCTCTTGGTTACGTTTGGAATACCCATCACAGTATATTCCCTAAAATCTCTTCGGAGAAACCTTAACGTTTCACTCCTTTGCGTTACCCAATGTATTGGAGAGCTATAACGGGCTCACCCGCCCTTAGTTTATCACGGAACCACCTGTCTTCATAATAATTCCCAAGAACCATAACATAATCATATCACATAAATCATGCATAAAGGAAACATAACATTTCCACATTTCAATCACGAGATATAAATACAACACATTGATACAATAAAAACATTATGAAAACCATTTTCAATACCAAAGTAAAACATGGTATTTTTTTCGTTTTTTAAAAAAAGGTATGGCTTGTAGAGGAAGCCGAAACTCAAATAACTGTCACGACGGCGGAGAAGTCGTTGTCGCCGCATACGTACGACAAAAACATTCCCTTTTGTCGTTTATTAAACGCTTCGTATAAAAAGATTCTTTTTGAATAAACGTAAAAGTCAAAGGGGTTTATACACCGTATAAAAGAAAGTTGTGTATAAAATAAAATATGCCTCAACGAAAGGAGATTGAGACGAAGTCCCATACCTCGTATCCGACTTGACCCGACCGTTCTTTAATATCCTGAATAATAAACTTGAGTTAATATCTACTTGCTTATGAATCTTTTTCATGTTAATTATTCCTTTTATACCATGTTATGAACATCATGTAATCATTTAAGTTAATAATGTTCATTTTTTCGGTATTTGGTTCTTAAGTCAAAAATAGACTTCTTACACTTACATGTTGTTAATTTGGTCAATGGTTCATTATATCCAGAATGGTATTCATGATGTAGATATCATATATGTCATATATATCCAGTACATACATGCATTTATAATATTACATAATCATTTAGAGGTAAGAAATGAAATGCACCGTTCATGGAGACGGTAAGCCGTACGTACGCATGAACGCTACTTTCATTTCTATTTCGTATTTTATAGAATGGAATCATAATGATATAAAGGTATATTATACTTCCAGTATAATATCATATATAATATCATAGTTCCATCCTTTATATGTCCCACATCTGGTATTTAACGAATCAAATCACTTTGAGGGGGCGGTAGTCCGCACTTCCTAAAATGAAGATATCGTGTTTACCCATAATAGAAACCATAAAGGTATTCCCAAAATGAAAAATAAACAGAAGATTAAGGAAAACATAAACATATTATATATCATATATAAAAATAGTGACATCATAATGGCCACCTTTGAATGTGTTAAATGAGTATTGAACAATCATCGTTTCGGGAGGCAGAATTTCGCCATCCACGGAAACTGTATGTTCTTTAACCATTTGATGTAGTTTTGTGAGAGTGTAGCTCAAATAAATATTATAACAACATCCTTGTATATTTAAGATACTGTTGTTGTTACAAAATAAGTAACTAAAAAGAGTTTAGGGGGTTGGAGAAGCAAAATAAAACAAATGAACATCAGAGAATGAATTACCTTTAAAAGTGTAACTCCTTTTTATTTGAGCCTAAATGCATCCTTTGAAAGGATTCTTCCCAAATGGAATCATCTAGGATGAGGAGAGGGATGTGGAGAGTGTAAATGGTCAGGGGTTGGACGAGCCAAAGGCTTGAGGAGTGTGTGAAATGAGGTAGAGGTGGGGGCCTTTTATAAGAGGAGAGGAGGGGCACTTTTGGAAAGTAAAGAAATATTACTTTATTTGAAAATGTTTTTCGGTTTTAAAAGGTCCCACATTGATATAATTCGTGGATAAGGTGATAAGGGTTCGAAATACACTCATCCAATTGGTTTTGGACATGTGTAGTTCATATATGTTACATTGTCTTTCCATTTTATTTAAATCGTCAAATAATGATGTCATCACTGCATAATTATTATGTCATAAATAATTTAATTTATTTAATGTCTAAAAATTATAAAAAAACTACTATGATGTAGGAAATCTTTTTATATTTCCAATGAATATTTATAATAAAATATCTGATCTTTATAACCCCACGTAAAAATTGTTTTTGTAAAACATATTATGTTTGTGTCATTTTTACTTTTACATTAAATAAAAAGTTATTTATGTCATTTCCCTACCAAAGTGTCTCCATGGGGTCCCCAAGTTGACCCATGGCTTGTCTTGGTCTGCCATGACACAACCAATAAGGTTGGGACATGTTTCTAGATTATTTCATATTATTAAAGCATTATTTATACCTTAAACTACACTAATTACCTCTAATCGCGATTAAAAACTTAATTAAGTTACAATTCACCAAAAAATTATTTTAATCTCATTGAACCACATTTTACTTCTTAATGACAACCATGTATGTCGGATTTTCAAAATTCAATACACATTAGTGGTAAACTTTCATTTAACTGAAAAATCAGTTTGCTTGATTACCACATAGTGGTTTCACTATTCATCAAAAATTGAAGTTTTTCAGAAAATTACCAAAAATTCACCCTAAGCTATATTTGATATTCCAAATTCAAAAATTAAGTCTATTTTACAAAATTCAAATCATATAAGTCACATTAATTAATTTAATATTTAATTTCTGCTGCTAGAGCAAAAAGCGTGTTTTTACAAAACAATAAGTATCAAAAGATTGACACCAATTTAAGTCTAATTTCAAAGTGAAATTGATTCAAATGACCACCATTTGATAAAATGGTAAAAATATATTCTAATTTCACTTCAAAACCAATTCAAAACATAATTTAATCATATAAATAAATTATATTAAAAAGCATTTTTGATGTAAAATGCAGTATTTTTCACTATTCATTAAAAAATGAACATTGTCAGAAAAATACCAAAAATTCACACAAGGTAAATTTTGATGTCCCAATCATAAAGGATAAGTTTATTTTGACAAATATAGTTTATAAAATTGTCCAAAATATATATTCAAAAATGGTTTTCCATCAAAAGGTAGTAAAACTATCATTTATGAATATTATTGTATTCCATGCATAAGATTGTATTTATTTTCATTTTAAGCCTCTATAACACTATCTTAATAATTAATAGACATAGATAAAAATATATGTTATTCATTACTTACTTTGGATGTTACACACAGGATAGCATTAGACATCTCTTTAGAGGAGAGGAGCATGAAAGGAAGGGTGCAATGGGTTTGTTGGCACCAGTAGTGGGTACGTTATCGTATCAGTTGGTAGTGTTGTCATTGGAATCGCTAGAGGGTGTTAGGAAGAGCGTTCCTCCAGTAGTGGTAGACTAGTTCATGGATGTTTTTCCTGAAGATTTATTTAGGTTACCTCCCATAAGAGAAGTGTAGTTTACAATTGATCTCCTTTCGGGGACTAGTCCTATATCACTTCCGTCTTATCTGATGGAACTAGCTGAATTACGGGAATTGAATGTCCAGTTGGAAGAGCTAGAAAACAAAGGGTTTATCCGGCCTAGCATTTCTCTGTGGGCAGCGCCAATGTTTGTAAAAAAGGTGGATGGAACCTCGAGGCTATGTGTTGATAATCGTAGACTTAACCAAGTTACGATAAAGAATAGATATCCACTTCCATGAAATAATGATTTGTTCGACCAGTTGAGGGGAGCTCAGTAGTTCTCCAAGATCGACCTGAGATCGGGATATCATCAATTTTGTGTGTGGAAGGAGGATATTTCTAAAACAGGATTCAAAAGTAGATATAGCCATTATGAATATGTGGTTGTTCCCTTTGGTCTAGCGAATGCGCCAGCGTTGTTTATGGCATTAATGAATCAGATATTTCATAGATATCTGGATTCATTTTTGGTGGTCTTTGTAAACGATATTCTGGTGTATTCAACGACAATGGTGGAGCATGTGAAGCACTTGGAGACAGTGCTGGGGATTATGAGAGATCATCGGTTGTATGCCAAGTTATCAAAGTGTGACATTTGGATACAGGAAGTTCATTTTCATGGCCATGTGATTTCCGAATGGTGTGTTTCAGTGGATCCATAAAAGATATAGGCAATTCTCTTGTGGAAACCGCCAAATAATGTGCTTGAGAAACGAAGTTTTCTTGTCCTAACTGGGTATTATCAGCCTTTTTTCGTGATTTTTCACATTTGGCCTCACCGATGACAGCTTTTAAATGAAACAATGTTCCATTCCAGTTGAATGAATAGTGTCAGGAGTGTTTCAATGTGCTAAAGGGTTGCCTTACATCAGCAACATTCTTGGTTTTTTCAGAATTAGGAAAAGGGTACATGGTGTATTGCGATGCATCGGGATCAGGGTTGGGGTGAGTTCTCATGCAAGGAAATCGTGTGGTTGCATATGGCTCATGGAAGTTGAGATTTCATGAGAAGAACTACCCAACTCATGATTTGGTGTTGGCCGTAGTGGTCCATGCTTTGAAAGTGTGGCGTCATTATCTCTTCGTTGAGAAATTCACGGTATATACAGAACATACGAGCTTGAAACACATTTTCTCACTAATGGTTTTGAACTTGCGGAAAAGGATATGGATGGAATATCTCCAAATGATTGATTTTTACTTAATGTATACACCGGGTAAAGTAAATTTGGTCGCAGATGCATTAATTATAAAATCATATTCTCAAGTGGTGAAATAGGCATCATACTAGGGGCAGTTGATGTCCGTTATAGCTGATATGCGGTTGGAATGTGAGGACCTGGGTAATAGGGCGGTATTATTTCCTATTTTGTTGATTCCGGACTTGGTTGGTCTGGTTAAAGAGACATAGATATCTAATTCTGAGTGTGTGACAATGGGGTCAAGACTAAATGTTTGGGAGACCATTGAGGGTTGGAAACTGAATGGAGATTCAGTTTTTTGTTTTCAGAATCAGATGGTTGTACCTGTTGTTTTTCAGGAGAATCTTCTCAGGGAGTATCATCATTCCAGGTGGGTTTTTCATCCTGGAATTCAGAAAATGTATAATGCATTGAAAGAAAAGTTCTGGTAGGCTGGTATGAAGAGAAGTGTGGCTGAGTTTGTTTCAAGATGCTTGACTTGTCAACAGGTCAAGGCTGAGCATCCGAGGCCAGCAGGAACGTTGCAGTCTTTACCAATCCCTGTTTATAAGTGGGAGAAATAGCAATAAATTTTGTCACATGTCTCCCAAGAATGGTCAAGAACCATGATACCATTTGGGTGATAGTAGATCAGCTAACAGAGTCGACCCATTTCATCTCGATTCGTGAATCTCATACGGTGGAGGATTTGTCCAAAATCTATATTCAGGAGGTGGTAAAGAGGCATGTTGTTCCAGTTTAAATTTTATCAGATATAGATCTGAGGTTTACATCTCTTTTCCGGAAATCCTTAAAGAAATACCTTGGAACGTAGTTAACGATGAGTACGGCGAATTACCCTTAGACAGATGGTCAATTTGAGAGGATGATACAAACTCTGTAGGATATGTTGCGGGCTTGTGTCATGGATTTTGGTGGCTCGTGGGAAGAGCACTTTTCGTTGGTTGAGTTCTCGTACAAATTTTTTTTTCAGGCATCCATAATGATGGCTCCGTTTGAAGCATTGTATGGGCGGTCGTGTCGTTCTCCACTATGTTAGGGGGAAATGGGTGAGTCTTCGATGGTTGGACAAAGTCTTGTCTAGGAGACTACGGAGAAGATCAAATTGATCAGGAAGAGAATGGAGGCGGCTCAGAGTCATCATAAATCGTATGCGGATCATCGTCGACGGCTGTTGTCATTCCAGGTTAGTGATCATGTGTTCTTGAGGATCTCCCCTAGTTTGGGACATCATCGGTTTGGAAAGCAGGGAAAGTTATCTCCAAGGTATGATAGAGAATTTGAGGTTCTTGAGCTGGTTCGTGAGGTGGCTTATCATTTTGCCTTGCCACTATGGTTTAGTGAGGTAAAAAATATGTTTCATGTCTCGTAGTTGAAAAAGTATCAGCCGGATCATGACCATGTGATTCGATGGGATCATATTGAGCTACAACCAGATGCTTCGTTGATGCACGTACTACTGCGGGTTGTGGATAGGAAAGATAAAGCCTTGCACGGTAAAAGAATCAGTTTAGTTCATGTTTTGTGGAAACATGGTAATATTAAAGATGAAACATGGGAGTGGGAGAAAGATATGGTCGAGCAGTGGCCCGATCTCTTTTGGCAAAGGGGGGGTTCACTATATTCCGAGGATGGAATGTCTAATGTTGGGGAGAATGTAGCACCCCCAGTTTGAGTTATTTGTCCTTTTTTATGCATTTTTATGTATTTAAAGTGCATGGAATGTGTTTGGAAGATTTTGGGAGATTTTGGAATGGTTTTGGATGAGTTTGGTGGCTTTTTAAGGGGTGCACAGTTTGATCACGGTTAGTGGAAACCGTGCCGGTTACCCTGATAAACCGTGCAGACCCTTGTTCTCGAGACAGTAGGCCTCACACGTCCTGCGCACGGATTTCCAACCCGGGAGAGGTAACCGTGCATGCACTGGATCTCGAGGGAGTGGTGTGCTCATAGTTAGCGCACAGTTTGCCAAACGCTGCGGGTTAACTGTGCGACCACTTAATGTTTGTGTGATAAGTTACGGGATTACTCGGGATTGCCTCATTTCACTCCTCTCTTCCACCCACTCGAGCCTCACTCGGTTTTTTGGGTTCTCAGGGGCTAGGGGTTCTCTCCCACTTGTTTTGGAAGCGATTCAAAGGGGTTTCAAGGTGGATTCTTCCAGATATGTCTTTCCTCTTGCTTCTCTCATGTTTTCCTCTAGATCTACTTCCCCCTCTTTCATGGTTTTCTAGATCTACACTAGTTTTGTGTAGATCTAGGGTTGGGGTTGCCTTGGATGATGATTTTCATGCTTTTTATGGTTAGGGGAGAAGATCTAGAGAGGTGTTGGTGGTGGGTTCGCCAGATTTGAGGTGCGGTTGTTTGTGGGTCGATTTCTCGAGAACCCTATAGGTAGGTGACTCTCTATCGACTCCACATGGTGATAGCTATTGGTATTGGTTACAATTAATGTTTTGTTCTTGAAATTAATTGTGTTTTAGGTGTGAAATTGGATGAAAATCCCCTGGGTGATGTTTTGGGGATTTTTGGGGAAAATCGGGTTTTGTGGTGAATTTCTTTTGTTGTGGATTTTAAAACGGATATTTTAAAATGAGATGCTATGGGTGATTAGGAAAAAAGGATGATGAAAAATAGTTTTCAATAAAGTGGTTGTTTTATTGAAATGGGGCTTTGGCATGGAAGATGATTTTCAATAAATGGTTGATTTATTGAATGGGATTGATATGAAATGGAATTGGTGGATTGCATGATGTTGTGATCTTGGTTTGGCTTGTTTGAAATGTTGGGTGGAAGTGGGTGGGAAGTACCACTATAATAAATGGGATGGATAGTGGACAGATGGGCCACCATTAAATTATATGTGGATGGGAAGTTCCACTGATTGTGGATGGGTGAACGGGATGGAAGGAAGCGCTACTGTTTGCTTTTTTTGTTTTTTGTTGTGCATTGTTTTGAAAAATGGAATTTTTGTGCTAATATATGAGTAATAGAATGGCTTATGGCATATTTTTTTGGCTTTCCCTTGGTAAATTGGTTTGGGTGGATTGGATAGGTAAGTGTGTGGTTGGCTTATGGTAATGTTGCACTTGTGATTATTTTATATAAATTATTTTATATAAATTATTTTATATTAATGTGATAATGGGTTTATCCCTGTGGCGTGTGTAGGGATGTCATTTGGGGAAAACCTACTGAGTTGAAGTAATCACCCACTGCTTTTCCATGTTGTTGTCTTTGCAGATGTTGTGTACCGTGACATGGGAAAAGGTAAGGTATCAACCTCCTTTAGTGGTGCATTGTGATGTCTTGGTGTAAATTGGAGCTTGGAGCATGGTGTGGAGTTGTGGTGGTGTCATGGGACGTGGAATTATTGTTGAGTCTTCTGCATTGTACTCTGATGTTGTATTGGATTGTGTTGGAATGTGAGATTATGGATTATGTTGTTTCCTTTGGTAATGTATGAGATTGGTTTTGTTGACATGCATCATTTAGTTGTGATTGTTTGGTTGGTTTTGTCTCAAGGAAAAATCGTTCCCCCATTGTTCTCAAGACCACGACATTTATTGCCATCCTTCAGCGCCTTCGGAACATCGCTTAAATCCTAGTATCCCTCTCCACCTCCTCAAACCAATGAGGTAGGGGATGGGTGTTACATCAATGATGGGATCAAGGAAAAGATATGATGTTAAAACATTAAATGATGTCATGATTTGTTTTAAAGAGTTTTTTATGAAAAAAAATTTGTTAGTGAGATGAAGTGTTTACTTGTAATATTTGAGATGTCATATAAATGTTACGACATGATTCTATATATCCCTAAACCTAAAAGGATCTTCATTTTAAATTATTAACAAAATTCATGATTATGTAATGTTTAAGGTTGGGGCCTTAAAGTTGGTATCAGAGGTTGGTTTAGATAACTTTAGAGGTTATGGTTTTATTTATGAATAAGTGACATAACCATAATGGTTATCATATTAGAAATATTCATATTTATTTTAGAATATTTTAATGTTATTAAGATAACATAAATAAGTATATCTTTGTATTTACCCTACTCATTAGAAATTATATGATTATTTTACTGATAAACTGACACTGACCACATTGGTTTTATTAAATGGCTAGATCTAGCAGGAACCATTGTAAAACTAGATGTGAAGGAAAATGTAGTGGTTTTATTAATTAGAAACCTAATAAAATAGGAGCTGAAAATATAACTCTTGTGGTTATTCATAACCAACTTTCAGGAGTCCTGATTGGCCACATGAACCTTGGTGGGTTTTCTATGTCATCTTATATATGAGAAATGAAGCCCAATGAAAGTTCATGTAATATTCATAAAGTTTAGTATATTCAAAAACCTATGTGTCAAGTATGTGGAAGGAAACAACTAGGAAAATTCTTCAAATGGATGGGAATATGTTTTAGATGTGGTAATGAAGGTCAAAAAGCAATAACCTTCCTTGGAAATAAGAATCATACAATTGACTCCAAGAAAGGGGACATGATATCTTTATGAGGGATCAATTAAATGTTTTGAATATGGTGTGCATGGTCATTACACAAATAGATGTTCTATGAAGAAGGATCGAGAGTGGGATCAGTAAGATCATTCAAATGTATGTTTACCAATTCCTAATGTCTTTCCAATTGAAGATGAGAAAACTGAAAATGACCTATGAAAGGTAAGGATTATTTCTTTTCTCATGTTTTGACATTTCTGAAATCATAGAACATTATGCATGATTTAGTTTATATGAAAGAATGAGAAATGAATAAAATTGGAAACATGGATAAATGATCATGAATAATGTTTGATGATTAAGATTTCTACATTTTAGGAATTGAAGAGTAATATTTTATATGTGGATGGTGATATGTTTAAATGTATTAATGATAGGATTACATTGAAAGACGTTTTCAACTATGTGTAACAATTATGTTTGATATGTGATAATTTTATTCATGTAATAATTATCTAATATTTTGTGGATATAGTTGTAATGAACCATTTGGGTTTACATTATCCTTGAATTTGAGGAAATTATTGGTTATTATTATTTTGGATCACTACAGGAAAACTGGAATTTCACGGTGGTTTTTTCGCAGTGGTTTAAAAACCGATGCTAAATGCATTAATTTTTTTTATATTTTTTTTTAAATTTTTCGATGATTAGCGGCAGTTTGTTAAACAAAACACTGAAAAATTACGGTGGTCTGGGTAAAACCACCACGAAATGAAAGGATAAAAATAAAAAAAACATTAGAAGCCCTAAAATCACTAAAACGATCATATCTTTTGATCTGGGCATCCATTGGAGTGCCATAACTTGTCAAATCCAAGCTCATGAAGAGATCTAGAGGAACGTATAATCAAAACCATAAGACTGTCTAATTGGAAAAAGATATGAGATTTATAAGAAAGTTGAAAAAAGTTATCCAAATTCAAACGGACATTACATTCAATCCTGGTGTCCGTTTGGGCTCTACCACAAATCAAATCTAAACCAGCGAAGACAAATATGCACTAGTTTGACAAAAGAATGATTTTGTTGAGTTTTTCATCCCCAAAGCCCCTTTGATGGCCTCCAAAACCATGTTTCCATCATCGGTGTCCCATCAAACTTTTCTTCAAAATGACCTAACATTCGATCTGTGGGTCAGTTTAGACTCCACCACCTTCCAGATCGTAGTTCATTTCATGAGCTTCAGTTTGACTGGTCACAATGCCCACATGGACTCATGGATCATATGTTATGGCATTTTAGTGGGTATTGGGTTTGTTATGTTTTTTGATGCCTGGTTTCTAGCACCTTTTCCCCGCCAACTTTTTTAAAAACCGTCGTAACTTCTGATCTGCCTGTCCATTTATTCTATGTCACATATCAGGTCGAAGATCGTTTCAGGATCTTTGATTTGACTGATTATGAATCTGGAATAGACTCTCAGATTATAAGTTATCTTCGTGAATGTGAGTCCAATGTTTTTGTCAATTTCTGACCGTATTGATGGGTTTTATTGGTTGTTCTCTTTGTCACTACTTATTTGGGTTTCCATGACTTGTTATCTTTATTAATGGGTTTTTGGGGTTTATTATGATGATAATGTTAAATTCTTAAGGGGTTTCCCAGATTTGTCCTCAGTTTTCATGTGTTCTTTTGCTTTCTAATGCTTCTTCATGCTTCTCCTTCCGTTTGCATGCGTTTTCATGAATTTTCATCTCTTATCATGCATTTTTATACTTTTTCATGTGTTTCATTTATTATTTATAATTTATAATTTTTAATATACTTTAATTTATTTATTATCTATTATTTTTTACTGGTTATTTATGATTTATGATTTATGATTTATGATTTATAATTTATAATTTATTATTTAATAATTATTGTTTAATATTAATATTAATATTTATTTAATATTTATTATTTATTATTTATTATTATTAATAATAATATTTTATTTATGATTTATTATATATTATATATTATATATTATATATTATATATTATATATTATATATTATATATTATATATTATAGATTATATATTGTTATTATTAGTTATTTATTATTATTTATTGTTTATTATTTATCATTTATTTTTTATTTTTTATTTTTTATTTTTTATTACTTATTTATTATTATTATTATTATTATTATTTATTATTTATTATTTTTTTATTTATAATTATGTATTATGTGTTATTTATTGTTATTAATATTTATCGTTTATCTTTTATTATTTATTATTTATTGTATTTTGTATTTTATTTATTATTTATTATTTATTATTTATATTTATTTATTATAATTTATTTATAATTTAATATTTATTATTTATTATTTATTATTAATTATTAATTATAAATTATTATTTGTCATTTATTATTATTTATTGTTTGTTAATTATTATTTATTATTATTTATTGTTTATTATTTATTATTTGTTATTATTTATTTGTTATTATATATTTTTTATTAGTTGTTTATTATTATTTATTATTATTTATTATTATTGATTGTTTTTTTATTTTTTATTTTTTATTTTTTATTATTTATTATTATTATTTATTATTATTATTATTTATTATTTATTTATTATTATTATTTATTATGTGTTATTTATTATTATAATTATTTATTATTTATCATTTATTATTAATTATTAAATGTTTTTTTTATTTTTTATTTTTTATTTATATTTTTTATTTATTTATTAGAATGAATTTATTATGTGTTGTTTATTATATATTATTTATTATTTAATATTTATTTATTTTTATATAGTATTTATTATTTATTTTTATTTATCATTTATTTTTAATTATTAATTATTAATTATTATTAATTATTAATTATTTTTTATTTTTTATAATTTATAATTTATTATTAATTATTGATTATTATTTAGTATTTAGTATTTATTATTTATTAATTATTATTTATTATTTATTATTTATTATTTATTATTTTATTATTATTTATTATTATTTATTAGTTATTATTATTATTTATTTATTTATAATTATTTATTATATGTTATTTTTTATTTTTATTTTTTATTTTTTATCTTATATTATATATTATTTACTATTTTTTGATTTTTAATTGTATTTAGATTTATTTATTATAATTTTTTAATTATGTTTTATTTATTATTAAATATTTATTATTTAATATTTTATTATTTAGTCTTTATTATTTATTTTTATTTATTAATAATTATTAAATATTAAATATTAAATATTAATTGTTATTTATTATTATTTATTTTTTATTATTTATTATTATTTATTGTTTACTTATTATTATTTATTATTTATTTATTATTTATTATTTATTATTTATTATTTATTATTTATTATTTGTTGATAATTATTTATTATTACTTACTATTATTTAATGATTATTAATTTTTTGTTTATTATTTTTTATTTTTTATTTATTTATTATTTATTATTATAATTATTTATTATTATTATTACTTATGATTTACTTATTTATAATATCTTATTATGTGTTATTTATTATTATTATTATTTATTATTTATCATTTATTATTTATTATATATATTTTGTATTTTGTATTTATTATTTTGTATTTATGATTTATATTTGTTTATTATAATTTATTATTTTATTTTTTATTTATTATTTTTTATCTATTATTTTTTATCTATTATTTTTTATTTTTTATTTTTTTATTTAGTATTTCTTATTTATTTTTATATATTATTTATTTTAAATTATAAATTATAAATTATTATATATTTTTTATTGTTTATTATTATTTATTGTTTGTTATTTATTATTTATATTTATTTATTATTTATTATTTATTATTTACTATTTGATTATTATTAATTTTTAATAATTTTTAATAATTTTTAATTATTATTAATTATTGTTTATTTATTTATTTTTTAATGTTTATTATTTTTTATTTATTGTTTTTTATTTATTTTTTATTTTTTAATTTTTATTATTTATTATTTATTATTTATTATTTATTATTTATTGTTTACTATTTGTTGTTTATTATTTATTGTATTACTATTTTATTATATTATTATTTTAATTTTGTAATTTTATTATTTTATTATTTTATTTTCATAATTTTATAATTTATGTATTTATTATTATAATTTATTTGTTATTTATTATAATAAACATTAAATAATAATAAATAAATAAATAACTCAATAAATAACTAATAAATCAATAATTATTTATTATTTATTATTGATTATTAATTTTGGATTTTTGCTTACTGTTTAATTATTATTGAGTTTATATCTATTAGTTATGTTTTATTTGTTTCTTCAATTAGTATATATAAGTATATTAAATTCTATTTTATTAACCACATGATGAGTCTGCTGGAGTGGTAAAGTCTTTGGAAAATATGCAAGAGGTTAGGGGTTCAAATCTCAGCAAAGCAGAATTTCTTTATATTGCATGGGCATGGGCATGGGTATGAATAATGTAAATAAAGTAATTTGAAATAAATAAAATAACTAAGAAATAAATAATATAAATGAAATAAATAATATAAATGAAATAAATAATATAAATGAAATAAATAAGAAATAAATAAAATAAATAAGAATTAAATACATAATAAATAAAATAAATATGTAATAAATAAAATAAATACGAAATAAATAAAATTAATATGAAATAAATAAAATAAATATGAAATTAATAAATTAAAGACGAATGAAATAAATTAAATACGAAAAAAAAAAATAAAAAAAATAAATAATAGTTAATTACAAAATTCAAAAAAAAAATAAAATTTAAAAAAAAATCGCCGCTAAAAAACTGTCGTTAAATGTTCTACGACATTTTTCAAAACCGCTGTTAATAGTTCTCCGACGCACGATTTAGTGGCGGATTAAACAGCCGTGAAATGGAAAAAAACAGCCGCTAAATACACATTTTTTCATTATGGATGAAAATATGAGGTATGAGAAAACATTGATAGTTAAAATATGTTCTGGCTATTTTCGATGAATTTAAATCATTTTTTGAAAAGTTATTAAATTATATAGTTTTTTAAAAAGGACAGCATGTAGACCATGTGACAACCCTTCACGTCGAACAAGGCAGTAGGAATCGAACCCACAACAAATGTGTAATGGGAATTTAGTGCCTACCACTAAATTATGTGATGTCCCTGGTTAGTATGACTAATTTTTTTTAGTTAAATGATTTTATAGATCATGATTGTGTTTATTTTAGGAACTTATGAATTTGAAAATTGATATCCTTAGTATAGAAAAATGATTTTGTGATTAAGTGATAAATGTTATTTTGAAATATGTTCTCTCTTTTGGGTACACTATATGCTTAAGGATAGTAGTATACTATGGGATTTTATTTTAGGAGTTATAGTGAAATTTTATTTTGGATTAATATAGGTTTTTATTGTAGACTTATACTGATTTGGGTTATTTATGGAAATGATTAACCCATCATAGAGAATATGTGATTTGGTCAACTAATTTCAAATATGTGACATTAATTGTAATCAATGTTATTTGGAAATAAATGTTAATATTTATTATGGAAGACTATGTGGTCAAATCCTTCTGAATTTTGGTTTTGAAACATAGTTTGGATTATTTTTAATAATTTTAAGGAAAATTTTGTACTAAATGGTCTTTGTTGATCTTTGGGTATTGCTTGTTGAAATTTAAAGATTAAGAGTAGTATTTATTTTTATAAAGGACAATCGTTTTTTGGGATTATCTGATCTTGTAATAACCATTTTGGTTTTGAGTAATGTCTAAAGACAAGGTAAATATATAATTAATATTTTTATAGATTATGTGATTCTGTAGAATATTATTCTAGCACTTCATTTGTGACCAAGTCATCTTGAATACTCATCATTTGAACATTATATATGTTTTTTCGAGAAAATTTATAAAGGATAAAACTCTACATGAAAATTAAGTATATTTTCTTATGATCTTATTCAATCTCATTAACAAATTGTTTATCTATATGAAAATTAACTTAAAACAAAATTACGATATCCATTTAATTTTCCTATTGGGTAATCAATGACCATTTAACCTATCACAAGTTTATCATTTTCTTAGAGTTATCTTTCTCGAGATCATGTTTTCAGTCCCTCTCCATCAGAACATGAGGGTTAGTTTCTCTTCCATATCCAATTTTCCTACATGGAATCATAGTATGGGTTATCATGGGTGACCTTCATACATATGATTATTCTTTTGAAAGTGATAGTTATATTTAATCTTTTTCCGATGTGGGACTTTTAATTAATTTTCTGATCCCAATTTTAAAATTGTGAGGATGTAATTCCCAATAAGGGGAATAATGTAACATCACATGTAAATAAAGTATATTAAATTTTTATATTTATTAATATTTTTGAAAGAAATTTTAATTTTACATTTAATAGAGGATTCTATGTATGATAGCGTACTCGACACACAACAATGGGTTTATTTTAAATATTATGATTCACACAACATTGACTTATACCAATAAATAATATAATAGTATTATTATTTTAAATGGTACTTAACGCCTAGCCATAATACTAGTGGGAATTAAGATAACTAAATAAAATATGATTAAACAATTTGGTTAAATATTTTTACTTTTATCCAATATATTTTAGAAGAAAAAAATTAGATTGAATCGAATATTAAGCATTAAATACTCTAATATTCATTAAAGAGACTATTTTCTGCCTTTTGATGGAGAATACTTTTTAAATATAGTTTCTGTAATTTTTAAATGTTTGATTTGACAAAATAAATTTCTTCAATAGATGTTGGATATCAAAAATTATATTTGGGTAAATTGGTTGTATTTTTCTGGTAATGTTCTTTTTTTAATGAATAGTTAAAAATACTTCATTTTATGTCAAAACTATATTTTCAACTGAATTATTTATATGGTTTGATTATATTTTAATTAATTTTTAACGTGAAATTTGCTAAGGTTTTTTCCATTTAATCAAATGTTTTACATTGGAATTAATTTCATTTTTTAATTAGACATAAACACATTTCAAAGTTTTTGATAGTTATTATTTCTTAAAAACCAATTTTTTGGTGTTGACAACCTGAATTAATTTTAAATTAATTTCTTCTACTTTATTGTTTTGAATTTTAAAAAATGGATTAAATATTTCAATTCAAGAGGTCCCATTTGTGTCAATAGGTATTTTTTTGACATTATGAATAGTAACTTTAGTAAATATATTATGTACCATTATTAAAGCCTAAATCAGATAAATAAGGGTAAAAAATTAATATTATAATAATTTTAAATTTCCATAACATGTTTCCTAACCCTATTATATGATACATGTCCGACCACGTGCATCATTGGATCGATTTTGGGACCCCATGGAGCAACTTGTAAGTGAAAATGGAATTTTATACAAATTACTTCAATGTTAAGGAAAGTGTAACATAAACATATATATTTTACTTAAAAAACATCATATTGCATTATATAAATTATATCTTAGATTATAAATAGTAACTATAATGATAAACAGATTTCATAGATAATATTATTTTATTTATATTTTTTAGACATTAAATAAATAAATTCTATAATGACACAATGATAATGTAGTGATTTCTTCATTAATAAATGATTAAAATAAATAATATTATAAATGTTAAAATAAAATTTAATTTGGTTATTTTGATGTCATCCATGAATTTTATGAATTATTGTTAAATGTTATCTTTTTATTAAATTTGTTTTTTCTAATCAATCAATTTTTTATAGATTTTTAAAAATTGATTATATGAATATTGTCAAAATTGTCAGGATTCAAATTTTAAAATAAAAAATATTATATTAAATATTATAAAATTCCAAAAATCTAAGAATTGGAAAAATAAAGTTATAAAAAGTCCGAAATTTAATTATTGACTCTTTCGTTGGTTTTTTCATGTTTTGGTAACTATTTTTATTCTCAAATTGTTAAATACTTGATGAAATGGTAAGAGTAAAAAACCGTTAAATAAAAACAATAATGAATAAAAAATATACAAAAATGTCGAGTAATTATTGGATAATTTTATTTCATACAATATTCTTCTTATATTCTAATTTAATGAGTTCTCGACCATTTGAAATCAAAAATCATTTTATAGGAAAATAATACTTGTAGACATTCCTAAATTTCCCCTCCACCCCTATATAAAATTCCATCTACATTAACTCATTATTGAAACTAATTATAAGTCCCCAGCCTTAAACATTAGTTAATATCTAGTTATTTCAAGAATGCACATTGAGGATCTTTTCATGTTTAGAGTTTTAAAAAATTAGATCATAAATCATGCATTACATTCAACATTTCAATAGGGTGGTTACATAAAAGATAGTATTCTTTTTTCCCATCAAAGGACAAATATTTAAAATAAAACATGGATTCTTTCTTGACACTTCCTCAACAATATCATCACATAATTTACCTTTCTCTTGACATGTGAAAACATTTCAAAAACGTGGGATGAGCATAAAAAGCTCAGTAAGAGATATAAAAATACAGAAAGAAAACCTTAGTCCATATATACGTAAGAATCATTTAAAACATACATTACTCATAAAACATAATTACATTAACATAAATCATTAAATCATATGATTTATGAATAACTCATAGAAAACATAAGACATAATGGTAACTTGAGTCATTCATAACATTCTTACGTAGGGAGTAACACTCATGGTGACATTTGGAATACCCATCACGGTATATTCCCTAAATATCTTTGGATAAACCTTAGAGTTTAACTCCTTTGGGTTACCCAATTCATTGGATAGCTATCACGGGCTCACCGGCCTTAGTTTATCATGCAACCACCCGTCTTCATAAACAATGCCCAAGAACCATAACATAATCGTATCACATAAAACATGCATAAAGGAAACATAACATTTCTATATTTCAATCACAAGATATCAAAAACACATTGATATAATCAAGAAATTATCAAATTCATTTTTAATACCAAAATAAACGAAAAGTAAAAGATGTTATTTATTTATAAAAAAATACTGCTTGTAGAGGAAGCCAAAACTCAAATAATGGTCACAGCGGTGGAGAAGTTGTTGTTGCCGCATACGTAAGAAAAAAAACATTCCCTTTTTTCATTTAGTAAAACACTTCGTATAAAAGGATTCCTTTTGAATAAAAGTAATATTCAAATGGGTTTATACACCGTATAAAATAATTTTCTATATAAAACAAAATATGCCTCAAGGAAATGAGATTGAGACGAAGTCCCTTACCTCGTGTTCGATTTGATTCAATCGTTCTTTAATATCCTTAATAATAAACTAGAATTAATTTATAATTGATTAAGAACCTTTTTTATTTCATTATTCCTTTTATATCACTTATTACCATGTTATGAACATTATGTAATTATTTAAGTTAATAACGGTCCTTTTGTTGATCTCTGGTACTTGAGCCAAAAATAAACTTCTTATAATTACAAGATGTTCATGTGGTAAAATATTCATTATATCCAGAATTATATTCATGATGTAGATATCATATAAATCATATATATCTAGTATATACATGCATTTATAATATTACATAACATTTAGATGTAAGAAATGAAATGCACAGTTCATGGAGACGGTAAGCCGTACGTATGCATGAACACTACATTCATTTCAATTTCGTATTTAATGTAATGAAATAATAATGATATAAAGGTATATGATAATTCCAATATAATATAATATATAAAATCATAAACTCCAACCTTTATACGTCCCACATATGGAATTAACGAATCAAATCACTTTGAGGGGCGGTAGTCCGCACTTCCTAAAATTAGGATATCGCGTTTACCCATAATGGAAACCATAAAGGAATGACAAAAATGAAAAAATAAAGAAGCATAAGAAATAAATAAGAATAATATATTTCATATATAAATAGAGTGACATCTTAATGCCCACCCTGAAAGGTGTTGAAATAAGATTGAACAATCATCGTTTCGTGAGGCTAAAATTCGCCAACCATAGAAACTGTATGTTCTTTAATCATTAGATGGAGGTGTGTGTAAGTGTAAATCAAATCCTTCTCATAAAAACATCCTAGTATATTGGAGATACTGTTTTTGTTACAAAAGAAAATAATAAAAAAGAGTTTAAGGGGTTGTAGAAGCAAAATAAAACAAAAGAACTTTAGAGAAGACATTGCCTTTAAATCGGGTAACTCCTCTTGGTTTGAACCAAAAGGGTTTCTTGAAGATCTTTCTGCATAAGGTAAGGATTCTAAGATGAAGAGAGGGATGTAGAGAGATAAAATGAGTAGATATTGTCTGATCCAATGGCTTGATAGGTGTGGGTAAGGTGGTAGAAGTGGGGGCCTTTTATTAGAGGGTAGAGAGGCACTCTTGGAAAGCCAAGAAATGTTACTTTATTATATAATTAGTTTCAGATTTTAAAGGTCCCAGAATTATATATTTAGAGTAAAAGGTGATAAGGGTTCGAAATTCACCCTTCCAATAGGTCTTTTACATGTGTAGGTTTTATATTTTACATTATCTTTTCATTTTATTTAAATCGTTTATTAATGAGGTAATTGCTGCATCATCATGATGTCATAAAGAAATTATTTTATTAAATATATAAAAATTATAAAAAAAATAATTTGATGTAGGAAATATTTTTATATTTAAAATTACTATTTATAGTCTAAGATATCATTTATTTAGAAAAAATTAACATTTTTTTACTTAGGTGTTACATACTTTTGTTATATTTACCTTTATTTAAAAATAAAAAGATAAAATGCCACTATCACACAAAAGTGATTCCATGGGGTCCCTATGTTTTGAAAAAGGAATCCCATGGTCGGCCATGACACAAACAGTAGCATTAGGAAACATCATGGGGTCATTTGTTATTATTATGATATTTTTTTATTACCCTTAACTACCCGATTACTAATTTATCACGATAATTAAAGATAATTACCGCCGTTACTATTCATAACGTCCAAAAACAAAAGAATCTTAATTACATAATTTATAACTTATGATTCCTAATTTAGAATCTATTTTATCAAATTCTCATGACAGAAATTGTATTAATTAATTTTAAAATAATTCCCGTTGTCAAAACAAATAGCGGGTTTTGAGAAATAATATCTATCAAAAGTTTAAGGATTGTTTATGTCCAATTTAAAAGTGAAATTAATTCCAATGACCATAACTGTATTAAATGGTAAAAATATATTCTATTTACACTTTAAAACCAATTAAAAAGATAATATATCGATATAATTAAATTAGATGAAAAAGCAGTTTTGAAGTAAAATGCATTATTTTTCACTATTCATTAAAAAAATAAACATTGTTAGAAAAATATCGAAAAATTTTTCCAAAGTAAATTTCAATTCCCCAATATTAAAGAATAAGTTTATTTTGAAAAATTGAGCTTATAAAATTTTCAATAAATATATTTAAAAATGGTTCGCCATCAAAAGGTGGTAAAACAATCTTTTAAAAATATTAGAGAATTCAATGCTTAAGACTGGATTTAATCCCATTTTAAGCCTTTAAAACACTATCTAATTCATAAATAGACATACAAATGAAAATAAATAATTCTTTACTTACTTCGGATGTTACATCCTTCCCCCCTTTAGAAAATTGCTTCCCCGCAATTTATTTACTTATCAAATAAGTGGGGGTATTTTCCTGTCCTTGCATTTTCAGATTCTCATGTTGCCTCTTCAATCATGTGGTTTTTCCACAAAACCATTACTTGAGGAATCAACTTATTTCACAATAATTTCTCCCTCTGATCACGAATCTGGACCAGTTGTTCCTCTTATGATTGGTTCTTTTCCAACTGAACTACCTCTGGACTCAAAACATGAGATGGATCTGGCATGTACTTCCATAACGTTGAAACATGAAAAACATTGTGTACCTGAGATAAGCTTGGAGGTAAAGCCACTCGGTATAAAACATATCCAACTATCTCCAGAATTTTATATGGTCCAATGAACCTTGGACTCATCTTTCCTTTTTTACCAAATCACATCACACATTTCCATGGTGAAACTTCCACAAAGACATGATCACCTACCTCAAAAGAGAGATCCTTCCTCCTGTTGTCCGCAAAAATTTTCTACCTGCTCTGAGCTGTTCTCATATGTTTCTATGTCAGCTGAACTTTTTCTGCCAACTCTTCTACCAATTCTGGTCCCATCAACTTCCTTTCACCCACTTCATCCCAAAAAGCTAGAGTTCAACATCGCTTCCCATATAATTCTTCAAATGGTTCCATTTGTATACTAGATTGAAAAATGTTATTATAAGAAAACACAACCAAAGAAAGATGTTGGTCCCAACTTCCCTGATAATCAATCGAACATGAATGTAGCATATCCTCCAAATTCTGAACTGTTCATTTTGATTACCTATCTGATTGAGGATGAAAAGATGTACTAAAATTTAATTCAGTACCCAACGACTTCTAAATTAAATTCCAAAAGTTATAAGTAAACATGGTATCATGATCAGATACAATGGAGATGGGAACTCCTTGTAACCTAAATATCTGTTTAAGATAAAAATGAGAATGTTGATCTTGGGAAAAAGTATCTCGTATAGCATGGAAATGAGTAGATTTAGTCAAGCGATAAACAATAACCCAGATTACAATATTAACTCAAGGTGTCTTCAGTAATCTCACAAAGAAGTCCATGGATATATTCTCCCATTTCTACTCTGGCACTGGTAAAGGTTGAAGAATCCCCTTCGGTAACTACCTCTCTACTTTAACATGTTGACAAGTCAAAAAATTCACAGTCAAATCAGCAATATCTCTTTTCATTCCATCCCAACAAAAATACCCCTGAAGATCTCTATACATCTTATTACTACCTGGATGAACTGAAAACGAAGAACGATGTGCTTCACATATCAACTCTCTCTTCAACTTTGAATCACACGACACATTAAACCTCTTAAAAAATCTCAAAACACAATCATTTTAAATGTTTAATTCAGGAAACTTACCCTTCAGATCCAGCTCTACCATTTTATGTAACTCACTGTCTTGCTTCTGAGCTTGCTTAATTCTGTCTGATAAAGATAATCTCACTGACACCACAAACAAAATAGATGAAGTTCACGCACCAAAAACTTCTATGACATGGTTCCTCAAATTCTTAACCAAAGGATCACGTTCCAAACGTAACAAGGTTAATGAAGCATTACTTTTTCGAATAAAAGCATCAGCAAATTTAATTACTTTTCCCGGATGGTAATGAATTGTATAATCAAAACCATCGATTAATTATATCCATATTATATGTCTCAAGTTCAATTCTTTCTGAGTGAATATATACTTTAAAATTTTTTGATCGGAATATATTGCACACTTTACTCCATACAAATGATGCCTCTAAATTTTTAAAGAAAAAACAACAACTGCAAAATCCAAATCATGTGTAAGGTAATTTACCTCATGAGTTTTCAACTGACGTGAAGCATAAGAAATTACCTGATCATTCTGCATTCGAATACAACCAAGTCCTTCCAATGAATCATCCCTGTAGAAAAAACTCCCCATTCCTGGATGGTAGTGCCAAAACTAGAGCATTCACCAATCTTTTTTTAAATTCCCGAAAACAATCAACACATTATTTTGTTCTGATAAACATAACTCCCTTCCAAGTCACCTTAGTGATTGGACTAGATAACTGTGAATTTTTTTAACAAACCTTTGGTAATAGCTAGCCAAACCAAGAAAACTACGAATCTCGGTTACATTTGTGGGTCTTGGCCAATCTTCAACAACCCTTGTTTTTGCAGGATCAACAGTTATTCCATATTTAGAAACAATGTGACCAAGGAATGAAATTTTTTGCAACAAAAACTCACACTTTCTGAATTTCCCACACAATTTCTTTGCTTTTAAGGTTTTCAAAATAACCCTTAAATGTCTTTCATGCTCCTATTTAATTTTAAAAAACACCAAGATATCATCAATGAAAACAACCACAAACATATCCAAGAACACATGGAAAATAATATTCATAAGGTCCATGAATACTGTAGGTGCATTGGTTAACCCAAAAGGCATTACTACAAATTCATAATGGCCATATCTTGTATAAAACATGGTATTCAGAATATCTGCATCCTTTACCTTCAACTGATGGTACACCGATCTCAGGTCAATCTTTGAAAAATACTCATCTCCCTGGAGCTGATCAAACAAATCATCGATATGAGGCAAAAGATATTTGTTCCTAACAGTGAGGTTATTCAAGGCTCTATAATCAATGAAAAGTCTCATAGAACCATCATTATTTTTAAATGATAAGATAAGATCACCCCATGGTGATATTCTAGGTCGAAAGAAACCTTTTTCTAACTAATCCTTCAATTGCTCCTTCATCTCTAAAAGTTCAATTTGAGCCATTCGATAAGGGGGTTTGGAAATTGGTTTAGAATCAGGAACTAAGTAAACATTAAATTTAAATTTCCGATCTGGTATTATTCCAGGAAAGCCATCAGGAAAAACATTAGGATACTTATTTACCACTGGCACATCATTAATCTGAACGGTTCCATTGTTATCAACAATATGTGCATGGTAACAATTTTTTCCATCTTTTACAATTTTCTCAACCTGTTGATATGTTATCCATAGTAAGGCTTCATTCGTGTATACAAACTAAAAGTATATCCGAAGAGAAACGTCTTTACCTATACAATCAGTCTTATCATGGTAAACAGAGAGCCAATCCATACCCAGGATAACATCAAACTCTACTAGAGGAAAAACAATAAGGTTTGCAAGTAGGTTCTTTCCATAGATAAGGATATGAATATTCTTATAAATTCTTTTTGCCTCAACATTTCCCCCAGGTGTTTTTACCTCAAGTTCACGAGTCAATTCTTGGGATGGAATTCCCAATTTAATAGTAAATTTATCAGAGATGGAAGAATGTGTAGACCCCAAATCAAACAACACATTGGCATAATATGAAGAAACAAACAAAGTACCTAATACCACTTCATTTGATGGCCCAACATCGGCCGAAGTAGTTTCAAAATATTTCACCACACCTTTCTGATTATATTCTGACTACTTCCCATAATTTGAGCTCTTTGTCGAAAACTCGTTTGCATAATGACCCATCTAATTGCACTTGAAAAATTTATATAACGGTAAATACAAGTTAGTATTACTATCACCCTGATCATTTTCAGTTCAATCACGAGCCTTATATCCCATCATACCACATCGGTAGCAGTTTCCAGAATTAAGAATACATTCCCCAGCATACCTTTTACCGCATTTATCTCAGACTGAAAACTTAGTTTTCTTACCATCAAACTTCTTTGAAGGATTCTTCCCTTTCTCATGCCACCCCGTTCTCTTCGTCTGTTGGTTGTTATAGAACACTTGATCATCGAAAAACTCCATTTCCACCTTCTCAGCACATCGAACAAGATTTTCATAACTCTTTAACTCACGAGAAGATAAAGCCCTTCGATATTTTGGCTTTCATCCTGAGTAAAAATGATTGATTTTACTATCATGGTCTCAGATAAAATTTGGAGCATACCTTGACAATTTAGTGAACCATTATTCATAAGCATCCACTGAGGCATCCTCTTACATCAATTACAAGAATTGTTTTTCCATCCTAAGTTGAACAACCATTGGAAAATATTTCTCATGAAACATGCCTTTGAATTCATCCCAATCAAGAGAATCAATCTCATCAGCATCCCTAATATTTTAACCATCAACCACCACTGATCTGCTTCACCCTTCAAACGGTAAACAACAATACTATCCTTTTGATTGTCTAATCACCCCATGACATTGAAAATCTTCTCCAGTGCTTTAATCCACCCTTCAGCTAGCACAGGGTCAGATGATCCCTTGAATGATGGGGGATGTTGCCTCATGAAATGTTCCACCAATGACATGTTCCTCTGTGGTTGAACTGGCTAATATCGTGCATAGATATCACCACCATTTATCACTTGCGTCAAATGTTCCATTAATGCAACAAACATTTCAGTTCCAATTCCGACCATATCAGGATCATAATTCGGAAGTTCATTTTCTTCTGTATGCCTTCCTAGTACTACTTCCATGTTGCCTCTGCAGAAAACCATTATGAACAAACATGTATTCGATGAAGCAACATGGTAATCTTCAAATGCTATATCATTTAAATTTGACCATAAAAAAATATTTTTGGGTAATCATTTTATAGAATTATAACTCCTAAAGTTATCTAAACCAACCTTTGATACCAACTACAAGGATCCAGCCTTACACATTACTTAATCTTCAGTTATTTCAAGAATACACATTGAGGATCTTTTTTAGGATTAGAGTTTTATAGAATTAGATCATAAATCATGCATTACATTCCAAATTTCAACAAGGTGGTTACATAATAGAAAATATACTTTTTTCCCATCAATGGAGATTTATTTAAAATAAAACATGGATTCTTTCTTGACACTTCCTCGACATTATCATCACATCATGTACCATTCACTTAACCTGTGAAAAACATTTCAAAAACCTGGGATGGGCATAAAAATCTCAGTAAGGGATATGAAAATACGGAAAGAAAACCATAGTCCATATATACATAAAAATCATTGAAAACATAATTTACTCATAAAACATAATCACTTTAACATACATCATGAAATCATAATATTTATGAATATCTCATAGAAAACATAAGTCATAAAGGTAACTTGAGGCATTCATAACATTCTTACGCAGTGAGTAAGCCTCATGGTTACGTTTGGAATACCCATCACTGTATATTCCCTAAATATATTCATAGAAACCTTAGAATTTAACCCCTTAGTGTTACCCAATGAATTGGATAGCTATCACAGGATCACCCGCCCTTAGTTTATCACGGAACCACCTGTCTTCATAAAAAAATCCCACGAACCATAACATAATCGCATCACAAAAAACATGCATAAAAAATCATAACATTTCCACATTTGAATCACAAGATATCAAAAACACATTAATATAATCAGAACAGTATCAAATTCATTTTAAATACCAAAAAAAAAGAAAATTAAAACATGGTATTTATTTAAAAAAATATATGGCTTGTAGAGGAAGCCGAAACTCAAATAATGGTCACGGCAGTGGAGAATTCGTTGTTTCCGCATAAGTAAGACAAAATAATTCCCTTTATTCATTTAGTAAAACTATTCGTATAAAAATATTCCTTTTGAAAAAATATAAAAGTCAAAAGGGTTTATATTCTATATAAAATAATGTTGTGTATAAAATAAAATTTGCCTCAATGAAAGGAGATTGAGATGAAGTCCCTTATCTCATGTCTGACTTGACTCGATTGTTATTTAAATTCCTAAATAATAAACTATAGTTAATTTATACGTTATTAAGAAAATTTTTAAAGTTCATTATTCCTTTTATATCACTTATTACTAGTATATGAACATTATGTAATTATTTTAGTTAATAACGGTCGTTTTGATGATCTTTGGTACTTGAGACAAAAATAAACTTCTTCTAATTACAAGTTGTTCATGTGGTAAAATATACATTATATCTATAACTATATTAATGTTTTAGATATAATATATATCATATATATTCTATATATACATACATTTATAATATTACATAACATTTAGAGGTATGAAATGAAAATCACCATTCATGGAGACGGTAATCCGTACGTACGCATGAACGCTACATTCATTTTTATTTCATATTTAATGGAATGAAATCATAATTATATAAATGTATATTACAATTCTAGTGTAATATCATATATAACATCATAAAATACAACCTTTATATGTCCCACATATGACATTAACGAATCAAATCACTTTGAGGGGGCAGTATTCCACACTTCCTAAAATGAAGATATCGCGTTTACACATAATGGAAACTAGAAAGGTATGCCTTAAATGAAAAAATAAAGAAGCATAAGGAAAACATAAACATAATATATATAATATATAAATATAGTGACATCTTAATGGCCACCATGAATGGTGTTAAAAAAATATTGAACAATCATCATTTTTTGAGGCAGAAATTCACCAACCACAGAAACAGTATGTTCTTTAACAATTAGACGGAGGTGTGTGTAATTTTAAATCAAATATTTATAATAAAAACATCCTAGTATATTTTTAGACACTGGTTCTATTACAAAATAAAATAATAAAAAGAGTTTAGGGGGATGTAGAAGCAAAATAAAACAAAAGAACATTAGAGAAGACATTACCTTTAAATCAGGTCACTCCTCTTGGTTTGAACCAAAATGGTTTCTTGAAGAGATTTCTACCTAAGGTAAGGCTTCTACGATAAATAGAGGGATGTGGAGAGATAAAATGATCAGAGAATGGCCGATCTAGTTCCTTGAGAGGTGTGGGTTAGGTGGTATAGGTGGGGGCCTTTTATAAGAGGGAGGAGGGGCACTCTTGGAAAGTGAAGAAATGTTATTTTATTATATATTGAGTTTCGGATTTTAAAGGTCCCACAATTATATATATCAAGTATAAGGTGATAAGCGTTCGAAATACACCCATAAAATAGGTCATTGGCATGTTTATGTTTTAGATTTTACATTATCTTTTCATTTTATTTAAATCGTTTATTAATGAGATAATCGCTACATCATCACAGTGTCATAAATAAATTAATTTTTTTTAATGTCTAAAAATTATGAAAAAAATATGATTTCATAAATATTTTTAGATTTACAATGACTATTTATAGTCTAAGAGATCATTTATGTAGAAAAATTTAAAATTGTTTGACTTAGGTTTTACATACTTTTTTGATATTTAACTTTCTTTCAAAATAGAAAGATAAAATGTCACTATCACACAAATGTGATTCCATGGGGTCCCTAAGATTGGAACACGGCATCCCATGGTCAGACACGACACAACTAGTAGAATTAGGCCACTTGTTGGGGTAATTCTATTTTTATTATTATATTATTTTAGTACCCTTAAATACCCAATTACTAATTAATCATGATAATTAAAGATAATTATCATCGTTGCGATTCATAATGTCCAAAAACAAAAGAGTCATAATTAAATAATTGGGACCTTATAATAAAAATATAGAATCCATTTTACCAAATTCTCAATAATGAAATTTAATTAATTAATTTAAAAACAATTATCTTTGTCAAAACAAATAGCGGGTTTTTTCGAAACAATATCTATCAAAAGTTTGATGATTGTTTATGTCCAATTTAAAAGTGAAATTAATTCCAATGACCACCATTGGATTAAATGGTAAAAATATATTATATTTACACTTTAAAAATAATTAAAAAGATAATATATCCATATAATTAAATTAGATAAAAAATCAATTTTGAAGTAAAATGCATTATTTATCACTATTCAACAAAAAATGAACATTGTCAGAAAAATACCAAAACTTTATCCAATGTAAATTTCAATTTCCCAATAATAAAGAATAGGTTTATTTTGGAAAATAGAGCTTATAAAATTTTCAAATGATATATTTAAAAAAGTTTCTCCGTAAAAATGCGGTAAAACAATATTTTAAAAATATTAGAGAATTAAATGCTTAAGATTGGATTTATTCTCATTTTAAACCTTTAAAACAATATCTAATTCATAAATATACAAAGATATGAAAATAAATAATTATTTACTTACTTGGGATTTTACAATAATAAATACCCTTTTATCATCCAATCTATACCCAAATGAACTCCCAACAGAACTCTATTGCTTCTAGAAGCCTTTCTTTAAGAAAAAGGCAACTCAAGAGTTTTGTTTGACTCAAATCAAAAAATGTTATTTGATTTGGTGTAACATATTCTCTCAAGTTTATTTCCATTATTTTTCATTATCCACTACCTATGTTATTTTTATTCATTATATAAATAAAAAACAATATCCTCAGTATACTAGGTTATTTTTATGAGAAGTATTTGAACTAAACATACACACAACTCCGTCTAATTAGTATAGAACATACTATTTCTGTGGATGGAAAACTACTGCCTCATGAAATGATGATTGTTCAATCATCTCCTACCACAAATTATGGTGGTCATTATGATGGAAAAATAATCATATATGATATATATGATATTTATTTTATCTATATTCTTATTTAAATATTTTTAGAACAAAATTTTATGCTCTTCATGTTTTATAAATATGAAAATCTCATTTGAGAATGTGCAGACTACCACCCCCTCAATGTTATATGAATCATTCATTCAATACATGGAACATATAAAAAATGTAATTAATGATATTATGTAACATAAATAATATATATATTATACTTTAATTATAATATACCTATTTATCATTTAGTTTTCTTTTTATTAAATATGAAAATGAAATTAATGTAGCAATCATGCGTACGTATGACTTACAGTCTCCATGAGAAGTGAGTTTTATTTCATATATACAAATGATATGGACTATTATAAATACAAATATACTATATATATATGACATATATGATATCTAAATCAGGAATATCATTCTAGAGATAATGTAATTTTTACCTCATGAATAATTTATATTTATAACACATTCATTTTTACTCAAGTTCCGTAGATCGACAAAATGTCTGATATGAACCCAAATAATTAATTAATTGTTATTTCAAGATAATAAGTGAAATTAAATGAATAATAAACATGAAAAATGTTCTTTACCATGTATAAGTTAGCTGATGATTATTATTCAGGAAGAAAAAGGATGATATGAGACAAGTCGGACATGAGCTTAGGGGACCTTTCACCGTACATATTAGTCAAAGTCATCTTTTATGTTATGTCTTTTAATTTCAATTTACGTATATTGGGTTTGTTATTATTTATCCTTATTTATTTCAACCATTTATTCTTGTCATGAAGACAATTTTTTCTCCCATCAACTCATTTTATGTATTTTTATGTGGTGTATTTAGGCTATCAAATTTTCATAAGGAAAATTATTAACCAAATATCCGTTATTTGGGTAGGTCTTATACTTCTTGTTCCTATCATGCAATGAGTATGTATTAAATATATTATGATATATTTTATTTTACTTATACTGTATTTATGGGTAATAATATTTAATACACCTATTTGATCTATTTTATTTATAAAATGTCCACCGTAAGGGACTTCGTCTCAATCAGCTTTCATTGAAGTATGTTTTGATAGTATACAACTCCTTATTTTAAATCGTGTCTAACAAACCCCTATGACTTTTATATTTATTCAAAATAAATATATCTCTATGAAATAAATTTAATAAACAAAATGAGTAATGGTTTTACCATATTGCTGTGACAATGACTTTTCTACCACCATATCCATTATATGATATTTGGAATCTTCTATATGTCTTAATGTTTTTAAAAGGAAAAAAGAAACCCCTTTTTCCATTTTTTGTATTTTTGTGTTGAAAATGTTATTAATGTGGATTTACTATTTCATTATCTTGAAATTATTTCTTGTCATTGAAAATGAAATTTTATGACTGAAATGTTGATATTTACACTATTTATGTGTGATTAATATACAATGGTACTTGGAAATTTGATTTTTGGTTGGATAATAAACCAAATCATGGGTGGTTCCATGACAAAAATAGTACGGATGGTTATGTTATAACCTCCAATGTATTGGGTATGTATGTTACCCGTATGACTATTCCATTTAGTGATATATGTAGAATTTGACCATATGGTTATTCAAGTTATGTATTTTTATGTCCCAATATACCTTTATATGTTATGTTCTGAATTCTAAGGGATTGTGGTAATATTTTGGTTATAAAAATGTTTTGAAATTAGATTATATTCAGTGAATTGTTTTTACTACTTCTTAAAATTGAAAAGTATTATTTTATAATAAAGTATTCATGGTTTCCATGTTATTTAAAGACTAACAGTTTTATTTATTTATGTATCCATTAAATAGATTTTTATGCTCATCCAATGTTTTGAAATGTTCATCAGAGGACATAAAAAAGAATGGATTCATGGATGGGATCATGGAAGATTTATGCTGTTAAAACATGAAACAATGTCATCTTTTGTATTAAATAGTTTTCTTTGTATAAAAAACAGATATTGAGTAGAAGTTTCTACTTTTAATATGCAAGAAATTTTCTAAAATTTATGACCTATTCTCTTAATCTCTAAACTTCATAATATAATCATTATGAGTTATTAAATTAATTCAAGATTATGTAATGTTTAAGCTCGGGTCTTAAAAATTATTTTATTTATTATAAGATATTGACTGATTTGGTTTTACCTTGGGAAAAAATTTGTTGGTTTTGAAATTTTATAAAGTGGAATTTGGGGTGTAGAATTTGAAAACACATAGGGTAAAAAATAAAATTTCATCATAGTATGTGTGATGTAATAATCGGTTGACCGGGTAGGTATAATATTGAATCCTGAATTGGAAAAAACATTTTGTAACTATGTGACATTGATATTTTCAAGGTATTGTTCATTCAAATAGTTGATATAGAGTTTTCAAAAACATGAAATGTAATTAATTGATTCATAAGATTGAATTTTTAACTTGAATATCCTGCAAAGCCTTTATTTTTCATGGTTTTTCATTGGCATGTATCCTCATCTATCCTCAATGACATTGGGGTTTTCTAAATACATCCAATTATTTTTTTATATTATATTTATATCATCATATCTAAGAAATAAATGAATATAGTGAGGCAAATTTAATCGATTTATAATATAATTTAATTCTATAAAATGGAAAAAATTCTAAGGTGAGTCACTTCTCTCATTGTCGACATTATCCATGACCATGATTTTTTTTAATAAATTAATTGAATGTTTTTTTGAAGGAAAACATGTTAAATAACTTTTAAGAGAAATTATTTTTTTCTTCATTGATTTACATGGGGAATAATTGGTGACACAAACAATGTTTTTGATTAAATCATATAAATGAACATTGTTTTATTATATATATATATGTGTTTAAAAATAATTAATTCATTTTTTTTGGTTTGAGTTTATATTTCATATAAAAGATTTACTGATGATTTGGACAAGACCATTAGTGATAAGGGGGCCATTTTTTCCTAGAACTCAGAGGAAATGTATCTAGAATGATATTTTTTTCATAAAATAATATAATTCATTGTAATTTTATATTTTGGAATGTGTTTGTTGTAGATTTTCTATGTCTTATTTATTTAACTATCTATATATATTGTTTATATGGCATGTCAGAAAGAACATATTTCATATTATTTATTATTATTTTTTATAAAAAGTAAGGTATCTTATTCTAGTCTGGTTGGTGTGCATGTGATGTGATAGATATTTTTTATCGAGTCAATATACTCATAAAATTTATATTTACTTGGAAGGATTTAGATGTTTTTTCTTCTCATGATATAGGTAAGGGAAATAGTTCAAACATCATTGGAACAACACATTTATGTCACAACAATGGTTGATTATAGATATCACTTGGGTGTTGATCGCATCATAATCTCTCAAGGGGTGTTTCATTTATAAAATATGTTTATCAGATAATTAGATTTATGAAATCCTATTCTATATGATTTTGGGATACCCTAATATTCTTCATTTATTTTGGATAATTAGTTTTATTAGATTATAATCATGCCCTATATAATTCCTTTTTGTTATTTTTGTTATTATATTTTTCATGTTGTGTGAAGATATAATGTAAAGCATCCCCTATAATTTAATTATTTACTTATCATATATTCAATAATATTGGTGTATGGGAAAATACCATATAATTTCAGTAGCACCTCTACCCTAACCAATGAAATTTACAGGGTCTAGGAAGTTACAAAACATGTACGGAATGATTATCATCAACATATTAACAATTACGAATATTTACATTTTTTCTCCATAAACATCGATGTTTTTGATAATTCCATTGAATATTTAAATGAATTCATCAATGGGTTCATGGTCAACAATATCCACATATTTAAAATTATATTTAAATTTTTATACCTTTTATTAATTATGAATAACAATCACTACAAAATTTCATTTAGAATTAGAAAAAAATAATTAAATCCCTGCCACTAATGAATATTCATTTTTTATATGTTCATAATAATAAAATTTTTATCCATTCTCGCAAATATAGTATTTATATTATAAGATAAATACATTTAAAGATATTTATCAATTATATAAAATCCCAAAATAGTTACATCATTTAATTTTAGACTTTGTGAATGATGATATAAAATCATTATATTCACCCATTAATGATACTTTTTTCATGGAATATTTGAATAATATTACAATTAAATGAATTCATGTTCTTAATATTAAAAGTAAAATTTATCATTTAGAGTCAACCTAGAGCACACTAATACCAGTTAATGTGACCTTGAATGTTTTTACCACTTAGAGGATGGGGTGAATTTACGAATTTTTTTAAATAATTATTGTCCAAAAATATAAACCTATACAGTATTAAACAAAACTATAAAAAAGAAAAATCATTTCAGTAATAGAATGAAAATTAAATATAAATAAAAACATATTAGACATGATTTTAATTTATTTTTACCTTATGCTGATTGACAACATCCTTTTGGTGATTTGGTTTAGTCTAAGTGAAATATTGATCCACTAACATTCAAATGTTTTATAAGTTTTTTATCTTTTAGAATACTAAACAAAATAGTGATTCCCATATAATTTTGTGCTGATAGAACATTAAAATAATTCAAAATATCTAACAACATAAATACACTAACACAATTAATGAAAAAATTATATGCACTCTACAATGTCACAACATCAATATATAGGACATTAATTTAAAAGTAAAAGGACTTATAATACTATTATATAATTAACAAAATTATATAATCATTACTAAATTTATGTTTTACATCATTTTCATTTTATTATGGGGTTATCTATCACAATTATCTTTTCCTCCTTTAGAGTGTCTATATTTTTTGGATTTTAGTAATATATATCTCAATTCACTATCTATTTGATACAAAAAATTATGAACATGGATGAATCGTTAATATCTCCATAGTTCTCAACATATTAATTTTCGCAACATCTATCAATTATCAAAGAAACTACTCTTTAATACATCAAAAATAATGGCTTTCACGTTGACCACAACCTATGTTTAAAAAACGTATCATGTCATGAGAGAAGATTTCATAAAGTTGATCCATTAGGTCATTAAATTAATGCATCATGAAATCTCCAGTTAGGGTGTAATACTCTCTTATGAAGTCTTCTACATCAAAAATCAGAACAATAAATTCCCCCTTCAGTGTAGAAATAGAACAAGTAAATCAAGAATAAGGCCCCAAATTTAAAATTATAACCTGAATAAATCTTTGTCTTTCTTATAGTTAAATATGTCATAAAAAATTCATATTTCCATGGCATGTTAGTAATTATAATCTAACTATATAGTAACTAAGACTTTGTTCTTATCATATATATTGAGAAAATCATCCTATCTTCTTACACAACCACAAAACAGGGTTTCCGAAGTACCACCCTTTATCAGCATTGATAAATGCCCCCCTTTTATCAGCATTGATAAAGGGGGGATTTATCAATGATTTTTCCTAGTGCTTGTAAATTTTATGTATCAAAAAAAATTCATGACAAAAATATATTTTTATATATGTATATTTAAATTGATAAGAATATAATATATATTTTTTGAATATATTTTAGATAAGTATAAATACATTATTAAATTTAATATATAATAAATTTAGTGAAAACAGCAATAATTTTTTTAAAATATATTATTATTTATTAATTTTCTATTTATCATCGATTAAAAATCATTTAATAACAATTGGAAAACACAAAAAATAAAAAAAAATAAAATATCTAAAATAAGTTGAAAATTTAATTCAAACGTCAAGCAGTCTTAACATTTGATTCAAGTGTCTGTTTGAGAACGATATCATATCAAATCGAAGCCTGTGATGAGCTATATGTGCTAGTGACCCAAGGGAAACTTCTGTCACAATTTTCACGGCGAAAAAGGCCGAGAAGGACTCCAAAACTGAGTTTTTAGTTGGGATAAACCGATTTGTTAACTTTCAAATAGGTATAACTTCGGATCTGGATGTCTGTTATGCATGTACCACATATAATATCAAATATTATTTTATTTTCAACAATTTTACTGGTTGTGGAGTGAAACTGGATTTTGGAATAGAAGCCATGGTCGTTTTAACATTATATGGCTTTTCAAATACACATATATATGTATTTATTCATAAATATATATATGTTTGAGTATGTGTGTGTGTCTGTGTGTGTGTGTGTTATATATATATATATGTATTTATTTATTTATTTATAAGCACACATAAAAAACAAATTATATAAATGTATTTAAAACTAATCTTATAAATATATAATAACATACAAATTAATATACTGATAAAAAATTATAACTAAAAATATATATATAAATAAATATGAATATATATTAATATATGAATGAATATATATATATATATATATTAATATATGAATAAATATATATGTATTAAGATAACTAAATATATTTATTTTAATATGAATTTATATTAATATATAAATAAATATAACTATATATATATATATGAAAAAATAGATATATAAATGAATAGAAAAAATATGGTTTAGTGGTTAAGCTACATGAACGTAAGGGGGTAGGTCGCAGTTTTGAGTTCGGGTGGAAGCAAGGAGGTGCCCCGCGTGTCGGGGATGCGTGGGAAGGGCAGCGTGGGACAATGTTAGGCTGGGCATCCGCCGAACGCTGATAAAAGGGGGGGGTGTCCAGAATTGTAAAAATCTCCCCCCCGCATTATATAATTCTTTTATTTTTATTTTTTTACGTTAATTAGAACTTTTTAAAAGTGCTGATAAATGATGCCTTTTATCAGCGCTAAAAAAACACTGATAAAGGACCCCTTTTATCAGCACATTTTTTTAGAACAGATAAAAGGGGTCTTTTATAAGCATTTTTTAGCGATGATAAAAGTCTCCATTATCAGTGCCTTTCTTAGTGCTGATAAAAGGGACCCCCCCTTATGTTCACCTCGATTAACATCACTTTTTAGCACTATTAATGATCTTTTATAGCACTGATAAAGAACATATTTGTAGTACGATTGACTCAAATCTCGTTTTAAAAATTTTCATATTAAAATATATGGAACATAAACTTCAACATTTTATGGGTTATATTCACAAATAAATTTTTTTTAAAAAAATAAACTAAGAAAAAAATTCATATCATGGTTTAAATTTGTTAATTTCATTACATTTATTCCTCTATAAATTTTTTTCAAAAGGTTAATCATTTTTATGGTTTTACAATGCATATGAATTGTGTACTATTTTAACCTGTAACACCCCGAGCTTCCATGATACGCTTCTCATTCAATAATGCAATAGCTTGCCTTGTACGCAACTTCGAGTTCTAAAACACCGCGACTAATCAAAGTAGTCGTTATGAATAGTAATAACCACTTTTTAAAATTATAGAAATTTTATATTTCAAAATGGAATTCATTTTTGAATTCTTAATATCGAAATTATCCTAAGTTGAATTTTTTGTAACTTTCTGAGAACTTCCAATTTTTTTATGAATAGTGAAAAATACTTAAAACAACTTTTTTATTCAAAATAATTTATTGTGATAAATTATACTATTTAGTGGTTTTAAAGTATAATTATAATATATTTTTACCATTTTATCCAATGGTGGTCATTAGAATTAATTTAACATTGAAATTGGACATAAACAATTGCCAATCTTTTGATATAAATTGTTTCGTAAAAACACGCTATTTGTTGTGACAGCGGAAATTAATAATAAAATTAATTAATGCAACTTATATGTTTGGAATTTTTTAAAATAGACATCATTTTTGAATTCAGAATATCAATTATATCTTAGGGTGAAATTTTGGCATTGTTCAGAAAAACTTCAATTTTTGATGAATAGTGAAACCACTAAGTGGTAGTTAAATAACTGATTTTTCGTTTAAATGAAATATTACCACTTCTGTGATTTGATTTTCAAAAATCCGACATACATGGTTGTCATTAAGAAGTAAAATGTGGTTCAATGAGATTAAAATAATTTTTTGGTGAATAGTAATTTTTAAGTTCTTAATCGCGATTAGAGGTAATTAGTGTTGTTTAAGGTAAAAATAATGTTTTAATAATATGAGATGATCATGACACTTTTCATACTCCTATAGGATGAGTCATGGCCGACCACTAAAACCCATGGGTCAACTTGGGGACCCCATGGAGCCACTTTGGTTGGAAAATGACATTAATATATATTTATTTAATGTTAAAATTAAATTAACACAAACATGAGTTGTTTTACTAAAACAGTTTTTAAGTGGGGTTACACAAGTCCAAATTTTGACTATAAATATTCATTAGAAAGATAAAAAGATTTCATACATCATATTATTTTGTTTATTATTTTTAGACATTAAATAAAGTAAATTATTTATGACATCATTATGATGTAGCGATGACCTCATTATTTAACTATTTTAATAAAATGAAAAGATAATGTAAAATCCAAGGATTACAATTGTCCAAAGACTATTGGATGGGTAGATTTAGAACAATTATCACCTTATCCACGAATTATATATGTTTGGGACCATTAGAATCCGAAAATCATTGTGTAATAATGTAACGTTTCAATCTTTCCAAAAGAGCACCTCCTCTCCACTTATAAAAGGCCCCCACCTCTCCCACCTCATTTACACTTTCAAGCCATTTGGCTCGGCCAACCTCTGCCCAAATACTCTCCCAACTTCCCCCTCTTACTCCTAGAAGCCTCACTTTGGGCAGAACTCTTCTCAAGGAAGCCTTTGGCTCAAATCAAAAAGAGTTACCCGATTTTGAGGTAATGTCTTCTCTAATGTTGTTTTGTTTTATTTTTCTTCTCCAACCCCCTAGACTCTTTTTATTCATTTATTTTGTAACAAGACCAATATACTCAATATACTAGAATGTTTTTATAAGAAGGATTCGAGATACACTTACACACACCTACATCTAATGGTTAAAGAACATACAGTTTCTGTGGATGGCGAATTTCTGCCTCACGAAACGATGATTGTTCAACACTCATATAACACCTTCAAAGGTGGCCATTAATATTTCACTATATTTATATATGATATATAATCTGTTTATGTTTTACTTATGCTTCTGTATTTCTCATTTATGTCATACTTTATGATTTCCATTATGGGTAAAACGCGATAATTTCATTTTAGGAAGTGCGGACTACCGCCCCCTCAAAGTGATTTGAATCATTAATGCCATATGTGGGATGTATAAAGGATGGATTAAATGGTATTATACACTATATTATACTGTAATTATATTATAAATTTATATCATTATGATTCTGTTCCATTAAATATGAAATAGAAATGAAAGTAGCGTTCATGTGTACGTACGGCTTACCGTCTCCATGAACGGTGCATTTCATTTCTTACCTCTAAATGTTACGTGACATTATGAATGAATGTATATAATGGATATATATCATATATATGATATCTAAATCATGAATATAATTCTGGATATAATGGATATTTCACCACATGAACAACTTGAAATTATAGGAAGTTTATTTTTGACTCAAGTACCAAAGATCGACAAAACGACCATTATTAACTTAAATAATTACATAATGTTCATAACATGGTAATAGGGGATATAAAAAGAATAATGAACATGAAAAAGGTTCTTAAGTAAGTAGGAATTAACTATATTTTATTATTCAGGAGGTTAAAGAACGGTCGAGTCAGGACAGGACGCAAGGTAAGGGAACTTCTTAACCCAATTTCTATTCTTTGGGTTTATCTCCTACATTCAAATTATGTCATGATATTATTATGTCCTATATTGTATTTGTAAATTATTAATGTGTACTTATAGTGAATACACATTATAGATGTACTTTATTTAAAAAATGATCTTTTTAAGGACTTCGTCTCAATCCCCTTTCATTGAGGCATATTTGGTTTTATACAAAACTTTATTTTATACGGTGTATAAACCCATTTGACTTTTACATTTATTCAAAAGGTATCTTTTTTATACGAAGCGTTTTACTAAACGACAAAAAGGGAATGTTTTTATTTCCGTACTTATGCGGCGACAACGACTTCTCCACCGCCGTGACCATTATTTGAGTTTCGGTTTCCTCTACAAGCCATCATTTTTTTAATGAAAAATAAATACAAAGTTTTAACTTTCTTTTATTTTATTGAAAATGGTTTTGAAAGCGTATTTATTATATTATTGTGTTGTATTTATATCTTGTGATTGAAATGTGGAAATGTTATGTTTCCTTTATGCATGTTTTATGTGATACGATTATGTTATGGTTTATGATATGTTTAAACCTATTCATATGAGGAATGCATTGGACATAATAAGTAACGGGTGGAGCCCGCTATAGCTCCTCGATGCATCGGCAGGTCTCATGAGACAAACTAGCGTCTTGGCACGAGGCCTTGACAAAATCTTATTTTTGGTTTTGGCACGAGGCCTTGGCTATGTGGTTATGATAGTCTGGCATTATGCATTCCATCATTATGAAACTGGTTATTGATATTGCATGTGATTATTCGACCAGTAGAATATCCATGTGAAGATGTGAATAGAATTATCTCATTTTACTTTTGCCATATTATGTTGAAGTTCAAGTTTAAAAGGCTTTTGTTTTAGTTATACATTGCCTTAAATGTTAATGTTTATTTATGAAAGCTTCTGCTATATTGTTAACCTTACTGAGCATTCGAGCTCACCCCTTTAAATGTTTTAATATTTTCCAGGATGTGAATAAGTATTTTATGATTGACCTGCAGGGATAGTCCGAAGAGGATAGAAGTGTGGACTATGGAGACTATGTTATTATAGTTTTTCACTTTGTGATGTAATGTAACATTTATGAATGTATCTAGTGTTTCCAAGGCTACTAAACTAATCAGTCTTTCGAGACTTGATCTTTTGTGATCATGCCAATTTATGATGTAATGCACCGGCTCTGGGTAGCTGGGGTCGGGGCGTTACAGTTGGTATCAGAGGCCGTTTAGTACTAACCATGGAAGCTAGATTTAGATAAACTCTGATTAGAGAAGATAGCCCGAAGATAGACTTTGAGGATTAGTATAGAAGAACTTCCTAGTATTTTGTTATTGTAGAGATTTTGTGAGTTTTACGAGAAATACATCCCTGTCTAGATACGAGCATGTTGAGGTGGCTCTGGCACAGATGTACCTAGGGGTAAAACCCGAAAACACCGCTTTGATCTAGACTCGAACGGGAACTGGTGCACGACAACGGGCCTTGCTGCACTCTTGGTTACGACACTCCCGGGGGATATGCTTTGGATAATTCTCATTTTCTTTATAAACCACTATGAAGGGTTATGAGTATATACTTCTCAAAGAAAACATTTTTATGGATTATATCCATAAATAGTTCAATTTATGATAAGTATCTTACAAGTATGGAATTATGTATTTTGATTTATAAACTAATATAGTTTATGCTATTGTTTAGAAATGGCGCCTAGTGGAAGGAATGGAAACCATAACAATGCACGCACTCCGTGTAGGGATTTCCCTCCTGCTCAAGATAATTATTGTGGAGCTGGAGATACAACTGGTGCTGATCAACTTATTACCATACTGGGACAACTCACTCAGGTTATGAATAACAACCTTACTCGTATGGAGAACCCTGATCCACAAAGTGGAGGATCAATGTTAGACCGCTTCATGAGGTAACAACCACCAACCTTCAATGGGAGTACAAATCCTATAGTAGCTGAGCAATGGATAAATTCCTTAGAGAAAATATTCCATGCCTTGGGGAGTAGTGAAAGGGAGAAGGTTGTCATGGCAGTTTACCGCCTCATTGGAGATGCCGATCAATGGTGGTCACTGATTCAAAACACAAAGGAAGATGATGACGTATCGAATATGGAATGGAGGGAGTTCAAAGAACTTTTCATAGAAAAATACTTTCCTCGTGACCATCGAGCATATATGGAAAGACAATTTCTGAGTCTGAGACAGGAGGAGGATGAGAATGTCGCAAAGTATGAGGCTAACTTTACAAGGTTAGCGAGGCATGCTGCCGATTATATACGTAACCCATGGAGTAAGATTGATCGTTTCTTTGATGGGTTAAAACCATTTCTCCATCGATCTTTAGTATCACAATCCTTCTCATCATACGAAGATATTGTCTCGTGTGCTATCAAGATAGAAAGGGAATTCTCTAAGTCTTATGACAACAAAGTAAAGCAAGAGAAGAATAGAACGGTGGAACAAGAGACAGATAAAGGGAAAAAGGGAAAGAAGGATTTTCCATTATGTGATAATTGTTGGAAGAATCACCCTGGTACTTGTCTAAAAGGAATGGGAGTTTGTTATAAATGTGGACAAAAGGGTCACCAGGCTCGTGATTGCAAGGGAAAGAAAGAGGCTATCAAAGTTGAATTCTATAATTGTAGAGAAATGGGTCATTATGCAAATGAATTTCCTAAGCGTCAGAGAAACTTACCTCAGAAAAGGCCAAGGACTCAAGGACAATCTTATGTTGTTACTACAGTTGAAGCAGAATAACTAATGTATTGGTTCTTTTGGACTCATGGATTATATTTTGGTTATTAGAATAATGTGATATATATATAAGGATTGTACTGCAGTACTTGTTGATTTCAGTAAGGTTTTTAATATGATGAAGGTAATTATATTTTTAGTATGTGACAATAAGAGAAACTTTACTTTGTTTGGGGAATCTGATAAACTGATTTTGGAATTAAGAGACCTTTTAGAGAAAGTCTGGACAGAGGTATTTTGGATAACTATAATGGTTGGAGTGGATTAAGTTGATATTTGGATAGTTTTGTTTAAGGTTAAAAAATTTATGAAGATTATTTTTGGAATATTATGATACTATAGTTTTAGGAAAAGGACAACCTGCAGGGTGGGGAATAACCCGTCGCGTCGGACAAAGCTGCATGAATCGAACCCACAACCATAGTGAGACAAGCCTTTATTTCCTACCACTAGCCAACATGAAGTCCCTGGTTATTACAAAATAGTTTTACTAATCTAAATGGTATGTGTTAACATTTGGAACCTTATACAATTAGGATAAATAGAATATTTTTGAGTTCCGTTACCATTTGGAGTAAAAGTTGGGTTTGTGGTAAAAATTTATTAACGAATGAAAGTATACATAACAAGTATGTATATTCCCTTACGTTCTTAGTAAATCTCCTAAATAAATTCTTCAACATTATAAAAGGTAAATTAAAACAAAAATGTTGTCGGTTAACTTTTCCAACTGGGGATTCAATGACCGTTTAACCAATCACAAGTTTGTGATTTTATTGTGGTTAAACATTATCCTAATCCTATTTTCTATAACTCTCCATCATACCTTGATGGTTTTTTTCTCCTCCACATCCATATTTTCATAGAATCCTAGAATGGGCTATATCGGGTGACCTTTGTACTTATCTTGCTTTCTTTTAATGTTATATATTTATTAACCTTATTTCCTATGTGTGTTTTCCTCAAAGGTATTTTCTCTTTTCAACCTTTTATTTTCAAAGAAAAATTTCAAATTGCGAGGACGCAATTTATCGAAGGAGGGGAGAATGTAACACCCCGAGCTTCCACGATACACTTCTCATTCAATAATGCAATAGCTTGCATTGTACGCAACTTCGAGTTCTAAAACACCGCGACTAATCAAAGTAGCCGTTATGAATAGTAATAACAACTTTTTAAAATTATAGAAATTTTATATTTCAAAATGGACTTAATTTTTGAATTCGTAATATCGAAATTATCCTAAGTTGAATTTTTTGTAACATTCTGAGAACTTCCAATTTTTTTATGAATAGTGAAAAATACTTAAAACAACTTTTTTAATCAAAATAATTTATTGTGATAAATTATACTATTTAGTGGATTTAATGTATAATTAGAATATATTTTTACCATTTTATCCAATGGTGGTCATTAGAATTAATTTAACATTGAAATTGGACATAAACAATTGCCAATCTTTTGATATAAATTGTTTCTTAAAAACACGCTACTTGTTGTGACAGCGGGAATTAATTATAAAATTAATTAATGCAACTTATATGTTTGGAATTTTTTAAAATAGAAATCATTTTTGAATTCGGAATATCAACTATAGCTTAGGGTGAAATTTTGGCATTGTTCTGAAAAACTTCAATTTTTGATGAATAGTGAAACCACTAAGTGGTAGTTAAATAACTGATTTTTCGTTTAAATGAAATATTACCACTTCTGTGATTTGATTTTAAAAAATCCGACATACATGGTTGTCATTAAGAAGTAAAATGTGGTTCAATGAGATTAAAATAATTTTTTGGTGAATAGTAACTTTAAAGTTCTTAATGGCGATTTGTGGTAATTAGTGTAGTTTAAGGTAAAAATAATGTTTTAATAATATGAGATGAGCTTTACACTTGTCCTAATCCTATTGGATGATTCATGTCCGACCAAGAAAACCCATGGGTCAACTTGGGGACCCCATGGAGCCACTTTGGTTGGAAAATGACATTAATATATATTTATTTAATGTTAAAATTAAATTGACACAAACATGAGTTGTTTTACTAAAAAAGTTTTTAAGTGGGGTTACACAAGTCCAAATTTTGACTATAAATATTAATTATAAAGATAAAAAGATTTACTACATCATAGTATTTTTTTTATAATTTTTAGACATTAAATAAATTAAATTATTTATGACATCATTATGATGCAGCGATGACCTCATTATTTAACGATTTTAATAAAATGAAAAGATATTGTAAAATACAAGGATTACACTTGTCCAAAGACTATTGTATGGGTATATTTCGAACCCTTATCACCTTAGCCACGAATTATATAAGTGTGGGTCCTTCAGAATCTGAAAAGAATTGTGTAATAATGTAATATTTCAATCTTTCCAAAAGAGCCCCTCCTCTCCACTTATAAAAGGCCCCCACCTCTCCCACCTCATTTACAATTTCAAGCCATTTGGAACGGCCAAACTCTGCCCAAACACTCTCCCAACATCCCCCTATTACTCCTAGAAGCCTCACTTTGGGCAGAAATCTTCTCAAGGAAGCCTTTGGATCAAATCAAAAAGAGTTACCCGATTTTGAGGTAATGTCTTCTCTAATGTTGTTTTGTTTTATTTTTCTTCTCCAACCCCCTAAACACTTTTTATTAATTTATTTTGTAACAAAACCAGTATCATAAATATACTAGAATGTTTTTATAAGAAAGATTCGAGCTACACTTACATACACCTACATCTAATGTTTAAAGAACATACGGTTTCTATGGATGGCGAATTTCTGCCTCACGAAACGATGATTGTTCAACACTCATATAACACCTTCAAAGGTGGCAATTAAGATGTCACTATATTTATATATGATATATAATGTGTTTATGTTTTACTTATGCTTCTGTATTTCTCATTTATGGCATACTTTATGATTTCCATTATGGGTAAAACCCGATAATTTCATTTTAGGAAGTGCGGACTACCGCCCCCTCAAAGTGATTTGAATCGTTAATGCCATATGTGGGATGTATAAAGGATGGTTTAAATGGTATTATACAATATATTTTACTTTAATTATATTATAAATTTATATCATTATGATTCCGTTCCATTAAATACGAAATAGAAATGAAAGTAGCGTTCATGCGTACGTACGGCTTACCATCTCCATGAACGGTGCATTTCATTTCTTACCTCTAAATGTTACATGACATTATGAATGAATTTATATACTGGATATATATCATATATATGATATCTACATAATGAATATAATTCTGGATATAATGGATATTTCACGACATGAACAACTTGAAATTATAGGAAGTTTATTTTTGACTCAAGTACCAAAGATCGACAAAACGACGGTTATTAACTTAAATAATTACATAATGTTCATAACATGGTAATAAGGGATATAAAAGGAATAATGAACACGAAAAATGTTCTTAATTAAATAGGAATTAACTCTATTTTATTATTCTGGAGGTTAAAGAACGGTCGAGTCAGGACAGGACGCAAGGTAAGGGAATTTCTTAACCCAATTTCTATTCATTGGATTAATCTCCTACTTTCAAATTATGTCATGATATTACTATGTCCTATATTTTATTTGTACATTATTTATGTTTAATTATAGTGAATACACATTATAGATGTACTTTATTTAAAAAAATGATCTTTTTAAGGACTTCGTCTCAATCCCATTTCATTGAGGCATATTTGGTTTTATACAAAACTTTCTTTTATACGGTGTATAAACCCATTTGACTTTTACATTTATTCAAAAGGAATATTTTTTATATGAAGCATTTTACTAAACGACAAAAAGTGAATATTTTTCTTTCTGTACTTATGCGGCGACAACGACTTCTCCGCCGCCGTAACCATTATTTGAGTTTCGGCTTCCTCTACAAGCCATCATTTTTTTAATGAAAAATAAATACAAAGTTTTAACTTTCTTTTATTTTATTGAAAATGGTTTTGAAAGCGTTTTTATTATATCAATGTGTTGTATTTATATCTTGTGATTGAAATGTGGAAATGTTATGTTTCCTTTATGCATGTTTTATGTGATACGATTATGTTATGGTTTATGATATGTTTAAACCTATTCATATGAGGAATGCATTGGACTTAATAAGTGACGGGTGGAGCCCGCTATAGCTCCTCGATGCATCGGCAGGTCTCATGAGACAAACTAGCGTCTTGGCATGAGGCCTTGACAAAATCTTATTTTTGGTCTTGGCACGAGGCCTTGGCTACGTGGTTATGATAGTCTGGCATTATGCATTCCATCATTATGAAAGTGGTTATTGATATTTCATGTGATTATTCGACCAGTAGAATGTCCATGTGAAGAAGTGAATGGCATTATCTCATTTTACTTTTGCCTTATTATGTTGAAGTTCAAGTTTAAAAGGCTTTTGTTTTAGTTATACATTGCCTTAAATGATAATGTTTATTTATGAAAGCTTCCGCTATATTGTTAACCTTACTGATCATCCGAGCTCACCCCTTTCAATGTTTTAATATTTTCCAGGATGTGAAGAAGTATTTTATGAATGACCTGCAGGGATAGTCCGAAGAGGAGAGAAGTGTGGACTATGGAGACTATGTTATTATAGTTTTTCACTTTGTGATGTAATGTAACATTTATGAATGTATGTAGTGTTTCCAAGGATACCTAACTAATCGGTCTTTCGAGACTCGATCTTTTGTGATCATGCCAATGTTACGAAGTAATGCACCGGCTCTGGGTAGCTGGGGTCGGGGCGTTACATAACCTTATCTCAATCTAATTTTATGTAATAAATTAATCTTTGATCATTCTACTAAAAAAAAATTCATCAAAATATCATATATATTTTATAAGATAATTTTCATTTCCAAACATTTTCTAAATTCCACAAAATATCATTTATATTCTAAAAATATATCATGATTAAAATTACAGAGACTAAATATAATTTAAATAATAAAATGAACTAAATATTTAAATATTACATTTAATATTATGTTATGTAAACCAATGACTCAGTGGTTTTCTGTTTTGAAATTATCTACGTGAACATATTTTTTATGTAACTCGAAAACATGTCTCCATAATTATGCTAATATTTACCTTTATCGAGATTTCTCACATCATATAATCAATTTCATAACTTATGTGGTAGAAATAGAATAAATGTGTGGGATTAGATTCTCATAATAGAATAAAGTATCCTAAAATTATAGGGAAAATGAGGGTGGCGTAACTATAATAACGAACATTCGTAAGTACATATATGATAATCATTAAATATGATAGAGTAACATAAATAATATTATGATCTTCATCTATGAATAAAATATATGTTATAAATTCAAATGCATCTCAATTGTCATATAACAAGTGAAATTGAAAAAAAATGCTAAAACCCAATGAAAATAAATGGTAATCATGAAATCTATTCATTTAATTGAAATAAAAATAATCAATAGAATATGGTTGAAATTTAAAATATAAATGATATTGTGGAAATACCATAATAACAGAAAAATATATGAGAGAAAATTATTTATTCCTTAACTTTAGTGAAGAAATTTTGTTTGTCCAGCATAAAAAATTATTCCAAACTTATCATTCACATTGTTTTGTGAACAATCTAATTATGTACATGCATGAATATCTTATGATATATAACCATAATAGAACGAATTATATGGTAATAAAAAACAGAAACCATAATAATTAATACAAATGTGGTCCACTTAATGTTAATGAAATACATATTTTAATGAGCTCATGGAAAATAATTGTTTCATTTAAACCTTCCCATAAATAAAATAAAATGAACATAAAAATTGTTTGAGTATTAAAAATAATATTTTACAAAATAATCATATCATAATAAAATGTATCAGTTATTCAATACATAAACTGATGATTGATAAACCATAAAGTGACATTATAAGTGAAAATAAATTTTTTCACAAAACCTTTTAACATTTTCTTAAATGATCTATCAATTACATTCAATAAAAATGTATTTGATATGGGAATGATAATTTATTTTTATGAATTATTATAAATACATAAAAATAAATTATCTTTTCAAATACATCATGGGTGTCCATAAAATTAAGAGTAGATTCTAATCTATTAGATTTTCTGAAATAATAAGAAATTTGATTTGATTAATATTTTTGAATTCCTTTATTTGAAAAGCCACATATTAAAAAGAGTCATAAATTTTAATCTTCAAAATAGATGAAGATAATTATCAAATTCATATAAAATAATTGATATTTTGTTTCCCTAAAATATTAGAAATATTTTTATAGAAAGGAAAACATGGATTTTGAAGAAAACACCATTAAAAGATATGACTTTTTTCATAAAAAATGTATTTTAAAAAAACTATAATCATAAAGTAATAAGGTCTCATGAAATGTGTAAATGAAATTTATAATATTAATTGTTTATAAATGATCAATCATGAGTGATAATAGTCAAATAATATTTATTATGTCCCATGTGAATGATTTGAGTGATAAGAAACCCCTTACCAACTTTTTATAATTTTAATCAAAACCCCATTTGATGTTTCACATTTAAGAGAACATTTAGAATCACTAAATAAATGATTATAATGAAAAAAATTAAAAATACGGTTGTATTTACCCCATTTTATGGGAAACATGTTTTATACAATGAACATTTATTAAAGGATTAAAATTTGTGATAAAGAAAACATTTCTTAGTTTCTAAGACTATTAAAATGCACTATGTGATCCAATATAACAAAAAAAATTATAAAAATTATAATTTAAAACATCAATAATGCCTAAATTTCTTTATAATTTCTACTTATAATCATTATATTCATGTAAATTAATTAATATTTTATTTCCCAAAATATGGTACCTATGGTTTTGGTCACTTCTAGTAGCTTCCTAGGTGGACTCTCTATATTAATTACCCCTCCCAACAACATCATTCCAATTTCATTAATGCTACTGTAATGGGTTACTTTTAAGGTATTATGATTTCTATAGTTCCCTTAATGTTTAATTGTTTGTTTATCTAGGAATATGAAATAGAAAAGGAACATATTTTAGTTATTTTATATGATATCTTTGGTTTTATTAATTTTTCCATTTGGATATGCCTATATATATCCATGGACATAACATCTTATTAGACATTATGTTTGGGAATTTTAGGGAAATATAATGAACATATTATAAATAAATTAATATGTTATAAATCACATGAATTATTAATTTTTATAACAAATGGTTTTCAAAAATTTCGAGACCATGGATGATAATTAATAGTGTATATTTATTTATGGGATTTGAGGTTTACCTTAGTAATGAAATAAATCAAGTTGGATTTTGAGATTATTATATAGGTGATCATTATAAGATGTGATAAATAAATAATTTATTATAAATATTTAAATAATGAAAACGGAAGTAAAATACTACACCCCTCATTTGACATCAAAAAAATTTTGGAGGGTGGTTTTCTCCATTGGGAATAAGAAAAAATAAGAAAAAGGGGGAGGCCCTAGTGGACATAATCCATGATAAAAGTTGAGATTGAATCATGGTGTAGTCTTTTTTGGGAACTGAACTGGACCTAGATATTTGAACATTTTACCAGGATGTACGTAGTATTTTTTTCTTCTAGGTTATTATCGCCATATAAAAGTATTTTGAATTTTTTAAATCCGTTTTATGATTTATAAAGGAACCATTAGTGTTATACTTTTACAATTGAGTAAAAATGGCGGTTTCAGGATGATGTAGGGATTTCTCATTTGGATATCCCGATCAGAAGACATGTTATATAGGAGACCATGTCACATGGTGTCCCCCTTAGTGGATGGATATCGTTTGGGGACTACAAATAATGTACTATAAGTTCACGATGTGCAGTGGAACTTAGATATGTGGCCATGTACATGGTAAGACACACTTTGTTGAGAGGACGTGGTCTTGTAGAAATACATAGACAGACCCTTGGTGTACCTTTTCATGATGAAGTACACAGAATCAAGGAAGTGTACGCATGAAGAAGATGATGTATAAGATCATGGGTAGATGGAGATGGTATGGATCTCATATTGATGGTACACCAATTCTACCCCACTTACACACCATGATGATAAATAAGGCCAATCACGATGTGTGTATGAAATGACATGATGAGGAATCCTAGTAAGGTGACACATTTTGTAACTTTTATTACACACTATTTAGTTTTATATTAAAAAAATGTTATTCAAGGAGATATGGGAATGTTTTTTTTTCTTCATGAGACATGTTGTGTATCTTAAAAGGAAACACTTTTCACTCCTCTTATAGGCTTTTTTCATCTTCAATATAACCTTCATTGAGTCTCCAATTTTGGCATGTTATTATCCAATTCTAAGTAGTTTTCCACATAGAACATTATTATAGCCTTTATTTTGTAATTTTATGTATAGAACTAGGTGTAATTATCATGAACCATACTCCATAATTTATTATCTAATGGAAGTGATCAGTTGTGATCCTCAATGATGTACAAAAGTTGGAAACCACATTTCGCACTAGGGAATGGGTCCCCTATACTCTATGCTAATGTAGTATTGATTGGGTGTGATAATCAAAGTGTTATCCGGGTTAATACTCCCCATTAACTTTTGGGAATCGGTCCATTATACTATTTATGGTCATAGGGTTAGAACACCACAAATCTACATTGGTTCAAATCCTATACCTACATAGTGGTGGTCTCCGATTTATAAGATCTAATAGGGAGAAATAACTATAATGGGGTTTATTATCCCTCTGATATATATCATAGTTTTGAGGTGTAGGATATCGACACTAATTATTTGTAGTTTACATGAGATACACAAAAAGATCCCCCCCCCCCCCCCGATTGTGGACCACATTGGTGGCGTGAAACCTCCACCCCAACATTCCTTTAGATTTATATGTGATTTATATTTAAGTTATTATTCTCTCCCATTTTGAAATGTACAAATGTGGTTTTGGATATCCAAGTTGTACCTTTTGATGTTTTATGAGGAATTTTAGCATTAATAATGGGAAATTTAGAGCTACACATTGAATCCTCATTTATAGCAATGATGTGGATATGATGATAAAATTTCACACTCCCTTAGGTTTCTTCTCATAATATTTAGGTTATTATTGTCTTTCTTAGGATCTGGTTGACATTATTTCTTGTTTTTTTCAAAAATATTATCTCCTTGGTGTATTATTTTAGGTGATTTCAAGGAGCATACTAGGTATGTATATAATCACCCCAGAATGGTCTTTTACCACATGTTTTGTTTATTATACATAAGATAAGATTATCGGTAATGATACTCTTGGATCTGGTTTCAGTGGAGAATAAAAGAACATGGTGATGACCATGATTAGTGGTCTATATTGGATATTGTGAGATGGTATATCTCTATTCATTCTAAATTTTCTCGTTTTCAATTATGGTTTCCCAATGTATTTTCTATTGGATAGGTATATCTCCCCTTTATAGTGATGTACAAAAATATTTTCTTAGGGTTTGTTTCATGAATGTAATAATCACGTTTTTCAGTGTTTCATTTCTGTATCTATATTGTTTCACTAAAATTAATGGGTGATTCTGCACATATACATTTTCTATTTCCTCTCATTTATTTATTTCCTACTTGGTAGTTTCTCTTAGTCTATTAGAGTAAGGCTTTGGTGTCTCACTCATCTTATCGCCGGAAATGTGGGACATTGTGGATCATGTCATGACATTTTTAAACTATAAATCATGTTATCTTAATTAATGATTTATATATTTTTTTATCATTTAATTAACCAATATATATTTATAATGTTAACTATTTATATCATATTTTACTAGAAATTATTTTTTCATACTCCTCCATGATATAATTTATTGAATTGTTCATGTAGATTGTCAAACAGATGAAAATGAAAACATACAATGATTATTGCTGATTATGTGGGGATTTGGTTGTAATATAATCACATAAGTTGCATATATGTAGAATTTATTGTTTACTAGTGTCATATATAAGAATTAAAATGGTTATATTATAATAATTAATGTATACTGATATATTACATAATATGACTTAATGATTTTTCTCTTGGTACATTTTTTAGACGATTGAGTTTACTATAATTGTTCATTTATAATATCATTAATAGAGACTCCATTTTTTCATAATTTTACCTTAATGATATCATAAAAATAATATTAATCTCTTAAACCAATTGACATTTTTATAAAAATATGGAGGTGATTCAATAAAAAATTCAATAGTTTGAGGGAGGGGTTTCTCCACACGTACACATGGTTAACAATTTTTTTATCCATTTATGTGGGATAATGTGTAAAATGGTTTCTCATTAAATAATTTAAAATATCTCATTAAAATCATAATTTTATTTTAATTTCAATATAAGGACCACCAATGTCTATTATTTATTGAAAATGAAAAACATAGCACTGCGGATGCAAATATTATCACAACACGCAACATGCAATTGTCATTATTATTTTTCATAATAGAAAGTTTGGTGGTTAATGCATGTACAATAATTATAAAAAATAATATATATATATATATATATATATATATATTTTATTTTAGAATGATAAAATTCTAAGAACCCATTTTTCCCTTAGGTATGGATTGTTTGAATTTTGATATAAACCTTTTTTTGGACCTAAAAAGGACTTATAATGAGTTAGCCATTGTCTCAAGGGTTTATAGGGATTGTTCAAAGCCAAAAACCCATAATTTTGTTAGAAATAGTCCTGGAACATGTTTTATAGTAAACCATGTGGGGAGGTCACATGGTTAGTGAAAACTATACAGGTGGGATGAATTTTTGGGCAGATCCATTCTTCATGGCTGGAAAATGGCTTCCCAAACCATGAATAGGCTAATTTTTGGAAAAAATGACCTTTCATATCAACGATTTAATATATCTTTCTTATTTTTCATAGTCTGAATTCTTATGGGATTATCCACCATTTCTTCTTTATTAGATCTTTTTGGGGCCCTGATCTAAGGATTGAAATATCTCATACATCTAGGGTCCGGTCGAACTTATGTTTATCATGTTGGATGTGAAATGAGATGTACTCGAATTTTTTTAAGTATTTATTCATATCTCATGATCTCAACCTAGTTATTGAGATGGGATTTTTTACCTTTTTCTCAGTTCTACTCCGTTCCAAGCCAAATCAGCAGCTGATATCATAAGAGGATTTTCATATGACCCAATTGTGGGTGGGATATAACTCATTCTCCATGTTTGATGAATTTGGAATTTTCGTGCATGGACCACCAACTTCATCGGGTGTCATTTATTGAATCTATATTCCATTCTAAAAATCATTAAAATTGAATGGTTATACTCCTTCTAAAAAATGACTAGTTCTTACTAGTTATACCCACAACACCATCCACCCCATGTAGTATTTTATGCCCTAATTGTCCTTTTAATGTTTTTAAATGTATGCACTATTGTTCGTGTGTGCCTTGGCTTGAAAATTCTAAGGGTAATCAATTCATTATTAAATGGCAAGATATATATTGTTAATTTAATAATATAATGTTCCATGTATTCTCCCCACTTTACCCACCTATGTTAGGTTCTTTAATTGATAATCTAATGTCAAATGTAATTTGGCATGTATACTATGTATATGAAATGCACTTTTTACATGTATGTGAATAATAGGTTGCATGTCTGTAGCATCCCCTACAACTTTAATGGAATTTAGAAGAATGGACCTTGTATATGGAAAATTCCATAAGTAGATTACATGAATAGCTGCATTATACTTGCCTTATCACACTATTTAAAGGAGAGTCTTGAACAAAATTGACTTATTGATAAAATTTGAATTGATTGTTGGGATTCATGCTACATGACCTTATTATAGTAATAATAGGAAAGGATTGAACCAAATAGATATTATATGACTTAATTATTAAATAAGAGTGGCCTCACTTGATCTAGAATTTTATTTCAACTAGGGAATGTCTTGAGAATTCGAGAACCCCATTATAATTCAGGGATGCAACTTTATTACGTAGGGAAAGACTTAGATCATGATTCTTATCTATTCATGGATTCCCAGTATGACATCATAAAATACCTCCCATATTATTAGTGGATGGAATAGATACACTCCTTGTATCCATCATTAACATGTAGGTGGCATGTTTAAATTTCATATCTACCAGTCATTTCTTATCCCTGTTTTACCTTAGAGAAACTCCTTGGACACAGTAGGCATCTCACTATGTAATTCCTTGAACTATGATCCACTAATTATGCACTTAACCCTAGCTAGTTTATAATTATTACTAATTTGGAGAACCTTGAGGCCTAGGTTTCCTTGGATATTACATTGGAACTTCATTATTAAACACAATTACAGGTTTCCTTTTTATATCTTGGAATGATAAATTTTGTTAACTTGTGACATAATTATAAACTGATAACAATAAAATAATGAAATTGTTATATGTTAAAACACAAGTCATAGACTAAATTGTGTACTTTGGTATATAGTTACATTGAACTAATGTACTTTATATACATGAAGGCTTCCAGCCTTTTACATTTCCCTTACACAGGTCTGAGTTTATAAACATTGTTGGGGGTGCCCACAAAGGATTATATCATACCATTTTTTGAGTGTTGTTTGGTACCCTAAGTAGATTAAATTAACTCATTTGTTGATAGAGGGAATCATATGACTTTTATCACATGATTACTTCCCCATTATGATGGATCTTGATAGATGATGACTAGGGTAGAAATCAAGAATCTTGGGATTATATTCTGATTTTATTTATTCTTTTTGGACAATGTTATATCCATTGTTTTTTATACATGGTTTCTTGTTTTCTTATGACATGACATATCATCATAAATTATTCTAGTTGATTCATTTATTCTTATCCTTTTATACCTATTAATTTTGTATGTTTATATTATTTACTTGTAATTTTTCATCAATTTACCTATATTCTTTTTTATCTATTGGAACAAACATTGGTAATTAGTGAATAGTCTCCCTGCAAACACACCCAAGGTCCTCACCACTAGCTGGAAGCCTGTAGAATTTGTGGAGATCTTCTTGAGGCAATGTGGCCCACTAGGATTAGGGAACTTATTAGGGGAATCCACATATAGGATGTAATAGAGTGGTATTAGAGGGGTTTTACCTTTTTTAATTACAATTTATAGATAATTTATTGGAGATTCGTAACACTTTAGACATTGTCATAAGTCATTTCAGGGAATCACAGACCCATGATTGGGGTTAAACACAAGTTACCTAAAATATAATTATTATGATGTTTTTCCTCTTAAAGTTGATATTATTTCACCATCGGTTGATGCAGATGTTGTGCTGGCTATATTATTGTTACACTAGTTTATAATTTCACTTCATCCTTGCCTGATGATATGTGGGAAAGGATTATTGTTACACACATAATATAGGAACCTAAAATTCGCATGTCATGGATATTTTCATAAAATATAAGTGAAATTAATTAAATTCAATTGCATGATATGTTTGAAAATTTTGAGTGATTTGTGATAGTTATCTTATTAGTGTATTAATCACGGTTTTGATAAAGGTATTTCTTATCCCAATTCATGAGGATTATGGGCCCTTATGGGTTTGAATGAGAAATTTATCAATTCAATCCATTGTTTTATAAATAAATCGGAGTCTTTTTCATTGATAAAGCGTATAGGAACGGATTATATAGGAATTTATATCAAATATAATGCGAAAAATTAAAGATACTATGAAATTTTTGAACGTCCTTGTCCCACCTTGTCATGTTCATGAAAGGTAATGGAGTGAACCTGTGAATTAAAGGTAAACATAAATGACACTTATTCATGGGAATTTTTTCATACCTGTCCGTATAAGTGGGTATTTGGGGTAGGATACCTTGGGTAGTGATTTTTAATATGTTCATCTCCCCCTAGTATTGATATCGATCTTCTTAATGATTGTTCTAAGGTGTGTTCTTGGAATTTGTAGACCAACGTCACCACAATGTCCTAGTATCGTATGAAAACATGTCAGAAACAACAAAGCTCTAGGAATTTTGGGCCATAAGCTTCAATTCATACTTCTAAGAGTTCTTATTGAGACATTTCCTATTATACATGATCTGGGCATTGTTGACAATGTTCATGATAGATTCCTATGTATGAGGAAGTCCATGCATGGTGCACCATAGATTGAATGTATGATGGATGAACTGACTCATGAGTTACATCATCAGCATCCATCTACATTTTTAGTATATATTTTTTATCATGATACTAAGACTTGTTTAGTGGATACCCATTCAATCTTTGAGCATCTTAATAATACTACCGAGATGAGGGTCAATCTTTCCACATACAAGTCTCATGATTCGACCAAGAGTCAGTGGGATATGGTAACCCAGGCCAATCTCCACCAAGAAATGATATCAGTTTCCTTCACGATTGTTTTCTATTTTCAGTTGTTTCTTTAGATACTGAGTTTTGATAGAGTCAGAGATTGCATGCATCTTGATCAGTTTTCTTTGACAATTATGGAATAATCACTACAGTTAATAGAGTTTCAACACCTTTTACTGGTTCTATCAGGTGATGATCTTTCATGTACTAGATTCTTCTAGGATGGGATCTAGCAAACAATTCATAAGAAGATTAATGTATTTTTCCTTCATATTGTTTCCCTGATAGTAAATCAGTCTCTTATAACTGATCATAACTTGAGGGACAACAATATTAATGGGTATAGAATATCACATCTATGATAGACCAGCAGTTCTCCCGGTTGTAGTAAACATTCCATCAAGGTTTCTCATCAGGGCAGTGACAACCAGATTACCCATTTATATGGCTCTATAGTGTGTCATTCGTGTGGATGACATGGGAACCGAAATCCCCATTATGACAGAGACCTGATGGAGTGTCATTCTTGAAATTGTATGGGAAATCATCAGTGGTTATGAAGGTCCATTACACCAGCTTTGAATGGAAAAAGACCTATTCCAGCTCCAATTTCTCGAGCAAGTTATTATGTGTGGCATCTGGTAGAGAGTATGAATACAATTGGTAGGACATACTGAGAAGGAGGTTGTAGCCACGGTGGATAAACCCCTAATAACGAACAACACCAAAAGAGAAGTTATGATCATGGTAGTCTTCCAGTTACATAGGGCCATGGTTCATGTCAGTTGCATGAACTATAGTTGATACCTAAATATTAGGTAGTGGGACCATGTACAATACGAGATACAATTATACTGAAATGTATTATGTTAGATAATTTATTTGATACCGGTACTTCTAATAGTTTTATCCCTGTATCATTTTAGAAACATATCATACAAGAGATATAATATTACTATGTTGTAATTACCCTATATACATCATTGGGAATGTAGTGAGAGGGTATATGCTTGTGTAAGGACTTTCCCTTTGAGGTAAGAATTTAATCTTTCCCAAGTAACCACTATTTTCTCATGATTATGGGATTCGATTTTATTCTATTGATTTAAAAGTTTGAAATGTGTCTGCTTTTTTAGACTGCTATCGGCACATGTTATATATTACATCACCTAGCGGATGAATTTATCTAGTTTAGGGTGCGTGGGATGTGTAAGCTGTTAGTCCTGCACCAAAGCATAATGGGCTACGTGGAGAGACCACCTAGATCCCCAATAACTTCATATATGATCAACATTTATGTCAAGATGATTTTCCTCTAACACTATATCATTTCAGGGACATCTTTCCCAAATATTTTTCTAGATTACCTACTCCGAGATAGATTGATTTTACAATCGAGGTAGTTCGGGGAGCAGCTGAAATTTCTATTCCACCATATAGGATGGAACCTACTGATCTCAAGAATCTCAAGAATCTATTATAGGATTTAGAGGCCATAGACATTATACAGTTCAATACATCCTCTTGGGGTTCACATATGCTTGCCTACAACAAGGCATATATGTAACACCCGAGACTTTTATGTTATATGAATCATCAAAGGAATATTTTTCTACACAACACTTGCTTGGCTTGCTTTACACGCCATCGCGACCTTCCTCGATAGCTAGCGTCGTACGCAATACCGAGTTTCACTAAACAACAATATGCTATTAAAACTAGCTGTTATGAATAGTAATAACCACTTTTTGAAATTTTATAAATTTTATTTTTCAAAATGGACTTCATTTTTGGACTCAGAATATCGAAATTAGCCTAGGGTGAAATTTTGGTATTTTTCTGAAAACTTTCAATTTTTGATGAATAGTGAAACCACTAAGTGGTAGGTTAAAAACTAAATTTTGCATAAAACTTAATTTTACAGCTTCTGTGAATGGAATTTCAAAAATCCGATAGACACGGTTGATATCAGTAAGTAAAATGTGGTTCAATGAGATAAAAATAATTTTTTGGTGAATAGTAACTTTTTACTTTTTTTTACCGCGGTTAATAGTAAATAGGGTAACTAAGGGTAAATATGATATTAATATTACCCTAACACACGTCCTAATTCTATTAGACAAGTGAAATTCGACCAAAAACAAACTTAGGAATAAAAATATGACCATTTAGGCCCACTTGGATTAGATTAGGACATTTATTATTAATTTGTTTAAAGAATGGTTAAAATAGTTAAAATCAAAGTTTAATAAGTAAATCATTTTTAATATGGGGTTATACATAATATAAATTCGACTATAAATATTCATTAGAAATCTAAAAATATTTCCTAAATAATGGAATTTTATTTGTAATTTTTAGACAGTAAATAATTTAAGTTATTTATGACACAATGATGATGCAGTAATTATCATATTAATGAAATATTGAGATAATTGATGTTAAAAACACCAAAATAAATGTAATTTGAGACTTTATATGAATTCCACTAATTTTCTAGGTTACTATGATATATTAATGTTGATTTAATCAACTTGGTTCGAACATATAATTCTGTTATGACTTTCACAAAAATCATATATCAAATAGTGTCAAAATTGACACAAAATAGTTTTTAAATCAAATATTATATTATTAATTGTTATTTTATTCCTAAAAATATAAGGTTCTGACAAATGACTTAGATAAGGATATATATATTAATAATAAACAATTTGGGGTTCGTTTGGCATGTTATAGTAAGTGTATTAACCATATAGTGAAAGAAAACAAAAAGACACGGTTAAAGTTAAATTATTTAACTTAGAATTAAATCTAATTGATAAGGTTAAAATAATACCCTAAACTTGTCTAAATCCTATTGGTTGATAGGATTTCGACCCATCCCCACTTTAGCTTAGAAATAAGACCCTTTGAAACCATTATAAACCGATTTTGATTTTAATATAAAATAATATTTTGAGATATTCCTAAGGTGCCCCTCTCCTCCCTTATAAAAGGGCACCTCCTCCCCCTCCACCTCACACCAATTTGAGCACTCAAGCTCGGCCAACCCCTGACATTTTATCCTCTACACTTCCCTAGAATAATCCTAGAGGTCCTGGTCTTCTTCAAAGACCAATCTTAGTTCCCTAAGTGAAGGATTCAAAGAGGCGTTCCAAAGAAGAGGCAATATCCATTACCGATCTTTTTAATTTATTTCTTCTTCAACTTCTTCTTCTTTAGTTGTTTCATGATAAAGTAATAACATCAGTATTACTTACATACTGATATGATATTATAAATATGAAACAACCCTAATTCACCTTCTATCCATCCCACGGAAAAATGAAATCACCGCGCGTGCGTACGTACGGAATACCGTCTCCACGCCGTGGTGTAATCTATTTTTCCACCATCACTTTACAAGGATGGGTATAATGGTGTAATGAGTAACTATTTATGATTATTATAAAGTAATATTGATACTGAAATAATATATATGTACTCAAATACAGTTCCATGATCATAGGAACGATATCATCACTCGTGTGTACGTACGGAATACCGTCTCCACGATGTGATGCGACTCGTTCTACATGATCATCATTACATAGTAATTATATAAATGAATTGAATTAATAAATATGATATATATTACACTAATACCATTCTGGATATAAGGTATCTAAAACCTTCAATGAAGAATAAGAATGTATTCGGCAAAACACGCATAAGAACAAAAGGCAATAAAGACCCGAGTAACAAGTAACAATGAAATATCACTAACAAGAAGCTAATAATATGACCATATATGATATCATATCTATATGTATGATTCTTAAATAAGTCAATAACAATATTTAAACCATTATAAAGGAGATTCGGACACGTACAAAGCAAATCGGACCTAAGGTAAGGGAAATATCACAATCTCATTTTTATCCGAGATTGTTTATTCGTAAGTATTTACTAGGGTGTATTTTATCATCCACATCCATGTTTCATCAATATGTAATATTATTTCCATCCACCTACAATTTTTTAAATCCATTTTTACCCTTCGGTGAGTTTTTAGTAATATGTATGAATGGAATCTTTTGTCGTTTTTCGTACGAGGTACTTTTTGACTTTTCCGACAAAAGTATGAAGAATGTTTTTTTTAACTTATACGGCATGAATGGATTTTTAAAACATTATTTCCAAGAAACTTCCATTACAAGTTTTCAAGTTTATTTTTAATCAACTTCTTTTATTTTAAATTCGTATGACATTTTATGAATGGAAAAATGTTTTTGAAGTAAAAAGGATATTTTCCTCAAGAATGGAGTTCAAGTATTTTATCAAAATTATTTTCCATATAAGATAATAAAAGGGTTCTGTTTTTATCCCTATTATTACATTGGATTGATTATGTTGTGATGGAAATATTTTTATGAATTCCATTATATTATATGAATTGTTTTATGATGTCATGTTGTTTAAGAATCCCATTTTTATTACATGGGTTACACTATGATGTATGGTTTATGATTATGTGGCACACAAAAGGAAGGATTCATTATAAGATGGGTGGGACCTATATCTCCCTCCAATGCATTGGGTAAAGGTTTTATATCTCATGAGATAGACATGGCTGGAACGGTAGGTTATACCGGTTCAGTGAAACAGGACTGGAACGAGGGTGACTCGGTTCAGAAAGGGACTTTGTCCACTAAGACAGTGTTGTCAATGATTCATGACTAACAAGAAATGATTTTCCATGATTATGTGTACATGCCACAAAGTTTCATGTTTCATGTTATGATTATGGGGATCTCATTTTCACTTCTATGATTTATTCCATGTTAAGATATTATGATCTCTTTGGCAGGTTATGATTTTCAAGAAGATATGATATGATTTTTATTTCCTTTATTTGCCCTTGCTGAGCATTTGAGCTCACCCTTTTATGTTTTCTTTTCCCCAGGTCAGGAAGATGGATATTAAATAGAATATGCTAAAAGGGACCCTAGATATGATTAAATAAATGGGAGACACTGTAGAAGATTTATGAACCAGTTGTTTATGTTTCCCAGTTTCTAAAGACACTATACCTATACGGTCCTTTGTGGTTTTGTCATATGTTGTAATAAGTGTGCTTCAATTTTGAAGTATTAACAGTGTATGTAAAGTATGGGTTGTTATAGTTGGTATCAGAGGAAAGGTATAGTCAACCATTGGAAACTAGGATATGAAAGCCTTAGTAAGAACCCTAAGGATAAGTCTAAGCATAGAACACAATCTTAGTGTTTTAGAAATGGCCTTGAATAACCTAGGATAAGACCTTAAGCATGAAAATTTTATTCTTGAATTATGTGGTTTTCCTATTATAATTAGTGTTGCTCACACTATTCATCTTGGTTTTAGTCAATGGCTGGAACCCGAAGGAACCCTGTTAATGAGGAATGCGATGGGAAATGCAATGATTGTCCCCCTGAGCAACCAAACGATATGGGAGATGGAATGAAAAATCTTGTAGCCATGCTCACACAACTTTCTCAATCTATGAATCATGCATGACTTCCAAATGAGCAAAGGAAGGAGCAACATTCTGTTGAATCCTTCATGAGGCAGCGTCCACCTTCTTTCAGCGGGTCTACTGATCCATTAGTTTCTGAACAATGGATTATTACTACTGAAAAGATATTTTCAGTTCTTCAGTTTTCTGAGCATGATAAAGTCATCCTAGCAGTGTATCGTTTGGAAGGAGATGCTGATCAATGGTGGAATATTATTAATAATATGAGGCAAAGGGATGAAATTGAGTCTATGGAATGGGACGAGTTCAAGAACTTATTTTTCAATAAGTACTTCCCTCATATTCTCCGAACAAAGATGGAGAAAGAGTTCCTTGAACTGAAGCAAAGGGATGATGAATCTATTGGTACCTATGAAGCAAATTTTACAAGACTTGCAAGGTACACTTTTGGTATTATTATCCAACCTGAGAGTAAGATCGATCGATTCTTTAGTGGCTTAAAACCAAGTCTTCGAAGGGCGTTAGCCATAAGGGACTTCAATAGCTACGAGGAAATCGTTCGATGTGCTCTCATAGTCGAGATGGAGATTGGAGTAACCCATCAGTCACATGGGTTTGATAAGAACAGGAAGATGGAATTGAAAGGAAAATCTAAAGAGCACACTGAAAAGAAGATGAGCTTTCCCTTATGCTCAAAGTGTGGAAAGAAACATGGAGGGAGTTGTCTTAAAGGGACAAGTAAATGTTTCAAATATGGAAAGGAAGGTCATCGGGCATTTGAATGTCGTGATAATGGGAAGAAGATGTCAAATGACGCAAACAAAGGAAGGGATATAGAAAATGAACCTACTAAACTTCAATGTTTCAAGTGCAAGGAGATGGGGCATTATGCCAATCAATGCCCAAATCCAAGGGTTGATGATGATGGTCGACGTCAACAAAATCATAAGGCTAAAGACAAAGGAAAGTCACATGCAATTTCTATCAGTGATGTGGAGTACGATAACGATGTGGTGAAAGGTACACTTACCATCCACTCTAAAGTAGAAAATGTTTTATTTGATTCTGGATCCACCCACTCTTTTATTTCTGAAAAATTTTCTAAGGGTATCACCGTCTTACCTCAACAATTAGATGTTGAGTTAGCTGTGACAACACCTAATGGCACAACAGTTGCATCAAAAGTTTATAATTCTTCTCCGATCGAAGTTTGTGGGAATGTGCTTCCTGCAAATCTTGTGATCCTTCCTTTAGTGGAATTTGATGTGATTCTTGGCATGGATTGGCTTTCTCTACATGGAGCTCAAATCAATTTCCAAAGAAGGAAAGTCACATTTCATATTCCAGATCAATCTACGATCGTCTATCAATGCAAGGATGAATATAACCTTCCAGTGGAAATTTCTTCCATCTTATGGGTCTTGATTCCACTAAATGAAGGTTATTTATCTGAAATGGTTGGTGAGAAACTCACGATTAAGAATATGCCCATTTTACGGGAGTTTGATGATGTATTTCCAGAGGAATTACTGGGTCTTCCACCAAATCGTGAAGTTGAGTTTTCAATAGAACTCGTACCGGGTGCTTTGCCTATTTCAAAGACACCTTATAGAATGGCCCCAATTGAGTTGCAGGAATTGAAGAAGCAACTCCAAGAGAATCTTGATAAGGGATTCATACGCCCTAGTGTGTCACCTTGGGGAGCACCTGTTTTATTTGTTAAGAAGAAAGATGGATCAATGAGACTCTACATTGATTATCGAGAACTTAACAAGATCACTATCAAGAACAAATATCCTCTCCCACGCATTGATGACTTATTTGACCAACTACGCGGAGCGCAATACTTTTCCAAGATTGATCTTCATTCAGGGTATCATCAATTAAGGGTCAAAAGGGAGGATATACCAAAGACGGCTTTCCATACAAGGTATGGACACTATGAATTTATAGTGATGCCATTTGGTCTTACTAATTCCCCTGCTATCTTCATGGATCTAATGAATAGAGTCTTTAGAGACTATCTTGATCAATTTGTGGTAGTCTTTATAGACGATATTCTTGTCTATTCAAAGAGTAAGGAAGAGCATGAAGATCACTTGAGAATTATATTGAAGACCCTGAGAAAGGAGAAGCTTTATGCCAAATTTACCAAGTGTGAATTTTGGCTTCAAAAAGTTGCATTTTTGGGTCACATAATCTCAAAAGAGGGGATATCTGTGGATCCAGCAAAAACAGAGGTTATCGAAAGATGGTCAAGACCAACAACAGTAACTGAGATCCGAAGTTTTCTTGGTTTGGATGGATATTATCGATGTTTTGTAAAGGATTTTTCACGATTATCTAATCCAATCACCAAGTTGACTCGGAAAGGAGTTAAGTTTGTCTGGACGGAAGAATGTGAAGAGACTTTAAAGGATTTGAAAACAAGGTTATCCAGTGCACCTGTGCTCACACTGCCTTGTAGTGGAGAAAGGTTTGTGATCTACAGTGATGCATCCAAGAAGGGATTGGGGTGTGTTCTTATGAAAAATGATATGGTGATAGCTTATGCCTCACGACAGTTGAAAATCCATGAGAAAAATTACCCAACACATGATTTGGAGTTGGCTGCGGTAATCTTTGCATTAAAGATTTGGAGGCATTAGCTTTATGGTGAAAGGTGTGATATTTATACTGATCATAAAAGTTTAAAGTATATTTTCACACAAAAGGAGCTGAATATGCATCAAAGAAGATGGTTGGAGCTGATTAAGTATTATGAATGCTCAATCCATTACCACCCTGGGAAAGCAAACAAGGTGGCAGATGCATTAAGTCGACAAGACCATGCTAGTTTATCCATGATGAGGATAACAAATGATCCAATATTTATGGACTTACAAAGGATGGATCTTGGAATTATAATGGAAGGGGAAAAATCTTATCTTTCTCAAATGAATGTTCAACCATCTATACATGTGAAGATTAAAGAGGCACAGAAAGAATATGTCGAGTTACAAAAGAAGGTGATAAATGTTCCTGAATTCAACCTTGATTGTGATGGGATAATAATGTTCAGGAATCGGGTTTGTGTTCCTCCCATCCCCGAATTAAAGAAGGAGCTGCTGGATGAGGCTCATAGTTCATCATTCTCTATTCATCCTGGAAGCACGAAGATGTATAGGGACCTGAAAGAGTACTTCTAGTGGGATGGCATGAAAAGAGATGTTGCTGAATATGTCTCTCGATGCTTGGTTTTTCAACAAGTTAAAGCTGAGAGACAAAAGCCTAAGGGGATGTTACAACCATTTTTCATACCCGAATGGAAATGGGAAAACATCACTGTGGACTTTGTCACAGGACTTCCTAAAACATCCAAAGGCAATAATGCTATCTGGGTCATAGTTGATCGTCTTACAAAGTCTGCACACTTCATTGCTATTAGAGAGGATTTCTCTCTAGATCAGCTTGCCAGGATATATCTAAATGAAGTGGTAAGATTGCATGGAGTACCACTTTCTATTATATCTGATCGAGATCCGAGATTTACCTCGAAGTTCTTGCGAAGTCTTCAGCATACTCTGGATACAGAGTTGAGTTTCAGCACTGCTTATCATCCTCAGACAGACGGTCAGTCTGAGAGAACAATTCAAACCCTAGAAGATATGTTGAGAGCTTGTTCTATGGATTTCAAAGGAGGTTGGGATCAACACCTGCCTTTGGTGGAATTTTATTATAATAATAGCTTTCACTCCAGTATTCAGATGGCTCCTTATGAAGCTCTCTATGGAAAGAAATGCAAGACTCCAACTTGCTGGGATGAAGTTGGGGAAAGAAAGCTACTAGGAACTGATCTCGTTGATGAAATGGCAGAAAAGGTCAGGTCTATTCAACAACACATAAGAGCAGCTCAGAGTCGACAGAAAAGTTATGCCGACAACCAAAGAAAAGACCTAGAGTTTGAAGTGGGTGATAAAGTGTTCTTACGAAAATCTCCATGGAAGAGGTTATGAGATTTGGAAAGAAGGGGAAGTTGAGCCCTAGATATATCGGTCCTTTCGAAATAATGGATCGTGTTGGGAAGGTAGCTTACCGATTGGAGCTTCCACCGAATCTCTCTCAAGTTCACAATGTGTTCCATGTATCTCTCTTGAGAAAGTACATACCAGATCCTTCACATGTACTCAGCTCAGAATTTGTACCGCTGGAGCAAGATCTTTCTTATGAAGAACAACCGATAGAGATTCTGAATCGTAGAGAAAAAGTCCTACGAAACAAGACCACTCGATTGGTGAAAGTTTTATGGAGGAACCACCAACTTGAAGAAGCTACATGGGAGCTTGAGGATATGATGAGGGAGAAGTATCCTCATCTGTTTGTTACAAAGTGACCAATTTCGAGGGAGAAATTCTTTTTAAGGGGGGTAGAATGTAACACCCGAGACTTTTATGTTATATGAATCATCAAAGGAATCTTTTTCTACACAACACTTGCTTGGCTTGCTTTACACGCAATCGCGACCTTCCTCGATAGCTTGCGTCGTACGCAATACCGAGTTTCACTAAACAACAATATGCTCTTAAAACTAGCTGTTATGAATAGTAATAACCACTTTTTGAAATTTTATAAATTTTATTTTTCAAAATGGACTTCATTTTTTGACTCAGAATATCGAAATTAGCCTAGGGTGAAATTTTGGTATTTTTCTGAAAACTTTCAATTTTTGATTAATAGTGAAACCACTAAGTGGTATGTTAAAAACTGAATTTTGCATAAAAATTAATTTTACCACATCTGTGAATGGAATTTCAAAAATCTGACAGAAACGGTTGATATCAGTAAGTAAAATGTGGTTCAATGAGATAAAAATAATTTTTTGGTGAATAGTAACTTTTTACTTTTTTTACCGCGGTTAATAGTAAATAGGGTAACTAAGGGTAAATATGATATTAATATTACCCTAACACATGTCCTAATTCTATTGGACAAGTGTAATTCGACCAAAAACAAACTTAGGAATAAAAATATGACCATTTAGGCCCACTTGGATTAGATTAGGACATTTATTATTAATTTATTTAAAGAAGGGTTAAAATAGTTAAAATCAGTGTTTAATAAGTAAATCATTTTTAATATGGGGTTATACATAAGATAAATTCGACTATAAATATTCATTAGAATTCTAAAAAGATTTCCTACATAATGGTATTTTATTTGTAATTTTTAGACATTAAATAATTTAAGTTATTTATGACAGAATGATGATGAAGTAATTATCTTATTAATGAAATATTGACATAATTGATGTTATAAACACAAAAATAAATGTAATTTGAGACTTTTTATGAATTATACTAATTTTCTAGGTTACTATGATATATTAATGTTGATTTAATCAACTTGGTTCGAACATATAATTCTCTTATGACTTTCACAAAAATCATATATCAAATAGTGTCAAAATTGACACAAAATAGTTTTTAAATCAAATATTATATTATTAATTGTTATTTTATTCCTAAAAATATAAGGTTCGGCCAAATGACTTAGATAAGGATATATATATTAATAATAAACAATTTGGGGTTCTTTTTGCATGTTATAGTAAGTGTATTAACCATATAGTGAAGAAAACAAAAAGACACGGTAAAAGTTAAATTATTTAACTTAGAGTTAAATCTAATTGATAAGGCTAACATAATACCCTAAACATCTCTAAATCCTATTGGTTGATAGGATTTCGACCCATACCCACTTTAGCTTCGAAATAAGACCCTTTGTAACCATTATAAACCGATTTTGATTTTAATATAAAATAATATTTTGAGATATTCCTAAGGTGCCCCTCTCCTCCCTTATAAAAGGGCACCTCCTCCCCCTCCTCCTAGCACCAATTTGAGCACTCAAGCTCGGCCAAACCCTTCCATTTTCTCCTCTACACTTCCCTAGAATAATCCTAGAGGTCCTGGTCTTCTTCAAAGACCAATCTTAGTTCCCTAAGTAGAGGATTCAAAGAGGCGTTCCAAAGAAGAGGTAATATCCATTACCGATCTTTTCAATTTCGTTCTTCTTCAACTTCTTCTTCTTTAGTTGTTTCATGATAAAGTAATAACATCAGTATTAATTACATACTGATATGTTATTATAAATTTGAAACAACCCTAATTCACCTTCTATCCATCGCACGGAAAAATGAAATCACCGCGCGTGCGTACGTACAGAATACCGTCTCCACGCCGTGGTGTAATCTATTTTTCCACCATCACTTTACAAGGATGGGTATAATGGTGTAATGAGTAACTATTTATAATTATTATAAAGTAATATTTATACTGAAATAATATATATGTACTCCAATACAGTTCCAAGATCATAGGAACGATATCATCACTCGTGTGTACGTACGGAATACCGTCTCCACGATGTGAAGTGACTCGTTCTACATGATCATCATTACATAGTAATTATATAAATGAATTGAATGAATAAATATGATATATGTTACACTAATACCATTCTGGATATAAGGTATCTATAACCTTAAATGAAGAATAATAATGTATTCGGCAAAACACGCATAAGAACAAAAGGCAATAATGACCCGAGTAACAAGTAACAATGAAATATTACTAACAAGAAGCTATGAATATGACCATATATGATATCATATCAATATGTAGGATTATGGAATAAGTCAATAACATTATTTAAACCATTATACAGGAGCTTCGGACATGTACAAAGCAAATCGGACCTAAGGTAAGGGAAATATCACAATCTCATTTTTATCCGAGATTGTTTATTCGTAAGTATTTACTGGGGTGTATTTTATCATCCACATCCATGTTTCATCAATATGTAATATTATTTCCATCCACCTACAATTTATTAAATCCATTTTTACCCTTCGGTGAGTTTTTAGTAATATGTATGAAAGGACTCTTTTGTCGTTTTTCGTACGAGGTACTTTTTGACTTTTCCGACAAAAGTACGAAGAATGTTTTTTTAACTTATACGGCATGAATGGATTTTTAAAACATTATTTCCAAGAAACTTCCTCTAAAAGTTTTCAAGTTTATTTTTAATCAACTTATTTTATTTTAAAGTCGTATGACATGTTATGAAAGGAAAAATGTTTTTGAAGTAAAAAAGGATATTTTCCTCAAGAATGGAGTTCAAGTATTTTATCAAAATTATTTTCCATCTAAGATAATAAACGGGTTATATTTTTATCCCTATTATTACATTGGTTTGATTATGTTGTGATGGAAATATTTTTATGAATTCCTTTATCTTATATGAATTGTTTTATGATGTCATGTTGTTTAAGAATCCCATTTTTATTACATGGGTTACGCTATGATGTATGGTTTATGATTATGTGGCACACATAAGAAATGATTCATTATAAGATGGGTGGGACCTATATCTCCCTCCAATGCATTGGGTAAAGGTTTTATATCTCATGAGATAGACATAGCTGGAACGGTAGGTTATACCGGTTCAGTGAAACAGGACTGGAACGAGGGTGACTCGGTTCAGAAAGGGACTTTGTCCACTAAGATAGTCTTGGAAATGAGTCATGACTAACAAGAAATGATTTTCCATGATTATGTGTGCATGCCACAAAGTTTCAAGTTTCATGTTATGATTATGGGGATCTCATTTTCACTTCTATGATTTATTCCATGTTAAGATATTATGATCTCTTTGGCAGGTTATGATTTTCAAAAAGATATGATATGATTTTTATTTCCTTTATTTGCCCTTGCTGAGCATTTGAGATCACCCTTTTATGTTTTCTTTTCCCCAGGTCAGGAAGATGGATATTAAATAGAATATGCTAAAAGGGACCCTAGATATGATGAAATAAATGGGAGACACTGTAGAAGATTTATGAACCAGTTGTTTATGTTTCCCAGTTTCTAAAGACACTATACCTATACGGTCCTTTGTGTTTTTGTCATATGTTGTAATAAGTGTGCTTCAATTTTGAAGTATTAACAATGTATGTAAAGTTTGGGTCGTTATATTTGGTATCAGAGGAAAGGTATAGTCAACCTTTGGAAACTAGGATGTGAAAGCCTTAGTAAAAACCCTAAGGATAAGTCTAAGCATAGAACACAATCTTAGTGTTTTATAAATGGCCTTGAATAACCTAGGATACGACCTTAAGCATGAAAATTTTATTCTTGAATTATGTGGTTTTCCTATTATAATTAGTGTTGCTCACACTATTCTTCTTGGTTTTAGTCAATGGCTGGAACCCGAAGGAACCGTGTTAATGCGGAATGTGATGGGCAATGCAATGATTGTCCCCCTGAGCAACCAAACGATATGGGAGCTAGAATGAAAAATCTTGTAGCCATGCTCACACAACTTTCTCAAGCTATGAATCATGCAGGACTTCCAAACGAGCAAATGAAGGAGCAACATTCTGTTGAATCCTTCATGAGGCAGCGTCCACCTTCTGTCAGCGGGTCTACTGATCCATTAGTTGCTGAACAATGGATTAGTACTACTGAAAAGATATTTTCAGTTCGTCAATGTTCTGAGCATGATAAAGTCATCCTAGCATTGTATCGTTTGGAAGGAGATGCTGATCAATGGTGGAATCTTATTAAGAATATGAGGCAAAGGGATAAAATTGAGTCTATGGAATGGGACGAGTTCAAGAACTTATTTTTCAATAAGTACTTCCCTCATATTCTCCGAACAAAGATGGAGAAAGAGTTCCTTGAACTGAAGAAAAGGGATGATGAATCTGTTGGTACCTATGAAGCAAATTTACAAGACTTGCAAGGTACACTTCTGGTATTATTATCCAACCTGAGAGTAAGATCGATCGATTATTTAGTGGCTTAAAACCAAGTCTTCGAAGGGCGTTAGCCATAAGGGACTTCAATAGCTACGAGGAAATCGTTCGATGTGCTCTCAAAGTCGATATGGAGATTGGAGTAACCCATCAGTCACATGGGTTTGATAAGAAGAGGAAGATGGAATTCAAAGGAAAATCTAAAGAGCACACTGAAAAGAAGATGAGCTTTCCCTTATGCTCAAAGTGTGGAAAGAAACATGGAGGGAGTTGTCTTAAAGGGACAAGTAAATGTTTCAAATATGTAAAGTAAGGTCATCGGGCATTTGAATGCCGTGATAATGGGAAGAAGATGTCTAATGACGCAAACAAAGGAAGGGATACAGAAAATGAACCTACTACACTTCAATGTTTCAAGTGCAAGGAGATGGGGCATTATGCCAATCAATGCCCAAATCCAAGGGTTGATGATGATGGTCGACGTCAACAAAATCTTAAGGCTAAAGACAAAGGAAAGTCACATGCAATTTCTATCAGTGATGTGGAGTACGATAACGAAGTGGTGAAAGGTACACTTACCATCCACTCTAAAGTAGAAAATGTTTTATTTGATTCTAGATCCACCCACTCTTTTATTTCTGAAAAATTTTCTAAGGGTATCACCGTATTACCTCAACAATTAGATGTTGAGTTAGCTGTGACAACACCTAATGGAACAACAGTCGCATCAAAAGTTTATAATTCTTCTCCGATCGAAGTTTGTGGGAAAGTGCTTCCTGCAAATCTTGTGATCCTTCCTTTAGTGGAATTTGATGTGATTCTTGGCATGGATTGGCTTTCTCTACATGGAGCTCATATCAATTTCCAAAGAAGGGAAGTCACATTTCATATTCCAGATCAATCTAAGATCGTATATCAATGCAAGGATGAATATAACCTTCCAGTGGAAATTTCTTCCATCTTATGGGTCTTGATTCAACTAAATGAAGGTTATTTATCTCAAATGGTTTGTGAGAAACTCACGATTAAGAATATGCCCATTGTACGGGAGTTTGATGATGTATTTCCGGAGGAATTAACGGGTCTTCCACCAAATCGTGAAGTTGAGTTTTCAATAGAACTCGTACCGGGTGCTTTGCCTATTTTAAAGACACCTTATACAATGGCCCCAATTGAGTTGCAGGAATTGAAGAAGCAACTCCAAGAGAATCTTGATAAGGGATTCATACGCCCTAGTGCGTCACCTTGGGGAGCACCTATTTTATTTGTTAAGAAGAAATATGGATCAATGAGACTCTACATTGATTATCGAGAACTTAACAAGATCACTATCAAGAACAAATATCCTCTCCCACGCATTGATGACTTATTTGACCAACTACGTGGAGCTCAATACTATTCCAAGATTGATCTTCATTCAGGGTATCATCAATTAAGGGTCAAAAGGGAGGATATACCAAAGACGGCTTTCCATACAAGGTATGGACACTATGAATTTATAGTGATGCCATTCGGTCTTACTAATCCCCCTGCTATCTTCATGGATCTAATTAATAGAGTCTTTAGAGACTATCTTGATCAATTTGTGGTAGTCTTTATAGACAATATTCTTTTCTATTCAAAGAGCAAGGAAGAGCATGAAGATCACTTGAGAATTATATTGAAGACCCTGAGAAAGGAGAAGCTTTATGCCAAATTTACCAAGTGTGAATTTTGGCTTCAAAAAGTTGCATTTTTGGGTCACATAATCTCAAAAGAGGGGATATCTGTGGATCCAGCAAAAACAGAGCTTATCGAAAGATGGTCAAGACCAACAACAGTAACTGAGATCCGAAGTTTTCTTGGTTTGGATGGATATTATAGACATTTTGTAAAGGATTTTTCATAATTATCTAATCCACTCACCAAGTTGACTCGGAAAGGAGTTAAGATTGTCTGGACGGAAGAATGTGAAGAGAATTTCAAGGAGTTGAAAAGAAGGTTATCCAGTGCACCTGTGCTCACACTGCCTTGTAGTGGAGAAAGGTTTGTGATCTACAGTGATGCATCCAAGAAGGGATTGGGGTGTGTTCTTATGCAAAATGATATGGTGATAGCTTATACCTCACGACAGTTGAAAATCCATGAGCAAAATTACCCAACACATGATTTGGAGTTGGCTGCGGTAATCTTTGAATTAATGATTTGGAGGCATTACCTTTATGGTGAAATGTGTGATATTTATACTGATCATAAATGTTTAATGTATATTTTCACACAAAAAGAGCGGAATATGCGTCAAAGAAGATGGTTGGAGCTGATTAAGGATTATGACTGCTCAATCCATTACCACCCTGGGAAAGCAAACAAGGTGGCAGATGCATTAAGTCGACAAGACCATGCTAGTTTATCCATGATGAGGATCACAAAAGATCCAATATTTATGGATTTACAAAGGATGGATCTTGGAATTATAATGGAAGGGGAAAAATCTTATCTTTCTCAAATTAATGTTCAACCATCTATACATGTGAAGATTAAAGAGGCACAGAAAGAATATGTCGAGTTACAAAAGAAGGTGAGAAATGTTCCTGAATTCAACCTTGATTGTGATGGGATAATAAAGTTCCGGAATCGGGTTTGTGTTCCTCCCATCCCCGAATTAAAGAAGGAGGTGATGGATGAGGCTCATAGTTCATCATTCTCTATTCATCCTGGAAGCACGAAGATGTATAGGGACCTGAAAGAGTACTTCTGGTGGGATGGCATGAAAAGAGATGTTGCTGAATATGTCTCTCGATGCTCGGTTTGTCAACAAGTTAAATCTGAGAGACAAAAGTCTAAGGGGATGTTACAACCATTACACATACCCGAATGGAAATGGGAAAACATCACTATGGACTTTGTCACAGGACTTCCTAAATCATCCAAAGGCAATAATGCTATCTGGGTCATAGTTCATTGTCTTACAACGTCTGCACACTTCATTGCTATTAGAGAGGATTTCTCTCTAGATCAGCTTTCCAGGATATATGTAAGGAAGTGGTAAGATTGCATGGAGTACCACTTTCTATTATATCTGATCGAGATCCGAGATTTACCTCGAAGTTCTGGCGAAGTCTTCAGCATACTATGGATACAGAGTTGAGTTTCAGCACTGCTTATCATCCTCAGACAGACAGTCAGTCTGAGAGAACAATTCAAACCCTAGAAGATATGTAGAGAGCTTGGTCTATGGATTTCAAAGGAGGTTGGGATCAACACCTGCCTTTGGAGGAATTTTCTTATAATAATAGCTTTCACTCCAGTATTCAGATGGCTCCTTATGAAGCTCTCTATGGAATGAAATGTAGGACTCCAACTTGCTGGGATGAAGTTGGGGAAAGAAAGCTATTAGGACCTGATCTCGTTGATGAAATGGCAGAAAAGGTCAGGTCTATTCAATATCACATAAGAGAAGCTCAGAGTTGACAGAAAAGTTATGCCGACAACCGAAGAAAAGACCTAGAGTTTGAAGTGGGTGATAAAGTGTTCTTACGAATATCTCCCTGGAAGAGGGTTATGAGATTTGGAAAGAAGGGGAAGTTGAGCCCTAGATATATCGGTCCTTTCGAAATACTAGATCGTGTTGGGAAGGTAGCTTACTGATTAGAGCTTCCACCGAATCTCTCTCAAGTTCACGATGTGTTCCATGTATCTCTCCTAAGAAAGTACATACCAGATCCTTCACATGTACTCAGCTCAGATGTTGTACCGCTGGAGCAAGATCTTTCTTATGAAGAACAGCCGATAGAGATTCTGGATCGTAGCGAAAAAGTCATACGAAACAAGACCACTCGATTGGTGAAAGTTTTATGGAGGAACCACCAACTTGAAGAAGCTACATGGGAGCTTGAGGATATGATGAGGGAGAAGTATCCTCATCTGTTTGTTACAAAGTGACGAATTTCGAGGGCGAAATTCTTTTTAAGGGGGGTAGAATGTAACACCCAAGACTTTTATGTTATATGAATCATCAAAGGAATCTTTTTCTACACAACACTTGCTTGGCTTGCTTTACACGCAATCGCGACCTTCCTCGATAGCTTGCGTCGTACGCAATACCGAGTTTCACTAAACAACAATATGCTATTAAAACTAGCTGTTATGAATAGTAATGACCACTTTTTGAAAATTTATAAATTTTATTTTTCAAAATGGACTTCATTTTTGGACTCGGAATATCGAAATTAGGCTAGGGTGAAATTTTGGTATTTTTCTGAAAACATTCAATTTTTGATGAATAGTGAAACCACTAAGTGGTAGGTTAAAAACTGAATTTTGCATAAAACTTAATTTTACCGCTTCTGTGAATGGAATTTCAAAAATCCGACAGACACGGTTGATATCAGTAAGTAAAATGTGTTTCAATGAGATAAAAATAATTTTTTGGTGAATAGTAACTTTTTACTTTTTTTTACCGCGGTTAATAGTAAATAGGGTAACTAAGGGTAAATATGATATTAATATTACCCTAAAACATGTCCTAATTCTATTGGACAAGTGTAATTCTACCAAAAACACACTTAGGAATAAAAATATGACCATTTAGGCCCACTTGGATTAGATTAGGACATTTATTATTAATTTATTTAAAGAAGGGTTAAAATAGTTAAAAGCAAAGTTTAATAAGTAAATCATTTTTAATATGGGGTTATACATAAGATAAATTCGACTATAAATATTCATTAGAAATCTAAAAAGCTTTCCTACATAATGGTATTTTATTTGTAATTTTTAGTCATTAAATAATTTAAGTTATTTATGACACAATGATGATGCAGTAATTATCTTATTCATGAAATATTGACATAATTGATGTTATAAACACCAAAATAAATGTAATTTGAGACTTTTTATGAATTAAACTAATTTTATAGGTCACTATGATATATTAATGTTGATTTAATAAACTTTGTTCGAACATATAATTCTGTTATGACTTTCACAAAAATCATATATCAAATAGTGTCAAAATTGACACAAAATAGTTTTTAAATCAAATATTATATTATTAATTGTTATTTTATTCCTAAAAATCTAAGGTTCGGCCAAATGACTTAGATAAGGATATATATATTAATAATAAACAATTTGGGGTTCTTTTGGCATGTTATAGTAAGTGTATTAACCATATAGTGAAGAAAACAAAAAGTCACGGTAAAAGATAAATTATTTAACTTATAGATAAATCTAATTGATAAGGTTAAAATAATGCCCTAAACTTGTCTAAATCCTATTGGTTGATAGGATTTAGACCCATCCCCACTTTATCTTCAAAATAAGACCCTTTGGAACCATTATAAACCGATATTTATTTTAATATAAAATAATATTTTGAGATATTCCTAAGGTGCCCCTCTCCTCCCTTATAAAAGGGCACCTCCTCCCCCTCCTCCTCACACCTATTTGAGAAATCAAGCTCGGCCAACCCCTGCCATTTTCTCCTCTACACTTCCCTAGAATAATCCTAGTGGTCCTGGTCTTCTTCAAATACCAATCTTAGTTCCCTAAGTGGAGGATTCAAAGAGGCGTTCCAAAGAAGAGGTAATATCCATTACCGATCTTTTCAATTTCTTTCTTCTTCAACTTATTCTTCTTTAGTTGTTTCATGATAAAGTAATTACATCAGTATTAATTAAATACTGATATGTTATTATAAATATGAAACAACCCTAATTCACCTTCTATCCATCCCATGGAAAAATTAAATCACCGCGCCAGCGTACGTACGGAATACTGTCTCCACGCCGTGGTGTAATCTACTTTTCCACCATCACTTTACAAGGATGGGTATAATGGTGTAATGAGTAACTATTTATGATTATTATAAAGTAATATTGATACTGAAGTAATATATATGTACTCCAATACAGTTCCACGATCATAGGAATGATATCATCACTCGTGTGTACATACGGAATACCGTCTCCACGATGTGATGCGACTCGTTCTACATGATCATCATTACATAGTAATTATATAAATGAATTGATTGAATAAATATGACATATGTTACAATAATACCATTCTGTATATAAGGTATCTATAACCTTAAATTAAGAATAAGAATGTATTCGGCAAAACACGCATATGAACAAAAGGCAATAATGTCACGAGTAACAAGTAACAATGAAATATTACTAACAAGAAGCTAAGAATATGACCATATATGATATGATATCAATATATATGATTCTGGAATAAGTCAATAACATTATTTAAACCATTATACAGGAGCTTCGGACACGTAAAAAGCAAATCAGACCTAAGGTAAGGGAATTATCACAATCTCATTTTTATCCGAGATTGTTTATTCGTAAGTATTTACTGGGGTGTATTTTATCATCCACATCCATGTTTCATCAATATGTAATATTATTTCCATCCACCTACAATTGTTTAAATCCATTTTTACCCTTCGGTGAGTTTTTAGTAATATGTATGAAAGGAATCTTTTGTCGTTTTTCGTACGAGGTACTTTTTGACTTTTCCGACAAAAGTACGAAGAATGTTTTTTTTAACTTATACGGCATGAATGGATTTTTAAAACATTATTTCCAAGAAACTTCCTTTACATGTTTTCAAGTTTATTATTAGTCAAATTCTTTTATTTTAAAGTCGTATGACATGTTATGAAAGGAAAAATGTTTTTGAAGTAAAAAGGATATTTTCCTCAAGAATGGAGTTCAAGTATTTTATCAAAATTATTTTCCATCTAAGATAATAAAAGGGTTATGTTTTTATACCTATTATTAAATTGGTTTGATTATGTTGTGATGGAAATATTTTTATGAATTCCTTTATCTTATATGAATTGTTTTATGATGTCATGTTGTTTAAGAATCCCATTTTTATTACATGGGTTACACTATGATGTATGGTTTATGATTATGTGGCACACATAAGAAAGGATTCATTATATGATGGGTGGGTCCTATATCTCCCTCCAATGCATTGGGTAAAGGTTTTATATCTCATGAGATAGACATGGCTGGAACGGTATGTTATACCGGTTCAGTGAAACATGACTGGAATGAGGGTGACTCGGTTCAGAAAGGGACTTTGTCCAAGAAGATAGTCTTGGCAATGAGTCATGACTAACAAGAAATGATTTTCCATGATTATGTGTGCATGCCACAAAGTTTCAAGTTTCATGTTATGATTATGGGGATCTCATTTTCACTTCTATGATTTATTCCATGTTAATATATTATGATCTATTTGGCAGGTTATGATTTTCAAAAAGATATGATATGATTTTTATTTCCTTTATTTGCCCTTGCTGAGCATTTGAGCTCACCCTTTTATGTTTTCTTTTCCCCAGGTCAGGAAGATGGATATTAAATAGAATATGCTAAAAGGGACCCTAGATATGATGAAATAAATGGGAGACACTGTAGAAGATTTATGAACCAGTTGTTTATGTTTCCCAGTTTCTAAAGACACTATACATATACGGTCCTTTGTGGTTTTGTCATATGTTGTAATAAGTGTGCTTCAATTTTGAAGTATTAACAATGTATGTAAAGTATGGGTCGTTATAATATATAACCTTATGTCTATGTGTTAGTTACAAATTTATGAACCAATATATGGTAATGAATCGATATCCAATACCTCGTATAGATGATCTCTTTGACTATCAATGAGAGGAAATAATCATATCTATGGTCTACCTAAGATTGTGTTATCATCTGGTGCAATCTAGGTCATCATACGTACCATGTACAACATTCCATAGTAGGTATGGTTCGTATGAGTACCTAGTTATGTTTTTTGGTCTTACAAACACACTATATGTTTTAATGAATCTGATTAATAGGTTTTTCTGTTTGTATCTCAATAATTCTATCATAGTCTTTCTGGATGATATATAAGTGTATTCTCAAATTAATCGAGACCATTCTAATCATCTTGTGATCAATATGAGTACACTAAGAGACATTCACCATTACTCCAATATTTCCGTGATTCACTTTTAGATCAAAAAATTAACTTCATGGGTTATATTATATCATAATCCTAAGTATATTTTTACTCAAAAATGTTTAGTTTTGTAATTATGTAAAATTATCCCATAACTTGTTTGATACAAAGAGTTTCTTTGGAATAGTTTTATATTACTATAAGTTCATAATGTATTTTCCCCACCATGATTAACCAATTACTTGTCTAAAAATGAAGTGTATAAAGTATATATGGTCAGAATTGTGCATGAAATCCTTTTAGGTGAAGAAGGGGAGGCTTGTATCTGCACTTATTCTGACTCCTCCAGAGCCATTCAGTTGATATACCATCTTTTGTGATGTATCATGCATCATCATTGGATCATTGTTGATGTAATAAGTCATTTTCATTGCATATGGATATTGGTAGTTGGGACCTCATGAATGAAATTACCCAACAGAAGACCCAAAGCTAATAGTAGTTGTCCATGACATACGTCTCTAGAGACACTATCTTTTAGGTGAATGATTTGGGGTGTACATGTACCACAAGAGACTCAAATATATATTCTCACACCATGAATGCAACCTCATATAGTTGATATGGATCAAATATCTACAATCCTATGATTTTGAGCTTGCTTATATGTTGGGAAATGCCAATGTGGTTGTAGATGCGCTGAGTTGAAAAACTCATAAACTCTTCATATGAGAAAGGAGTGATTAGGGGATGTTAATGGTCATATTTTATGAATTAAATATAGATATTCATGATATTCAGGAGAGGTATTACCCAAATCATTGACATATACCTCCTCCCTCCATGAGAAGGTAATGGATATAAATTTTTTTGACCTTGAAGGCTTTGTCCTCCCTGAGAGTACACCAGAAGATAACCCGCCTTCAGATTGGTTTATAGATAGAGACAACATTATGTGTATTCATGGGTGTGTCTGGATTTCTATAGATATGAGAGAGGATTTTATGCATGAGTCCCCTGATTCTTAGTGAGATGTTCATCTAGTATTATTTAATATGTATCGAGATATGTGACACCAGTATTGGCGACCTGGGATAAAGCGTTAGATTTTAGGATTTATCAATAGGTGTTCAACCTGTCAGATGGTGAAGGAGGATCCCAAGAGACATTTTGGCTTTTTACATCAACATCCAGTCCTAGAAATTAAATTATTTGGTGTTTCCATTGATTTATTAGTCTACTAACCTAGGACACAATAGGGTAGCAATGCAATAATGGTAGTTATTGATTAACTAGTGAAATATTCCCACTTCATCCGCATTCTGAATAATTTCTCATTCGATGAGCTAGAATGACTTTATGATCATGAGACCATATGATTTCATTGGATCCCCCTCACACTATCATTTCATACATGAAGCTCGTTTCAAATTATGGTTCTAGTAGGGAATGCATAAGGATATGAGAACACATTTGATTCTGATAACATATTTTCACTCTTAGATTGATGGAAATTTGAAATGGACAATATAGGTTCTATAGATTTTTCTCCAAGCATATTTCCTTGATTTTTACAATTTTTGGTATAATCACATCCCTCTCATTGAGATCACCTATAATAATAATTTCTCAGAGAAGATTCATATGTTTCCTCTGGATTTAATTTATGTAATTTCATGTTGTTCACCTCTATGGGGGACGAAGGCATATGAGGAATCCTTACTAGATCCCCATATCATTTTAGAGACTTCAAATCATGTTAATATAATAAATAAGTGTATGAATATAGCTCATTCTAGATAGAAATCTTATATTTATTGCTATTGACGACCTCTAGAGTTTGAGTTTGGAGATCGTGTTTTCCTTCGGGTATCGACCAGGATAATGAATAGGTTTGTATGGAAGCAAGGGAAGTGGTCACCTCATTATGTAATGTCATTTTAGATCATAAAGATACATAGGTTTGTGGCCAATCAATTTATATTACCTCAAGGGAATTTTTCAATGATTTACATATTCCATGTTTCACAGCTTCTATGATTCCATTCCGACTTTTTGAAAAAAAATTAAAATCTAGGATGTTGAGTAAGATGTTGATGCTACCTTTGAGGAGTATCAAGTACGAATCATTGGCTATAGAGAGAAGGTTATCTGAGTAAGTTTTATCCCTCTTGTATAAGTGTTATGAAAAAATAACCATATGAAATATGAGACTAGGGAGAGGGAGGCCAATATACAAACCTAATGGTTAGAGTTGTTCTATGATAGTATTTATCCACCTTTAGAAGGTGAACTAATGAATGATTTCTTTTAAAGAGGTAAGACAAATGCAACCCAGTTTTGACTCAGGTATAGATCCTTTAAATTTCAGTCACATTCATTAATTTAACCTAATATAGATGCTTAATGAGTTAGAAATGGTCTTAGGGGTGTATACTGATTTATGGAAGCCCAAAACCCATCTTTTGGGAGAAATAAGAATGGAGAATAGTTTATAGTAAACCATGTTAGGAGGTAGCATGGTTAGTGAAAACCGTGCGGGTCGCATGCCATTTCAGACAATGCCATACCACACGGTTGGTGCGTAGTTCTTTCAGACCTTACGGCCTAACCATGAGTGTGACCCTTTTTCATAGTTGTGGATTCATGGTTGGCACACGATTTTTTAGACATTTCATCCAAACTATGCATATCCTAACTATTAGGCAAATGCCCATTTTTCCCTAAATGGTCTAAGTTAACCTCTTCCTTCCCTAATATGAATTATTGATTGATATCTCCTCAATATATTTCATTTTGTATATTTTTGGATTTTGATGTCAGGGATATAATGATATTCTTCATTCGAGATCCAATCGAGCTTATATTTGTTACTTAGGATGTGAAATGGTATGTACTCATATCTGTTTAAGCCTTTATTCTTCTCCCTTTATCTCATTCTAGTTATAGATTTGTGACCAATTTTTTCATTGTTCTCAGACATTCACCATTCTAATATGAATTATAGGCTGATATTTGAAGAGTAGAGTTGTAAAACCCAAAGGAGGGTGTTCTATAATGCATCCATCAATTTCATTCATTTTTGGAATTATTATGTGTGGACTACAAATTTAATTGGGTGTTATTTACTGAATTTATATTCAATGCTTATAATTATTAGAACAGTATGGTTATGCTACTTAAAAAATATGATTAGTGTTTAGTGGACATACACACAACTCCATCCATCTTATGTTTGGTGTTATGCCATAAATTTCATTTTAGTGTTTTCAGATGTTTGATCAATCGTTCAGGTGTTCCTTGGCCTAACCTTTATATAGGTAAGATTATTTTATATTAAATCACATGATTTATATTGTGAATTTAATAATGGAATGTACCGTGACTTCTTACCACTTCAACCACCTAAGGTAATTTCATCAATTGAAAAAATAATGTAAAAAGGAAATTGAATGTATACTAAGTATATGACATTCACATTTTAAATGTAATTGAATAAAATGTTGCATATCCATAGAACCCTTACCACATTAATAGAAGGTTGAAAAATTGACCTTGTTTGTTGAATATTCCATAAATATATTAAATTATTGGTTACATGATACATGTCCTTGTCACATTAATTAAATAAAAGGATTTAACCAAATGTAATTCTTGATAAATTATAAATTGACTAACGAGTTTCATAATACATGGGCATATCACAATAATGAAAGGAAATTCTTGAAAAAATTGAAATATATTATTACATCATTATCAAATTGGATTGTCCTCACTTGACATCACCATGGATTCTTATTGGGGAATGAATTGGCCACTATGGGACACCCTTCTGATTCAAGGATAGAGCTAGATTTTGTTGGATCCCACCTAAATCTCATTCCTTGTGTATTATTTAATTCATGGTATAACACCATAGGATCCATCACATATTATTAAAGGATTTATTGGATACACTCCATGGATCCAGCATTTAAAAGTAGATTCAATGGATAAATCCCACCAAGCCTAGTCATTTTGTAGCCCCGTTTACCTCAGATGAACTCCATGGACAAGGAAAAAATCTCATTGTAGAATTACTTAGACTATGGTCCAGAGATTACATTATTACCCCATGATAGGTATTAGTTATTTCTATGTTTTAGACCCTTTAGGTATACTTTTCCTTGGTTATTAACATGAATCGTCATTATGAAATATCATTACATGATTCTTTGTTACAACTTATAACCTTCACTTTTGTTAACATGTGACTTAATTATAAATTGGTTATAATAATATAATGAGTTGGTTACATGTTTAGACAATATCTATGTGATAAAGTAGGTACTTGGGTATTTATTTACATTGAACATATTTACAATATGTATTCATGCTTGCACATTTTTTCATTTCCATTACACAAGACATATGTTATCAGAACCATTGGGGGTGGCACATTGAGATTTATCTCATACCCTCTACCCACACTGTTTGGTACACATAGTAGATTATATAAATTTATGTGTAGATAAAGGAATCCATATGGATTCAAACACATTATTGCTTTTGGTTTAGGATGGAGAATCATAGAAGATGAGAGAGCTAGTTCTCAGGATGCATAGAATTGTCTTTTGATTTCCTTTATAATTTTTTGGAACATGTTATAACTACTGTGTTGTGTCCATGTATATGATTTTTCTAGTGATGTGAAATATCATCTCCATTTATTCAATTTGATTCAGATATCATTATACATTTTTATCTGTTACATTTTTCTTTTTAGGATTTTCACTTATATTACATTCGTTATTTACCTTTGTTCATACTTATCTATTACCCTACACATTGGTAATAATGGGAATCTCTCCCCATAGACACACCTTTGGCCTTTGTAGCTAGTTGGTAGCCTATTCCATTTGGGGAGATGTTGTTGAGGCCATGTGGAGAACAGGTGTTGAGGAACCTATTAAGTGTCATTTGGGTCTTAGACATCACAAAAAATTGATACATTAGTAAGATAAATGTTGTATATAAAATAAAAAAGTGAAATATAGGTTAATAACGTATATGTCACTTATAAAGTTATATCCATTGTGAAAGGTATTAAAACTGTGAGTGATTTTCTCTTGAGAAGACCAAGATGAACAAATGTTATATAGGACTATAAAGGGTTGGACAGGGAAGTGTTTATGATAAACATAATATTTGTTATTTTGAGAGGGAATGAGGAGGGCGTTGATAATTTTATAAATGAAAAATTAGTGGAATTTTGTAAATACAAAAAAAAATTAAATAATGGAAATAAACTCTACAAAATGTGGCTCCAAATTGATAAATAATTATCTGAATAAAATATAATTTCAATATAAACCTCCATTATTCAAATATAGACATGTTTTTATCTTGTTAGGCCATATAACTCCAAAGATACTCAATTTTACAATTTTTTTGTTTCACCTTATTGTCTTTTTTTAATAGAGTTATTTTATAATTTAATACCAAAAATAAAAGGGTATGTATTGAATAATTTTTACCGAGTGATTCAAAATTTAAAATTATTATTTATTCAATTTATAGAGGTGGTGAAATTTTATATTAAAATGTAACATATATATATAGTAAAAAAATTATAAAAATCATACTTAATTTATAAATGTATAACAATTGAATATATTTTGAAAAAAAATGTAAAAATTATTAAGTTACTTATATAGTACATGTTATTTTCATGATAAGAGATTTTCATGAATTTAAAAATAAAAATTATTTACTAATAATATTGTATAAAAAAAATTTTGTAATAAAAATATTTTAAACTATTCACCTGCAAAGGATTCTTTTTAGAAAATATCAAGAACTCATTATAATCTAATATTCCTATGAAAAACCATAAATAATTTATATTTTTTAAAATTTTTGAAATTTTTTTGAATTAAATATGTAAATATGATTAAAAAATATTTCTGAAAACCTATATTCTTGGAATATATTTTTTAAATTTTTATTAATAATATTTATCATTATTCTATATCATTTACTAATAAATTGATTTCTATGATATTTTTCATCTTATCGGTATATTATATCATTTATTAATCATGTAATTTTTTTTCACAAAATAAAACAGTAGTTTTATAAAAAGAGATATATTAGGAATAAAATTATTTTCTTAGTTGTTTTAGATATACTAATTATATTTTATTAGTAATAAAAGTAGCCTCTATTTTTATTATACACATATTTGATATTTCATTACTCTTATTCAAAGATGATAATACAATATCATTTTGTTACTATATATATTTAATATAATATAGAACATTTTTAAAAAATAAATATATTTTCATTTGAAGCATGATATTAAGAAAATATTTATATAATAACACTATATACTAAAATATAAGGTTGGTATATTATCGCCCATTAAATATATTGAATCCAGTCAATTTTAATTTTTTTCCTCAAATTGAAGAATCTATGGAACCATGAGAAACTATAGATATGGTTTCTTCATATATTCAAACTGATTTCATTAATAGGCCAACCAAACTATTAATCCCAAATAATCTTCTTAAGATTTCATAGGAATATACAATTCACATTTTTAATTTCATTTTTTTGTTTCCAAATAAATATAATAAACAAATTGGTTATGATAATATGAAATAGAAATATGGTAAATGATCATATCAATATCAATGATCAATCCAAATATTTTTTTCTCTAATTACATTGTAATTTAAACCTTTTATATTTTCTATTCAATAATTTGATACATGATTATTAATATAAATATCCCTTAATTATATCTAGGATACTATAAATTTTGTTGTATTATAATTCATAAATTAAATCACTATTGTAAAAAATGATATAAAATCCCCACCTTGTTTCATAAAAAGAATATGATCAACTGAAACATATTCTATGGGAGTTTCAAACAAGGTGCTCTGTTAAGACACCTTTTCTTCGATATATTTATGATTTTTCAATACACAACCTATTAATTTATGTGTTTTTACAAATATTTATATTTGAATTGATCCTCCATACAATTATAGTATATATAAAGGGATATATTTGTTAGGAAAATAAATTTTTCGAGATTATTAAAATAATTTTATATATTATTCTATGCATTGAAACAAATCATGGGGTTTTAATAAATAATATAAAATAATCCCTAAAATATGTAATCTAAAATTTATAAATAATGGTACCGTACTCATATTCCATATAAATTGTTTCCATAAAAAAATTAATTAAATGAAAAATTTATCTCATGATATAAATAACGCATCTCACAAAGAGCCACATAATTAAAAAATCTAATGCTTTCCTTTTGGAGAGATTAGCTATAAAAACATCAGGTTTAATAAAAACTGCAATAAAATAGCAATAATTTTTTTTGTTCTAGACTAATTATAAATATCATAAATGATATAATAATATGCATATCATTGGGATTGGAAACAATAGATGGTGGTGAGATCAGATGCTCAATAGAAAAAATATCGTTATATGAAGGAGAAAATGAACGAGACATAAATATCATATTAAAATATTGTATAAATATAGATGATAATATTGGAATATTTTTCATTAATAAAATTATCACGAGTACATATAAACATGTATTATATATATTTTATCTCTCTAAGAGCATCTCAACAATCATATGACATATCAACCTGACATAAATAAAAACCTTCTAAAACTTGTGTGATAAAAAATAATTATTCTCATGATTATGTAAAAGAATCATTATGTCAATGATAAATAATGAGAGAAACCCCATCAATCCCATTATGTTATAAAAAACCCCACCAGGTTTACAACATGTAAAGGTCTTGAGATAAAATATTAAAACATTTAATTGGATTTATATATATATATACCAACATTTTATTATAATGACATATGGGATCCACTTAAAATAAATCATAAATATATGTTAATGAACTAATGGAAAAATAATTTGTTCCTTTATACATTCAAAAAAATAGATATAATTAACATAAGAATCATAAGATAAAAATATTATAATTTTAAAAAAGAAATGATATAATAATAAAATAAAGATTATTATTGAAATATAACATCATGACATATTTAAAATTAATGTAAAACAGAAGGTAAAATATTTTTTTTATTAAAAGTATTCAATTATTTTTCGAAAATATGACGTGAAAATTAATTTTAACAAAAAAAAATTATAAGGGAAGTAAAATAAATTCTTAAAACCTTTTTATAAATACTTACAAATATGATATCTATAAATTAAAAAATGTTTATACCAAAAACATTAGACTGTAATAAAAATTATTTTTTTTATAACTATAAGATACCCATTTTCTTTAATATGTATGAATGCTTTTATTGAAAAATCCATATCATTAATAAGAGACTATTTTTTAAATATGTAATGATAATAATGAGAATAATTTAAAATAATTCATATAAGATTTCCGAAAATTGGAGGAGAAAATTGCATAGAATAAAAACATGGATATAGTAGAAAAATTCATTTAAAAAATTATTCTTAATAAATTAATTTAATAAAAAAAACCAAGGAAAAAGAAACTGGTTTGATAAATGATTTTATATAGAATAGAATGTTTAAATATAATGTATCATCATTTTATAAGAGAGTAGGAAATTCTTGAAAAACAATATTCATGTAAAATTGATTGTGACCCAAGGTAAATATTTTAGAAATGAAAATACATGAGATCCATTGTATCATTTTATTCAAACCCTAATAAGAGGCATAATATTTAAAATAGAACATTGAATATAATAATATATAGGAATATAATGATATAAATAATCAGAAATAGAGTGTGTAAACCATTTATAATAACAGTTTGTGTGTACTATAATGACGTCTCAAGGGATTCAAATTTGAGACAATGAACCCATTATCATATTTCTCTACATAAGATAATGTATGGTTTTCTCTGATATAACATTCAAAAAAAAGCATACTAAAAAATTTCAAATATATATTGATATATACTATTATTTTTTATTTTCATTTATAATCATTATCTATATGTATATTAGTCTTTTGTTGTATATTTTCTAATATATTATATTTATAATTTCATCTCTTTATAGTAGTTTTATAGGTGGGATTTTTGTATTCATTCTAATCCAACGATAATAATTTATATATCATTAAAGTTAATGAAAATTATGACATACATGGATTTATTTTGTTTAAATTTCCGTTATGGAGTATTTTTTTTCATATATGTTGAAATCGATAATGAACATTTTTAGTGGTTTTCATCCTACAATGATTGGTCTTTTAATTAATGTGTGAAGTATTTATGTATCATTAAAAAATCCAAATTTTATAATTTTTATAATATTATAAAAAATTAATCAATCAATTATTATTTTCATACATATCCATGTTATAATTTCAAATCATTGTTCTAGTAGGTGGTCAAACCAACCCAAACATGAACATACCATGATCATTTATCATTATGGGGTGATTTATTTCTAATATTAATTTAAAAATATCTTAAAGATATATTTTTTAGATTATTTCTTTTTTATTTTAGAATAATGAATATTGATGAAGGAAAAGTAATTGATATAAAAATATTAAATATTTTAAAATAATGATTATTTCATTAATACAATGGTTATAGAGGATTAAATTTATGATAATTTTTTTGTGATAACATAATTAAGAGTTTCTAAAATGTATCATATAAAAACACTAATGATATCATAAAAATATATTTTTCAGTTACATCCACATTAATTACCATAATTTTATGGAAGTGATGAGATGTAAAATGGATATAAATTGCCTCATAGAGGGATTAAACTACACATAATCATGGTTTACAATTTCCTTTTCAATAGAATCATTGAAATGATTATTATTGTTTATCATTTTAGAGTCTATAATATATAACTAATATCATAATTTTCTAGTAAATTTTATATTTTTACAATCCATTAATGGTGGTGAAGGAAAACAAAAAAGTTTTCACTGTGGAGGCGGTAATCCACACAACACAAGACTCACATTTTTCTTTTTATTAATACATAATAGGACGGTTGTTAAGTCTTATAACATAATTATAATAACATATTTGTTTAATAATGATATTGTTTTCATTCTATGATAGTGAAAGGAATTTTTATGGATAATAATTGCACTTATATAAATATAATATAGAATGAGGAGTTATAGATTTATATAACACTTCTCAGGTAATTACTTTTTCAATGGGCATTAAACCTTTGTGGGATAGTCATTTGAGATGAATATAACATAATTAAGGATCATAGGATTTTGTAGGAGGTTCATGGGTATATATTGGGATGATATTAAGATTTTATGATGGATTATTAATTGTGGAGAGGAGTTCCACATTTATATGTGAATAGGAGAGTCATTTTTGTAAATACCTAAAACATTTGGATAATGGGATATCAATCTGAAGGAATGTGTGTCAAAAATTTATAAATAATAGATTTTAATGTATTTAATTTTGATAAACACCTACAAAAAAACTAATAACATTTTATAAAAATCGTAGGCCCATTACCTCTATTGCTACTCTCTTATATCATTCCTCTCATAACCACTATAACCTAATTTTAACATTGAAATTTATATTCCAATCCTACAAAAAAAACATATTATAAATATTTTTCATAATTACTTGGTGAAAAAAAATATTTAGAATACTATATGTATTATGTAAACATATATTTTTTTAAACGACATAACATAATTTATATATTATCCTGGCTATAAAATTTAAACAAATAATTTAATAAATATTTAAATTTACATGTAATATATTTTTTCCCTACTAGAGAAATGATTAATAAATTTCCAATTCAAATCTGTATTCTCATAATGTTATAAGGCCATGTTATTTTTAAAAAATGTTATTTTTCACTATTTTCATATATATTAATCATATTATAAATATATCGATAAATTTTCATAAGATACAATGGCTATGATAAATCCAAATACTATTTTCATTCATTAAAATTAATCTTCTAAAATTATAAAATTAAATAGTTCAATAATGTAAAAAAAACAGAAAACTGGTCATATTAAAAAATCAATTTCTAAAGTTTTATAGATCCTTTATTTTTATTTTCCATTAATTAACACTAAATTTATTAGTAATATATTATTATTATATCAGTATATTTTTTTAGCATAATATGCATAATTTTTTGAATAAAACACAAAACTGTTGAAATTATATTATTAAGGAATTATTTATTTTATTATTTATATTTGATATACTAATTAAATTTCATAAGTATTATAAATTTCCATTAGTTTCATTATAAAAAATATTTTATATTTTTGTTACTCCTATTAATAACATATAAATTAATGACCATGATTTAATGACCAAATTTAATAAAAACTCATGGATTTGAATTACAATTTGATTTTCTAGGAGAAACTTGTTATAAAAATAATTATTTATCGATATTATATACTAAAATAAAGATTTTTTACATTAAAAATACCATTTAAACTGTTAAATATCAAAAAATAATGATAGATATTTCTTTCTATTTCTAAACCATCCCTTCTTTGGAAAATACTACCCACATCATAATATTTTCATATGTATCACCATAAATAATAAATATACTAAAGAATATGTTATATTATAAAATAATATCTTCCATTTGATAATTTTAGAAACATATTATGAATATTTCATATGTATCATAACATTTATTATACATATTCAAGGATGTATGACACGTAATCAAATTTATTTTCTGAGAAAATTACTTATACATGCAATTCATTATTTTAATTTTTCTAGTCAATCAATGAAATATATAATACATATAATGATATCATTTCATCAATAATTATTACACAATCATTTAAAACATAAGTTACTCAAATTAAAAAAAAATTATATAGTTCAAAAATTCCATAGATTTCAATTATTCTTACTCATGGTTCAAAAAATTAAAAATTACTTAAACAATTATATGGTTTCAGGAGTCATATATTAATTAATGATTTACACAATGATATAGTATTATGTGGTGTGGTAGATTCTATATGATTTATCATCAAACAAATGAAATTTAATGATTTATATCAAATAGATTAGTCTCTTTTTTGTATAAGAAAATATATCTTGTTCCCTTTTCACTAGAATGGTAGTAACTTTAATAAATACATAACCAAGATTGAAGAAATAATTCCCATATTTTATATTCAATGAAAAAAAATAAATCTGGGAACATTAGTGAGAAATGATATTCATCCAGCTTTAGGGGATATCATTTGAGTAATTGATTATACTACATGGTGCATGTTTATATGTGCAGTAATAATTTTTTTAACATCAAATTATTTCTTAATTTCTCATTATGTGTTTCTAGACATAACTTATTGTCTATGAGTGACACTAACTACAGTTAAAAATGATATATAGAGGGGTACATATGTTATTCTATGATAATTTAATCCAAATAGAATGGATTATATTTTTAGAACGTAGTGGGAACCATAATGGTGATGGGTAAAAAAGGACCCGACATTAAAACATTACTTAATCTGGAATTAAATGAAAAATTCACATTGAGTATATTTTCATGTTTAGAGTATTAGATAATTAGGAAATAATTATTACATCTCAAAATATTATAAAGTAGACACTCTTAATCAATTTCCATTTTTTTCACAAAATAAAAACTCTTAAAAAGAAACATGTATAGTTCCATGTTTTAGATGGAATGTCTTTCCTTGATGCCATCCTTGACCCAATTCATCTTTAAGTCCTGTGGAAAACATTTCTAAAAAACTTGGGATGAGCATAAAAATCTCAGTAAGTGATATAATATAATATTGAAGGAAAACATTAGTCCATGTATATATAAGGATCAATAAAATCATACTTTACTCATAAAACACAACTTCTTTAACATACCTCGTGAAATCATAAGATTTATTAATAAATCACAGAAATAATAAGACATAAAGGTAACTTGAGGCATTCAAAACATTCTTACGTAGGGAGTAACCCTTGTTGTGCATTGTGTGGCATTTGTTGTCAATAAGGTGTCAAGGATTGATTGGATGACAATGAGTGTCAATATGTGAATGAAAAAAGAAGTGATAGTGATGGTGATGTTGTCAATAAGATGTCAAGGATTGCATGGATATGTGAATGACAAAATAAGTAATGGTGATTGTGATGATTGGAGAATGACCATGGTACTAAGAAGCATGTCACTTAGGAGAATCACTATGTGGCATAGGAGGTAATGGTTGAAACATTATTCATACAAATAAGACGATTGTAGGGCTAATCTTAAGTTCAAAGAACTTGTATCAAGAAGATAAAATGTCACAACATTGTTAGAAGTCCATGCATTGTCTTCACAATGCATGAGGAGATAAATAAGTGCCATCCACAATTACTAAGTGGATGATGAATGAAGAGGGGTTCCATCCACAATCACTAAGTGGATGAGGAGAGAAAGGTTAACCATCCACAGCTACTAAATGGTCGAAGTGGTTTGAAGAAGACCATGCACTATCTCTTAGTGCATAAGGATTTTAAGATGATCCAACCTCGTCTTTGATTACATCAAAGAAGAACATTGAAGATAAAGTGATTTGTGATTAATGGTTGATGAAGGTACTTGAGAGATTCTTGGGAATTCCATTCTTTAAATGAAGAATAAGAAGAGATGTTGAAGAAGATATATGGAGTTCTTAAGAAGATAAAGAGGAGAAGAATTATGGTTTGACATTTTTGTACTTGGTTACATTTCTTCTATACAAAGTACCAACTATGTACATTAACAAAAAATAATCAAACCAAGGAGGCCAGCCGAGGTCCCTCACCTCAAGCACTTGTGGGACCCGAGGGTCAACCGCGCTTAAGGGAAGTCCTCAAGGCCAAGGCCTCCCCGAGGCATGGTGCGGGCCGTGTGTAAGCCCGCGAGTGACAAATGGTGATGAATCCGTGCAGCATGGGTGCTAGGTGCGTGTGCCTGGAGGAGCAGAGTGGGCACTAATGCGCGCCCGCAGAGAACCGGTGCGGGGCGTCACCGGAGGGGGGGGAGGATATTTCTGAGCTGAGGTTGGGAGGCGATGGTTGTTAAACCGCGCAAGAAACTTGGTGCGTATCGATGTGGGATGAAATTTTTAGACGCGGATCTTATCCTGGCCATCTATCTAATCTCGCATCCTATCTCAGCCGCTCGTTCCATCGCGTGAGATCCTGGCTACACATCTGATCTTCAATCGATCCACGAAGGGTGTGAGCCATCCGATTTCTAGGGGAGCGTTGTCTTCAACCTCCCGATTCCCTCCTTCCGTGCCGGCGACTGTTGTGCGCCAATGATTCTCCCGGACATCGATCTCTTCACTCTGGACACCATTCAAGCTCATTCCGAGCGCATTGAGATCGTATGAAGGAACCGAATCTCTTGCATGCAGTTTCACATGCATGCAACCTTTCAAACTAGAAACTCTAAGGTGGCCAATGCAAACGAAGTTGCGAGGCCATGCACATCATGCATGGATAGACCTCGGACACATGAGGATCTTCTCGTGTGATCCTCATCACATGGATGAGAAGATACTACACAGAATCCTCTCATTCAGGAAGGGAAATCTTCCCGAGTTTTACGGTGCATTGTTTGAAGATTTTTAGGGAGAATATATCGGGCATTAAAACCTCCGATCTTCAAGGAATATTTTGAACATTTTAAACACAGAACAAGAATCTCTGATCATCTATAAAAGGAAGAGCCCGATGAGAAGAATGTTGCGGCCTCCCGGACATTCAAGTGCTTCTGTTTCAAAAAACAGATCATATTTGGAGAGGAGAACCACGCAACCACTTGCGTGAAGGAGAACTGCACATTCTCTTCATGAAGGAAGAGGCTGAGTCGAGCCTCCCTGTGCGCTCTCTTGCGTGACAGGGAAGAAGCCGAGCCTTGCGCGCCCACTGCCCGCATTCTTGCACGGTGGCAAGTAGTTGCGCCCTCTATGCCCGCACACTCATACGGTAGGAGGAAGCCACCGCGCTCCCTTTGTACGGTAGGAAGAAACTGAGCTACACACACTTGTGTGCCTTCTCTGTCCGCTCACTTGCGCGGCAGGAGGAAGCCACCTCGTCACCTGCGCGGTAAGAGCTGCCGCGCCCAGCGCGCTTGTAGGTAGGAGGTCGCCGCATCACTTGCACGCCCTCCTTTGAAGTGGGTTCAGGTGAAGTGAATCCCACACACCTTGTGTGTTTGTGTGCAAAGAAATAAGAAGATCCTACGGGTTGTGTGCGTGAGAAACAATTGAAGAGGCCATTACCTTAGTGTGTGCACAAGTGGAGTGTGAACACATTGAAGAAGAACAAAAGAACCAAGTGTGTGCAAAGAAACAAGAAGGCCATAGCCTTTTATATGCACAAGTGAATGAGGCCATACCTATTGTGTGTACCCAAGTGAAAGAAGAAGATACATGCATGTTCAGGAATGTATGAATAAATGAACAATTGAGTAAACACCTTGAGAAGAAAGAGAGAAGGAGAAATTCACACTAAAGAACAACACACAATTTGGTGTGTTTAAGAAAGAATAAAAAAGCACGACTCCAAGAAGAAGGTGTGTGTTCTAAAAGAGTTTACACCCTTTAAGGGTTTATCACACCAAGAAGAAAAGGGGAGTAAATGCATTCATGCATGAACATGCACAAGTAAACAAAGTTTAAATCAGTGTGTGTGCATTTGAGAAGTCCAAGAAAAAATGTTCTTGAAGATATTTGAGAAGCCATGCAATCAGTGCATGAAGATTCAAAGTTTCCATTCACTCAGTGCATGAAGTTGAATTGAATAGAGACTGAAGCCAGATTGAAGTTAAATACATCATTCATCTGATTTTTCAGTAGTTGAGAAGACCAAGAAGATTGAGTGGGAATACTGAGTGCAAGAACATATTTTCCAATCAATATTCTTGAAGACACTGGTCGGGTCATCCTTAGAAGAAGGAGATAAAGCCCGTGAAAAAAGAGGATTCATGATCACCACAAGTGATCAGAAGTAGTGAGCAAGGCCAGCAGACCTTATCCAAGGCTGTTGAAGACTCTTGAAGAGCTTCAAAAGATGAAGAGCTACTCGTGTGACTCGAGGAGCTAGGAGAAGACCCCCTGTGAGACTCAGGGTGGAGAAGTCTTTGGTTGAAGCTGAAGCAGGACAGTGGGACTCTGGTAACACTGTGTGATACAGTATAAAGAACCTCCTGTGGGACCTAGGAGAGATACAATGTGACTTTGTATCGACCATTGTAATTACTAACCGAATTATAGTGGAGAAACCATGTTCGGGAGTTTAACCAACATGGCAAGGACGTAGGCCTTTGGAGCCGAACCTTGTAAATCCTTGTTTCCCATGCCTTTACATTTACTACATTACTCGCGGAAAGGCTGAGAGATACAAGGAGAGTGGATTGAGGCCTTAACAAGCCATAGAGGTTTAATTGATAAAGAATCAATTAGTAAAAAGTTATAAAGGATCACTGATTCACCCCCTCCCCCTCTCAGTGATCACACTGATCCGAGCACTTCAATTGGTATCAGAGGGAGGTTGCCTCTAAAAGATCCAAGGGAGTCTTTATGAAGTTCATATTTGAGTAAATGAGTGAAAATACTAAAATGAAGATATCTGCCAAGAATCAGAAAAATAGAAAGAAGAAATTGGTCAAGAAGATGAAGAATAAGGTTGCTACTAATAGAGAAACATCTTACATTGAAGGTAATGTGAATGTCACAACAGATGAAAATTCCTTTTATCACTCTTTTGATGAAGCCTTCTCTAGCTGTGATGATGATGCAAAAATCAATGTTCATATAAATGCACTCAAATATCTTCATAAGACAGTCCCCAGGGAAGTGGAAATGTGTATTGCTACAAATATCCATGATCTTCAAGAAGAAAAATTACAGCTAGAAGAAGAATCCAATTCTATGGAAGATCAATTTGCAAGAAGGGATGGCATAACCAAAACTCTCACAAAGCTGGTGAAGGCTAAAGAAGAAACCATTTCCCTTTGTAGTGAAAGAATTGATGACGTCAATGAGTAACTACAAAGAAACATTTGTGAGAAATAATTCTTTGAGATAGTGTTTAAAGAAGTTTTCCATGCACTGGAAAAGAGGCATAGAGTGTCAATGATTGTCAAAGATTCTCAACAAGAATTCAAAGTAAAAGGGGTAAAGGAGCACGAAAATTCATTGCAAGAAATGAAGAAGTTTCATGAAGACTAGATGAAACAACTGAAATAGAATTGGGAAGGAAGGCTAAGATTTTTTGAGGATGAGAACAACTCTCTCAACATGAACTGCTTATAGCTAGAGGTGATATTGAAAAATCAGCAATCACCCAAAACTGAAGCGTCCCAATCAACATAAAGAAGATATGTTTCCAGTCAAGTGTACATTGAGAAGGATGAATCCAAAAGTAGGACATACTCTAATGAAAGTGAAACATATTCTAAGAACAAGGTACCATCCATACAATCTTTTACTAATGATTCTAAATGTGTTTCCACAAAAAGTGCAGGATGGAAGAATAACTCTAAACATGTATGGATGAAGAAGATGAAGAAAAAGAGATCTCCTAAAAAAACACAGCGATTCAAGAGAAAGACTCAACAATCAGAAGAAGTCAAGAAGAAAAGATTTGTGGGTTAATGTTGGTGTTGCAACAGGTATGGACACTGTGCAACAGATTGTTGGTACAATCCTCTACATGAAAAAGCAGGAAGGAATCCCTTGCCTAGGGGAGAAAGCCAGAGAAGAAGAAGCAACATCCACAGGTCCAGAAACATCTGTTTACTGCAAACAGATTTGGAATGTTTGATAACATCTGGGATGAATGCAAAAGTGGTCACAACAATGATACATACCAATCTCCAAATGTTTTCAAAGCTAAAAAAAGAGAAGATCACAAAACCTGGATAAGAATGAAGAAGTATCCTTGGGAATCCAGTAGAATAAATTTGAAAATTCTCCCAAGAAGATCTTGATAATGAAAGAGAAGTCCTTGGATTTCAAATCCACGAAGGGTGATTCATCTAGAAGGACCACCAATAAAAGTTGCTTCTACTGTGGAAAGACAGGTCATACCATGGATCTTTGTAAACAAACCATGGAACTAAATATAAGAAAACCACACTCAACAGGATAATCAATCCAGAAGAAGAAGAAGGGATTGATTGAAAATAAGCTGCCTAAGAAAGGTAACTTAAAAGCATCAAGGGAACCATGTGGAACATCCAAATCTGATGCCTCACTTCCAAATGACATATTAATCATCTGGACAAAATATTTGGAAAGAATGATAAAGGAATAAAATAAACATGAAAAATCTAGTGCAAAAGAATACCAAAATATTTCACATGAAGATGATGTTCTGTGTGTGAGGTGCAATAAAGCTGGTTATATCAGTAATAAATGCATCACACTCATTCCAGCTCAAAAAGAATTCTTCAAGAGAATGAAGATTTCACCAGGATATTCTAGTGCTCAGAAGGCACATATAAAGAGAGGAGTCACAGACAAAGAAGTTGAAGATGAGTTAAGATCCACACTAGAACAAATATCATTGAAGAACAAACGTGCAAGTGTAAAGAATGGAGAATGTGGAACATCTCGGTTGAGAGAATCGTCTCAACCTTTTTGTTCAAACTGATGAACCAATGAGGTTCCATCTTATTCCCTAATCACAGGTATATACATGTGCTTACATTTTAGGGGATTGAAGATGATGATCATTCTCAAATTGAGAATGGTATGGACAGAAAGGAGTGCACCCCTTGAGGGGGAGCCAATCTGTAGAAGATGATCTTTTGAGATACATATCATCTTGTGAAAAATGAATGTATTCTAATAACACTTTCATCTCTTGTTTCCTAATTTTATTTAACATGTCAATTAAGGGGGGTAATTGATTGAAGACAAATGGATTAAATGGGAGCATTATCTTTGCATCTGAACTTTCTAATGAGTTTGGTGAAGTATGTGCAGGATTTAGCAATTCATTGATATATCTGAAAAATTTCAACCCCTTGAATCCTAAGAATGATCTCACATGTATAGTGAATTGTGGACAACATTGAATTCTTTGGTTGCATCACTCTTTTTTTCTACATCGGGTTATCCCAAGTAGACTTAGAGATGATTTACTAAAGGATCTTTGCTAAATTGAACATGTGACATCATCCCTCTCTTAGTAATTTTCAAAAAGGTGCTATTCAAAGGGAGGAAGAAATATTTTGAAGAGAACCACACCACACCTTTGCATTTGGTTTCCAATAAGGGGGAAAAATCATGGAACACATACTAACACATTCATATATGCTTTAGTGATATTGACAACAAATACAAAGGGGGATATTGTTGTGCATTGTGTGGCATTTGTTGTCAATAAGGTGTCAAGGATTGAATGGATGACAATGAGTGTCAATATGTGAATGAAAAAGGAAGTGATAGTGATGGTGATGTTGTCAATAAGATGTCAAGGATTGCATGGATATGTGAATGACAAAATAAGTAATGGTGATGGTGATGATTGGAGAATGACCATGGTACTAGGAAGCATGTCACTTTGGAGAATCACTATGTGGCATAGGAGGTAATTGTTGAAACATTATTCATACAAATAAGACGATTGTAGGGCTAATCTTAAGTTCAAAGAACTTGTATCAAGAAGATAAATTGTCACAACATTGTTAGAATTCCATGCATTGTCTTTACAATGCATGAGGAGATAAATAAGTGCCATCCACAATTACTAAGTGGATGATGAATGAAGAGGGGTTCCATCCACAATCACTAAGTGGATGAGGAGAGAAAGGTGAACCATCCACAACTACTAAATGGCCGAAGTGGTTTGAAGAAGACCATGCACTATCTCTTAGTGCATGAGGATTTGAAGATGATCCAACCTCGTCTTTGATTAGATCAAAGAAGAACATTGAAGATCAAGTGATTTATGATTAATGGTTGATGAAGGTACTTGAGAGATTCTTGGGGATTCCATTCCTTAAAAGAAGAATAAGAAGAGATGTTGAAGAAGATATATGGAGTTCTTAAGAAGATAAAGAGGAGAAGAATTATGGTTTGACATTTTTGTACTTGGTTACATTGATTCTATACAAAGTACCAACTATGTACATTATCAAAAAATAAGCAAACCAAGGAGGCCAGCCGAGGTCCCTCACCTCAAGCACTTGCGGGACCCGAGGGTCAACCATGCTTAAGGGAAGTCCTCAAGGCCAAGGCCTCCCCGAGGCATGGTGCGGGCTGTGTGTAAGACCGCGAGTGCCACATGGTGATGAATCCATGCAGCATGGGCGCTAGGTGAGTGTGCCTGGAGGAGCAGAGTGGGCACTGATGCGCGCCCGCAGAGAACCGGTGCGGGGCGGCACCGGAGGGGGGAGAGGATATTTCTGAGCTGAGGTTGGGAGGCGATGGTTGTTAAACCGCGCAAGAAACTCGGTGCGTTTCGATGTGGGATGAAATTTTTAGACGCGGATCTTATCCTGGCCATCTATCTAATCTCGCATCCTATCTCAGCCGCTCGTTCCATCGCGTGAGATCCTGGCTGCACATCTGATCTTCAATCGAGCCACGAAGGGTGTGAGCCATACGATTTCTAGGGGAGCGTTGTCTTCAACCTCCCGATTCCCTCCTGCTGTACCGGCGACTTCCGTGAGCCAATGATCCTCCCGGACATCGATCTCTTCACTCTGGCCACCATTCAAGCTCATTCAGAGCGCATTGAGATCGTATGAAGGAACCGAATCTCTTGCATGCAGTTTCACATGCATGCAACCTTTCAAAGTAGAAATTCTACGGTGGCCAACGCAAATTAAGTTTCGAGGCCATGCACATCATGCATGGATAGACCTCGGACACATGAGGATCTTCTCATGTGATCCTCATCACATGGATGAGAAGATACTACATAGAATCCTCTCATTCAAGAAGGGAAATCTTCCCGAGTTTTACGGTGCATTGTTTGAAGATTTTTAGGGATAATATATTGGGCATTAAAACCTCCGATATTCAAGGCATATTTTGAAGATTTTAAACGCAGAACAAGAATCTCTGATCATCTATAAAAGGAAGAGCCCGACGAGAAGAATGTTGCTGCCTCCCGGACATTCAAGTGCTTCTGTTTCAAAAAACAGATCATATTTGGAGAGGAGAACCACACAACCACTTGCGCAAAGGAGAACCACACATTCTTTTTGTGAAAGTAGAGGCTGAGTCGAGCCTCCATGTGCGCTCCCTTGCGTGACATGGAAGAAGCCGAGCCTTGCACGCCCGCTGCCCGCATTCTTGCACGGTAGCAAGTGGTTGCGCCCTCTGTGCCCGCACACTCATGCGGTAGGAGGAAGCCACCACGCTCCCTTTGTGCGGTATGAAGAAACTGAGATGTGCACACTTGTGTGCCTTCTCTGTTCGATCACTTGCGCGGCAGGAGCAAGCCACCACGTCAACTACGCGGTAGGAGCTGCCGCGCCTAGCGCGCTTGAAGACAGGAGATCGCCGCATCACTTGCACGCCCTCCTTTGAAGTGGGTTCGGGTGAAGTGAATCCCACACACCTTGTGTGTTTGTGTGAAAAGAAATAAGAAGATCCTATGGGTTGTGTGTGTGAGAAACAATTGAAGAGGCCATTACCTTAGTGTGTGCACACATTGAAGAAGAAAAAAAGAACCAACTCTGTGCAAAGAAAGAAGAAGGCCATAGCCTTGTATATGCACAAGTGAATGAGGCCATACCTCTTGTATGTACCCAAGTGAAGGAAGAAGATACATGCATGTTCAGGAATGTATGAATAAATGAACAATTGAGTAAACACCTTGAGAAGAAAGAGAGAAGGAGAAATTCACACTAAAGAAGAACACACAATTTGTTGTGTGTAAGAAAGAATAAAAAATCGTGACTCCAAGAAGAAGGTGTGTGTGCTAAAAGAGTTTACACCCTTTAAGGGTTTATCACACCAAGAAGAAAAGGGGAGTACATGCATTCATGCATGCACATGCACACGTAAACAAAGTTTAAATCAGTGTGTGTGCATTTGAGAAGTCCACGAACAAAGGTTCTTGAAGATATTTGAGAAGCCATGCTATCAGTGCAAGAAGAGTCAAAGTTTCCATGCACTCAGTGCATGAAGTTGAATTGAATAGAGACTGAAGCCAGATTGAAGTTAAATACATCATTCATCTGATTTTTCAGTAGTTGAGAAGACCAAGAAGATTGAGTGGGCATACTGAGTGCAAGAACATATTTTCCAATCAATATTCTTGAAGACAGTGGTCAGGTCATCCTTAGAAGAAGGAGATAAAGCCCGATAAAAAAGAGGATTCATGATCACCACAAGTGATCAGAAGAAGTGAGCAAGGCCAGCAGACCTTATCCATGGCTGTTGAAGACTCTTGAAGAGCTTCAAAAGAAGAAGAGCTACTCATGTGACTCGAGGAGCTAGGAGAAGACCCCCTGTGAGACTTAGGGTGGAGAAGTCTTTGGTTGAAGCTAAAGCAGGCCAATGGGACTCTGGTAACACTGTGTGATACAGTATAAAGAACCTCATGTGGGACTCAGGAGAGATACAATGTGACTCTGTATCGACCATTGTAATTACTAACCGAATTATAGTGGAGAAACCATGTTGGGGAGTTTAACAAACATGTCAAGGACGTAGGCCTTTGGAGCCGACCCTTGTAAATCCTTGTGTCCTATGCCTTTACATTTACTACATTACTCGTGGAAAGGCTAAGAGATACAAGGAGAGTGGATTGAGGCCTTAACAAGCCATAGAGGTTTAATTGGTAAAGAATCAATTAGTAAAAAGTTATAAAGGATCACTGATTCACCCCCTCCCCCTCTCAGTGATCACACTGATCCGAGCACTTCAATTGGTATCAGAGGGAGGTTGCCTCTAAAAGATCCAAGGAAGTCTTTATGAAGTGCAGATTTGAGTAAGTGAGAGAAAATACTCAAATGAAGATTTCTGCCAAGACTCAGAAAAATAGAAAGAAGAAATTGGTCAAGAATATGAAGAATAAGGTTGCTACTAATAGAGAAACAACTTCCATTGAAGGTAATGTGAATGTCACAACAGATGAAAATTCCTTTTATCACTCTTTTGATGAAGCCTTCTCTAGCTGTGATGATGATGGAAAAATCAATGTTCATATAAATGCACTCAAATATCATCAGAAGACAGTCTCCAGGGAAATGAAAATGTGTATTGCTACAAGTATCCATGATCTTCAAGAAGAAAAATTACAGCTAGAAGAAGAATCCAATTCTATGGAAGATCAATTTGCAAGAAGGGTTGGCATAACAAAAACTCTCACAAAGCTGGTGAAGGCTAAAGATGAAACCATTTCCCTTTGTAGTGAAAGAATTGATGACGTCAATGAATAACTACAAAGAAACATTTGTGAGAAATAATTCTTTGAGATAGTGTTTAAAGAAGTTTTCCATGCACTGGAAAAAAGGCATAGAGTGTCATTGATTGTCAAAGATGCTCAACAAGAATACAAAGTAAAAGGGGTACAGGAGCATGAAAATTCATTGCAAGAAATGAAGAAGTTTCATGAAGACTAGATGAAACAACTGAAAGAGAATTGGGAAGGAAGGATAAGATTTGTTGAGGATGAGAACAAATCTCTCAACATGAACTGCTTAGAGCTAGAGGTGATATTGAAAAATCAGCAATCACCCAAAACTGAAGTGTCCCAATCAACAGAAAGAAGATAAGTTTCCAGTCAAGTGTACATTGAGAAGGATGAATCCAAAATGAGTACATACTCTAATGAAAGTGAAACATATTCTAAGAACAAGGTACCATCTGTACCATCTTGTACTAATGATTCTAAATGTGTTTCCACAAAAAGTACAGGATGGAAGAATAACTCTAAACATGTATGGATGAAGAAGATGAAGAAAAAAATATCTCCTAAAAAAACACAGCGATTCAAGGGAAAGACTCAGCAATCAGAAGAAGTCAATAAGAAAAGATTTGTGGGTCAATGTTGGTGTTGCAACAGGTATGGAAATTGTGCAATAGATTGTTGGTACAATCCTCTACATGAAAAAGCACGAAGGAATCCCATGCCTAGGGGGAGAAATCCAGAGAAGAAGAAGCAACATCCATAGGTCCAGAAACATCTGTTTACTGCAAACAGATTTGGAATGTTTGATAACATCTGGGATGAATGCAAAAGTGGTCACAACAATGATACATACCAATCTCCAAATGTTTTCAAAGCTAAAAATAATAGAAGATCACAAAACCTAGATAAGAATGAAGAAGTATCCTTGGGAATCCAGTAGAAGAAATTTGAAAATTCTCTCAAGAAGATCTTGATAATGAAAGAGAAGTCCTTGGATTTCAAATCCAAGAAGGGTGATTCATCTAGAAGGACCACCAATAAAAATTGCTTCTACTTTGGAAAGACAGGTCATACCATGGATCTTTGTAAACAAACCATGGAACTAAATAGAAGCAAACAACACTCAACAGGATAATCAATCCAGAAGAAGAAGAAGGGATTGATTGAAAAGAAGCTACCTAATAAAGGTAACTTAAAAGCATCAAGGGAACCATGTGGAACATCCAAATCTGATGCCTCACATACAAATGAAATATTAATCATCTGGCCAAAAGATTTGGAAAGAATGATAAAGGAATAAAATAAACATGAAAAATCTAGTGCAAAAGAAAACCAAAATATTTCACATGAAGATGATGTTCTGTGTGTGAGGTGCAATAAAGCTGGTTATATCAGTAATAAATGCATCACACTCATTCCAGCTCAAAAATAATTCTTCAAGAGAATGAAGATTGCACCAGGATATTCTAGTGCTCAGAAGGCACTTATAAAGAGAGGAGTCACACACAAAGAAGTTGAAGATGAGTTAAGATCCACACCAGACCAAATATCATTGAAGATCAAACATGAAAGGGTAAATAATGGAGAAAGTGGAACTTCTCTGTTGAGAGAATTGTCTCAACCTTGTTGTTCAAACTGATGAACCAATGAGGTTCCATCTTATTCCCTAATCACTGGTATATACATTTGCTTACAAATCAGGGGATTAAAGATGATGATCATTCTCAAATTGATAATGGTACGGACAGAAAGGAGTGCACCCCTTGAGGGGGAGCCAATCTGTAGAAGATGATCTTTTGAGATACATATCATCTTGTGAAGAATGAATGTATTCTAATCACACTTTCATCTCTTGTTTCCTAATTTTATTTAACATGTCAATTAAGGGGGGTAATTTATTGAAGACAAATGGATGAAAGGGGGAGCTTTATCTTTGCATCTGAACATTCTAATGAGTTTTGTGAAGTATGTGCAGGATTTAGCAATTCATTGATATATCTGAAAAATTTCAACCCCTTGAAGCCTAAGAATGATCTCACATGTATAGTGAATTGTGGACAACATTGAATTCTTTGGTTGCATCACTCTTGTTTTCTACATCGGGTTATCCCAAGTAGACATAGAGATGATTTACTAAAGGATCTTTGCTAAATTGAACATGTGACATCATCCCTCTCTTAGTAATTTTCAAAAAGGTGCTATTCAAAGGGAGGAAGAAATATTTTCAAGAGAACCACACCACACCTTTTCATTTGGTTGCCAATAAGGGGGATAAAAGCATGGAACACATACTGACACATTCATATGTGCTTTAGTGATTTTGAAAACAAATACAAAGGGGGAGATTGTTGTGCATTGTGTGGCATTTGTTGTCAATAAGGTGTCAAGGATTGAATGGATGACAATGAGTGTCAATATGTGAATGAAAAAGTAAGTGATAGTGATGGTGATGTTGTCAATAAGATTTCAAGGATTGCATATATATGTGAATGACAAAATAAGTAATGGTGATGGTGATGATTGGAGAATGACACTGGTACTAAGAAGCATGTCACTTAGGAGAATCACTATGTGGCATAGGAGGTAATGGTTGAAACATTATTCATACAAATAAGACGATTGTAGGGCTAATCTTAAGTTCAAAGAACTTGTATCAAGAAGATAAAATGTCACAACATTGTTAGAAGTCCATGAATTGTCTTCACAATGCATGAGGAGATAAATAAGTGTCATCCACAATTACTAAGTGGATGATGAATGAAGAGGGGTTCCATCCACAATCACTAAGTGGATGAGGAGAGAAAGGTGAACCATCCACAACTACTAAATGGCCGTAGTGGTTTGAAGAAGACCATGCACTATCTCTTAGTGCATGAGGATTTGAAGATGATCCAACCTCGTCTTTGATTATATCAAAGAAGAACATTGAAGATCATGTGATTTAGGATTAATGGTTGATGAAGGTACTTGAGAGATTCTTGGGAATTCCATTCTTTAAAAGAAGAATAAGAAGAGATGTTGAAGAAGATATATGGAGTTCTTAAGAAGATAAAGAGGAGAAGAATTATGGTTTGAAATTTTTGTACTTGGTTACATTGATTCTATACAAAGTACCAACTATGTACATTATCAAAAAATAAGCAAACCAAGGAGGCCAGCCGAGGTCCCTCACCTCAAGCACTTGCGGGACCCGAGGGTCAACCACGCTTAAGGGAAGTCCTCGAGGCCAAGGCCACCCCGAGGCATAGTGAGGGCCGTGTGTAAGCCCGCGAGTGCCACATGGTGATGAATCTGTGTAGCATGGGCGCTAGGTGCGTGTGCCTGGAGGAGCAGAGTGGGAACTGATGCGCGCCCACAGAGAACCGGTGCGGGGCGGCACCAGAGGGGGGAGAGGATATTTCTGAGCTGAGGTTGGGAGGCAATGGTTGTTAAACCGCACAAGAAACTTGGTGCGTTTCGATTTGGGATGAAATTTTAAGACGCGGATCTTATCCTGGCCATCTATCTAATCTCGCATCCTATCTCAGTCGCTCGTTCCATCGCGTGAGATCCTGGCTGCACATCTGATCTTCAATCGAGCCACGAAGGGTGTGAGTCATCCGATTGCCAGGGGAGCGTTGTCTTCAACCTCCCGATTCCCTCCTGCCGTTCCGGCGACTGCCGTGAGCCAATGATTCTCCCGGACATCGATCTCTTCACTCTGGCCACCATTCAAGCTCATTCCGAGTGCATTGAGATCGTATGAAGGAACCGAATCTCTTGCATGCAGTTTCACATGCATGCAACCCTTCAAAGTAGAAACTCTAAGGTGGCCAACGCAAACGAAGTTGCGAGGCCATGCACATCATGCATGGATAGACCTCGGACAGATGAGGATCTTCTCGTGTGATCCTCATCACATGGATGAGAAGATACTACACAGAATCCTCTCATTCAAGAAGGGAAATCTTCTCGAGTTTTACGGTGCATTGTTTGAAGATTTTTAGGGATAATATATTGGGAATTAAAACCTCCGATCTTCAAGGAATATTTTGAAGATTTTAAACGCAGAACAAGAATCTCTGATCATCTATAAAAGGAAGAGCCCGACGAGAAGAATGTTGCTGCCTCCCGGACATTCAAGTGCTTCTGTTTCAAAAAACAGATCATATTTGGAGAGGAGAACCACACAACCACTTGCGCAAAGGAGAACCACGCATTCTTTTCACGAAGGAAGAGGCTGAGTTGTGCCTCCATGTGCGCTCCCTTGCGTGACAGGGAAGAAGCCGAGCCTTGCGTGCCCGCTACCCGCATTCTTGCACGGTAGCAAGTGGTTGCGCCCTCTATGCCCGCACACTCATGCGGTAGGAGGAAGCCACCACGCTCCCTTTGTGCGGTAGGAAGAAACTGAGCTGTGCACACTTGTGTGCCTTCTCTATCCGATCACTTGCCCGGCAGGAGGAAGCCACCGCATCACCTACGCGGTAGGAGCTGCTGCACCCAGCGCGCTTGAAGACAGGAGGTCGCCGCATCACTTGCACGCCCTCCATTGAAGTGGGTTCGGGTGAAGTGAATCCCACACACCTTGTCTGTTTGTGTGAAAAGAAATAAGAGGATCCTACGGGTTGTGTGTGTGAGAAACAATTGAAGAGTCCATTACCTTAGTGTGTGAACAAGTGGAGTGTGCACACATTGAAGAAGGACAAAAGAACCAAGTGTGTGCAAAGAAACAAGAAGGCCATAGCCTTGTATATGCACAAGTGAATGAGGCCATACCTCTTGTATGTACCCAAGTGAAGGAAGAAGATACATGCATGTTCAGGAATGTATGAATAAATGAACAATTGAGTAAACACCTTGAGAAGAAATAGAGAAGGAGAAATTCACACTAAAGAACAACACACAATTTGGTGTGTGTAAGAAAGAATAAAAAAGCGCGACTCCATGAAGAAGGTGTGTGTGCTAAAAGAGTTTACACCCTTTAAGGGTTTATCACCCCAAGAAGAAAAGGGGAGTACATTCATTCATGCATGCACATGCACATGTAAACAAAGTTTAAATCAGTGTGTGTGCATTTGATAAGTCCATGAAAAAAGGTTCTTGAAGATATTTGAGAAGCCATGCAATCAGTGCTTGAAGATTCAAAGTTTCCATGCACTCAGTGCATGAAGTTGAATTGAAGAGAGACTGAAGCCAGACTGAAGTTAAATACATCATTTATCTGATTTTTCAGTAGTTGAGAAGACCAAGAAGATTGAGTGGGCATACTGAGTGTAAGAACATATTTTCCAATCAATATTCTTGAAGAAAGTGGTCGGGTCATCCTTAGAAGAAGGAGATAAAGCCTGAGAAAAAAGAGGAGTCATGATCACCACAAGTGATCAGAAGAAGTGAGCAAGGCCAGCAGACCTTATCCAAGGCTGTTGAAGACTCTTGAAGAGCTTCAAATGAAGAAGAGATACTCGTGTGACTCGAGGAACTAGGAGAAGACCCCCTGTGAGACTCAGGGTGGAGAAGTCTTTGGTTGAAGCTAGAGCAGGCCAGTGGGACTCTGGTAACACTGTGTGATACAGTATAAAGAACCTCCTGTGGGACTCAGGAGAGATACAATGTGACTCTGTATCGACCATTGTAATTACTAACCGAATTATAGTGGAGAAACCATGTTGGGGAGTTTGACCAACATGGCAAGGACGTAGGCCTTTGGAGCCGAACCTTGTAAATCCTTGTGTCCTATGCCTTTAAATTTACTACATTACTCGTGGAAAGGCTGAGAGATACAAGGAGAGTGGATTGAGGCCATAACAAGCCATAGAGGTTTAATTGATAAAGAATCAATTAGTAAAAAGTTATAAAGGATCACTGATTCACCCCCTCCCCCTCTCAGTGATCACACTGATCCGAGCACTTCAATTGGTATTAGAGGGAGGTTGCCTCTAAAAGATCCAAGGGAGTCTTTATGAAGTGCAGATTTGAGTAAATGAGAGAAAATACTCAAATGAAGATATCTTCCAAGACTCCGAAAAATAGAAAGAAGAAACTGGTCAAAATATGAAGAATAAGGTTGCTACTAATAGAGAAACACCTTCCATTGAAGGTAATGTGAATATCACAATAGATGAAAATTCCTTTTATCACTCTTTTGATGAAGCCTTCTCTAGCTGTGATGATGATGGAAAAATCAATGATCATATAAATGCACTCAAATATCTTCAGAAGACAGTCCCCAAGGAAGTGGCAATGTGTATTGCTACAAGTATCCATGATCTTCAAGAAGAAAAATTACAGCTAGAAGAAGAATCCAATTCTATGGAAGATCAATTTGCAAGAAGGTTTGGCATAACCAAAAATCCCACAAAGCTGGTGAAGGATAAATATAAAACCATTTCCCGTTGTAGTGAATGAATTGATGACGTCAATGAATAACTACAAAGAAGCATTTGTGAGAAATAATTCTTTGAGATAGTGTTTAAAGAAGTTTTCCATGCACTGGAAAAGACGCATAGAGTGTCAATGATTGTCAAAGATGCTCAACAAGAATAAAAAGTAAAAGGGGTAAAGGAGCATGAAAATTCATTGCAAGAAATGAAGAAGGTTCATGAAGACTAGATGAAACAACTGAAAGAGAATTGGGAAGGAAGGCTAAGATTTGTTGAGTATGAGAACAACTCTCTCAACATGAACTGCTTAGAGCTAGAGGAGATATTGAAAAATCAGCAATCACCCAAAACTGAAGCGTCCCAATCAACAGAAAGAAGATATGTTTCCAGTCATGTGTACATTGAGAAGGATGAATCCAAAAGGAGGACATCCTCTAATGAAAGTGAAACATCTTCTAAGAACAAGGTACCATCCATACCATCTTGTACTAATGATTCTAAATGTGTTTCCAAAAAAAGTGCAGGATGGAAGAATAACTCTAAACATGTATGGATGAAGAAGATGAAGAAAAAGAGATCTCCTAAAAAAACATAGTGATTCAAGAGAAAGACTCAAAAATCAGAAGAAGTCAAGAAGAAAAGATTTGTGGGTCAATGTTGGTATTGAAACATGTATGGACATTGTGCAAAAGATTGTTGGTAAAATCATCTACATGAAAAAGCACGAAGGAATCCCATGCCTAGGGGGAGCAAGCCAGAGAAGAAGAAGCAAAATCCACAGGTCCAGAAACATCTGTTTAGTGCCAACAGATTTGGAATGTTTGATAACATCTGGGATGAATGCAAAAGTGGTCAAAACAATGATACATACCAATCTCCAAATGTTTTCAAATCTAAAAAGAAGTAAAGATCACAAAACCTGGCTAAGAATGAAGAAGTATCCTTGGGAATCCAGTAGAAGAATGTTGAAAATTCTCCCAAGAAGATCTTGAAAATGAAAGAGAAGTACTTGGATTTCAAATCCAAGAAGGGTGATGCATCTAGAAGGACCACCAATAAAAATTGCTTCTACGGTGGAAAGACAGGTCATACCATGGATCATTGTAAACAAACCATGGAACTAAATAGAAGAAAACCACACTCAACAGGATAATCAATCCAGAAGAAGAAGAAGGGATTGATTGAAAATAAGCTGCCTAAGAAAGGTAACTTAAAAGCATCAAGGGAACCATGTGGAACATCAAAATCTGATGCCTCACTTCCAAATGACATATTAATCATCTGGGCAGAAGATATGGAAAGAATGATAAAGGAATAAAATAAACATGCAAAAGCTAGTGCAAAAGAATACCAAAATATTTCACATGAAGATGATGTTCTGTGTGTGAGGTGCAATAAAGCTGGTCATATCAGTAATAAATGCATCACACTCATTCCAGCTCAAAAAGAATTCTTCAAGAGAATGAAGATTGAACCAGGATATTCTAGTGCTCAGAAGTCACTTATAAAGAGAGGAGTCACACACAAAGAAGTTGAAGATGAGTTAAGATCCACACTAGAACAAATATCATTGAAGATCAAACGCGCAAGTGTGAAGAATGGAGAAATTGGAACATCTCGGTTGAGAGAATCTTCTCAACCTTGTTGTTCAAACTGATGAACCAAGGAGGTTCCATCTTATTCCCTAATCACTGGTATATACATGTGCTTACATTTCAGGGGATTGAAGATGATGATCATTCTCAAATTGAGAATGGTATGGACAGAAAGGAGTGCACCCCTTGAGGGGGAGCCAATCTGTAGAAGATGATCTTTTGAGATACATATCATATTGTGAAGAATGAATGTATTCTAATCACACTTTCATCTCTTCTTTCCTAATTGTATTTAACATGTCAATTAAGGGGGGTAATTGATTGAAGACAAATGGATGAAAGGGGGAGCTTTATCTTTGCATCTAAACTTTCTAATGAGTTTGGTGAAGTATGTGCAGGATTTAGCAATTCATTGATATATCTGAAAAATTTCAACCCCTTGAAGCCTAAGAATGATCTCACATGTATAGTGAATTGTGGAAAACATTGAATTATTTGGTTTCATCACTCTTGTTTTCTACATAGGGTTATCACAAGTAGACTTAGAGATGATTTACTAAAGGATATTTTCTAAATTTAACATCTGACATCATCCCTCTCTTAGTAATTTTCAAAAAGGTGCTATTCAAAGGGAGGAGGAAATATTTTGAAGAGAACCACACCACACCTTTGCATTTGGTTGCCAATAAGGGGGATAAAAGCATGGAACACATACTAACACATTCATATGTGCTTTAGTGATATTGACAACAAATACAAAGGGGGAGATTGTTGTGCATTGTGTTGCATTTGTTGTCAATAAGGTGTCAATGATTGAATGGATGACAAGGAGTGTCAATATGTGAATGAAAAAGGAAGTGATAGTGATGGTGATGTTGTCAATAAGATGTCAAGTATTGCAGGGATATGTGAATGACAAAGGAATTAATGGTGATGGTGATGATTGGAGAATGACCATGGTACTAAGAAGCATGTCACATAGGAGAATCACTATGTGGCATAGGAGGTAATGGTTGAAACATTCTCCATACAAATCAGACGATTGTAGAGATGATATTAAGTTAAATGAACTTTTATCAAGAAGATACAATGTCACAACATTGTTAGAAGTCCATGAATTGTCTTCACAATGCATGAGGAGACAAATAAGTTCCATCCACAATTACTAAGTGGATGAGGAATGAGGAAGAGTTCCATCCACAATCACTAAGTGGATGAGGAGATAAAGGTGACCCATCCACAGCTACTAAATGGCTGAAGTGGTTTGAAGAAGACCATGAACTACCTCTTAGTGTATGAGGATTTGAAGATGATTCATCCTTGTCTTTGATTGGATCAAAGAAGAACATTGAAGATCAAGTGAATTATGATTAATGGTTGATGAGGATACTTGAGAGATTCTTGGGAATTCCATTCTTTAATAGAAGAAGAAGAAGATATGTTGAAGAAGATATATGGAGTTCTTAAGATGATAAAGAGGAGAAGAAGTATGGTTTTGCAATTTTGTACTTGGTTACTTTGCTTCTATACAAAGTACCAACTATGTACTTGAACAAAAAATAATCCAACCAATGAGGCCAACCGAGGTCCCTCACCTCAAGCACTTGCTGGACCCGAGGGTCAACCACACTTAAGGGAAGTCCTCAAGGCCAAGGACTCTCCGAGGCATGGTGTGGGCCGTGTGTAAGCCCGAGAGTGCCACACAATGATGAATCCGTGCAGCATGGGTGCTAGGTGCGCGTGCCCGGAGGAGAAGAGTGGGCTGTGAAGCGCGCCCGTAGAGAATCGGTGCGGGGCGGCACCGAAGGGGGGAGAGGAGATTTCTGAGCTGGGGTTGGGAGGTGATGGTTGTTAAACCGTGCACGAAACTCGGCGAGTTTCGATGTGGGACGAAATTTTTAGACGTGGATCTTATCCTTGCCATCCATCTGATCTTGCATCCTATCTCAGCCGCTCGTTCCATCGCGTGAGATCCTTGCTACACATCTGATCTTCAATCGATCCGTGAAGGGTGTGAGCCATCCGATTGTCGGGGGAGCGTTTTCTTCAACCTCCTGATGCCCTGCTGCCATGACGGCGACCGCCGTGAGCCAATGATTCTCCCGGACATTGATATCCACACTCCGGCCACCATTCATGCTCATTATGAGCGCATTGAGATCGTATGAAGGAACTGAATCTCTTGCATGCAGTTTCACTTGCATGCATCCTTTCAAAGTAGAAACTCTATGGTGGCCAACGCAAACGAAGTTGCGAGGCCATGCACGTCATGCATGGATAGACCTCGAACACATGCGGATCTTCTCGTGTGATCCTCATCACACGGATGAGAAGATACCACATAGAATCCTCTCATTCAAGAAGGGAAATCTTCTCGAGTTTTATGGTGCATTGTTTGAAGATTTTTAGGGAGAATATCTCGGGTATTCAAACCTCTGATCTTCATGGCATATTTTGATGATTTTAAATGCAGAACAAGAATATTTGATCATCTATAAAAGGAAGAGCCCGACGAGAAGAATATTGCTGCCTCCCGAACATTCAAGTGCCTCTAATTTTAAAAACTGGGCATCTTTGGAGAGGAGAACTGCACAACCACTTCCGCGAAGGAGAACCGTGCATTCCTTGCACAATGGAAGTGGCCGAGTCGAGCCTCCATGTGCACTCCCTTGCGCGACAGGGAAGAAGACAAGCCTTGCGTTCCCGCTGCCCGCATTCTTGCGCGGTAGCAAGTGGCTGTGCCCTCTGTGCCCACACACTCACGTGGAAGGAGGAAGCCACGACATTCCCTTTGTGCGGTAGGAAGAAACTGAGTTGCTCACACTTTCGTGCCTTCTCTGTCCGCTCACTTGCGCAGCAGGAGGAAGCCACCGCATCACCTGCGCGATAGGAGCTGCCGCGCCCAGCACGCTTAAAGGCCGGAGGTGGCCGCATCACTTGCACGCCCTCCTTTGAAGTGGGTTCGGGTGAAGTGAATCCCACAAACATTGTGTGTTTATGTGAAAAGAAACAATAACATCCTACGGGTTGTGTGTGTGAGAAACAATTGAAGAGGCCATTACCTTAGTGTGTGCACAAGTGGAGTGTGCACACATTGAAGAAGAACAAAAGAACAAAGTGTGTGCAAAGAAGCAAGAAGGCCGTATCCTTGTATATGCACAAGTGAAGGAGGCCATACCTCTTTTGTGTACCCAAGTGAAGGAAGAAGATACATGAATGTTCAAGCATGTATGAATAAGTGAACAGTTGAGTAAACACCTTGAGAAGAAAGAGAGAAGGAGAAATTCACACTAAAGAACAACACACAATTTGGTGTGTGTAAGAAAGAATAAAAAAGTGTGACTCCATGAAGAATGTGTGTGTGCGAAAAGAGTTTACACTCTTTAAGGGTTTATCACACCATGACGAAAAGGGGAGTACATGAATTCATGCATGCACATGCACACGTAAACAATTTTTAAATCAGTGTGTGTGAATTTGAGCAGTCCAAGAAAAAAGGATCTTGAAGATATTTGAGAAGCCATGCAATCAGTGCATGAAGATTCAAAGATTCCATGCACTCAGTGCATGAAGATGAATTGAAGAGAGACTGAAGCCAGACTGAAGTTAAATACATCATTCATCTGAGTATTCAGTAGTTGAGAAGACCAAGAATATTGAGTGGGCATACTGAGTGCAAGAACATATTTTCCAATAAAGATTCTTGAAGACAGTGGTTGGGTCATCCTTAGAAGAAGGAGATAAAGCTCGAGCAAAGAAGAGGAGTCCTGATCACCACAGGTGATCAGAAGAAGTGAGAAAGGCCAGCAAACCTTATCCAAGGCTGTTGAAGACTCTTGAAGATCTTCAAAAGAAGAAGAGCTACTCGTGTGACTCAAGGAGCCAGGAGAAGACCCCCTGTGAGACTTAGGGTGGAGAACTATTTGGTGAAAGCTGAAGCAGGCCAGTGGGACTCTGGTAACACTGTGGGATACAGTATAAAGAAACTCCTATTGGACTCAAGAGATATACAGTGTGACTCTGTATCGACCATTGTAATTACTAACCGAATTACAGTGGATAATCCATGTTGGGGAGTTTAACCAACATGGCAAGGACGTTGGCCTTTGGAGCCGAACCTTGTAAATCTTTGTGTCATGTGCCTTTACATTTAATACATTACTCGAGGAAATGCTGAGAGATACAAGAAGAGTGGATCGAGGCCATAACAAGCCATAGAGGTTTAATTGATAAAGAATCAATTAGTAAAAAGTTTTAAAGGGTCACTGATTCCCCCTCTCCCCCTCTCAATGATCACACTGATCCGGGCACTTCAACCCTCATGGTTACGTTTGGAATACACATCACAGTATATTCCCAAAATCTCTTCGGAGAAACCTCAGCTTTTAACTCATTCGAATTACCCAATGAATTGGAGAGCTATCTCGGGCTCACCCGCCCTTAGTTTATCACGGAACCACCCGATTTCATAAGAATTGCACAAGAACCACAACCTAATCATAACACATAACATAAGCCTAAAGTAAAGATAACATTACCACATTGAAATAGCAATATAACATTTTATGATATTGAAATAGTAAATATACTCTAAAAAACCATTTTTAATACAAAAAAATGTAAAAAGAGTATTTGGTATTTATTTTTCTTTTGAAAAAATTATGGCTTTTAAGGAAGCCAAAGATCCAATAATACTGGCGGTGGCGTAAAAGTTCATTGTCACCGCTTATGTTAAAAAAGAATCATTTCTTTTTGTAATTTAGTAAAACACTTCATAGAGAACTGAATCCCTTTGAATGAAATGAAAAGTCAAAATGGGTTTATACACCGTATAAAATAATGTTGTGTATAAAACAAAATATACCTTAATGAGAAGAGATTGAGACAAAGTCTCATACGAAGTCGGTATGCTTAGATTAAGGATAAATTAATTACATACTTATGTGTGACAAATAAAAATACACCCAATATAAGTAGATATTAACTGTAAAACAATCAGATTCATTCAATAATATTCATAGAATCACATATTCATGGAGTACAAGTTTAACCCAATGAATTGAAATTGAGTTAATAAGTTCCCTTGTGAAAATTCAATAGCCTAACGACGTCACATTAAAATTCTGAAAATGAGTTGATGAGAGAGAAACTGGTACCTCATCACTTGGAAATAAAATTTACATCAATAATGATATATAAGAACATATACCAACATAATAATATGTAAATTAAAAGACATAACAAAAAAATCTTTTAAACATAGGAGGGTGAAAGGTTGCCTTAATGAATTGGGTAACTTCCGAAATGTACACCCCATGAATGAAGGGTCATACAATGAAGACGTAAATACCCATAAATAATATTATATTACACAAAGAATACAAACATGGATAGCACATACACCACACAAAAGGAAATAGTGGCAAATGTAGCATGAATCTCGTTGGAACAAAATGTGGGATAAAAACTTCATACCTCGTGATAATCAATCGAGTCGTATGACCATAAGATAATAAGAACCAAATTAATCACATAATACCATGAATATAATGATTATATTTATATCAAAATTAATTACACAATACACCAATGTAATAAATAAATGGAGAACAATAGAAATCTCATGGAATTAAAAGTGATATAAGAAATCCTTTATGAAAAAATTTGCAGCCTAACAGGACAACTTAAAACTTATTAAAATGAATTGATGAGGGAAATAGGGGGTCTCTCATCATATTAACATAAAAAGGATAGTATGATGAATATAAAATTACATCCCCATGATAATAACATGGAGGATAAAATAAATTACATAAAATAAACACATGAAAAGAAATAGAGAGGTAGGATCCATTACCTCAAGTCTGACTTGTCTTGTAATTTTCTTTATATTCCTGAATAATAATCATTGGTAAAATTATAATTGATCAAGGAACTCCATTAAAGTTTATTATAAAATTCATATCAAATATTATAATGTTATAATAGTAGGTTAATTATGTGAGTTCATATCAGATGTTTTTGTCGATGTTCGGTACATGAGTCAAGAATGAACTTGTTCGAAAAGAAGTTTCCATGTAGTTATAGGTACATCATCTCCAGAATAATATTAATTATTTAAATATCATATATATCCAGTATATATTCGTTTCATACTATTCCATTACATTTTTAGATAAGAAAAATGAAATGCACCATTCATGGAGATGGTAGGCCGTACGTACTCATGAACACTACTATCATTTCTTTGTCATATTAAAGGAATTAAATCTAAATGAGAGATATATATATATTATAATTCCATAATTATATTCATAATTTAGATTTAGTATATATCATATATATCCATTATATATATTTACTTATAATAGTACATAACATTTGGAGATAAGAAATGAAATGCACCGTTAATGGAGACGGTAATCTATACGTACGCATGAACACTACTTTAATTTCTTTTTCATACTTTAATGGAATTAAAAAATATAATTATATATAGTTATATTATAATTACATTATAATATCATATATACTATCATTAACTCCATCCTTTATACATCCCACATATGGCATTAACAATTCAAATCACTTTGAGGGGGCGGTAGTCCGCACTTCCTAAAATGAAATTATTGCTTTTACCCATTATAGAAACCATAATGGTATGACAGAAATGAAAAATAATGAAGCATAAGGAAAAAATATACATAATATATATATCATATATAAATACAGTGACATCTTAATGGCCTCCATGAGAGGTGTTAAAATAAGAATGAACAATCATCGTTTCGTGAGGCAGTAATTTGCCACCCACTGAAACAGTACGTTATTTAACCATTATATGGAGGTGTGTATATGTGTACCTAGAATAATTCTCATAAAAACATCCTAGTATATTTAATATACTAATTTTGTTAAAAATAATGGAATAAAAAAAGTTTAGGTGGTTGGAGAAGCAAAATAAAACAAAAGAACATAAGAGAAGACATTACCTTCAAATCGGGTAACTCTTTTTGATTTGATCCCAAAGGATTCCTTGGATAAACATCTGCTCAAAGTGATGATTTTAGGAGAAAGATATGGATATGGAGAGACAATATGAGCTCAGGTTGTACGTTCCAAGGGCTTGAGAGGTGTGGGTATGTGGGTAGAGGTGGGGGCCTTTTATAAGAGAAAGGAGGGTCACTTTTGGAATGTCTTGGAAAGTTACTTTATTATAAACTGGGTTTAGGATTTTAAAGGTCCCACAATAATATATTTAGAGGATAATTTGATAAGGGTTTGAAATAAACTGATACAATAGGTTTTAGAAATGCGTAAGTCTTAGATTTTACCTTCTCCTTTCATCTTATTTAAATCGTTCATTAATGAGGTAATCACTGCATCATCATGGTGTCATAAATAAGTTACTTTATTTAATATCTAAAAATAATAAAAAATTACCATGATGTTGGAAATAATTTTATATTTCTAATATGTGTTTATAGTCTAAGAGATCATTTATTTAAAATAAATTAAATTTGTGTTACTTAGGATATACAAACCTTTGTTTTATTCCATTTCATTACAAAAATATATGATAAAAGGTCACTATCAGACTAAAGTGATTACATGGGGTCCCAAAGTTGGAACATGAAATCCCATGGTCGGCAATGACCCAAGAAATAGAATTAAGTCACATGGATGGGTAATTTTATATTATTATGATATTAATTTATTACCCTTATCTTCCTGATTAATAATTAATCATGATAATTAATAGATAATTGTCGTCATTACTAATCATAATGTCCAAAAACAAAAGAGTCTTAATTACATAATTTGGACATTCTGATTAAAATAATGGAATCAATTTTATAGAAGTACAAACACCGAAATTGTAGTAATTAATTTAAATAATTCTCATTGTCAAAACCAAAGAAGGGTTTTTAAGAAGTAAAATCTATCAAAAGATTGATTTGTTTTTACATCCAATATAAAAGTGAAATTACATCCAATTACCATCATTGTATTAAATGATAAAAAAATAATTAAATTACAATATTAAACTAATTAAAATTAAAATCTATCTATATAAAAAATTGGATGAAAAGGCAGTTTTGAATTAAAATGCAACATTTTTCACTATTCATTAAAAATGAACATTTGTTAGAAAAATAAAAAAAATTCACCCTAAGCTATATTTGATATTCCAAATTCAAAAATGATATTAATTTTACCAAATTAAAAACATATAAGATTCATTAATTAATTTTATAATCAATTCCCGCGGTCAAAACAAATAGTGTGTTTTTAAGAAACAATATCTATTAAAAGATTGACAATTGTTTATGTCCAATTCAAAGTGAAATTAATTCCAATGAACACCGTTGGATTAAATAGTAAAAATATATATCAATTACACATTAAAACCAATTAAAACTATAATCTAACCATATAAATAAATTATATTAAAAGGTGGTTTCGAATTAAAATACAATAGTTTACACTATTCATTAAAAAAAGAACTTTATATGAAAAAAACCAAAAATTTACACAAAGTAAATTTTGATGTCCCGGTTCTAAATAAGGATTTTATGTTGTAAAATATAACATATAAATGTGAAAAAATGTTGATTTAAAAAGGGTTCTCCATCAAAAGGCAGTTAATCGACCTTTAAAGAATATTAGAATAAAACAATGGACTCATTCGCATTGTAAGCCTCTAAAATATATTGGATAACATTCAACAAAAATATATAATAATATTTTAGTTAGTTATGTTCATTATTGCAATTAAAATCTCTAGGATTTTACTACCATTTACAATAATATTTTTATATTATTAGTGTGCAACAGAATATTTCTAAGAAACTCGTTGTTGCGTATTGGGTACGCCATCGAACATAACATCCCCATTAAAGTGATATTAATATTTTATTCATAAATATTAATAAATATGAAAAATGTAATATTTTTTATTTACCTGGGATGCTACATCCTTCCCCCCTATTGGGAATTGCATCCTCACAATTTTAAAATTGGGATCAGAAACATTATTGAAATCCCCACATTGGAAAAGGAGGCAATAAAACTATCACTTAAAAAACAGAAGTACAATGGTCATATAAGATAACCCCTATTAGGATTCCATGAAAACATGCATATAGAGGAAAAAAACCATCAAGTTCTGATGGAGAGTGATAGAAAACATGTCTAGGAGAAAGTTAACCACCAGAAAATCACAAACATGTGATGGGTTAAACAGTATTTGATTCCCCAGTAGGAAAAGTTAACAGATTTTTTTTTGTTTTCAGTTACTTTTTATTGTGGAATTTATTAATGAGATTAACTAAAAACATAAGGAAACATACTTACTTTTCATATAGACTTTCATATTTTAATAGATTTCTAACACAAACTCATATTTCCTCCAAACGACGAGTATTTAGAATGACTTTTTCACATTAAGAGTGATGTAATCAACCACTTGAGAATCACCTAATCCACAAAAGATAACTATATATTTCCCAAATCTTATTACCTTAACCAAAACCAAAAATATTTGTACAATATCAGATAATCCCAAAAATGGATAATCCTTTATAAAAATAAAAGCTATTCTTAATCTCCAATATTGTTAAACATTACCCAAAGTTAAACAAGGACTATTCAATAAACAATTGTCCATAAAATTCTTCAAAGAAATAAAAACTAAGATTGAAACCAAAATATATGAAGGATTTAATCACATAGTCTTCCAAGGTAAATCTTAACATTTATCTCCAAATAACATCAGTTACTCTTAAAGTCACATATTGAAAATTAATTGACCTAATCACATATCCCCATGATAGGTTAATAATTTCTATAGATAACCGAAAATCAACTTACTATTGATTCATAAATTCATATAACTAAAAATAATTAGTCAAACTAACTAGGTACTTCACATAGTCTAGTGGTATGTGATAAATACCAATCGCTCTTTGATTATGGGTTCGATTCCCACAGCTTTGTTCGATGCGATGGGTTGTCACATGGTCTGTGTGTTGTCCTTTTTCCAAAACTATATAATTCATAAAAAATTCTAAAAAAGAGAAAAAATCATCAGAAATAACCATAAAAAAATTTAACCTTAAGTTTATCTCATGCCTTTCATTTTCCATCATAACATATAGTAACCCATATTTACCTCAAAAGTAAGGATCATTTAAACCCCAATGGTTACCTTTATAAATATTACAAGATCTTCCACATCGACATGGTTCTATCGTACATGATTCATTATAGAACTCACCAAGGTTAAAGTTGTTAATCATGACTCTTGATAGTTGGTTTAGAATAACCATGATATTTCTCATTGAATCCCCCATTTCATCTAGTCTCTTAATCAGAGAACCACCACAGTTTCCTTCATACCCATTGTCACTTTGGTGCTTGCTAGATCCATCCTCTTACTAAAACCAAAAATGTCAGTGTGAGTATATCAAAAAAATCTTCATATACTAATGAGGAAGATAAACACTATGATATACTTATCTAAGTTATCTCAAAATCATTCCAACTTTCAAAAATAACAATGACTCTATGTAATATACTAACCATTGTGGTTATAGAAAACTTGTCACTTATGCTTAAACAACACTCTAACCTATAAAGTTCTCTATACCGACCTCTGATACCAACTATAAGGACTCGGCCTTAAAAAAATTACTTAATCTTGAATTAAATGAATAATTCACATTGAGTATCTTTTCAGGTTTAGAGTTTTAGAGAATTAGGACATAACTATTACATCTCAAAAGATTACAAAGTAGACACTCCTACACAATTTCCATTTTTTCAAGAAATAAAAACTCTTAAAAAGAAATATTTATAGTTCCATGTTTTTGATGGCATGTATTTCCTTGATCCCATACATGACCCAATTCATATTTAAGTCATGTGGAAAACATTTCCAAAAAACTTGTGAGGAGCATAAAAAGCTTATTAAGGCATATAAATGAGTTAATAATGAAAACATTAGTCCATGTATACATAAGGATCGATGAAATAATACTTTACTCATAAAACATAACTGATTGAACATACCTCATGTAATCATAAGATTTATGAATAACTCATAGAAATTATAATACATAAAGGTAACTTGAGTCATTCATAATATTCTTACGTAGGGAGTAACCCTCATGGTTACGTTTGGAATACCCATCCCAGTATATTCCCTAAATCTCTTCGGAGAAACCTCAGCGTTTTACTCCTTTGCATTACCCAATGCATTAGAGAGCTTTCTCGGGCTCACCCGCCATTAGTTTATCATGGAACCACCCAATTTCTTAAACATATCCCAAGAACTATAACATAATCAGAACACATAACTTATGAATAAATGAAAGATAACATTCCCACATTGTAATAACAATATAAAATTTTAAGATATTGAAGTAATAAATCCATTCTAAAAAACTGTTTTCAATACCAAAATACGTAAAAAGAGTATATGGTATTTATTTTTCTTTTGAAAACATTATGTCTTGATAAGGAAGCCACAGATCCAATAATAATCATTGTGGCTAAAAAGGTCGTTTTCACCGCTTACGATAAAAAAGCAAACTTTCCTTTTTTTTTATTTAGTAAAATGCTGCATAGAAAAAACATTCCCATTGAATGAAATGAAAATTCAAAAGGGGTTTGTACACCATATAAAATAAATTTGTGTATAAAACAAAATATAACTCAATTAAAAGAGGTTTAGACAAATTCTAGTACAAATTCGGTGTCCTTAGAATAAGGATAAATCAATTACATACTTATGTGTGACAAATAAAACAACGTCCAATATAAGTGGATATTAAGTGTAAAACAATCAGAGTTATTCACAAATATTCATAGAATGACATATTAATGGAGTACAAGTTTAACCCAAAGAATTGAAATTGAGTAAAGAAGTTCCCTTGAAAAAATTTGATAGCCTAACAGCGTAACATTAAAATTTAGAAAAAGAGTTGATGACAGAGAAAATGGCATCCCATCACTTGGACATAAAATTTACATTAATAAGGATATATAAGAACATATCCCAAAATAATAATACATAAATTAAAAGGCATAACAAAAGAAATCTTTTAAAAAGAGGAGGGTGAAAGGTTCCCTTACCGAATTGTGTAACTTCGGAAACATACACCACATGAAAGAAGGGTCATACAATAAAGATGTAAATACCCATAAATTATATTATATTACAAAAATTATAAAATCATGGGTAGTAAATACACTACAAAAAAGGAAATTATGGAAACTGTAGCATGAATTTCACGAGAACAAAAAGTAAGATAAAAACTCTTTACCTCGTGGTAATCAATCAAGTCGTATGACCAAAATATAATAAGAACCAAATGAATCACATAATACCATGAATATAATGATAATATATATATAAAAAGGAAGTACACAATATACCACATTCAATAAATAAGTGGAAAACAATAAAAATCTCACGGAATTAAAATTTAGATAAGAAATCACTTTCGAAAATTCGGCATCCTAACAACGCCACTTTAAACTTCTTAAAATGAATTGAGGAGGGAATGTGGGGGTCTCTCATTATATGAACCTAAAATTAATAGTATTATTAATATAAAAGAACATCCCCAATATAATAACATGGAGCTTAAAATAAATGACATAAAGTAGAACATATGAAAATAATGAGAGAGGTATGGTCCTTTACCTCAAGTATGACTTGTCTTGTTCGTTTATTTATATTCCTGAATAATAAACTTTGGTCAAATTATAATTTCTTAAGGAATTACTCTAATGTATATTATTCCATTCATGTCACATATTATAATGTTATAATAATTGGTTAATTAGGTGTGTTCATATCAGACAATTTTGTCGATGTTCGGTACATGAGTCAAAAATGTACTTGTTGGAAAAGAATTTTCCATGTAGTTATAGGTAAATAATCTCAAGAATAGTATTAATGATTTAAATATCTTATATATCCATTACATATTCGTTTCATACTATTCCATAAAATTTGGAGAGAAAAAAAAAATGAAATGCACCGTTCATGGAGACGGTAGGCCGTACGTCTGCATGGACACTACTTTCATTTTTTTTCATATTAATGGAATTAGAACTAAATGAGAGATATATATACATTATAATTCCATATTTATATTCATAATTTATATGTAATATATATCATATATATCCAATATATAGATGTACTTATAATAGTACATAACATTTGGAGACATGAACTGAAATGCACCGTTCATGGAGATTGTAATCTGTACGTACGCATGAATACTACTTTCATTTCTATTTAATACTTTAATGGAATGAAAAAAATAATGATAAATAGGTATATTATAATTAAAGTATAATATCATATATAACATCATTAACAACATCCTTTATACTTCCCACATATGGCATTAAAGATTCAACTCACTTTGAGGGGGCGGTAATCCGTACTTCCTAAAATGAAATTATCACGTATACCAATTATGGAAACTATAAAGGTATGGCATAAATGAAATATAAATAAGCATATGAAAACTATAAACATAATATATATATATATAAATACAATTACATATTAATGGCCACCATGAAAGGTGTTAAAAGAATATTGAAGAATCATCGTTTCGTGAGGCAGTAATTCACCACCCACAGAAACAATATATTTGTTAACCATTAGATGGAGGTGTGTATAAGTATAGATCTAATAAATATCATAAAAACATCCTAGTATATTTAAGATACTGTATTTGTTACAAATAAATTAATAAAAATAGTTTATGGGGTGGGAGATACAAAATAAAGCAAAAGAACATAAGAGAAGACATTATCTTCAAATCGGGTAACTCTTTTTGATTTGAGCCCAAATGCTTCTTTGGAAATACTTCTGCCCAATGTGAGGGTTCTAGGAGTAATATAAGGATGTTTATAGACAATATGAGAAGTGTTTTTATGATCCAAGGGCTTTAGAGTTGTGTGTAAGGGGGTAGAGTTTGGGGTCTTTTATAAGAGGGAGGAGGGAAACTTTTGGAATGTCTTGGAAAGTTACTTAATTATAAAATGATTTTCATATTTTAAAGGTCCCAAAATGATATATTTCTAGGCTAATCTGATAAGGGTTCGACATACACCCATATAATAGGTTTTAGACAAGTTTAGGTCTTAGATTATACCTTATCTTTTCATTTTATTTAAATCGTTTATTAATGAGGTAGTCACGACATCATCATGGTGTCATAAATAAATTTATTTATATAATGTCTAGAAATGTTAATAAAATTACCATGAAGTAGGAAATATTTTTATCTTTCTAATTATTATTTATAGTCTAAGAGATAATTTATGTAAAATAAATTAAAATTATTTTACTTAGGATAAACAAATGTTTGTTATATTTCTTTTCTTTAAAACAAATATGATAAAATGTCACTATCACACTAAAGTGATTACATGGGGTCCGAAAGTTGGCACAAGGCATATCATAGTAGGACATGACCCCAAAAATAGAATTAAGACACATGTATGGGTAATTTTATATTATTATGATATTATTTTATTACACTTGACTCCTCGATTACTAATTAACCATGATAATTAATAGATAATTGTCGTCGTTACTATTCATAATGTCCGAAAACAAAAGATTCTTAATTAAATAATTTTAACCTTCTGATTACAAACATGGAATAAATTTTATCAAATTCCAAACACAAAAATTTCATTAATTAATTTAAAATAATTCCTGTTGTCAAAACCAAAGATGGGTTTTTAAGAAGTAAAACCTATCAAAAGATTGATTTGTTTTTACATCAAATTTAAAAATGAAATTACATACAATGAAAAAAATTGTATTAAATTATAAAAAATTAATTAAATTAAACCTTAAAACCAATTAAAAACACAATCTATCTATATAAATAAATTGGATGAAATGGCAGTTTTGAACTAAAATGCATTATTTTTCAATATTCATTAAAAATGAACATTTGTCAGAAAAACACCAAAAATTCACCCTAAGATATATTTGATAATCCAAATTCAAAAATTATTTCAATTTTACCAAATTAAAAACATAGAAGTTTCATTAATTAATTTTATATTCAATTCCCACTGTCCAAACAAATAGCGTGTTTTTAAGAAACAATATCTATTAAAAGATTGACACTTGTTTACGAACAATTTCAAAGTGAAAATAATTCCAATGACCGCCATTGGATTAAATGGAAAAAATATAATTTAATTAAACATTAAACCCAATTAAAAATATAATCTAACCATATAAATATATTATATTAAAAGGAGGTTTTGAATTAAAATACAACATTTTACACTATTCATTAAAAATGAAATTTATAAGAAAAATAAGTTTTTTTTACAAAAAGTAAATTTTGATGTCCCGATTCTAAAGAAGGAATTTATTTTGTCAAATATAACATACAAATTTGACAATTAGTAGATTCAAAAAGGGTTCTCCACCGAAAGCCGGTAAATCGCCCTTTAAAGAATATTAGAATAAATCATTGGATTCATTTGCATTGTAAGCGTCTAACATTTATTGGATTAAATTTAAGAAAAAAATATAATCATATTTTAGTTAGTTCTGTTAATTCATACCACTAAAACGGCTAGGAGTTTACTACCATTTACAATAATATTATTATATTATTATTATGCAATGTAAGACTTCAAAGAAACTCATTGTTGTGTATTGGGTACACCATCGAACATAACATCCCCTTTAAAGTGATAATAATATTTTATTCAAAAATATTAATAAATATGAAAAAGTAATATTCTTTATTTACCTGGGATGTTACAGGTAATGTAGAACTATGAATGAACACAAGAAAATAAATTTACATAATATCATTTAAGCACATAATTATTAGATTTAAACATATTAATGTAATAAAAACTCTTAAAATGAATTTAATGAAGAATATTTTATAATGGAATTATAATTATTTATGATTATTTATAAATTTTTTAGGAGTAATGATTCAAATTGATAGCTTATATTTAATTTAATAACATTAATATTATCTTCAAAGTATGGTATAATGTGATTTACATCTTTTATTACATATTTCCTAGATCAGAGGTGGCATATATGGTTTTTCTAGAAGGAAAAATTATTAAAATATCAATGTAAAATTATAATATGTTTTAAATGTTTTCCTTGTTGTACAAAATAAATCATTCCAATAATTAAATCCTATGATAATAGAATATCTGAGTAGCCGGTAATGATGATTATTTCACTATTTGAATATAATATGATACATCATATTTTTGTATAGTTATTCTAAGTATTAAACATAAAAATTCATGTATAATAGTATTACTTAAATCAATTTTGACATAATCTAGATTCAAAAAATTTATAATTTATTTTAATATTTCATCACACATCCATAGTTCATTATTTCATTAGTAATTTTTATTGAGTAAAAATTAATAAGAAAATAAATAACTCGATGACAATAAACCTCCTTCTGATCTACACATGCTATTATATTACTATTCATTTCCCTATTTGATAATAATTTAATTTATTGAGGCCACATGCCAATGGTCATAATTCAAATAATAGTTAATAATTTTTAACATAATATTTGAAATCTTTCATAAAATTAAATTAAATTTTATTTACAGGGAATATACCACAAAACCATTAATTATTATCTTGTAAATTATTAATGTTGATTTTAGAATTTTAACCATAAATTCAAATGTAAATTATTAATTAAAATTTTTTTTCTTGGATTTTTATATTAACTAATGTTTTTTCACTTAATTGTTTTCCATGATTCGAAAAGTGGACTAGATTATAATGGTTATTTCTTCTAATATGCCTTATCATGTATTGATTAACATTTTATACCATATATTTCTTTTTTAGCCTCTCATATAATTGCCTTCCAAAAGATATTCTCCATCGTTATTTATCCCTTGAATGTTTAAAGAATAATTATGTCATTGATGTTACTCCAAAGGTAACAAAATGTAAAAAATATTTTTATATAGTTGTTTGTAGAGTTAAAATTTTATATATTTTCTGAAATTAATTATAACTCTAATAGTGTATTGTAGTGTAATCAAGGGTTACATAAAATAAAGTGAATGGTATCTAATATAGTATTATTAAAATATTTTTATGATCCTTATATCTTTGTAAATAATAATGAATTTAAACTCAAACAAATAAATTAAACAACATCGATGAAGTAGAGAGTGAATAAGTTAAACTATAATAGTTGCTAACCAGTGAATAGGTTCCATCAATTGATGATTTCCCATAAGTATAGACAATTAAACACCACCCATAAAATTAGAGAAATCAATAGTCACATGGTTTCTTGAATTATGTTGTCCTACTTAGCCGACATTGAAAAAATATATTTAAGGCCATTCAAATCCTTTGGTCTACATAACATAACTTGATCAAGGAGAATTAATTTAAACCTAAAATGTCACAGTAATACTTGAGTATTCTCTCACTTACCACATCCCACTATTACATTGGGTTTTTTCCCAAATCACCATTAGACTTATTAAGAAAATAGGAAAAATTATTGCCTTAATTTATTATAAAATACTAATTTATATAAAACACTCATGAGGGGAGAAGAATATAAGTCATGATCTACACATCCATTTTAATCACTTCCAATGTCTTATATTAAATTATAAATTACTGATCTAATCGAAATGGATCATGGATATATTGTATTTCATAAAACAATAAGCATATTTACTATGTAAAAATAATGATATTATATAGTGATTGAAAATTTAGTTTAATATTAATGAATCAACTAATGTTGTATTTTATAAAATATCTATTGAAAATAAAAACATAAATTTAAAACCTATCATAGAAGATTCATGGTAGGGGAATTCACTCTCACTTCTCCATCTTCTATGTAATCAATCCCTTATCATTTTTTGTTCTTCTATTTATTGTTCACTTTTACCATGTTGTAATAGTACCACATAAATAAATTCTAAAATAGATTAAAAATAATTTATAGAATGATCCAAAATATCATAAATGATTGTATTATGAATTTATAATTAGTAAGATATATTTTTATATTACATAGGATACTATAACATTGTATATGGGTTAATTAAATGAAAAATGAGATTCCATTGATCTTCATAATTCATTACTACTAGATTAAAAAACAAACAATTTTTTAAAACTAAATTAAATAATAGATTCATAATAGATGATATAATATTAATATTTAACTGTTGAAACCATGATGAAGTTATTCTATATTTACTCAGATTTTATCCATTTTTGACCTTTATACCCATCTAAAATCATTATTTTGGATTAAAAAATTCCATTCAAATGTATTACAATGGAATCAATAATTCCAATCCGTATCTATTCCCATATTCTATGGGGTATAATATGGTCCCCAAATTGTAATTTCTTTATCTTAATTAAATAATATATATTTCATATATGATTCAGGAAAAACACTAAAACATATCCAACATAAAATTATCGTTATTATTCATACAACACATTATTGCATCTAACGAAATTATACATGTTGTGGGAAATTTTATTAATGTTTTCAATACCACCATGAAAAACGATGTTCTCGATGTAATGTGTTAGGATGTGGTGTATTTAATATCCATGTGGGGTTTTGAAAATATAATGTGTCTAGAATCTATAGCATGGGATCCTTTCAATGAGTTATTATCCCTCCTGAATAGTCAATGATCATAACATAATATATATATATATATATATAATTTTTAAGATGAAATACTAGTGGATATGATGACTGATTCCACATAACACCCCTTAAAAGATCAATAAGAAATTTAAAGTACATACGTTTGTCAGTTATGTTTTTCCCAAGCCATGCATGCATTTTAATATCTTGGAATAGTCACTACTCTCATGTAACCACATCAATAATTTACTGTATAGGGACACAATTAATTACCCATGTTGTGTGTGACTATCAACATAGAAATTCCATTTTCACCCAATATTGGTAAATATTCAATGAATTGAACCACATTATGAATTCATTTCTAATTCATGAACAAATCAAATAGGTGGCCCATAAAATGCATATTTTAGTTCTCCTATTGATGCTACTTGTAAATGGTGATTTGTTTAATGATTGATATAATGCCTCATGATGGCTAGTTTGATCATGTATTATGTTAGGCTCGGGATGATATAAGTATTACTTCATCTAGTTTATTATTTAAAAACATCTATATATATCTTCTCATAAATAAAAAACCATAGACATTCCAAAAATAGATTTTTTTCTAGATTCACTTTCATTTATTGATAAATTGGAAAATAAGCATAAAAATTAATTTAACATCTTTTTATGATAAATAAATAAAACAGTTTTTAATCTGAAAGAATAGTAATTAAAAAAATAATATATAATGAATATATTTATATATATATATTACTATGATAATAAATTGGTTTGAAATTTTCATAACATGCATAGTGGGTATTGTTTAATTTTTTTTAATTCATAATACTCACTACATTAAGCTATATTATTCTCATGTTTTGAAGAAACCATTTAAATTGGATGGAGATTTCTCAATATTTATCTTCATATATCTCCATCATTGAGTTCTTGTATCATGATATTGACTTTATTAACCATATAATTATATAATGTGAAATTAATATGATTTTATGGAATCAAATACATAAGGTTATATTATTATTTTAATTTACCCCTTCTATTTATGAAATTCTGGAGTCCCCAGACATGATAATATTTCCACCTTATCCCATGTGATGATCATTTTCATATTAGAGATAATTATTTGAAACATTCATTTATAATATCACTAGAGACATTCTAAGGTAATCATATATCTATGATATATATGTTAATTCACTTTCAGTCTTATAATATGGAGAATTTTTATAATGATTATGATGGGGTATATCTAACACTGAGTGGGTCTGTGAAATAATGTTGGTTTACATTAATCAAATTAATCATGTATTCCTCTTAAACTGTTGAATTATTTTTTAAATAAACCTCTCACCTTTACTCATAATCGATTTTAATGCATCTATATAAAATTGGAATATTAAGAACCAAGTACACTTGGAAATCATAATTCATTTTCCTCTAATTTTGAAGATAAAAAAAATGTTGTTTTGGGGTCTTTATCCCATTGACACATAACCATACTCTTATTATCATGAAGTACTTCATGTAATAATATTTCTATAGAACTATAATCATATTACTGTCTAGGTACAATGTAGGATCCAATGTGAAACATTTCGGATACAAGAAAATATATTTCTCCATGGTAATAAAATATTAATATAATAGGTGAATGTAACTGTTTGACATTATATATTTGATCATATTTCTCAAAATATAGTAGTCACAAGGTCTAAAATAGACATCATTAGACTATAATATATAAAATTATTAAATTTTAGAAATCTATTGAATATTTTTATTTTTATTGAGTAATTATCAATACTTTATAGACTTATCTCTAACATATTGCTCCACTTATTCTTTGAATAAAATAATCCTGTAATATAGATTTGGTTCATATTCGTAATTTCTCAAAAAATATATAATATGAATGTATGATTGACTTTACATTTCTAAAACAGAAAATATTATCAATAAGATACAATACATTCTCCCTCTTAAAAATTTAATATTTAATATAGTTATAGATTCTTGCACAATTAATGTTCTTTATCTAATTATAATTCCATTATTCATAAAAAATATTAGTTTTGAACTCATTTAAAATAAATTTAACCATTTCATAATTATAGTAAAATATATATGATAACATTTTCATATTTATTTTTGAAAATATTCCTTGATTTTCTATATTTTATGTCGTTAAAAATTTACAATTAATTTCATTTAAAAAATTTATTATATAATCTCCCAAAATTACAAGGATAATATATCCAATGGACATCCAAATATATTGGATTATTATTCCATCTCTTTGAGTAATCCACCAAATGGACTTCTTAAAATAACAGTCCACAATATTTATATAAAAACCTATAATGGTTTTATTGTTGTAAGAGTATATTGATTAATTATTTTTCTATATACACGGTAACATTTTAAAACCTTCATGTTTTAATGATTCATTATTATTGTTTCCCTAAGAACAAAATATTGAATAATGGCTTACACAGAATCATCATGAATTTTTTTTATTTAGTAAATTCCAAAATTAATAGATTTTTTTTTATTTTTCAAGCTGATTATCATTCAAATACCATTGTTTATCATTTGGATGTTCCCAATACAATAAATATTTTTAGTGTAGTAACATAGGAATAAATTAATTAATATTCAATACACTCACATATAAATTTTTAATTATTACAATTTTAGTAACTTATACAATTCACTTACGTTTATAATCATACATATGTTTATTAACAAGTTAAATATATGTATTATGACTTATAAAAATTAATGTGATCAAAGTGATATTAAGATAAATTATTCTACTTGAATGTTATTAAAATTTGTAGGTTTTCATTTATACACAAATAGATATCATCATAACTATAATTCCAATATCCTGACATATGTTATTTAATTTTTCATGTCTCATGATGAACTCATCAATAGAGATCTTACATACCTTCTGTGATTTCACATAATTTTTAAAATCATCAAATTAACCACATAACATATTATTGTTGAACATAAGAATATTATATATATAATATTATATATACATTTTTTCATTTTTATATCCCATACATATGCTATTTAACATATTACATATTATAGTTCCACTGCCCGACTTTGTTCATTTATTTCATTGGATTATAGACACTTCAATCATATGTTAAACAAAATTTTTAAATGTTCACATACTGTTATGAATTATTTTATTCAAGTCATTTAATCACATATTTTTTAATAATTATCCATATATATATACGAATCACTATATGAATTAAAAAAATTTCATATATGATCATTAGAAATTCTATTATAAAGATTTCACTACTATTTCACAGGCATCATTTCCTTTATCAAAATGTTTTCTCTTTTTTTAAATTAAACTACATTTATATATTGAATTAAATAGTATACATACAATATCATGCACATAATATCATGTTGGAATTATTTTTTATCATATTAAAAAATTTCATTAAATTTTTATAAAAAATGGATTTTATAAATCCAACATAGTGGATATAAATTGTTTTCCACTACCTCAACAGAAATTTAACTCCTCAATCATCATCTATAAAAAATTCATGTGAAATATAATTCATTAATATATATATATAATCATTTATATAATATATATTTTTTTCATATCACTTTTATATTGAGAATTTATGAAGCATGATGAACATTATAGAATATTAAACATCAAATTAGTCATGTTATAATATACATTATCTATATATATATATATATGAGAAAATATATATATTTCCCGTAGTTTTTCATGTGAGTAGAACTATTTATATCCAATTTAATTGTGTCACATACCCTCAACTCAAAAAACAATAATAGCCACTACCTTCCATAAAAAATTAGTGATTCATTAATCCTTTATTAAAAATTCAAAACATAGAACATGCAAACAAATTTTATTGGTAACTTAAATATTCCATTTTCTACTTCATCTAATTAAAATATTAAAATTATACATAAATTATTCATTATCATTTTCACTTATGTAATATAACACACCACATTTGAAAAGTGAATTTAATGAACTCTGAAATTGTATTTTTGGTCAATAACAATGCTGGAAAATATATATCAATATGTTTCCCATTTTCTTCCCTCTATTCCCCTTAACATTTTATTTTTTTGAACTTAATTAATATAATTAAAATCAACTTTATGGAGGATGGTTTTAATTTGTTGTTATGAAAATATTATTGAATCATTCATCTTTGTGTATACATGATCCATACCCAATATAGGATATACAATTGTGTAATTTAGAGAAAGAAGAAATAGGTAAAAATAATAATATGATAACACCTGAAAGACATGTATTACATTCCCAAGGGGTGGTTAAACTATTTCATAGATTACACCAGATCATTGAATAATATCATAAGTTAGAACTTTTAAAATTAATTACCATGTAAATTTTAAATCTGTAATTAATGTAGTAATTTTAGAAAATATTTTATAAATATTCATAATTAGAAAGTAGATTAATCTTTAGGAATCAACCCTTGGACCACTCTAAATTTAATTACATCCATGTGAATTAATAATTAAAAATTTTCCTCTTAATAGTAGAATTTATGCTTCAAATTAATAATGAATGTATAATTAAAAAAACAACTTTATTGAATTATTTCCAAGAAAAATATAGATATTATATATTATAAAGAAATGTATTAATTCAAAAACTATATAGTTTTATCCATTCATGTTATAATCCCAATATTCATATAATCATGTAATATATTATAATAAAATATATTCCTTAATTCAATATGTTTATATTTTACCAAAATGGGTCATTTCAGACTATTATTTTTATTTTAAATAATTCCCATCATCATAAATATTCCATTTTTTGAATTTAGCAATGATCAATTAATTACATTTAAAATAAAAAGTTATAATAAAATTGATATGGGAATAAAGAGAAACATATTTTTTCAGTAGTTGAAAATAATGGATGACTATTTTTTCCATCCAATTAACACGTTCTATTTGAAATTATAATATATGGGAATTATTCACTCAATATTTTAAGGATTTCAATGCACAATCCTTGGATATAATGGTAAACATAACCTTCATATTAATTTAGTTGTTTAGTTTTTCATTCATTCAATATTCCATTAATTCATATGTGTCTACTCGTTAAAACCTCAGTTTTAGAATTTATTTTATATTTTTTTGATGGTTACATATAATTATCTGAAATGCGCAATTTATTTTCATCTTATGTAAAAGTCATATGAAATTATTGAATCATAATTATTTGATTACCACTACTAAAATTTTATTTCATCATATATAGTTACTTCTTTTCATTCTAAACTAGCTTAGAATCGTGCCACTTCCATCATTTATGTTGTCATTAATTTGAATTAAAATATGATGAAACCTTCTTATATAATGTTATTATCCTTCAATGTTATTACACATGATTTTATATTAGCCTTGACTAGTACAATTCCTTTTTATTTATCCTAGAAGGACTTTACCCAAAATTTTAAAATATTTCCTTCATCAACAATGATTTCCATTGATTCTTATTATGTTCTATGGTGTTACCATTATCTAGTAGTGAATTAGTTTCATATATGTAGGGATGCATTATTCTTGGAATTATTGGATTTTATTTTCAATTAATTATTCATAAAGAAATACTGATGGGAAAAAATTTCAACCATCTTCGCTACCCACGTAGACAAATTTTTTCTCTCCATATCTTTATTCTAATAAATTATCAAGAAAGGATAACCATTAATAATTTTATATTGTGTTACCTTATATATTTTTATGGAAATTTTTTCATTTATTTTGATATGAAATTCCCAAAACTATATCTACCCTCGCTACATTATTAATAAAGACTATCCAATCCCCATAAACTATAATATATATATATATATATCATTTATAATTATATATTGATTCATGTAAATGTTACTACACATTTAAATAGGTTATCATTATCCCCGATTGATTTTAATATTATTCCAAAAATTCATATACATTTGGAAATACAAATTATAACATGATTTTTATCCCAAAAATATTTTTTTCTTCTCTATAATTTATGTCTGTATATAATTTAAATGTTTATCTTTTGTAGAAATGTTCTTTTATTATAAGGATTCCATTAGGAAAAAAATTCTTATTCAGTTTCATACATCTATAAAAGATATAGTAATAGGTTCCTCACGAAATCTCTTTATATATCATTATATATATATATATATTTAAAAGTTAAATGTACACTATGTATGAAAATAGATTGAGCAGAATTATTATATTTTGAGATTGATGGTCTTTTTCATTGAGGGTAATTATAAATAATCAATATAAAAATAACGGTATTATTTCCCCAATATAGTGGAAATTTAGTTTGTAGTTATTTTATAAAATTAGTGATGATAGTAACTCCTCTACCAATTTTTAATGATGCCCAAACTCAATCAATTTAAAAATAATCTATTTGACATCTAATTATATAAACATCGTATATGTGATTTTTTTCGAATCTTATCCCACCATTAATATATCTTCACCGACAATTATCATCATCTCATCAAAATAATTATAAAATCATACTATCTAGTTCATATAATTATCATTATATATTGACATGTATTTATCATCCTTTATTAGAATACACTAAACAAAAATGATTGATCTTTTCTTTTCAAATAATTCATGGAATAATCATTAATCCTTTATGAGGATTTATAATTTATCAGGATTTATTCTAACATATCTATTACATCATTATTGAACCTTTATTTATTGTCCATTATAATAGAAATTTTATCATTACGTTACATGATGATATCTATAATGACCATCAACATTTGTTAGGAAAAAATATCCATACAGACATATTATTCATATAGATAGGTAATCTACACCTATAAATATCTAAAATTGCCATAAATAAATGTAAAAATTTATTTTATTTAATGTTACTAGATACCTATTTAAAAAAATATTGATTTGTCTTATGAATAATAAGAAATTTGTTCCTTTCCGCTTTTGGTTGGTTCATCTATTGAATTTTTTTATAGGAAATATCATTCTCATCATTTTTATCATAAAAATTCATTGAAAAGATTTATGTTGAAATGTTTTCCTACTCTTTGGTAACTTATTTTACAATAAATTCATTTTTTCTATTATAAATTTTACTCCATACAGATTATATCTTGGGGAGGCATATATTTGATTGTTCTTCCCTAAGAGAGATAAATTGTTCAATTTATTCATCTCTATTTTCGTGAAATTATTATTCTCTTTCTTCTAATACTTAGATAATAAATGACCCAAATAAAAAATTGATACATTTTCTAAAAATTAATATTCAATTCAAATTGTGAAACAAAAGCTCAAAGATTCAATTTTTTTTTTTCAATTTGTGACTTTTGAAAATATAATCATCTGTTAAAACTAATAGTATGATAATGGTCGTTTCTAAAAAAAATTAAATGTTCATCATAATGAGCGGATGTATAAATCAATTTTTGTGTATTTTAACAAATTTAAAACATCACCCATATTTTCCTCTACACATAGTTAGTGAATTAATCTCTCACCCATACTCAAATTTTTTTTTCATGAAATATCTGAAAAATTGAATGTAATGTAATGATGAAACAAGGATTAGTTATAGAGGTTATAACATTAAATTTATGAAGACATCCTTATTGTGTTTTTCATTTTATCCCACAAACATACATATATCATCTTGTTATCAAGAATTGTGTTTTAAAATGGTATATCCTTAGAAAATAAAATTATCACCAATTATTTAAAGTTAATGAAAAACCCATTAGATGTTTTGATACATAAACATTACATAGAAATCTATGAATAAAGATATAAGATAATGTACATACAAAAAAAAACATAGATATGAGATTTTTCCTCAAACCATAAAAAATAAAAAATGATGCTTTATATTTCATCAAACCTTATAATATAATATTATCATAATCGTGAACTATCATGATTCTTCTTCATTATATTTAAAAATGAAAAATAGATGAAATACTAGTCTCTCACTTTCTCTGAAACCTTTTCATCAATACTGATGATAATCAACAGATGCAGTAGTATCTATCATCATTCATTGAAGAATACGATATGTAATATAATAATATGACAAAATTAAATTTCCTTGATACACCATATAAGTAAAAAATGATTTATTAAATTCATTTATATAATAAATAATCAGTATTTAAAAATTAAATATCATATGAACATTATTTTTTACATTAAAATTCATTATTTATATGAAATTTTAGGGTAGTTCACTTTAAAATTATTCTTCACTATACTTTGTAATTTGAAATACAAAAATAGAAATATTAAATATTTATATATATATATATGTAATTTTTATATATCTTTTAGTAGTGTATAACTTTCATAATTCACATTTAATATTGTTTAATGATTTCATCATTTAATCTCTAAAATAACCTCGAATTATATTTGAAGTGACAATTAACAAATATTACAATACATATCATTGTTTTTTAATATAATATATTATCAAATTATTAAAATTATTTTCGTCCACAAATACATCATAATATATAGTGGCTTGATTTTTATGTGAATCATTATATGCTTTCTACCTTTTCATACAACATAATTTGGGAATATTTTCAAGGGCATAGGACCATTATATCTTTTTCATCACTGAACCCAGAACCATTAACCACATGCTGAATAGATGTATAATAACATTTTAACATTGAAGGATTGACTAATATCACTAATTTTTTTTTCTTTTCTATGAAATATTATCATTCAAAATTTATTGATAATTTTTTATAAGATATATATATTAATAAAATATTCCATGATTTAGAACATGTTTATCTATATTGAATGATTTATAAAACATACATATCCCATTCAATTTCATCATTTTGAAATAACATACAAAATGTATATTTTATTTCCATTTTTCCACTTCCAATCTCTCATGGAATAGAACTTATTATTTATTTTCTAAATCATCTTTTTCATGTTGTTTCCCACTTAAAATTATATAGTCAATTTCAGAACAGACATCATACATATCAAACATTTTTTATTGTAGTTTATAATATCTTCACATTAATGGGAAACCATTTCACATATGAATATACGTATCTACTATATGTAGTAATTTATAAACTTGTTTAATTTTAGAATGGATCTTATATTTTTTTACTCATATTTGGTGTCACAATTCTTGTTTCTCCTTTGATTAATTTTTAGATATATCATATTTATTCTTTTGAATCATTATATATATTATATAGATTTTAAAAATTAATATATTAAATTAAATACACATTACAGTTATCAGCCACCTATCATTCTTATCCAATGTGAATAACTTATATGAAATAATTTAAACTTTAATCATTAAAATGACCCTAATGAGAATTTTACCATACCTACTTCAAATGTACCCATTCCATTGTCTAATTTCTGACTATACATCAAAATTCTAGAACCTTTATATACTAATATATAACTTCTTTATAGGATCACATATAATTCAAAACACTTTTGGGTTTCTTCATGTAATATTCTATAATTACCTAAATATTTATAAAGAATAATTTCGCCTATAAATAATTCATAGAGTGTTTAAATTGTGTTAATCTTCATTAACTCAAATTATACTTTAAAATATTCATAAATGAATAATTTTAATGTGATATTAAATTTCTCAATCATTGTAATTTAATCTATGATAATGCAAATGTTTTTGTCACAATTCATGAATATTGTCTATTTATCTTTTACATTATATAGTCACTAAAACTAAATTTCAAGTTCCAACCATTGAAATATGCTAATGAAATTAACAAATAGAATCAAATGTGGTGTTATCATTATTTATATGTAAATTTATTCTTAATTACCAAAATTATGCATCACACATTCATCTTAAAAAAATATATATCATCAACATCCATGGAATATATATGGTGATTATCTAATCCTCGAACAATATTCACATGTTCGATCTTAATAACAACATTTATTTGGAACCCAAATATTATTCTCATATACATTAATGGTCACTCCAATAAATTTATATTATTATTTTATTCTTCATATGTTGAAATCATAAATAATGGATTCATTATCACTAATACATATTGACTAAAAATACAACACAATACCAAAATAGACTCAATATCTCATCCCTCCGTATTATTTTACTATAGGATTAAGAATCAGGATATATGGGATTTGTTATTGATCTTAAAAAAATTAACATAATTGGCATATTTTTACAATATTCTTTTGTAGATTCTCTATTAATCATATTTTATTGGTGATAACGAATCTCATTGACAATTTAGTTTTATTTTAAAGTATGATTATGTTAGTTGATTCAAGATCATGGATAAAAAACCAAATGATGAATTGAGTTATAAATTAAATAGAGAACAAAGAATTTAAATAGTGTTATTTGATATTATATGACATGTTACAAAAATATAGAAATGATTTTTTTTTATTTTTATTATGAGAAAAAAATTTAATTTATATTTTTAGAATTATTTAATGATAATGTTATCGTGATTATTTTTAAATATATATGATGATGGATTATATGAAACCCAATCATGGTTAAACTGTTTAAAAATGGATAAAATGGTAAATGAAACTGAATATCTATATAGATTAAATATTTTTTATTACATCTATATTTTTCATGGATATTTTTTTCATTTGAGATCTTATTGGTTTGTTGTGTGGATGAATATCTTTCTTATAAAATGATATGATTGTAACTAATTGTGATACATAATATTGTTTAAATTGATGTGAGGAATTAATGTGGATATAAGCCTATTTACATTCAATGAAACATTTTTTAATAAATTTAATGTATATTTTTTACATTGACATGTTATATTGATTTTAAATTATATTAATTCTTAAAATGATTATATTAATTTAATTTAACGTAGATGTTTTTAGTTCTCTATGATAAATGGTATCAAAATATAATTTTTTCCATTGGATAAGACCCATACTGTGGAATATCGAAAACATTATACATGAATTTTTTTAGCTATAATATTATATGGTGATGTTTCACTCATTAGTATTTTCCCTAATAGAATAAACATAGTTGATGATTATAAAAATAATAATAAAATATATATTCTCTCGGTATGTGCTCCTCAAGGATGATCATCGTAATAGTTTCCCTCATTCATTAACTCACCTAGACGATTTCTCAAAGAATTATGATTTTTGGGTGTGGGGGATTCTACAATATTGACTCCCCTTATCTGAAGATGATGGTCAAAGACCCTGTAACCACCGCCTTGATGGTGTAGGGACCATCTATATATTTCTAGGGGTCCCCATCCTTTTCCATCTCCCCCTTCTCCAATCATGATTTCCATCCCTCCTTCAAATAAATTTTTCTTATCTCTGAAGTACAAAATTTGTTCGACAGATTCCCATAATATTCTATTTCATCCTCGTTGTACAATGAGAGATCAACTCATATAAATATTAAACTGATTTCTAATTTCAAATGTAGATTTCTTTTGGTGGATTTGTTTGAATGGTTTATTTTATAGTTCACTGGTTTTACATGATCGAGAAATGGTTGGACATTTGGACAACGCAAATATAATGAATCAGTTCACATAAAATAAATACTATGAAAAGGCATGGTCTAGTTCCCCCCCGCATCTGCAACATATTACATTTCAACCTTTTCAGGTGGATGCATGACTTCCATATAAAGCATGATTCCCCACCCTAACAATTTTTTTAGTTTTCTTGAAGTCCAATTAGTATTTCTAAATACATAGATTATGAGAATGATAGAGAGTCTCATTGGTAGATATATGTTTTTTAATGTATAACTATATCTGTTTGTCACCTTATTTTTCACCAAATATGTGTGTATGTTGTTGACTCATGACGTCCATCTGAGTATGTTTTGACATCAGTGGGGGTGAGTTATTATAAAAAACGTGTTTTTTAGTGGGGGTGGTATATTTTCAATTCTTATAAAAAAATGGTCCAATAAATGAATACTTTAATGTGTGGGGAAAACAACATTAACAAAAAAATGGACATAAAATGATGACACATTATTAAGGGCTTGGTTATTTGTGTTGGTTAAGTTCTGATTGTTATGATTCAATTTGGTGTATCTATTGTTCCAAATATAGAAAAGGCCATGAAATTAATGAAATAGAACGGTCACCTGAAAGTGGATTAAAATTTCAATTTCCTAATAAATTAGTTTGGAGTCCCCATGACTATTGTGGAGGCTTTCTCAGGGGAAGTACAAATTGAGGAGTTTTTTAATCTATTTTTATCTAGTATTTTAATAAAACATGATCTAAAGAAACAAGTGACATATAAGAGTGTTTCAAGGGCTCACAAGGATGTATTCTATGTGAAGTTAGTTCATTCATAAAATGAAACCATTGGATAGGAGGGGTTAAAGGAGACAACTACATTGTAGTATAGACATGCCGTGGTGCCCCATATAGTAATTAATGGTGATCTACCATGTTTCAAGGATTAGTATAAGGATGTGGAGGGGGATTTTATTAGGTAAATCCCTAGAAGGTATTTTTTAGATAATAATCATGGAAGTTGTTTTGAAGAATTGGAGAGTGAAGGTATAGATCGAGAACATGAAGCAACTGAGGTAATGAATACTAACCATGAGAATAGAGTTCCCATATAAGAGTCTATAAATAATTCTTCTTTTTAGTTTTTAAGAGATAATGAAGATGAATTTCATGGTAAAGGGCATCATTGTCTGAGGAGGAGGATGATTTAGAGAGGAAATAGATATTTGAGGATCTGTAGACAATTTAAACTACCTAAATTGAAATGTATAATGAAATATTCTTACTTACCCATAACAATTAAGATAATAACGTTTAAAAGGTAAAAAAATCATAGCCGATGGACTGTGATTCCATGTTTATTGTAATCACTGATCATGATGAGGTTGCAAACAATGGTATTATTCCACTGAGGGGATTCTTACATATATAGTAGAAGGAGACAGGAATAGAAGATGAATTAAATGAGAAAACTATTGAGATTCTCCTCCATCATAACTAATAAATGTTTGAGGGGTTACTTTTGATTAAGGAAACACTTTCTGTTATAGAAGGTTTAAAGGAATAGATAATACTTGTGGATAAAAATCATAAGAAGATTTCATGGATTAATAAGAAATATATTATACAGATAAAGTGATTTAACTAAGGAAATATCAACATAGAAAAGTACATTTAGTCCTGGGAAAAGATAATAAATCATATTGAAGATTTTATAATGGATAATCCAGGAAACCAGGTTACCAATCTATCTTTTAAATAATTAATGAGAACTATTTTTAATAGTATTATATGATCCATCAATGATATTGTGGTTTATTTTAGTTTTTGTTTTCATTGAACATTTTTTGTTTCTCATCTTTTCTTGAAATATGTTTTGATAACAAAAAATATAGTTTAAATTCAAAACATTATTATTTTTTAACACCATATAAGTATGACCAATATGGATGATCACCATATCATTTAACATATAGCATTGATCGTGTTAAAGATTCCCAATTATTGTATTTTTCAATGATATTTAGTTGTTAATAAATTAATTTAATGTTAAAAGAAACCAACAGAATTATTATTTATTCATTAGTGGGAATTTTGGGTTTAAATTTCTGTGGAATTTGTTAATGGGAGTTTTGTAAAAAATATGTGAAAATATAGGATGTAATAATAATAATAAAATAATTTTTAATATTACTCTGCATATTAATTTAATATATTATATCTACATAGTTCAAAAATATTCATTATTTGAGAGTATATCATAACATTAAAAAATACTAAGGTTCTGGAATCATTAATAATATACATACCTCATGTGTGAATCAAACATATATTCTTGATCTGCATAATTCAATTCCATGATAAAAATAATACCACCCATCCATCTACTCAAATCCTATCATTGTGTACTTCTTTAATTAATCCAATATTAAAAAACATTTTACTAAAAAATATACATAACCTTTTGTGTATTACATTTTTTTATTTAATGAGAAACAATTTTTATACCCTATGAATATTCCACTTATACATTCTACCTAATATTATTTCACAATGGTCTATTCAATAAAAAACCCACTCTAATTAAAATAAATTTAATAGTATCTACAAATGGATTAATATTATATTCCAGAGGGAAAATATTAAATTAAGATAAAATTTTGATTTTGAGTTTATAAGATAAGGATTAACGAATTTATTTATATATGTTGTCAATATGTGCTAGTGTATATCAAAATCTTGGATCATAGATCATTTTTAATTATTGATATTCAACTTATCATATTTTATTTTTGATGACGTTTAATGTAATATATAATATAGTGATTAAATATATCAGGATTGATGAATGAATATTTTAATACTCAAGTACTAACATTTTTATGATTGTTAAGTAGAAATAATTATGTTTTTATTTGTCAATACTAGTGTAAAAAAATTATATACTGTAAAGTATTTACTTTTTTAGAGTTAATTTTTTTATGAAATATTTAATAAATAATATTTTTTTATCTAAATAATTCAACACATCTATTTTTATGATAAGAAAATTGAATTTTATGAACTAAATAATGATTAAACATAGGGAATTATATTCTAGAAATAATATCTAGTATACAAATTTTATTGAGTTATTTCATTAGGATACTGAACAATCAAAGACGTTTAGTGTGATATAAATTAAAATGAAACCCATTTAGAATTAATTTTAGGTTTGAGTGTTTATTATTTAAATGTTTGATTTCCATGAGCTGATATTGGATAAATATTAGGTGATTTATAAAAGAATCTCCATTATCCCTTTAAAGTATATGATTATGAAATAAAAAAAATATTTTCATCATGTATTTTTAGTGGGAAAATGATCTTTGACTAAAAAAGTTATAGTTGTATAATGAAATTGATTTTATATTGAGTTATCCAATTCATAAAAAAAATTTAGCATTTTTTCTAACCCCCACTACACTGGTTCCTTTCGTCATCTAGTCGTCAATATATGTAGATTACCTATGATTCCCACCTATAATATTCCATGTGTTGTAGGCTAGAACCAATGGTATATAATTCATAAAAATAATAATAATAAACCACTTTATAGTAATTTAATATATGCGATATAAGGAGATGTAATCTAATCACTGTAATAGATTTATTTTAATAAAATAATAATGCATGAATGAATTATAATAAAAAATGGAAATAAATGAAATGTACTAAAAGATAATAGGCAATAAACATAAACTTTCACAACTCAACCATTACCACTCTAAGTTAGTAACACCCAATTTCATCACTATACATATTTTTCGAACCTAAAATTTTATTTTTATCTCTATCGTAAGGATTAAAACAAATTAAGATTGTTCATCTATAATGTTTATTATAAAAATGAGAATGAATCATACTAATGGATAATGATTAAAAAAAAATGAAACCAACTTGTTAACTAAAATTGTAAAACTATATTCCATTTTCAAGAATAACATATGTGATGAAATATAATGAAGAAAGCATGACCATATAAAAAATTAACAAAGGATCCATTCCTCTATGGATTGTTTAACATGAATTATATTTATTCCATTACAACCAATGCATGTAAAAATATTGGAAAATGTAGTCATGTGACTGGACACATGATTGTTCTATCAGCATAATACATTATAGTATTCACATAAATGTATAATAACATGAGATCCACCATATCCCAAGAGAATGAAACATTGTATCATAATTCATGGCATCCGGATACACGTACACAACAATCTATTATTAAAAAATAACTACGAAGATTGACTTTTGAGAAATCTATTCCGAAGAAGACTACTTATTAGGGAATGAACCCAAACCCACAACCTTGGTGCATTGTCTGTTTATCCAAATCATGGGGTAGAGAATATAAATATGAAAATATATGGATAAATATTGAAAAACTAAACATTATGGATAAAAACCAGTACATATAATTAATGTATGCAACCATCTCACATGATACTAATATTCAACCATAAAGGCCTAGGAAACAAAATCAAACATATGTACAGGATAACTAAGAATCAATAACATTAAATATTTTAAATATAAATTAGTATTTAATATTAATTAATTATTTCCCATTGAAAATTATATTCTATTATATTCAATCATTATATAAAATATATATGTATTCATACCCCTTAAAATTTATATATTTCTATCACATTCATATGAGATAATTCCTTTCAACCATCCCATGGATTATCTTTAATGAATTTTGACCATCAACCCCATCCCCGGAGCTGAAAATTGATCTATTTTCCATTCAATGAGTTGGCAACTCATAGGATAATCAATTTCCACTATAAGTTAGATGCACTCTAAATCCATATGCGAACTACCACAAAAATTTATAACTAATAATAAGTAACCACTAAAAAATAACCATCCACTAGTAACATCAATAAAAATTGTTAATAATATCTCAAAAACCATATCCATGAAACCTAAAATATATAGTTATATTATATACTGACAAATAGGCATGAAAGACACTCAACATCATCCATATATACTAACTTCGAACTAAAATCAATTATAAGAATCATGAAATCCCTACCATAAACTTGTTTCAGTAACCCTTTTCATATTATCCCAACGATAGTAAACCTAAAACATCAAAAAATAACAAAATTTTCATCCTAGATTACATATATGTAAACAAATGAAATAAATGTTTGAAAAATTCATGGGGAAACAAAATCAATGACACCAAGATAGAAAATCCCTACAAAAACATGAATGAGCTCACTCACCCCGAAAAAATTATCTTAAATCAATAATCTTTTCATTACTTTATATAATTAACTAATTAATAATGAATATTTATCATGGACATCTATACCATCATAATTGGGTATAAAAATCAAATAAACAAAAAAGATTTTCTTCATATAATGATATTTTTCAAAGAAGAACAATTATCAAATTATGACGTTTCATTGTTTTGTCACATCATCATTACCATAATTGCATTGCGTATCCAATTTATAGAATAAGAAACATGATAACCCATAAAATATAGATAACACAAAATTTAGAAAATCAAAATGCGGATCATCAAAAAAGCACCACCACATGAAATCATAATCCTTTCTGAGGAATTATTAATTCTAGTTAAAATTATTATCATGATAAATAAAACAAAAATTAATGAATTAATGTCGTGATACATTCTCATTGATATATAATAAAATATAATTAAATAATTTCATAAAAAATAACAATGTTCCTTAAGAATGAATGAAATAATAATCTCAAATATTTGATAGCCTATATTGAATTTACTCCTAATCCCATTTTCTAAAATATCATATACCCACTATCAAACACCAATATAAACCATATAATTACTAATGTAATCAAATTGGAACAAAATTGAAATATATAATATGATAGTTAATAACAAACTATAGAATAAAAAACCCCCCTCGGTAAAACAACATTAAATTTGTAGGATTGAGTGGCTAAACCCAAGAATGTGGGGGTCAAAATTCTCTCAATGATTTCCTTAGGACGACCATGGCATTATGTATAAATGAGTAAATATGAAAATTTATAGTAAAAATAATAATATATATCCATATATTTTTTAGAAACACCCTAGAACAACCACATTTACTATGTAGTAATATTGTGGGTTTTATTCAAAATCATAGTGCAACATCGAAAAAAATGTTTTCAATGCTCAAATCTAATCCTTGACTTGAGATCTATGGAAAAATCACTATGTATCTCTACAATATACAAAAAAACATGCGTTACATCTATAGTTTAACCTTTACACCACACTATAATAGTCCCGAATATATAAGATATTGGAAATACTAATCATTTAGGATCCACAATCTTACATTTTATCATGACATAAATGACCCTATATCAACAAGGATAGAATAACAACTAACTCTAAATAAATTAAGCCTCATGAACTATGTTATTCAATAATGGTATATCTACACACTACAGTATGTTGTAATCATACAGTCCATGTTCAAAATAAACCTTAGGAAAAGGGATTCAAAGACCACCACCTCAACCAACAACACAATAAAGACTACTGTTGATTCAAAAACCCGATTTTGAACCAAACTACACTGTTCCTTGAACTCAGATTCCATAACGCTTATATTAAAAACATATATACAAATAATTACCACTTAAATCCTTTCATCCATTACATGAACAACTCCAGCCACAAAAAACACACTAAGGTAGGGCTCAATAATAAATATACCCATATATATAATACATATGAAATAATTCATATCATTGAGAATATAATAAAAACAAAATAATATAAATAAAATATATAAAAACAACTTCATCTTAGGATACCACGTAATGATATTTATATAAAACATTCAAAACCCCTATAATAATAGATATGATCTTACAAACAGAAAAAAATATACCTCATAAACAAAATAATTGTTGAAACATATACTGTCCATTGAAAAATATATAAAACATAAAAATGTTAGGATATTGAATATGAAGAAACAACTCAATCAACCACATAATCTATAATAATAAAATTTTCTACTACAATATTTATGAAATGGAATAACAAACCCATAAATCACGTTTTCCTAGTGATCATGGATCGATATTGGATTCTCATTAATGGTTATGTCTTCTCTAATTAATATCACACCCAATTTTATGACTTTTGAATAATTGTAAAGGTACCAAAATATCTATGATACATGGAATTAATTATGAATCCATCATATATATATCGTTATATTTTTACATGATATGTAATATCTCCTACATTTTCCACATTAATAAATTGTCCCACAAGCTAGAGAATGAGAATACTATTTTGACTGATCATATGGTTCCCATGATGAGGAAACTCAATATATAATACATTTTCTCAAATGTTGAACTCCATTGGCCAATAAAATTAGAAAAATAATAGTTCTGATGATTATGTGTTAACATCATTTTCACGTAGATAAAAAATATATTATCTATCATGATCTACACCCATTATAGACTATGAATAACCAGATCTATGACTGTAGAAAAACACAATGTAAATCCTAAATACCACTTATAAAATGATTCAAATGGAGATTCAAAAATAGTGTATTGATGATTATTATCATATGAAATATCTACCATGGTTCAATGCCTCACCTATGAACCTCTAAAATCACAAATTCTTGAGCATAAATTATCATAAAATATTTTATATTATTCTCTATTTTACTATCCATAAACTGATGAAAATAGTGTTAAGCATTAATAGAGAGCCAAAAAAATGATACATCTACAAATCCTAATGGTGATATGGAGATAGTGATCTGATATTACCATCATGAGAATTCGATAAAACCTCAAAACATCTTATGGATACTACCTTGGTTATACCTCTATTGTTATCAACTCTATAATTATAATAAAGTGATATTACTACATTAAGTGATATATTAGCAAGAATATCAAATCGAAACCACCATATTATTGAGAAATATTGGAGCCAATGTGTAATGATATTTTCTCTAAAATCCATTTGTGTACATGAAGTAGCTGATAAAAACAAACAACCACATGTTTCTCAACCTTCCAACTATGGAAACCCAAACATCCAGAGATAAAATCTATAGGTGAATAAATTATTAAAACCCACCAAAAATAAAATTTTATGGAACGAAATATCTTCTCCCAAGAAGGATATAACACTAGAAGTAAAATATATAACTGACAGTGAACCATGATATGAATCAATTAAAGAGTGATGCTTCTTCACTAAGACATAAACAAATTTTAATCATCCTAAGACCTCCCCTCAAGAGTATTGTCATATAAAATTCAATATTACCATACCTCTGCCATAGAATCCCAACATTAGAGACCAAAACATGATTAAATAGAGATAACTTTACCATTATCAGATATATCAGCCATCTATAATCAATTTCTCCTGTATCATTTTTAATCGAATAATGATCATCAATTACAATCAAAACATCATCAACATAAACCATATATTAACAATGTGTCATAATTCTCAAATAATCACACTAATAATTTATTTTTCCTAATGTCTATGAAATAAAAACATCATAATACATAAATGTTGACATACAACAATACTAATTAATATATATATTATGTGTTAAAAACACAGAGCTCATGCTCCCATGATCAATGAAGATTAAAAAGTAATCAATGTTGAGGTTATTTTTAAAAAATATTAGAGAAAATAAAAATCATCTAGGGACAATATGATGGGTAGTGTAGTTACATTTAATAGGCTATGAATATAGATATCCATATGTTATAAATGCACAAATTTATAATAATACATAGTAAAATCCAGGATGTGATGCATTATAATAAAATTTTAATGAAATTTGCTACATCAAAAAACTGTGATCATGAGCACTAACCACATTATTTGATAATGACTAAAATATGAACTGTTGTTATTTAGATGTCAAATATGATTCATAATTTCATGTAAAGATGTCATAGGAGTTGTTTTCCATGATATGTTGGAAATGGATATCCTATAAAAATATTATACCTTAGAAACTCCAAATTATTTCAACATTCATGGGGTTCATTCAAGAAATAACTGAAATAACCATTAAAATATTCATAGATATTATATAATGATAAAAATCATTCCCCATAAAAAAACCATTTTGATCAAAAAATAAAACACATATTTCTTTCTAGATAATTCTAATGACATAATAAAACCCAGAATATCTCCCAGATTCATGGAAATTTTCCCTTATTACTCATAGTACACAAGGATTTAGTAAATTGAACACTATATTTAATTATTTCAAAAACATAATAAAAAATGAACTAATTAATCTCTTGAACGCATATAGAGAATTTTAAACATTGAATTAAATTGTGATAAACACATAATTACCTAAATGGAATAAAAAGTTAGTCATTAATATATTCCCATCCCACGCCAACATCAGATGATATCCTGAATAATAAATTTATAGCTAAGAACTATCTCACTCCCTTTAGTTGATTAAATATATCATAAATTGAGGGGATGATATATAATTTCATCACTACCACCTGATTTATGAAATGATAATTATAACACAAATAAATAATATTATCTACCATTTAAACAAACAAAATAGGAACTCCCCAAGGACACTCTTTATGTTGAAGAGAACATCATTATAGATGTCAATAAATATGAATGAAAATATAATGAATGTTTTGTAGGGTTATCATATAAAAAGATATTTAAATTAGAGGGACCCCAATTGTAATTCAATCTGAAACTCAATCTCTCTATATTTTGGTAGGATATCTTCCACTTCTAGAAATACATATGGGTACTATTCTATTACCCCAACAAACACCAATGGTAGATCCTCTATCAAACTCAACACAAAATAATTTTTTAAGGATGATATAGACTCAATAGTATTTAGACACATATGAGGGTATTATTCAAAAAAAAATTGGACTCTTCTCTATTATCATAATATCATATAACATTCCTTAGAAGAAATACGAATATACCACAGTGAATATTATTAATCGACATAAAGGGTGAAATGATATAAAAATATCTATAATAATAGGATGTCTTCAAAAGATATATGTTTCCCAAGAATAAAATTGAAATCTCCACACATAATATAAATTCTTTTTTTACATCTATCTAATATTTAAAATTCAATGGAACTGAAAGTATCTCTTCATCAAGTCCAAAAGTATAGAGTATTGTAGTTGACACAAAGGAGGATATAGTTTTTTGATGAAAAAATGGAAACACTCAATATAAATATAAATATATAATACCACTTATGATTTTTTGGTCAAATGAATATTAGTAATCTAAACAATAAATATAAGCATTCTAGTATTTTGAGCCATAATATCACTAATGGTAACTACCACTATTATCACACTCTTCTTGTTGTTCTAGGCAATGTGGAGCATCATCAGGATATCCGATTAAAAAATATCAAATTTCAACTATTTATAAATAATAGATCTCCTTTGAAATAACCTCAAATGATACTTCCAAAATGGGTCAATGTAAAGAGCACCCCAACTCAATGAAGACTATATTTAATGTTCGACCGCTCAATCTTCCATTTCCATGGCCTCTGTGGGAATAAACAATTCCTAATACATTTGAAAGAGTATGTGAACTATTTCTTTGTTAAATTGTGATAATGATTACTGAAATTGATTCTATAACACCCCTTTGTTTTTGGTTCCAATTGCAATTTAGTTAATAAAATATATTATATCAAGTTTCTCATGTAATACATAACTAGAAAACCATGATATATTTTTACTAATAAATGATACTATAGTAATATAGATGTAGTGTTAGTGGGTATAAATATTGGTAACCAAATTATAAAATATATTGATAATTTCAAATACTAATGTATTAATTTTACTTAACAAGTATATCAATGGAACTAATATGATCATTAGATATAAAAATGTATTTTTTTAAAAAATAATTCAAAACACCTATTTATTTATTTATTTGGTATATGAAATATAATATATTATGGTTAACTACTGATAAAATATATTATTTATATTTAGATTTAACCATATCTAATTAGTAATTTATAGGAAATAATATTTTGAATATTTAATATTTAAAATTCTATTTTCCAAAAAAACAATATTTCATTGTATTTTACATTAACATTTTATTGTTAAATTATTGAATATTAGAATTAGAATTTCATAAAATACACTTAATTTTTATCTAGCATGATAAAAATTTCTTATGATTATTTTAATAGGATTTTTCAAAATTGATTTATTTTTTCGGGAATAGTGGAAAATAGAATATTTATAAATAAAATGACTTTTGAAAACAATTTGGTTACATAGATAGAATTGAAAATAAATGAATCTTTTTTACAAAGAAATAGAATATTTAATATGTGAAATATATATTTAATGTATTATTTTTAATTTTTAATCCATTTAGTAAAAAAATCAACCATTGAAATTTTTGTCTAAAAGTGATTTCATATGAATTAAAGTGTAATTATTGCAGAATAAATTTTCATATATTTACAAATTAACTATTTTGAAATAGATTTCAGAATTCAAATCAAAATTACCAGATTATGGGAAATGGTAAAATTATTATTTTTAGAATAATTAGTCAAAATGTATAAATATAGAGTTACCATTGTTTTAGTAAATTTGCTTAAAGTAAAAACTAATGAAAAAATCATATAAATAATTAAATCATAACTCAAAAATATGTGATACATTTTTTGGCCCATAGTCTATGATTTTAAATGGTTTAAAAAATTTGGAGAATCATTCCATGAGTAGTGCACCACTTATTACCAAAACTACACTACCCAAAATTATAAAATGGTATGTTCACCATTCTACTACTACTAAAACTACATGTCTGTTAGTATGAAAAATAATTTCCACTAACCCATTTCAGAACTCTTGTATAAATCATACATATAAATGTCTTAATAAATTATAACCTCTGAATATATTAATATAATATTCATCTGAGTTATTCAAATGAGTAAGGAAGAAAATTTAAAAATTTATTATGCCCAACTTTCAACCTCTTCCATTTATCCCAACATTAAACTCATCTCAACAATAGGAATCATACATGATTTGAATAGAAATTACATCAACCATATGATCCTAGAATCCCAACCATGCCAAAAACCACACCTTAAATAAAAATATGACATTACCATCCTAGGGAAAAAATATCGAAATATATGTATTTTTAAAATATATTATGGGAAACTATAAGAAAACACTATGTTATTTAATCCATCAGAAAATTAGATTGGGATCTTTTAACCATAAAATTTTTTCCCTATAACATACCAGCTTAATTACCATTATTAAGTAAATAATTCAATATGAATATTTAATATATTTATATATATATAATAATGAGGTCTCCAAACAAATTTTAGTAATTAAGGATGGAAGAGAAACATTCTTCAAGAAATAATTTCATATTCAACCATATTTACTATACATTGACAACAAAAATTTAATTTTTCTTATATTAATAAATTTATCCATACCATATTTATATTTATTATATTATTTCATACATAGTAACCACACAAAACAACCAAAACAATATGATAATATAGATATCAAACTATCTAGACAATATTAAGTTAAATCATAAATCAATCTTAAATATGTGGGAACCAAAACCATTTTCATTCATTCTTATTTTTAGTTAATATCATTCATAGGATAATACTTCCATTTAACTAAATATGTTAAAACATGGTACATTCGCATTTAAAAAAAATAAGAAAATCCGAAAGATTTTGATATTTAATAATCTCTGAGTATGAATATAATTGGTGGTCCAAAACATCGATCAATACTCTTGTAAGGAAATATCAATCCGTATTGACTTCCTAAAATGGACCCTCCATAAAACTACAATAGATAACCCATTAAAACTGAATGAAACCAACATATATTATTTTCAAAGGGGCAATTGGAGATAGAAGAACTAATCATAGAATATGAAACACAACATGGATCACCAAATAATGATATCTTGGAGTAAGAGGATAAATATTAGCAATAAAGGGTCAAAAAATTATGAAATTGTCCTTTAATTTTTATGATGATTGATGGATATGTTATGTAATGTATAAATTTTATAGGAACATAGTAATTTATACATATCTATAATATTATATAACAACAATTAATCCTTCCTGAAAAAAAAATATATATTGTTTTTTTCACCATGATATTTTAGGATTTCTGTAACGTCCCACTTCGTCTCATTGGCTAGATTTAGAGGGAGGATAATACTTGGACATAAGAGATATCCCCATGATTCCAAAAGATAGTAATAGATTCTAAAGGGATACATGGGGGGATGCTTACCTATATGAATAAAATAACAAACCAAAAAAGCCATAACCAAAACAAACCACTATATGATGCATGATAACAATGATGTAAAACTGAACATTTAATTTATCAAAATAAAAATGAAACCATGTACAAGAGTAGAAGAATACAATATCAATGTACATAATGGAGGCCAAGACATAAATACTTCAATGAAAAACACCAAAGATCCAAATATGATCTATGATCCAATATCAAAAAATATACTAAGTATCACAAAGCACCAATAATGAAGTGTGATGCTTTACCATTTCCATTGTCTCATTAAACAACATCTAAAAAAGAGTCAATGTTCCCAGTATGAGTGAGTAATAAAACTATGTATATTTTCTCAAATGGCTTTCCTACCCATTCCACAAAGATAAAACTTGTCAGAACATTTTATAAATAATATATATATATATATATAATATTAAACAACATGAGAAAATTTATTGGAAAGAAAAAACTATTTGATGAAAATATTTTACACCCTAAAACTGTTTTCTATGAAATCCACCAAATAAGTTATTGAAAACAATTACATGTTTCAGTTTTTGGAATATCCCATTCCAATCCACATATCTACATATCCACTCATCTACCCATGCATGTTTCATTATGATAATTCAATAATCTATAGAATTTTCTCATCAATATACCAAGACGTCACAAGGTAATTAATTACCACGTTCCATTACAACAATGGATGTGATCATCATTTTATTTTTTAATTGTGCCTCATAAATTCTATACAATCTCACACTAAACATTATAAAAAACCATGCCAAAAACATCATTTCAACCATTTGAATAAAACCATTTCATTACTAAAAAACATTGAATATATTTTTAGTAAAACCAAATAATAATTGAAAACACTTTTCCTTTCATAAAAACTAAACAATCCTTAAAATTTAAGTTACCCAAATCACATTCCAAAAAACAACAATTTCTATAAATCCACATACCATCATTCAAAAATGTTTTGAAAAATAATTGTAGAAATAATAAAGATTAAATTATAATAAAAACAATAAACATGAAACCATTACTTCAAGTTATAAATATTTTATTTTAGAGTGAATCTTCCTACCTCATGTTTTATGACAAAAAATGAAGAACAACTTGAAAACGGATATAGAATCGGGTTAATTCTCCATGAACCCACCTTTGATCTCTTACCATGTCATAAAAAAATCCAATTATATTCATATTTCACATAAATTATATTTTATCTATCCACATCAGACATATATATATGAATATGAGGTGTATAGTGAAGTTGATCTATGAAACACCAATAGGAACCTCCATGAATGACGACTTATTATGGGAATCTTGCTTCGAATCACCAAGAGAAGTCATTCGATCATATCTGAAATGATGAATACACATTCAACAACCACAAATATGGAAAATACCCTAGTTACAGTCATTTTAGGAAAATAGTTGCATTAAAATACAAACCAACCCAGAACCACCTTTTTAGAATATAATTTTATAATCTTGCAAGGTTTGTTTCGTTGGTCCAACATAGCCTAAAAATTCAGTAGTCACTACCTCAATGATGAACCTCATATGATTGGATATATTTGTTCAAAAATCATGATACATCCTTTCCAATGACCATTGTGTCATGTTGTATAGTTTTTTGGGTCTTCCCTATAGTTTGGGAAAGCCATGTGTCGCCCATGTGCCTTCTATTTATCCCTTATCACATTGTGTATAGTTTTATATATGTTTTTCATGATTTTGAAAAACCGTGTACCAAACATGAACCTATAAGAAATACAAAAAAATCTCTAAAACTTCTCCAAACACTCCCAAACATTACCCATATAATCTTTATACATAAAAATAATAATTAAAGGGTTTCATAATTGAAACTAGCGGTGATACAATCACCCCACTATTGGCCTTTTCCCCTATAAAGTAGAAAATCATCATATTATTGAAATTGTATAAGGAATTAATCTTTAATTTCTCCCTCTCATTCCCATGTCACTTCCGAAATCAGACCATGTTTCCATGATTCGTTTACTATGACGATGATTTTTCACACAATACTTTCTTTATCCTATCCATAACCCGCTTTGTCAAGTGCAGCAATGAAGGACCTAGCTATAGTTCAACATGATCCCATCAAATCACATTGTATGGATTTGGATAATACCATTTCATCTGAGATTTTGAAACATAGTATGTACCATATTTAACAGTGGTGTCAATTCCTAGTGACATTTCACATCGTTAAAACATTAATGTATCTCAAAGTCAATTATTTATCTACGAGAAAAAAAGTAATTATTTCAAAAAGACAATGTCTAATCTTTGGATAGATCCTCATGAACACAAGATAACTCACCATAAATGATAATACCCTTCTAAGATGATACTTATATGATTTGGATGACTCTGATTTGTCTCCATACTGATCCTGATCAACTGAATTTTCTCCATTATTACATTGAAAAGACTCAACCCAACTAATGAAGTCTCACATGTTTCCACACAACAATGTGGAGAATTACAAGGACAGCCATACAGTGCATCATATGGATAAATTTTTATCAAGTCTTGATAAATATTGTTATACAATAACTAAACTATGGACACATTCTCTTCCAATGAGCAACCAAAATCTATTACATAAGCATGTAACATGCCTTTCAATGTTTGTATCATTGTCTCAGATATTCCATCTATATAAGGATCATACACCGTACACATAGTTAATTGATTCCAAAGGTATTTCAAAAAGAATATATATAAGCATGATTTAATCATTAAATATATAAAACAGTCAAAAATTGTATTCCATGTATCTTTACAACTTCTTGGATATAGATTTCTGAAACGTATGACACCATATGAGATTGATGAATAGGAATGAAATTGTACGATCTTGTGGGCCAATACACTATAACCTATATGGTATCATATTTCGATACCATCATCAAGAGACCTATTATAAAATTTATAGATATATGATCTATTTGCATATTAGGAAAGGAAAATAATTAAACATACCTACTGGTCATTGATGCTCCATCCTAACTTGTTGGAAAGTTATGTATATTGAAAAAATCATTGACGCCTTACTTTAGTATCATTCCACATCAATAATGAATTAAATAACTTATACATATTCTAAATTTTGGGTTGAAAAATACCTCTTTAATGGTGGTAAGAATTATGAAGATTTTCCAAACAATCCATATATACAACCATCCAATTTCTAAACCACAACACTGGAATTCTATTCATCATCTAGCCTTAAATGTTCACCCCAACATTGAGTTTTGACCTCATACCCACACATTCTGAATCAGGAATATATACTTTCTTCTATATATTCCCTAGAGAAATAATCAACAATACTAGAAATAAAACCACAACATGATCTTAGTCATCACATTCCATGGTCATTTCATCTATTACTGAAATCAACTAACAATGATCTCATGCTTTTTTCCCAACTAAGCATATGAACATCTACTAAAATACTGGGCCACTAAATTGGACTTCCTTAGTGTATACATCAATTAAAAATCAAGAGTTTGGAGATAAGAAATCATATTTATCTCAGGTTCAATTCATACAATGAGAAAATTTTCTTCAAGATCTTATGATATACGAACACGTTAAATTTATCACTGAAGAGATAATGATTCCATGTCTTCAATGAATGGACTACAAAAGATAACTATTAATAGTGTATTTTTTAATCATTATAATTCACATGTAACTATATTGGGGTATTAACAACAACATTATCTCCTTGAATGAAAAATATCCAAACCTGAATCCATAATCATCATAATAAACCACATACCCTTGTCCTAATTCTTGAAAAATCTATATTGGTTTTAATTTGTGTTGATATTTGAGCTTATGAAAATATTTATAACATTAATTATTCTATTAGAATGAAAAAAATTTCATTTTAAAAGCTATAATAAAATATTCTAATTATGAGTAATCACACATGAAGAATCAATAGTAACCTGCTAGACCAAGGAATCTTTGTATCTCAAATACATTCATTGGAATCTACCAAGACATAATGACATCTAATTTTACCAGATCCACAAAAACACCGGGTTTAGAAATTACATGGTCAAGAAAATGAATCTCTTATATAAAAAACTGAAACTTTATTAATTTTTAAAACTGATAATGATCCCTTAATATTCACAACACACTTTTCAATTATTGCTCATACGCAACCCTTATCCTTGAATACACCACTATTTCATCCAAAAACACCACCATGATATAATATAGATATATCTAAAATATATGATTCATCAATTACATAAATACATTATTCATTTTTATGATATAATGTCTTTACTATATATTCACAATGTAAGTATCTACCCTCTGAATTGTTTCATTGGAATATATTCGTTCTTAACCCGCAATTGATGATATCCTAATTGAAAGTGAATATTATAGAACCATTAAGCTCCTCATAATTGATTGAACAGGTCATCAATGAATTGATGTGGATAGAGATTATATGTATTAAAATGGATAAGCTTATGATAATCCACACACATCAATAGTGTTTCATACACCTTTTTTACAAACACGACTACTGCTACCCACTAAAATGTGTTTGGACAGATGAACACATTTCTTTCTGTATCATCAAATTATAGATTTATTTTCATTAAATTTAGTTGGTTCCATATGATATGATAGAAGTGAGGTATTACTAGTCTCTAGATAAAGATCATTCATAAACTCAACTTCTCTCATAGGTGGAAACCCAAATAAATATTTGGGAAACACATCTAGAAACTGATCCTGCACTTACTAGAAAAATTATCATCTCTATCTCTTCCTTCACTGTCAAAAACTATGCCTGAAATCAGTATGAGATCATTCCAACTATCGGTGGAATTAATCCCATTAAACCAATCATTATATTACTTTCCCCGCAAAATATAAGCTTCACACCAACTGTAATTTTAATAATGACATTTTTTGATATAAAAACTGATGTGATCCTTGAACATTGTTATCCAATCCTTGAAAAATATTATATAAATAACATCAATCTCAAACAAAGTGAAAAATCATTTTATCATGGATACATCAATTTTTTATAACATTCTCTAAAAAATTGGCTACACTCACTTTGACCAAGAAAAGTTTCATGTTTTATCACATGCGGCATCATCTTTCTTAACTGAATGTTTATTATTTCAAATTCTACCACATCATTATATCTAAATAGTATTTTAAAAAATACACTATTTTTGAAAATAAATTATTATCTTTTAAAAATCAGACCATTTTCAAAATATCTCAATAATTTCTATTTCAATATCTGACATTTCAAAACAATTTCATCATTTCTAAAAAATCAACACATTACACCAAATCATTACTCAAAATTAAATATCAAATCCTAGTGGTAATACACTGATCTAATTCATTTTATTCTTGTCTCATTGGATAAACGTATGAAAATGAAATTCCAAATCATATAAGTGTCTTTAAAATAATTATGTACCCAACATCCTAGTAACATAATGTTTATCATAAAAAGTTTATATCTGGATTTTTATTCACTAAAATTCATGTTCCCACTATCACACTCCATTCTATGATCCTGACTACATAATATACTAGAATAAATTCAACTCAAAGACAGAAAACCAATTCAAATTAAATGACTAATCAATATGTACACCACTTGTTCCCCAAAGGATGTCCTAATATGATACCAATTGTAATATCTTATTTCTTCCCATTTTCATTAAAAGGATGGAAGAAATTACTTGGACTTAACAAACATACCAAATATGAATAATGTTATAAATAAATTCTCAAGGACCATAATACATGTGGGTGATTATTTCAACTTAATACATTAATAAAGTTACCAAACAATCTGTAAAAAAACATACCACTATTTGATGCATGCCAATATTAACAAATAGGTATAAATGTATGTTATCAAAATGAAAATTAAACCATGTACCATAGTGGAAAAATAAAAAATCAAGATACACAGTTGAATACCAGACTCAAATACTTCAATTGAAAACTCCATAGCTACAAAAATGATTAATGCTCTAACTCCACAACATAACCCATGTATCACAAAGCACAACTGGTGAAGTGTGATACATAACCTTTTACAATGTCTTGATAAACAATATCTAAAAAGGCAGAAAGGTTCCAAAGTAGGATTGAGTAATGAGAATATGTATATTTTCCCCAATGACATCCATATTCATGGAACTATGATAGAACTGTTTGGAACGATTAATAACTGTAGTTATATAGAAAAATATATATAAAACAACATGAAAAAATTTATCGCAAAACTAACACTATTTTAACAAAATATTTTTCCACACTAAACCATTTCTCATTAAATCAATAAATGTATGTTATTCAAAACCATTCCATGTTTCCATTTTTGAAATATCCTATTCCAATCTACATATTAACATATTTACACATCTACACATGCAAGATTCATTATGATAGTTTCATACTCATGAGGTATTTGACTTCAATCTACAGAGTCATCACAAGGTAATTAAATAACATGATCTTGTACACCATTGGAACCAATCACCTATTAATATTTTCATCAGGCCTCTTAAATGAAATATGATCTCACACCAACCGTTATGTGAAACCAATCCAAATCGATCATATAAACAATTTTGTTAAATACATTATTTTATTAAAAAGATTTTAAACAAAAATTTAAATAAAACCAAAATATAATTGATAACACTTTTCAATGAATCAAAACCAAACCATAATTTTAAATTCTTTATATTAAAATAATGTTACGAAATCATGTTTTAAAAAAGTGTCAACTTCCATAATTCCATAACACGTCATTCAAGTGGTTTTTAGAAAAACAATTACAGAAAATATACAATAAATTACAATTGAAACATAAAATTTGAAACCAAGGAATAATGTTCAAAAAAGAGGAGTCCATAGTGAAGAAACAAACCTATGGTTTTTAAAAAAAATGAATAATGGTATAAAAATGCCAATGAAACAGGGTTAAATATCAACAAATCTTCCTTAGATCTAATCCCCTATCATCTAAAAATTAAAATATATTAATATTTGGAATCAAATATCTTACATATATATGAACAAATGATATAGAATTAAGATAAATGAGAGTGATATAGAAGTAGATTTAAGAAAACCCATAATGACCTTCCAGGAAAGATGACATACTACAGGACATTGGCTTCAAATAACAATGATAAGCCTTTAGATTGCATCCAAAATACTAGGGATAGGTCATCCAACCATTGAGAGTGAAAAATAATTAGTTTGTGATTTTTTGGGGATAATAAGGCATTAAAACACAAATCCAACATAAATCCTCTTTTTTAGCTTGTTTTATAACCACACGAAGTTTTGTAACACGATTAGTCAAACCATGTGCTATCCATGCTCTAGCCACTACCTCAAATATGAACCTCACATTATTTCCAGACCATGATCCAACAATACTAAAACCCACTATCTTAGGTTTCACTGTTCTCTTGGAATTCTTTGTAGTTTTGGAAAATATGCACCACCCGTGTACCTTCCCTTTAGCCCATGTCTCATTTTGCGTGGTTTTATATAATTATTTCATGGTTTTTTCACACCGTGGACCTATAGGAAATCCCCAAAACCTCCAAATGATGTCCAAACACTCCCAAAATTTACACATACACTTTAAATACTAAATAAGAAAAATGGAATCGTTTCTTGGTTGAAGCCAAGGCTAATACATTTTTTTCAAATAAATTTATATTTTTATTATCTTCTGTTACATACAATACCAATTATTAATAAACCAAAATATATTAATAATATTATTATTTAAATATTAATATTATAAGATATCCGTTAAACATGGAATTATAAATATTAAAAAAAGAATTTAAAAATTATGTATATTTATTTTATATAAGTAAAATATATCGATAAAAAAGTACTAATTTTTTTAATGTTTTCATGTTATTCAATAAATTAATTTTCTCAAAAATTTTATTTTTTATGATTTATGTGAACAAATAATAAAATTAATTTTTTCTACGTAGAAAATTTATTTCTAAAAATTTAAAACTTTTATAGAATTAACATTTTAATATTATCATACTTTTAATGATTGTGTACATTATGAATTGTTTTAAATTTTTTATGAATGGTAAAAACTACTTATGTTTATTCATAAATTATTTATTATTTAAATCATGTAAAATGTTATATATTGTTTTTACTATATTTAAATTATAACTTGTTAAATAAAGATATAATTCATCCAATATATGTTATATTAATGAATTCAAAATGGAATTTTGATATTAATACTCTTTATACTTATCCAAATTTTCTCTTTAGAAAACACATTTTATTGTGTTTTTAGGTTTAGTGTTAAATTAATTTCCCCAAAATTTATTAATTTAATTTTTAAAAATTGATTCTAAATATTAAATAATAAAATTTAATGTTATATAATAATGTAAATTTTTTTTGTTACAATGAATTGTAAAAGTATTATTAATTAATTACCATAGTTATGAATTAACTGTGTCTTATGGGGGTTTATATAAATAGATTAGGGTTAAAAAACATTTTTAATTCATATTTTACTTCCATTTATAGACCATATATAATATAATTATTAGTATTGATAATTTTTGTTCCTTTTTTTATTTGAAAATTTTTAGTATAACTTTTGTATTTCAAAAATTCTATGTGTGTCCTCTCCCCACCCCCTTGTAAATAGGTACCCCCAATTATTTACTATTAAATACTAGAATTCATTTTGTATTTGAATCTACCTACACAAATATATTTATTATGTACCTCCCCTCTTCTTACAATCCATATTTTGGTTAGTAATATTAATTATAAATTTTTTCAATGCTAACCTAAAAAGGTTTTCAGAATATGAGGTGTTGTTCTTAATGAAGAGTTTTAATTTTATATATTATTCAAAATCCTTAAAATATTATTAAAATATTAATATAAAATTAAATATTGTATCCCCTTATATTGTGATTTTATTATTTCTATTTAGAAATTTATATCCATCTCCCCCCTTATCAAATGGGAAACAACACTGTTGATCGTGTTTATAGGGACCTACCTCCTCACGAACCAATATAATTTTTTCCATCATAACCACTCATAAATATAAATAAATATTGATTTAATAAATTTATATTAGATTTGTTAAATAAATTTACTTCATAAATTATAATATCACTTATTCATTTATAAATTATTATCTTGTTGAAAATGATAACATCACTCCTCTATACGTGTGGTGTGTTGCCTCCATGAAGTGATGTGATATATTTCTCAATTTATTTTTACAAGGATGTTAATGGTGATAAATTTAATGAATATAACTGATTTTTATGAAATAAAAATGATTATTTAATATTGATATATATTTTTACCTTTATTTATTTACATTCTTCATAAAAATGGAAGCAACCATTACATGTATATACAACCCACCATATCATTGAATGGTATAATTAATTATATATATATAAATTTTATGTATAAATTTATTAAAATATATAATGAATATATATGATATATATATAATTTATAATATTTTTAATATTATTTAACATTGCTGAATGTAAAAGTAATTAAAATAAAAAACCAAAATACTCATGAGAAACGAAATAGTTATTACCCAAAACATGATTTTAGCAAAGAATTTTTATTAATTTAGTAATTATAGGTTATAAGTTAAAAATATGTGCTATTGTATAAATTAAATTCGATTTATGAAATATTTATAATAAACTAATACTTATTATATATGTTCTATGAACATGTATAATGGAAATTAAAGACATGGTGTAAGAGATTTCTGTCACAAATTGCCTTCTATAAGAAATATGGTCTGTTGCGTAACCATATTATTTTATGTGGTTTATATAAATACGAATGGAAAATATTCATCACATATTTATTTATTTTAATAATATATAAAAATTTATCATATGTTGATTTTTTCTTGGTTCTTATAATTCAAATTTTACCAAAGTCGAAATTTTTATATTTTATAATATCATTGTTTATCAGGATTATTAATGATTATGTTTTCTGGTGATGAAATATTATTATATACTCTAAAAAGACTCAAGGAATTTATTATCATATATTTATTTCTATAGAATATATTTTTTCATTTTATTTAACTATATTTATAAACCAAATAGTTAAACATATTATCTTTTTGAAAAAATGACGTTATTTCATTCATAAGATGAAAATAAATTTATTTACATATCAATTTTTCTTAAAAATATTTTAAATAAGGTTTTATTATTCTACAAATATTATAGTGTGTTATTTTCATACTTTTTATACTTCTGACATAATGGTTTTCAAATAATAATATTTTCATTTTCAAAACGATTTACTTTTAATTTTTCAATGAAAATGTTAAAAAATAAATTTTTAATGTGTAAGGAATGTTGACAATTCTCTACAATAATATACACTCAATTAAATGACCATTAGTTTACAAGATTTCACATTTATTTTGAAGGAAAATACTTTCTTGGATATTAGGTAGATTTATAAATTCTAATGATTTTATATCAAAATTGAATAGACAATTTTCTGAAGAATGTTTTAATGATTTTTCATAGAACTTATATTCACAAAAAAATGCATCATTTTTTGTATCATATATCCTAATGGGGATATGATCTAGCAGTACCATCCTTATTCTTTCTTTGGATGTTTTATTTTTATGATTATGATGAAACGATGTTTCTGAAACCTCTTTCTTCTGCCCATGTTATCCTATAATTAAATCTTTATAAAATCCACTTTTGTTTCATTATTTATTAATTGATAATTATTTTATGATCTCATTGGACCAAATTTATAGACTATTATAGGTTTGGCACCTATATCTCCATCGAATGCATTGGGTAATGGGGACTGTTCAATGTGATCAATGGGTACAATGACTGTTTTCCAATGAAAAAAACAAGAGGATATACATGAGATTATCCCTAGCATGAAAAAAGATTTTACATGGGAAGTTATCCTTTTCCCAAATAAATGATGGTATTAAAAATGTTATCCCATTCCCAAAAATATGGTATATGGGAGGATATCCAAATACCTAATAAGTTACACCTATCGTTAACCAAATGCTATGATTTTACGAATGTCTTGGTGGGTTGCATTGAGGTAATATTTCTTATGATTATGTGAATGCCAAAAATATATGTCTTCAACCTGTATTATGATATCCTGATACATTTTACTTGATTATATTTGTATTCATTTCATATTAAATCCCATAAATTATTTCTTGACACAATTTTATGATCTATGATATGAATGATATTATTTTCAAATTTTATTCACATATTATCATACCTATATTATCATGTGATGTTAATATCCCCCATGATTGGACTTACTGAGAATATATTCTCACCTTTCATATGTTTCCATTTTGTAGATTATAAATGTAGGATTTTAGTAGGGTATTTATATGATGTGTACTATGAGGGAAGATCATTACTAGAGTTTTTTATTATATTTAATGAAATAAGAATAATATGTATCTTTTATGAATATACTATAATCAGTTAAAGTCATATAGAATGTATATATGAAATTTATTGTATATTCATCTAAAATGATGTCATATTAATATATAAGAACCCATGGTTTTTATATTTTGTTTATCAGATAATCAAGTTAACATTTTTTATCTAAAATTATAGAACTTTATTGACATCCTTAAGGATAAAACTATGTAAATGAAAAATATTCTTGAATTTTTGGGAATGATAAAGTGAGTTGATTTCAATAAATTACATCACATGGTGGATTGTACAAGTGGATGTAAATATCTTATTGTTTTATGAAGGGTAAATTAATTTAAAATGATTCATTGGGATTTGTATTTATCATCATCATGTCAATTATATTTGGGTTTTCTGTAATCTTTGTTTAAAACTCTTTGAGTTTCTGGATTGGAAATTCAAAAACATGTTACTAACCATCATAAATTATTTGAATAGTAAATTATCATGAATGAAATATGTATAATATATGGTGTTATAGATTCAAAATAAAGTTTCTGGATTTATAAATCCTATGAATGACTGATCATCCTAATCCAAGTTGGATTAAGGTTATTTTATCATCACGCCCCATATGCCACTAAGATTTTTCTTGAAATGGTGGGACACATGATCTCAAATGTGCCTCTCCATATGCCAGAGTCGATCAACAAGAAGTTGGGGACTTCTGTTTGTCTACAGGTAGAAGACTCCCTAATGGATTATAGTGGATCATAGTAATGAACAATATAGATAATCAACAAAAATATAATAAATAAATGACAATAGAATAATAACAACTAGGGAAAAGATTAATTATAAATAATAGATACTAAAATTCTGTTGGTCATTATAAAATTTATTGGTTAAAAAATAAGGTACATGGGATATATGATATACATGAATATACCACATGATATAAAAAGTAAAAATTATCTAAAATAGTATAAACTACCACCACAAGCATAGGCTCTATCCCTTTCTCTTGCACTCCATCCAAATAATGATAATAAAACATTGGAATCTAGATTCATACATATATTAGTACCCACAACCATGAAGCCAATATGGGTACTGAAGGTGGACTAATAAGGGTGTTATATAAACCTATTAGGCCGCCAACAACATTGTGGAGATCAATCTTGTATGATCATATAAAATTATCAGTGTTTCAATGATATAGATAAAATGTGGTAAATAAATATGATCCACCACACATGGTTCCACATGGGGTACCCCTCCAACTTTAATTTGTTTTCCTAATCCAAATGACTCTAAATTTAGGTTACATGTACATTTTTGAAATATAGTAAGAGATTCTATATGTAAGGGTCAAATTATGGACCATCCCCAAGAATTTTATTTTTCTTGGCAGGTGAAACCTATGAGTTTCACCTTTTTATTTTTATTATTTTATATAATTAACATCATTGTAATGTGATTATAGAGATCACGATACTATATAAGTAAAAACAGAGGGGATCCCAAATATCATTCTATGGGATCTTTATATGTACAATGTCCTGGGAATACATCGACGATGACCATTGAATGAGATCCAATGTGTCACTCATAGAATGGTGTGAAAACAATAAGAACAACCCTATGATCCCATCCCTGGTATCTCACATAGGGGGTCTAAGTGTCTCTCATTTCATGTAACAACCAACCCACCATCAACACCGTCCATGGGGTCTCTTCTAGATAACATGTATCATTTTCTTGGAGGTAAAAAAGACAATTTTTCGTGATCCCTTCCAATGTGTAGATATTATTTCCCATGAAATATTTATGAATTCTATAAAAAAATTACTATAACTTATGATAATCCTACCCAAAGTGTTTATACATTGGGAACCTTTTGTTTTTCTCCCCATACAGTGAGGGTATTATTTGGATACCAAGATCATTCAATTAGACAATATAAAAGACATATATCATGATAATAACATTATAAAATGCATTTAATTGATCCTTATATTTGTGGAATCAGTCATATTTTACATGTTCCTGACTCAAGGCCATCCAATCCTGTTTTTTCAATTTATTAATTCATGGATTTTATTATATGGAAACACCCCTCAACACTTTTTTTAAAATTTAACGTGAATGAGGAAATTATTCCCCCAAGATAGAGCATGATCGTTGGGATTTCCTAAATCATGTTAATAAACCCATGGGGTTGGGGAACCGATTTCAAGGGATGCATTATGTAAGGTAATTATTTTAATTTTATTAAGTTATAATTTATAATAATCACCAAAAGGGTCAGACATATTGCATAATGTCACATGATATAGAGTGAATTAATAAATTGAGAATAAAATTAGACAACCTACCTCAGGATTATAGGTGCTCCCCTCATCCAATGTTTACCTTTGAATAAATATAGAATAATAGATATCAAATAATTTATAAAATTCCATAAAAATGTGGACAAATAGGACACACCTAAATAGTGAAAAAGATGAAAATATAATATAGAAAATAATAAAATAATTATGTAGATATTATCTCATGCTTTATAATTCAACCTACAGAGAAGGATTTAGAGACCATAACAATGAAATATAAAAAATCCATGGGATGGATTCAAGAAGAAGAAATCAGGGATACATGAGGAGAAAATATGGTAGGAGAAGAGAAATATGGGATTAACACATTTTTGGTCAAAAATCCATTTCCACTTTAATTATTGGGATACAGGTTTTTTCCGCACATCATTCTAGACCGTGCACATAGTTCTTCTTAGTGGTTGTGTCGTATAGGATTGGTTCACTATTTGGCCAACCAGGTGCTACCCATGTAAATGAAACATTCTTAATTGATAGCACCACAAACATGGGTATGAACCTAGGCTCACGTGGTTTCAAATAGACCATGAGGCCATATGCTCCATTTTGTAAAACTGATGCACTGTTGGGGAATATTTGGGGTCTAGGTGGGTGATTTTATCTTTACCATGAATCTGAGTAGGCTTCTAAAAAAGTTAGAGGCCCATACTCATAAAAGTCCTAAATTTCCTTGTTTGATATGGGAGAACATTATGTTACCTTACAAGCGGCTATGTAAGGAATTAAAGCCATTAACTAATAGTCCACACTGTTGATAAAATTTATGATGTTAGATTCTACCCTTTGCAGGACAGCTCATCCGTGATTAATCCTTATAATGGTGGTAAAATGTTTTCTGGGACTATTTATTTCCACTATTCATAAACATTTTATTCCCACTCTGAGGTCTTGTCTTGTAGACATCAACTTTTCCAAAGCACCCAGACCAGTTAGGCTGACCTCTCTTAGAGAGCCTTCATTATATGGTCACCATTACAAATTTGATCCTCTATAAAGGATACATCCATCACTAAATTGATATCCTTTATGTCAAATGAATTATATTTGTTATCCTGATAATGTTCAATCCATGATATGTAGAATAAATCGTGCATAATATGGCGACTCTATGGTATATCCAACCGATATGCTACCACCCTAAAACTTTTCACTATCATAAAAGGCCAAACATAATGGGGTGAAATAATTTCCAATTTTTTAGTTCATCTGTGAACCAATATATGTGCTACATGTAGAAAAAATCTATGTCCCACCTTAAACTCTTATGTACAAGGGTGATGCACATTATAATAATTATGCCTATAATGTTCTTTAACCATAAGCTTTTGAATCAACTTCACTTACACTAATTTCTTCTAAAAGTGGTTAGTACCATTAAAACTACCTCAACATACTCTAATCATCATATAGGTGAATGACAAGACATACCATAAATGGTCTCATATGTAAAAATATATAATGTTTCTTGAAAACTATTATTCTAGGTTAACTTTACATGTGGTATATGTTTCTACGAGAAACCTCCAAATTCAGGTACTCATTATTGAATCATGTACTCCACCACATGTATCATCTTCATGGATATATCATAGGAATGAGTGTGATATGTCGTACTCAAGAGAAACTATGATCATATTAACATTTGGAACCCTTTCCTAAAACTGTGATGTATATAGGATGTCTTGGATTGAAAAGGTAGAAAAAGGAACAACATGAAGTCACAATATTTACTTCATGTAATGAATTCATAAAATATCAAATGAAAGGTGTCCCAAATTAGTAGGATGTTTAAAAACTTCTTCATCCTATATAAAATCACCATCACTATATTTCTAAATCAAGGGGCTCTTAGCAAGCTTATCAAAAAATCCATGGCGACGTTATTCAATTTTAACATCAGAATTGAACGGGGATATAGAAGCCCCAAAAGCTGTTGGGGATCCAACTTCATCTGCTAACATACGGGTCATTATGTTATAAAACCTACAAGATTACTTTACATAACTAGACACAAATAATGATGATGTATGTATTGATATATCATTGTAAGACTAGGATAAATAGCCCAAACAGAATCATGAGACTAACACATCATCTCCTCCCGTATATATGAATGTACCCAAACATGACCATGGAAGACAAGGATATCATTCCCATCAACAACACAACTATGAGGTTGTCTTTCCCCAGATACAATCTCCCTCCAGACAAGGTCTTCAAGAACTGATAGCAATATCATCCACACCTTTTCTAAAAGAGTTGATTTCAATGCTAGAGATGCTAAAATAGTTTTCCCATTTTATTATTAAACCTCAAAACACATCTCAAAAAATAGATCCATTAATTTCATCTCACATCTGAACTTTTAAATGTTCCATATCTAAATATTTTTTATCTTGTTGTCACTTATGGAATTACCCTTTATTTGGGTTTTAAGGAAGTGATAGTTGAATGAATGTAGGTAATCTACCCACCATTTTTGCCTCAAATTCATGTTTTACTATATACATATGTATAAGAGACTTTTGTTACCCATGTAAACAAGGAATTGATAACCCAATTTGTTTTTCCACCAATATCATAAGGCATGAAACATGTCTATTAGCTCATGGTTGTGTGTCTGGTAATTCAACTCATTATGCCTCTTCTGGAAGGAATCGTATGCTATAACCTAGTTACCCTGCATCATACCTCCACTCATCCCTATAACTTTAGAAAGGAATAGAAAATATATCCATTTCCCAACTATAGAAGAATAAGTATCATCATAGAATTCATCATCAAATTTATCTACTAAAAATTTCTTATATGATTCAGACTAAATGAACATCGCACCCTCCTTAGTAAGACACCGAAAAACACTTCAAGGATGGATTAATCCTAAAAGAGTCATCTATAATATGATTGTACCCAAAAAAATATAGATTTCAAACACATTCTTGGTCTTTTCCAAGTAAAACATGACATTAACCTTATCTGGGAAAAAAATATACATGTATCTGATATGATACAACCCACTATGTGAACATTAATAATCCTAATGTATCATTTTTTTGTGCTTGAAATTTTTTTTGTCCTCTCTTACGGTATTCTACATGATCTCAATATGGTTGAAAAGGTTTATCCTTGTTCAAGAATATAATAAGATTCCATCTATGAATACCACTACAAATGAATACAGGTATGGGTGGGAAACCCTATTCATTAAAATCATAAAGGATATCAATGAATTCATAATACTGAATGGCATAACCAGATACTTAAAAAAGTAAAAACTACATTGGAATGCTATTCATGGTTTGAATTATGATCTCACACACACTTGAAGGTAGCCTAACCTGAAATTAATCATTGTGAAAATAGTCTCTCCATGGAGTTGGTCAAAGATTTCATCTATATGAGGTAGTGCATGCTATATCTTTTACATAATATAGTTTACCTATCCTTAATCCACATACAATCTGATGGAACCACTCAACTTAATGATGAAAAAGATAAGTGAAACCCATGGTTATGAGATGGGTTGGATAAAATCATTTTCCGTATGATATTCATGTTGCTTCTTGATTTCATGGAGTTCCTTAGGATCCGTCATATAGAAAGGACTGGAATCTAGTGTTCCACATAGAACAAGTTCAATGGTGAACTCGACCAACCTCTAAAAATCAATACAAGATAAATACATAGAGAATATGTTTATGAAATGATCCAATATTTTGGGTAATTCGAAAATATTCCTCACCTAATTATTCATAAAGATATTCACCATTTGGGTTATCACTCTTCCTAGTCCCTGACTCATGGGTCTATCGAAACTAGCCATGATATCCTATTTTCCCTTACGAATGTAAGTTAATCTATTAGGATATGTAAATGATACCATTAAATGATTACTATCAACATGGGAATAATATATGACAATCTAGTCTATTCTAAGTATGACGTTGAAGTGGGCCATCTTGAGGTTGAAAAAAATACATTGGAAATAGTACTTTCCTACGTTAATGTGGGAACTCCGAATAATAGTGCACTTTCTCATATCGAACCCCAAATGGTGTTTCAATAGCCATGATGGCTCCAGATCAATCTATCACTATGCCTATATATCAAAATATTGTAGTAGATATAATCGAGTGTGATGAACCTATATCAAAGATGAATGAAAATAAATTATAGTCGACCTAAATCATACCACTAAATGTAGATCACCATGGAATATTCTCATCTTGTGTAGGTTGTGCTACATAAATATAGCTTGAATTGTAGCCCTAAGATTGCACTAACTGAAGAGAGAAGGTCTACTCTATTGTTGTTGATCCAATAAATAATTACTATCATGGTCTCAACCAACAATGTGGACTGATCAGCAAGTAGAATACTAACTTTCATCCTGACATGGTGTCACAAAACTTGTACCCGAATTAGGCATCTATCTGCATCCTCTTACATTGGATAATGGAGGAGAGTATTTTCTGGAATATTGTAGGTGACACATCCTTCTTCATGATCGGTACTCTATCAGATTCCACATACATTGGGGCTTCTTTTGGCAAGGACTTCTATTCTGATGACTAACCATATAATTTTCACTCAATGGAAAGTAGTTGTCACAACCCCCTATGTGCACCATTGATATGATGTGTTATAGTGCAGTAAAAGCCACTTCCCAAATAGAATATGAACTTTCCTAGATCACATTTTCGAATTCCCTCACGATCCACATAGTGGTGAGGGAATGGTTACTTATATATGAAATGACGACCTGTAAAAATATGTCTAAATGTGGTCGGATGGAATATGAGTATTGTTCAGATCCACCTTTATCTCTTAATTTCATCACTGGTAAGATTCAGTGGAAAATTATGCAACTCAGTCAAGTGATTTGAGTACTCCATCACTAAAATTTCACCTTGTTGATGGTTTATGAACACTCAAGAATAGTATGTTAAAAATGTACATGGAAATAAATGGATGAAAAAGTAGCATGAAATTCCACCAAGATGACAATTTAATGTCGAACACTCTATGGGATGACATCCCAATGATTCTTAGAAGAGTCACATATAATATAGGTAGAGATATTGAGCATCCACTATGTATGAATCCCTATATGTTAAAAGATGGGAAAAATGGCCATTATCCATCACACAGTTTCTTTAGGTCCTATATCCTGTCAAAATATGGGAGGATGATACTATTAGAAATCATGGGTCAACTCTTCCAAGGTAGGGTTTGGTCGAGGTGCACCCTAAACATACATCATAAATGGAAGAGGATGTAATGATACTTATAATCAATACATAGTGTATGATCTACATAAGGTACCTCATGTATCATTGTAGTATATAATATTGTTGTCTTATAAACCACAACCATTGTAGCTTGGTTATCACCTCTTTCTTAACATACTATGTGAGAACATCATGGTGGTATAACTCAATGATTTCCAAGATTATTATTCAGATATGACTTAAAATATGTAGGGAAATTGAAATTAATGAATAATATATAATATTACTTAAAATAAGAATGTCACAAAAATCATCATATCCTTAGATATCAGCATATGAGATAAAACATTGTTATAGAGTCATATGAGTAAAAAAATAGTTCCCACTACTATGGTCGGGTGATGGACATGTTCTCATACTACATAGTATATGTTTTCATATATAATTTATTAAATGCATGGTAGAGATGAAAACACCCATTACATGTTATTTAAAATCCCCCTATAGTTGTATGCATTTTCATTTACCACAATCATTTACTGAGTATAATATTTTATATTTAGATATTTATATCTCAGTATAGTTAATTACATTAAAAATATTTTTTTTATAAAGTCTCATACACTTTATTAACATAATTTTTCACATCATGTAACATTCACCAAGACCATATATCCAATGTTTGGATGTGTGAAGTCATACATTGTGATTTTATTTAATTAATCTCCATTATATATTCATATAAGTACTTACATCATAAATATTAATTTTAATTCATCAATTAAATCAATTAATGTGGAATAATTTGTTAATTAAAGTTTCATCATAAAAATGTTTATAAAAAATTGTTTAAATTGATTTATGTACATTAATTTAGCATATTATTTAATTTTTGCAGGATCGGTAATGAAATTAAATACATAGAAAATGAATCAATACAAGAAGAACATGATGTACATAAAATGCATGAAAAAAAATAGATATGACATGACATAATGCATGAAATTTATTTCCAAGTGTTCCTAGTATGATTGAAGAATTATACAACCTCATATAAATGGGACAGGGTAGAAGGAATCCAATCGTAATAATATAAAAAACATTATCTACATAAAACATATTGATCATGTAACTGTGAAATCTTGAAAACTATAATAGGAACAAAACATAACAAAAATAATCCATACCAGGTAACTTTGGTTTCCCCTGTACATTGGTTAGCTACTCCCAAGAATAAGATCATTACCCAAAAAAATTGTGTTGTTATTATATTTAAAAAACCCAAATAGTATGAAAAATAAAAATATCATTGATACCACTTTAAAGAGTTCTACCATCGATAACAAATAGTGGTGCCCTACGTTGGTGGACCGCTAGACCTCTTGAAATCATCCATATATTTTAGAGCCTTCCTACAAGAAATGAGGGCCTATGGTGTGTCAGTGGGGAGAATAATCCCCCATATATCATATTGTAGCACATCAGTGAACAATATAGATAAATAGTGGAAATAAATAAATAAATGATAATATAATAATAATTAATATTATGATGATGAATAATAAATAATAGATACAAAAAATGATGACGTTAATCATGTAATGTAGAGGTATAAAAATATGGTACAAGGGACATAATGAATATATCCATTTAAAAACTCTATAAGAAGATACAAAAATATAGTTACCACTAGAACCATGAACATAGGCTCAATTCCTTTCTCATCCACTCCATCCTATGAATTAGAATCAAACATTATATGATGGCCACATCCCTTTATTCATACCTACAACCATGAAGTCTATTTTTTAACAATGGTGTCCCAAAAAGGGTGCGAGATATACTCAGTAGGCCACCACCAATGGTGTCTAGATGAATCCAGTACTTTCATAAAGATGTTCAGTGTGCCAAAAATTATAAATTAAAGTTTATAAATAAATAAGATATAATGGAAGGGTTTCAAATGGGACGCCAATCCAATAGTAACTACATCATACAAATCATGATTTATATGAATTGATGTATACATAAAACATGTGAAATGTGTTCACTGAAGCTATATTTCTGTGAAAAAGTATAGACCATTCCCATATATTTTATTTAGACTTTTGGAAACATACTAGGAGTTTATGTTTTGAATTATTATTCATCAATTTAATTAACATCTTTATAATTTGTTATGATACATCATCATCTCATCCATGTAAATCCTTGGGGGGTCCTATGTGTCACACTAGGGGCTCTGTATATTTCCATAATCATGGGAGTCCATCCATGAAAAACCATGAATGATATCTCAAGTGTCTCTTCTGGTATGGTGTAAAACATAAATCATTTGAGTCCATCCTTGGTATCTCAAATATGTGTTTGAGTCTCTCTCATGGAAAGGTACAACCATATCCTCAATGATTCCATCCACAAGGCCTCCCCTTGATAACTTATATAACCATTATATTGGTAAATGGAAAACACACGGTGATCCAAAAATAGAAATATCTAGTATCTCCATAGGAAATTTTATAAATTTATTATCATACTAACTATAATGGAAAATAAGCATGCCCATGGTTCCTTTAAGTCATGACCCATGTAACGCCCTTATCCTAAATTGATGTTATGATTTTCCATCTAAGATCATACAGTTCAACAAGTAAAAATGCATATATAATTATTATCGAATTGGATACGAAATCTAATTAAGCATTCCATTTATGGAATAAGTTATAATTCACAAGGGACAAACTGAAGACCATCCAATCATACAATTTAATTTTTTTATTTAAATGTATTAATTATAAATAAAAAACTCATGGGTGTTTAAATTATTTAAGGAGAATGGGAAATTAATAATCAAGGGTAGACCACACCCATTAGGGATTCTAAATTGAAGGAGATCAACCCAAAGGGATTATTTACCACATTCTAGGGCCATATTAGTCATGTTAAGCTTTTAATGTTAATTCATTTAACAATTTATATGCATCATCTGAAGGTTATGGTGTGCTCTATAATGGACCATGACATGGATTTCATAACAAATAGGGAAATAAACTATAACACATACCTTAGGATTATGGATATCTCCTCATCCATCGTTATCCTTTTAATCAAGCTAGAATGATTGATATATATGAAATTGTAAAATATCCTAAAATTGGGGAAAATGAGGTTTCATACAGAAATAGAAATGGAGAATAATGGAAACTCTAAAAGGATAGGAAATGAATGTAGATCTAAGGTCAATTTTTCGAACACATCTGACAGTGATGGATTTTGAGACCTTGTGAGGGCGATATGAAAAAGCCTTGGGATGGCCGGAAGATAGATCTCAATTGGTTTTTTGAGTAGAAAATAAGGTAGGATAATATAAATAAGGTCTAAAAAATTAGGGAATTTTTTTTCCAATTTTATTCATAGGATGTATTGTTTATATGACCAGTTGATTAAACCGTGCACTACTAATGTGCCCAGTTCTGCTTAAGTGGGAACCCTGCACCCTCTAGGCATGCTGTTTTTTTAAACATGTGATATCAATGTTAAAGACATTAAAAAATTGATAGTACCACCTATATTGTTGTGAAACTTGTATCACATGGTTATAGATTGACATGGTGAACTCATACTCCCTTTTTCCACACCCCCTCATAGTTAGTGAAATTGTGTAGACAAGTTGGCATGGTTTCTCCAAACCATGTGACCTAGTATGATTCTAAAAAACTAGGGATATTGGATCTAAAACATCCCTAGACACCCGTGTGACCTCTATGACTACATTAAAAAACCATTCAAGGGAATTAAATATGAAAATTAATGATTCATTCTTTTTAGAGAAGTGTAGGTATTACAGTAATGCTACCCATTTTGGTTTAACCAAATCATTTTGGATAAGAAAATAATGTTGGTGTGGTTACATGTATTATAAAATATTGAAGTATCTAATTGGAGATTAGTTACATAAATACCATAACATCATAAAAAGTCTCTAGGAATTCAAATTCATATCACCGATGATAAGATATTGAATAATCATGGAAAATTGATAATTGAATGATGATCTTGACTCATGTTTATGATTCTTCACTAGTATGGATTTTTTGAAATATTATTACTATTAATGTAGTTACTCTCCCTATTGCTGAATTCGAATTTATATTAGACATGGATTGAAATTATCAATATAAATCCCATATCAAACAGAAAATAAGGCAAGACATATATTCTATTCTTAAGAAACTTATTATCATATATATGTGTAACACTAAATTTAAACATCCAATGGAAATTGAACCCATTGTATAATTCATGATTTTTGAAAAAACAATTATTTTTTAATATCGGTAGGGAGAAACTAAACATTGATGACATGCCTATTGTTGGAAGGATCATTATATCCTTTTTGTTTCAGTTTCCTAATCAACCATTCGATTATAAAATAAGAGTTCTCTATAGAAATCATACTGTATTCTATAAATATTTCAAATATACTCTATAAAATGGTTCCAAATTGAGTTCCATGAATTGAAGAATAAAATTCAGAAATATAATGAAAGGGGATTATTTCTTCCCAGGTGCAACCTTGGGTGTACCTATTCTTTTTTTAAGAAGAAATGTGGATCAATACAACTCTGCATTTATTATCGAGAGATGAATAAAATCACAATAAAGAAATAAGATCCCCTACCACTTATTAAATATTTTATTTATCAAATATTCATACGTAAATAATTTTCTAAAAAAATTAACTTTATTTGATACATCACTAATTTATGGTCAATAAGGATAATGTACAAGAGAAAACATTACTCAAAAGGTATGGACACTCTAGTTATACATTGATTCCATTTAGTCATTCTAATTACCTTATTATATTCATGAATTTAATGAATATAGTTTATATAGTTCACATTTATTAGAATGTTATATAATTTATAGATAATATTCTTATATATTTGAAGAGTAAGGAAAGGAATGATGAACATTTACTGATTTTGAAGATGTCCCTTGAGAGGAAGAATTGATATATAAAATTTACTAAATATTAATTCTATAAATTAAAGACCCATTTTTTTATAATATCCTGTAATGGTATATTATATGATTCATCAATGGTGGAGGTTGTTGAGAACTGTTTGATTGTGAATTGAGGTTCATGTTGATGTTCCAGAAAACCCTTTAGTAAGATCTTGTTATCAAATTGTGTTCAGTCACTAACGATCAGACCCATAAATATGGTATGTTTTAGACAACCATTCGAACCCTATGAGATTAGATGATATCTTGTTCATTATATTTCAAAGGATTTTGGGATCAACACCATCATCTAATTATTTTTCATAAAAATTATATTTCGTTCCATAATTGTGATGGATCTTTATGAATCCCTATGTTGATAAAAGTTTAGTACTCCAAAATTATGGGATAAAATTGGATAATAAATTTATGGGTACCTATGTGATATATTGAAATGGTAAATAAATTTTTTTACATTCAATAGAACATCATGGAAAATTAGATTCAACAAAAAATATATTCTTAATATTATTGGAATGATCTAGATTTTGAAGTTAGGGAGATGTGTTTTATATGAATTTATCCATGGAATAAAAATTTGGGATTCTAGAAGGATGAAAATACCAGCCCTTGGTATACTGGTCCCTTTGAGATTCTTGATTTAGTAGGCAGAATTTCTTATTATCTGACACTTCCACCAGGCCTCTCTAAAGTTCATATTGTATTCCATATATCTCTCCTGAGGAAGTACATACCTAACAGTTTATATGTATTAAACTAATATGTTTCACCATTAGTTAATGACCATTCATTTGATTAAAATCATTTAGATATTTTTAATCATAGATATTATTTAATAAAAAATCCAATCACCCTGTCATGATTATATAGATAAATGAAAATCTTTAAGAAGCTACATGAGATCTAAAGGATATGGTGGGGAAGAAGTATCTTGTGTTTTTTTATAAAAGTGTGAAAAAATTTCAAGGGTAAATGTAATTATAAGGGGTTTATAATGTAACATAATGAAATGTTATGAATTATTTTTATTTAAATAAATTTAATATCCATTATATCTTTTGTTACACACAACACTAAGATTTAATGAACCACAATATACTATTAAAAATATTATTTAAAGAAGATTTTTTTAACCTAAATATATGAAAATGAACATATAAAATTAAATACAAATATATTAAAAAAAATTATCTTTTTTTAGATAAATAAAATATACTAATAAATAAGTATTAAATTTCTGGTAAGATATTTTCACAGATAAAAAACATTTATCGCAAAAAAATGATTTCTATTTATTTTTGTAATAAAATATGGAAATGATTTTTCCCCAAATTTTAGAAAATATATTTGAATAAATTGTCATCATTTTTGTAGTAAACATGTAAAAATTTGATTGAGTACTTTTTTGGGATTTCATTGAATATTTCACTTTATTATTGAATAGAGAAAAATAATGGTTTTTATGAAATGTACATTTTCATTTAAACCAAGAAAAAATAAATTTTTTATTATAATTTTTATATAAATTAAAATTGGTCTAATTTGTTTTATATAAAACCAATTTAGGTAATTATAGTCAATTTATTGATAATTTTCAAATAAAAACTTTATATACTTATAAAAATTTTATCTTTCCAAAACAGCTTTCTCCTTGCCTCTGTAGGTTTAATAGTAAATTAAATTACTCCACTAATTAGAATTGAAATTTAAAAAACTAGATTCAATATTCTGATTTATACTATATAAAATCATATAATTAGTTCAAAAAAATTATTCATAATAAATTGTAAAATTATTAAAATTAATTACACTAGTTATGGTTAAAACTGTTTTAACATGTGGCTTAATCTAAAATGATAATGGTTTAAATAAATAAGAAATTTTCCATTTAATATTACATGGAAATATTTACACCTTTACTCATATAAGGATCAATAATGTCTAATATATAATCCCTTTTACATTTATACAATGTTGTTACAACATTCTCTATAGAAATATTTTTAGTGAGTCTGCACCACTACTTATAAAATATCTCCCTAATATTCTATAAATAACACTTCCAAAGAAATTTTATTGGAACATACATTACAAAATTTAGTTATTAATCACATTCACATCACATAGGCTCTTTATTTTCTATAAAAAACCCACATATGATGGATTTTGGTGCTAACATATGGAGTCTTTTCGAAAAAGTGGAATATTTCTTAACCATGTGTTTTTTATTTTATTTCTTCTTCCTCTACCTTCGATACAACGTAAACATTGATGATAAACCATCATCAGAAAGTTACATATAATTATATTTCATTATGATATTTTTATAACCTATATTCATATCCCAACTAATCAAATGGGAAACGATTCCACTAATCTTGGGTACAGTATACTCTCACCTTGTGAACCAATGTAATTTTCATTCAATCACTACCTCCCATGGTTGGATATAATGATGAATTTAAAATACGTACATGGTATTTATGAAAACATTTTATTGAATTATAATATCACACACATTCTTACCTTATAATCTTTTGGAAAATGATAATATCACCCATTCATATGTGCGGACAACCAACTCTGCAATGCGATGTGATATGTTTTTCATTTAATTGTTACATGGATGTCAATAAAGACAGATTTAATGAATATATATGATATATATGAAATATTTATTATTATTTTAATTTAATTATTTTATTTATATTTCCATCTGTCTAGTTATCAAGAAAATGTAAGAAGTGTTCATGTATATTTATGGCCATCTATCTACTTGAATGGTGTAATTAATTTTCTATCTCTAATTTATATCGATGACTATAAATATATAACCAATATATTTGATATTTATATAAATTTTTAGATGATGTATATAATTTATCCATCATACACATAAAAATATCATAAATTCCCAACAAATATATACAATAATAACAAACCAATTATTACACAAAACCAGATTTTAAAAAATAATTGATAAAAGATGGTGATGAATTGTTATGAGTAAATAAAATATGGAATGATTTGTATTTTTATGATTCTATAATATATTTATAATAAATCAATAATTATTATGAAGTATGTGGGAATGTGTATGACAAAAATCATCAATTGAAGAAAGTTATTTTTATCTCAAATTGTCTTCGTTGAGACATATGTTATGTTATGAACCATTATTTGTTTATTATATTTATATAAATATCCATTAAAATTATACATAATTATTTAATTAATTATCATAATATTTAAATATTAATCCATGTTTATTTATTTCCTGAGTCTCACGATTCAAAAGTCACTAAAATCGTAAAGGTTTTATTTGACAATCAGATTATTTATCTAAACTGTTTATGATTATGTTTCTAATGATGAAATATTATGATATATCTCTCATTAAACCCTTAAATTTTATTTAACAATAGTAATTTTTGTATAATAACTGTTTTTCATTCAATTTAATCTCATTATGAACTAATAATACAAAAATAATATTTTTTGTGAAAAATAACACTGTTTCTTTCTTTGATTGAAAACTATTTTCCATTCATGTCCATGATTTATAAATTTTGTGGATAAACATTTATATTATTATATAATGAAATTGTAAATTTATTTTTACCATGTTTTTTTAAGCATTTGAAGAAACATTGTTAATTTTTTTCAAATGAGATTCTTTTTTCTTCTTACTAAAAATGATAATGAAATCATTATTTTATCATGTACGACATGAATAAATTTATATATTATCATAAAAACTAATTTATTTAAATAATTATTTATTTTTTTCAATTTTAATTTCATTTAAACTTTATTCTCTATTATTTTTAAAAAATTACAAATTTTAATGAATTTTTTAAAATGGACAGGTAGTATTTTTTGAAAATATTTTACAGATCTTTTATAGAATTTATATTCATAAATAAAATAACATGAGTATAGATAATATTTTAGAGGGGATATGATATAATGGTAACATCCTTAATGATTATCTAGATTGATTATGTTTATGATTATGATGACATGGCCTTTTTGAATTTTTTGTATTCTCATGGGATATCCCAAAGAAAAAACAAGAGGGTACATAGGAGGGTATCAAAAGAACAAAACAGGAGGGTACATGGGAGGATATCACAATCCCAAAACAAGAGGATAGATTTGAGGTTATAAAAAAACGAAAACAAAAGGGTATGTTATAAGTTATACAAATAAAAAAACAAGTGGTAAAATGGGAGTTAATCCAAGACACTAAATTGTATTTATCCAAAGTAGTTATCCCAAAACAAAAAGTGAGGAAACATGTAACACCCTGAATTTTTTTATGAAATATTTTTCTTTAAATAATTTTATTTTATTGATTGATTGTGTTATCTGTAACAACTTATTTAGATGAACTACATAACATTTTTGAAATACCATTTCTCCATTATCTCCTAGTATTTGGACTGGAATTTATGAATAGTAAAATATATATTATGAAACTTATATGAAATTAATTAATTATATATCAAATGAATAAATTTTAAAACTAAAATAATTTGAAAATATAATTGTTTTATTTTTTATGAAATGTTGTTTTCATCGACATAATGTATTTTTCTGGAAATAAAAAAATTATTAATTTTTGGTTAATTATTTTCATGAAATTAATATATTATTTACAAGAAAAAATGTTTTAAAATTTTATTAAATAATTTTAGAAACATGAAAAGATAAAATTCATTTTCTTTACTAAAAAAGTATTATATTTCAAAGAAGAAGTTGTCAAATTTTTGAGGTATAAATTTAATTTTTTTCCATTTATGGAATATCAATTAGATTAAATAATTAACACATTTTTTTGTCAATAGGATCAAATTTTCTGGAATGTTGCTTTTAGTTTTTTTCAGTATGAATAATAACTGTGGTAAAATTTGTCACATCAGTAAATTTAAATCATTTAAATCTAGGTTATAATTATTTGAAAAATGTATAATTTTTCATCTTATTTTTTTGGATTAATTTAAATCAAATTATATAATTTTATATTCTATTTTTTAAGAACACCTTCCCAAGAAAATGAATTATATCTTATTTAAATCTATGAGTGTTAAAGTAAGTCACTCTCTTTAATTTTAAATTCTCTTATGTGTCATTGTATGGAAAAAATCGTGTTATGAAATAATATAAGTGTTTATTTTGAGATTAATAAAATTATTTTCATGATTGAAATTTAATTTTATTTTTCAGTAACATTATAATGACGTTAGTTTCATATTATACACTGATGAAATAATTCTCTATTTTATCTGAAAATAAAAAATGATATAAAAACTATTAAAAAAAAAATAATATTTATGAAATATTATGAACTAACAATTTTCTAAATATATACGCCTTATTAAGTAAGTGTTAAATAATTATTTCCAAATTTTCCATTTTCCATGATGTATTTAAAGTTAACATAAATGAATATTTTCAAAATTAAAAATAATGATAATTTTTCCAATTAAAATTTTATTAATTTAGATATAAATAATAAAAATCATAAAATAACAAAATCTAGATATTAAATTGTAATAAATCACTCAAATTATCCATTAATGTTAGAATTATGAAAATATATGTAATAACATACAACCATTTAATATTTAAAATTTTGTCACCATTTTTCATTTAAAATTGGTTTACAAAGTGTAAATCAAAATGATATGGTTTAAAATTAAAATAAAATTTAACTAAATTCTGTCCATTTGTGGGATTAAAACCCAATATTATAATTTCATCAAATACATATCCATTTAGAGGATTATTTATCGATAATTAATTTATTATAATTTAATCATTTGAATGTTTTCAAAAGATCCCATAACATAAATTATAAATGGGCACATCCTCCATCACTTACTCACACCACATTTCCACTACAATTTCAAAAAAAACTGTACCATTTTTTCATATAAATTTACCCAGCCGCATTTTTTAATTTATTGTCTTCCAAAATGTCTAACTCTTGAACCTTTTATAGGATATCTAATTGATTCATTTAGAAGAATAGATAATTTCTTTTCTTGATTACTTTAATTAATAATCATCATTACCTCCTCAAAATATATTGTATTTATAATAAAATAATAACATTAGTGTACTTGATATTATGAATTTATATTATGATTATGGAAACACCATTATAACTCATATCTCCCATCAAAAAATACGTGATTGTTTCACTCATACATATGAACAACATATTGTCCCTACATAGTGATATAATTCATTTTTATCAAAATATTCTATCATTGTTTATTGTGATGGGATTAGTATTCATATATGATATTTATTACATAATTATGCATGTGGAATTATAATATTATATCCACCTACTTACCAACCATTCCATTGGGAAAAGAGGGCACCATTTGTGCATACGTCTATTAAACCACCTCCACGAAGCTGTATGAGAAGTTTTTTATTTATATTTTACTTCAATGGTAATGGTGAAAATTTTGATAAATATCTGTGATATATTTTAAATAATTTCTATATAATAGTGGTATGTTTTTATTTCATTTTCATTCATTTTATCTTTCAAAAATAAAAATAGAATTCAAATTTATGTATAACCGACCGTGTCTATTAATGGTGTAATTAATTTATATATATTAATAATTTATAGATGAACATACAAATATATATAGTTATTATATATGAAATTTAGATAATTATTGATTTATTGGATGTTGTGGAATAAAGATATGTGTACAGGGATCATAACTAACAAATATAAATTATCATGATAAATGACATAGTTAACACATTGAAATGATGATTTTAATCATGAAATATTGATAAAAGTATGTATTTAAATTTTATAATGGTGTTATATGTGATATTATACATATGATAAATATTTTGGTACAAAATTATGATAAATTTAAATTTATTATACATGAGGATAAAGTAATTTTCTTACAAGGAGAACTCAATGTAAGGGTTTTATTTCACAATATCATAATTATTTTGGGTTTCCTATGCTTAATTCTGAATTAGGGAATATTTATCTTTCATATACATGTTTTCCTAAAAACGTAAAAATGCTTTTAATATTTTATGATTATTATTTTTTACCCATTATTGATTTTATATGAAGTGGGTTGAAAGGAATGCTCATTTGTTTCTAAATAAGGCACTTCTTATAATTTTTACAATGGTATGATTGAAATATTTTTAAAATATAAAATGTGAATGAATTTTACTATTTTCATGAAATATATTTTCTTAGATTAGAAATTTAAAATTATAAATTATTATTTTAAAAAATTATGATTTCCATTATAATATACATGTTTTTTAAAAACAATAATAAATTTAAAAATTTCTGGGGTATTTTTCTCAAGAAATTCTTTTAGCTATCTTTCAAAATCATTTTTTTATATATTATGACATACTATGATGTTACATATTTTTTATGGGTATATTATCTATCGAAACCATATTTATTATTTCTCTAGATGGGTTATGAATATAAAGGGATAGTGTTGTACAAACCCTTTTCATCTCCATGATTTATTTTAGTATAAAATAATTATGAAATATATTTTTTATGGGTTCAAATATAATTAATGATTTATGATATTTAAGAACACATAAATATATGATTTTTATTATGTGAAGATTGTAAAGAATATATCTCTCTAATAAATGGGGTATTTTTCAGTGACCTCAACAGAAATACAAGAGGTTATCCCAAGCCCCAAAGACAATACACAAGAGGTTATCTGATGTGTAATGTAGGATCATATGTCGATATCCCAAGATTGACATGATATAAAAATCTTGGTTGGTATCCTTAACAAAATGTTATCATTCTAATGTTTATGCCACAATTTATTACTCATTCTAATGCTAGGAACTCATTAGTAATATTCTTTGAATCCTTTATGATCATGTCTTATGAAGAACTATAATTTATGACATGACAAAATTTTATGACATATGATATGTAGTGTATGGTTTTAAAATTCTAATATAACCCCTTATGATATTTGTATCCATATGTTATCAGTTTCATCTCCCTTGATCACTCTTACAATGAATATAATCTATTTGACTACCTAACCCTTTTACACATTTCATTACATGATTTATAAACTGAAATATTCATTAAATGAACACAAGGATCACAATGTAATAGTATGTGTTTAAGAATAGTTTCATATTGAATTTAATGAAACATAAACCAATAATATTTTTAATGATTACCGAATTCTTAAAATGGAATATGAATCACTTCAATTCATAGATATGGTAGGTCGTACATACGCACGAGCGATGGTATCATTCCCATAATGCATGAAAGGGTAAAATATTGTTTTGTATATTAATGTTATATAATCAAAATCATTTCATATATATCACATATATTCACTAAATATATCCATTTTTTACCATCCTTTTAAAGATATAGTAAATACTAAATCACATAGTTTCACGAGGTGGTAGTCTGCCACACACAAAAATGATGTTATCATTTATTGAATGGATGGTAAGGTAATAAAATATATGATATATTAATTTAAATTATAATTTTTATGTCATAAATATACTATATAATGAAAAAAAGTAATCCTTATTTCATTCCCTATGAAGTGTAATTGAAAAATAATTCATGTCGCTTCGTGAGGTGGTAGTCCACCATCCACAAGAGAGGTGTCATATTATTTTATATATAATTAAAATAGAAACAGTTTTTGAGATATCAAATATAAATAATTACAATTATATAATAAAAATATATATAAACATTTAATATATCATTATATCCATCCTTGATATGTGGTGATAGAAAATCATAACATTGGTTCGTGAGGTGGTAGTCCTCTGTCCAAACAAATGATAATTCTAGATCAATTTTGATGGAAGTGGAGATGATTGTAGGTCTTAGACTAAGAATAATAATGTATAAATATATTAATTATACAATATTTATTACTCTTTCATGATTTAATTATAATTGAAGTAAGTGGAGGAATACAAAAAATAAAAAAGTCGGTTAGCAGTCATTCCACTTCTAAAGTCAACTTATTTTGGTGTTCTAATAAAAATATTCTTTGGATAGATTTATGACCAAGATAAGTATTGGATTATGATAGGAGGGTGTTATTTTATAATTATTCTTCGAACCAATGGGTTATTAATGTGTTAATTGTAGATAAGAGGGGGTTGCCTTTAATACGTGAGGTCAGTGGCGGACTTGTAATTTGTAAAATGAAAATGGTATACCCATGTTTTTCACAAGACAAAAGGATAAAAAATGCAACATTATAGAACCATAGTGGTGATAAGGTGTAAATATTTCAATCAAATGGTGTTTTAAAAGATCCTATTCCATTTTACTAGTTATCTTTTTTATTTTAAGCTTGAGTAAACCTATTTTTACCTTAATTGCAATAAATATTTTTTTATTGATTTTACAATTCATTATGGAAAAAAGTAATTTTAACTTATTATATAATAACATTATTTCTTCTTAAAAATATTAAATCCATTTTCCAAATTCAACTCATAAAAGTGAAAATATAATTTAAATATTTTTTAGTAGATGCGTTTATAATACGAGTTTTCCTAGAGAAAATATGAAAAAGATTAAAACATTGAATATCAAAATTAAATATCATATTGATTTTAAATACCTAATTTGGATTAATAGATATAAAATAAAACTATTTTTACCTGTAAACTCATATTAAAATGTGGTTTGTATCGTTAAATGCTTTAAATGAAATTAATCTTCTTAATAAAAATTATTAGTTTTCACTGGTAATCGAATAATTGTCTTCTCCTAAACATTTCAATATTTTTAATGAACACAATATTCATATGATTATTAAAAAAAACTATTTATGCAAATAATTTTTTTTTAATTTTTGAAATATTATATTTAAGTAATTATAAAAAAGGTGACAAAAACTATTTTCTGAAAAATCATGCATTTAATAAAAAAATTGTATTTATTCTTATATCTTTTAAAAAAACACATAAGATGAATGAGAAAAAATTGATTCAATATATACTATATATATTTAATTAAATTCATTTACTAAATGTTTTATGTTTAATTTACTGAGGAAAAATATGTTCATGTGCATGAAAATAGTTTTTCAAAAAAATATTTCATTTTTTAATGGTTTTTATCTATTTCATAATTATTTGGTCACCAAATAAGTAAATATATAATTCTATGAATAATATATTTTCATTATTTTGTTAATCCTATTCATACTATTTATTTCAACTTTTAGGTGTTAACTATCATAAAAATATTTTAATAGTATATTGTGTTTTGTAAAAACTATGTTTTGTGTGTAATGTAAGCTAAATTTATCCTTCTATGAAATTAAATCTTTCAAATACGTTAACATTATATAAAAATATTTCATAAAGTCTATGGGTGTTAAATTATACCCCCTCCCCACCCCCAAATAAATATCACCATGATAATTTGATCTTTTTATTTGTAATCAAGGGTTTAACTTTTGTAAATTCTTATATTTGAAACCAAAATCATAAAAGGGGTTACTAAAAATCACTATTGAAAAGGGATAAGGGGATTTCTAAAGGTATTCTAATGTATCGTATATTCAATAAAATTAGAAAAAGATATTCCATTAATCTTTACTAAAACCAAGATGTTTAGTATGAGTCTTAGAATTCATTAATCTTTAATACATCAACAGTAACATTGAATGTCAAACATAATCGAATCCATAATTATATATCCATAAAACATTTCAGCATATATCTCCAAAAACATAATATTATTCATCCCAAATAATCATTTACATTAAAAATCATGTTTATATATACTTGTCAAAACAAAACATATCATATACTGACATTAATCTACCCATAAATATTTTATCATATTAATATTAATTTATCAAATTTGTGAAGTAAAAATAGATTCATGCTAACATGTACATCACGTAGTCTGGTGGTAGTAAATACACCTTTATCTCCTTTTGATTCTTAGTATAAGCCCCATAAAATTTTTAGATGTGATGGGTTATCAGCCATCTTACTAATTTCCCTTGTTCTTCATCTATAGAGAAACTTAAGGTATATCATTTTCATAATTCACTATTGTTTTATAATGTTCTCAAGAAGATGATAATAATAATAAAAAAATGAAAGTCATGAAATAACTTTTTTAACCTCTAATGTTCTCTATACATCTCACTTTTTCAGAAATTCAAGTAAACTCCACAACATAAAGAATATATCCAAGATAATGGTTCATTAAAAATGAATGTTATTATATCATTTTACTATAAAATTAAAAAAAATCTATGTAATTATTACAATTCCACATATTTTTTAGAAGTATTAATGAAACAATTAAAAAATAAAACTTTTATATCTATATATATCATGATTCAAAAAATTCATGATTTCTAGAATATAAAAAATTAATTCATTCATCATTATTCATAAAATTATTATGTAGGATTCATTATCATTTTCCTTAATACCTCCTTATAATCATATTTAATTTGTATTCTCTTCATCATTAATAGATAAACCTTTACTCTTTCTACCTTGTTGATCATATTCTTGATCTTTACCCCTCTAATACCAATTATTGTAATTCCCATTCTTTCCACATTTGAATCATCCCACCATTTATTATTCCCATGAAATACAATTATTCACATCCAATATTTTATCTAAGAATTTAAATTTTTATCATCAATTACATACTTTTTCCTCATTTTATATAGTCATAAAACATTTTCTCGTTCCATTGAAAAACTACATTGAGTACTTCTTCCCAAATTCTAAACATATAGGAAACTGAATCTACATTCCTCTATTGTATCCACCACCGAAAAAATTAAAGAACCCTATACTTCTTTTCATTGGTGATTGTGAGAGTTATTTAAGGTGCATGTCGTATATTGGGATAATTTTTTTGGAATAATGACAATATTATTCACTCCATTTGTCATCCCATTTGGTTTATCGAAAACACATTGTGTATCACATTTTTCAATAACCCAGTTCTATATAGTTCCCACCACCAATCAAAACATTGATTCATTGTCTATGAAATAACATTCATGGTGTGAAATACATAATAATAAAAAATTGTTGATAATATTTTAAAATCCCGACACCTTTATTTCAATATAAGCAACATTAGGTTTAATATAAGACATCCATTATCATCATATATTAAAATCCATAATGATTGTTCATAAAGTGTTTCTTGAATTTACAAAACACATCCTCAAATTATTTAAATAGTGGTTCACAGTAATCATTTTTTTCATAAACTACGTTACACTCATGTCAATCCCAACAAAACTATTTTAGAGTTAATACCCCATGGTACATATATTCCAGAACATTGTTTATCACATAATGACCATTAAAATTAATTTATTTTATACTTTTCTTGATTTTGGAATCTTTTTTCAAGGTTTGGGTTGATCCATGGTCAAAATATTTGAATTTGTTAGTCATGGGTGGGTTTTTGTCCCACGTACAGTTAGTGCACAGTTTTTGTAAACCATGCAGATTCACCCATGTAACCAAGAAGTAATCATTCACCTTGGTATTGGAACTGTATATAGGGTTTCATTATGGTTTTTTATAATTTTGCAACAGTGTAGCCAGCCCATGTGGGGTGCACCTCTTTTCAAGGAGAGTGCATAGTTGGGGAATAATTGTCCAAACCACACGACCATCGAAGAATTTAGAAATCATGAAATTCTATGATTTCCCAACACTCATTTTACACCATTCACGATTCCAAACCTTGGACATATTTAGCACACGAAATGATCCCATAACCCTCTCACTTTTAACCCCCTCTTCATTTGAGGCTCATCTTTTGAATCTATGCTAAGAGTCTACGGATTTTGACTATTAATCTATACATTCAGTTCTCCCATCATGGTATCATTAGGTTCCATCAGTGGATTCTTGGTTGAAAAAAATCTTTTATGTTATTTTTTATATCTTTGGTAGTTTTTATTTTTTAAAAGTGTTTGGAGAGTCCTTTGGGATATTTTTTCCATTCCCTAGAAGATGTCTCGCATCATCAATCACTTGGAGTGGGTGTTTTTATCTATTTCCATTCAGATTCATTCCGTTAAAGGAAAGGGTTTAAAAAAAATCATAAACATGTTTCAGATTCATGTGGTGTGTTTTATGGTCTTATTGTTTTATTTATAAGATATTAGAGTAAGTGGTTTTATAAGGGTATTATATAGACATGTAATTTAAATTTTTTTAGTTGAGTTGTTTGATAAAATGTATTTTAGTTTCTTAAAATGAAATCTAGAACTTGTGTTGATGTTTGAGCATTGTTACACAATGATGAAAGGTTTTAATTATAAATTTGGAATGTTTTGTTGTTTTTATTCCTCTTATGGATTGGGATTTGTTTGCATATTTTTTTGTAACTTTTTTAAGTATTTTAAATTCTTATTGGTGATTTTTTCGTTGTTTTACTTGTTTTGTTTGTTAAAATGAAGGTGATGTTTTTTGGAAATGGTATTTGAATGACTTTGTGGACACTTGAACTGTTTTATTAGACGTTATAACACCCATGGGTGTATGTGGTAAACATCTAGTTGAGCTTTCAGGTGATGGTGGCATTGATAAAATGTTTGTATCTTTGAGACATAAATTTCCAAAAGGTTTGTCCATTCTTTTTACCCCCTTATTCTTAAAATCGACTCTTGATTTCTTAATGGTGTGCTGGAGTTTTGTGTAACTCAAAAATATGGTCCCAAATATGTTTCTTGAAACCTATCATGTTTGGTATCATATGTTATATTTCAGTGAATGTTTGGTATAAAGGTCCATTTGGCATTTCAGGATGTATCATGATTTTTAATGAGTTTAATGGACTAGTTTTTATATTAAATGATTTTAGGGAAAATGATTTGTAAATATTTTGTATGTGGGGCCCATTTGGAAATTGGGATATATTAGGAATCTTTTTTTAAATCATGTATGATGTGATGGACTAATTGGAATTTTATAATGTTTTGGAATGTCTTATTAACATAATTGATTTAAAGGCCAAATTTGAACATGTGAAATGATTTTGGTGATATAGGAAACCTTATGGAGGATTTCCCAATGTGGGTTATTGTGTGGGGTGTGTTATTTTTTGGGGTAAGAATGTGAGGTAGAGGAAGGTAAGGTGAGTCACGTGTGAGAGGTCCTCCTCCATTCACCATGTACTATTAAAATTGGTTTAATAGGCATCATTATAGGGTCATTTGATGGTTTCATATTAACCGAGATTAGACAGGTTGGTAACCATGAATGTTTTAGAGGGCATATGGTATTGTGCCACTGGACTGGTAGTTAGAACACTCAATGACTTTTTTACTTTGGAGATGCACCATACACTGGAATTTGTGTATGACCAGAGTACATCATGATAACTATATAGGGTTGTTGAGGAAATAATCATGGTTACAATTGGTTTTATTGTTTTTATTTTTTTAACCTAGTTCATTGTATATACTTTTTGTTAATTTTCATGATATATTTGTATTGTTGCCTTCAGAATTTGGTTATAAAATGGTGATCATTTTAGAAATTAATGATGTGGTGCTTGTTTTTTTTAAAGTGAAAGATTTTTTTGTTTATTAAATATTAAAAAAATATCTATTTATATATATATATTTATTCAAGATACTATTAATGTACTATTTTTTAAAATTTAAATGTGTGGAATTTTTAGTGATTTTCTACTGAGCTGTGAAGATCACACACTACTTCTGCCAATCAGCATCAGTAGAGCTATGAAGTTTTGTAAGTTCATGTTTCTGGTTTGGTTTCTCGTAGAGATGTTTAGTTTTCTTGAGGTATATGACTAAGAGGTCACATAGTGATCTTATAGGCATAGTTCAATTTTATTTTTCTATTCTGTTTTATTTTATTCAGTTGTACCTATATCCAGCTCTATTTTTGTATTTATTTAGAATCAGTTATAGGTTATTTCTTTATGGTCAGTTTCTTTAGTTCTATTTTTTTATCTAATTTTATTTGTCCTAAATCATTTTCACAGTGTTTACATTGATACTCAACACTGTTTTGTAGCCCATGGGGATTGGGAATGCCCTTGGGCCATGTCTGGGATAAATTCGTATGTCGGGTAGGATGGAATTCTATCTCGGTTTGTTACAAAAATCATAATAGTGGATGGTCTTATTATTTTTTTATTTAGTAGATTGGATATTTAGACTATGGGGAATCGATATATAGGAAATTGAATTATGCCATAAACCCTTTCTCATTCCGATCCTCGATTTGGGAGGGGTGGTCTTTGAATTTTTTATCATTTCATGAGATTGAGGAATGATAATCGTGGCGAGCTGATGTCACATCACAATATCACATGGTGTAGTTACCCATGTGGAGTTCGACTGCACAATTCATGGTCTTCTTATGGGTTGATAATTTCTTAGTTCTTGATTCACTAACCATTTCACTTAGTTCTACATGGCCATTATTTTATCATCCAATGTGTTTTATGTAAATTGTTTGTTTGTGTAAATCATTGTTGGTACACGCTGAGTTTTTTTGTGCTTCAATTTCTATGATTATTCTAATAAAATGGAAGATTTTATTGGAATGAAAAATATTTCTTCAAAAAGCTTTCTAACATAAATAATGTGTTTTAAAAGAGAAAGTGTTTTGGATTAAGAATTTGAGATAGGCTTGGATTTGATGGTGGGGTGGAATGGGTGACACTTGGTACTCATTATGAGTGATCAAAAATGTGTCGTTGTGTATGGAATGTTCATGTTGTCATTGGGATTAGATAATGTAAGAAATATTGTATGGACATATATGTGGTGGTTCATAGGGATCCATCTGTGATTTTTTGAAATTTAAATGATTCAAGCTTCTTTTTTTAAAAAAAAAGTGGAATCCTATTGTAAAATTTTTATTTCAATATATCGCTAGTGGGCTTGGAATAATGATGTTTTGAAATTTAACAAAATGGTTTTCTTAACAGGAGGATTTTGGTTTTTCTTCTTTGCGTTTGGGTTGTGATCCTGTGGTTTTTTCTTGAGTTGTTCTGATTGGTTAAATTTTGGGTTGATGTTGATTTTGGTTTTGTGATCCTTTTGATATTCAGAATATTCCACTAGAAAGATCCCCAATGTTTCTAATTTTTCATTCCCAATTAGTGGTTCATCTTGAGTGATGCCTATATTTTTTTTTTGATCATCCTATATTATAGGTAGTAGAGTTCCTTGAAGAAGTGGACAATATCTTCAGATTTTTGGGTACTCCCGACGTTGTTAGTGTCTTTGATGTTCTTGGATTTTTTAAATGTGCAACATTGGATGAATGAAAGATGTTATCTATAATATTGTTGATGTTTGAGATGATGTGGGAATTTTTTGTGTCTATTTTCATCTGATTTTTTATACCTAGGGAGGTTAAGATGATGAAAGTAGAAGAGATCATGAATTTTGAGTAGGTTTAGTAGACAGTGATGGCTTATGCTAGGCATTTCAAGGATCTGTATTCATTAATTGTTGAGATAAAATAAAAGGACATGTTGAATTAATATCCTTCCATAATTGGACATCATCTAGAGATCATGGATTATCCCTCTATTCTATGAATATTCATTTTTTAATTTAGTTTATAAATATTGTTTGGATGAGATGTTTTTTGTACTGAAGGAAGTTGTCACTCTAGTGTTTTCTATTGCTTGTGAAGGTTTCCCTTTTGGTGATAATTTTATACTGGAGGAACTTATATTTGAGAAGAATACGTCATTTGTTGTAGCTGCCATCTTGTCATACCAATCACTCTGGTTGCACCAGGGTGGTCGATTTTTGAATTTGAATTAGTATTATTTCTATTTTTCAAATTCTTATCACTATTGTGTTTGTTTAGTCCATATAATTATTTTTTGGTTAGTGTTTCCTGAAGAATATTTTTTTACCAAAGGATGCTGGCTTCTAGCTAAGAGGAATTAGATACTTAATTCATCAGGGCTCTAGTCACATGCCCCATAGGGAAGCTGGTACGTAGTTAGAAAATCACCCTGGGTGTGAGGGAAACATGGCTCAATTTTTTCTCTCATTTTGATGTGGGGACATTTTATGGTTCGTTGAATTAATTTTCTTTGTATTTGTGAGATTCTGTTTTCAATGAAAAATTATAATTATATTTTTATATCATTATCTAAGTAGTGTTTTTCTCTAAATGTGGGTCTTAGACTGGTTATTGTTTCTTGGGTGTTTTTAACCCTTATGTAGGTTAGTTAATGTATATATTTCTGTTGTGCTTATTTTGGGATATATGTGCCTTTGGAAATCATTGATTTTAGTTTTTGTTCAGGTTTTATGTTTAGTTTGAGTATCTTTTGTGGATTTCTCCTTATGTCTTGTGTCTGGATTATGTAGATAATTTTCTATAAGGACCTGGCCTTAAAACATTATATAATATCGAATTAAACGAATAATTCACATTGAGGATTTTTTATGTATAGTGTTTTGAATAATTACGATATAACTATTACATCTCAATAGATTACCAAGTAGAAAATTCTAGTCAATTCCCATTTTTCTTCATAAAACATGAAATCTTTAAAAAAGTTTCATTTTTAGTTCCATGTTTCAGATAGAATGACTTTTCCTTAATCATATCCTTACCCTATTCAAAATTATTTCATGTGAAAAAACATTTCAAAAACATGGGATGATCATAAATAGCTCAGTAAGGGATACACAAAGAAAAAAACTGTCAGTTTTTCAAAACTACATGTAAACCATGAATACTTTAGAATATGTACTACTTTTCACCTTTATGAAGTAGTAAATACTCCTCACTGAATAAAAGATCCCTACTTACCCTTTTGTAACCAAAAGATTACCATAAAACCCATATAGAGAACACATAAAATATAATGGTAACTTGGGACATAAACATACTTAAATGGAATAAACATACGGTTGAATTCCACACATATCATTAAATTGAATACCCATACAACCGACTTCCATACCCAATGCAATGTAGGTTATAACGTAACCACCCTTCCTGGTTTATCACTGCACCACCCATCATATGTTTTATCACGTAACCACCCGTCAAATGTCTGAGTACCATTATAAAATCCTTACAAATACAACAAATATAAAGGAAAGAAAACATTTCCACATTTAAATAACAATATATCACATAAATATATTGACATAACAAATCCATTATCAAAACCATTTTCAATACCAAAATATGTAAAACAGTATATGGTATTTATTTTTATTTTAAAAACATTACGACTTGTTAAGGAATCCAAAGATAAAATAATACTCACAGCGGTGAAAAAGGTCGTTGTCACCCATTACGTAAAAAAACATCCTGTTTATTGTTTAGTAAAATATTTCACAGAGAAATATTCCCTTTTAAATGTCACCGGTGTTTATACAGCATATCAAATAAAGACATGTATTAAAACAAAATATGCCTCAATGAAAGGAGATTTAGACAACGTCCCTTACCTCATGCCTGACTTGACTTGATCGATCTTTAAACTCCTGAATAATAAAATAAAGTTAATTCCTACATTCTTTAGAACCATTTTAAATTTTATTATTCGTTTTATATCTCTTATAACTATGTTATAAACATTACATAATCATTTATGTTAATAACGTTCGTTTTTTCGATATTTCGTACTTTAGTCAAAATGAACACCATATAGTTAAAAGTTGTTCACATGGTCAAAATTTCATTATATCCAGAATTATATTCATGACTAAGATATCATATATATCATATATATCCATTTTATGCATGTATTTATAATTGTACAAAACATTTAGAGATAAGAAATGAAATGAACCGTTCCTGGAGATGGTAAGTCGTACGTATGCATGGATGCTACATCCATTTATATTTCTTATTTTAATGAAATTAAAACATAATGATATATAGGTATATTATACTCCAAGTATAATATCATATATAATATTACTAACTCCATATGTTATACGTCCCACATATGGCATTAATGTTTAATATCACTTTGAGGGGGAGGAAGTCCGCACTTCCCCAAATGAAATTATCATGTTTACACATAATGGAAACCATAAAGGTCTGATATAAGAGAAATATACAGAAGAATATATAAATAAGAGACATAATATATATCATATATAAATATAGTTTTATATTATTGGCCACCATGATATATCGTAGGAGATAATCAAATGATCATCGTTTCGTGAGGCGTTAGTTTTTCATCCACAGAAATAGTATGTTCATCACCCATTAGATGGAGGTGTGTGTAAGTGTAGTTCGAATCCTTATCATAAAAACATCCCAGTATATTTTGGATACTAGTGTAGTTATAATAAAATGTAATTAAAATTGTTTAGAGGTTGGAGATGTAAAATAAAATAAAATAAAATGAATGAATTTAAGAGAAACCATTACCTTTAATTTGGGTAACTCACTTTGGTTTGAACCAAAAGGATATGTTGATGTTCCATTTGCCTAAATTAAGGCTTCAACATGAAGGAGAAGGGTGTGGGGAGATTAATTGGTCATGTTTTGGGAGAGCCAAAAGACTTGAGAGGTGTGAGGAATTGGATAGAAATTGTCTTCTTTTATAAGTTGGATGAGGGGATCTTTAGGAAAGTGTGAAAATATTATTTTATTATATAATTATATTTGATTTCAGAAGGTCCAAAAATCATTAATGTCGAGGATATGATGACTCATAGTCTATATAATATCATAAAATAGTAATTGGACAGGTTTAAATATTATTTTAATATTTATAATCATATTTATTTAAGTGATTTATTAATGAGGAAAACACTACATTATTGTGTCAAAAATAATTTAAATTATTTTATTTCTAAAAATTATAAAAAAATACCATGATGTATTGTATATTATGGGATTTATAAATAATATTTATAGTTGAAAATATGACTTATATAACCCCATGTGAAAATTTATTTACTAAAAGATTATTGTTTATGTCAATTTTGTCTTTAGATTAAATTAATGAATCTAAATTGTCATTATCATTCAAAAGTGACTCCATGGGGTCCCAAAATAGACCCAACGATGCCAATGGTCGTCAATTTCTCATCCAATAATCTTAGGACAAGTGTTAATGTATTTTAAATTATTATAATATTATTTTTACCTTGAATTACCCTATTTACCTTTAACCGAGGTAAATAAAAGTGAAATGTTAATGTTTAGAAAAAATTATTTTCATATTATTGAACCACATTTTACTTACTAATAAGAACCATGTATGTCATATTTTTGAAATTCAATAAAAAATAGTAGTAAAATTTTATTTTAATGAACAATGATTTTAACTACTACTAAGTGGTTTCAATATTCATAAAAAATTAATGTTTTTCATAAAAATACAAAAAATTCATCCTACGCTCTATTTGATATTCGGAATTCAAAAATGATGTCTAATTTACCAAATTATAAACATAAATGTGGCATTAATTAATTTAAATTTTATTCCCGTTGTTAAAACAAATAGCGTGTTTTTATAAAACAGAAACTATCAAAAGATTTATACTTGTTTATATAATATTTCAAAATGAAATTGATACCAATGACAAACATTTGATTAAATGGTAAAAATATATTATAAATACACATTAAAACCAATTAAAAAGATAATCTAACCATATAAATAAATTAGATTAAAACTAAGTTTTGAATTAAAATACAATATTTTTTAGTATTCATTACAAATGAACTTTTATCTAAAAAATTCCAACAATTTACACAATGTAAGTTTTGATGTCCCCATTCTAAAATAAGAATTCATTTGGTCAAATAGAATGTATTAATGTGACCAAAACTATATTTAAATTGGGTTCTCCACTAAAAGGCTATAAATCAACCTTTTAATGTAAATTATGCTTAAAATTAGATTCATTCACATTTTATGCCTCTAACTATTATTGGATAAATTTAAATAAATTTAACAAACATGTATAATCATATTGTAGTTAGTTTTTTTCATTACAGACAATACAATGGCTAGGAGTTAACTACAATTTAAAATAATAATATTATATTATTAGTGTGCAACCTATGATTTGAAAGAAACCCATTGTTGCATATCAGGTACCCTATCGAAATTAGAAACCTTTTTAAAGTAAAATAAATTTTTAATTCACAAATATTAATAAATATGAAATATTAATCATTCTTCATTTACCTAGGATGTTACATCCTTCCCCCTTTTGGGAATTACATCCTCAAAATTTTTACTTATCAAAAAAAGTGGGGGTATTTATCCCTCATAGCATTTTCAGATTCTTATGTTGCCACTTCAACTATATTGTTTTTCCACAAAACCATTACCTAGTGAATTACCTTATTCCAAAACCCTATCTCTCTATGGTCAAGAATCTAGGCTATTTGTTCTTCATAAGAGAGATTCTCTTCCAACTGAAATACCTCTCGACTAAAAACATAAGATGGATCTGGCATATAATTTCTCAATATCGAAACATTAAAATCATTGTGTACCTGGGATAAACATGGAGGTAAAGCCACTTGGTACGCCACTGATTCAACATTTTCCAAGATTTCATATGGTCCAATGAACCTCGGACTGAACTTTCACTTCTTACCAAAATGAATCACATTTTTTCATGCAGAAACATTGAGAAAGGCATGATCACTTACCTAAAAAGAAATATCCTTCCTCCGGTTATCTGCATAACCTTTCTGTCTACTCTGAGCTATTCTCATGTGCATCTAAATCAACTAAACATTATATTCCATCTCTTCTACGAATTCTGGTCCCATTAGCTTCCTTTGGCCTAGTTCATCCCAAAAAGCTGTAGTTCGACAACGCTTTCCATATAATGCCTAAAATGGAACCATATGCATACTGGAATGAAAACAATTATTATATGATAATTAAACCAAAGAAAGATGATGGTCCCAACCTCCCTCATAATATAGTGAACAAGAACGTAGCATATACTTCACGGTCTGAATTGTTCGTTCTGACTGCCCATATGATTGTGGATGAAAAGCTATACTAAAATATAATTCAGTACCCAATGACTTTTGAAGGCCTTTCCAAAAGTTATAAGTAAACCTGAGATCACGATCAGATACAGTGGAGGGGGAAATTCCATACAACATGACCATCTCTTTAACATACAACTGAGAAAGTTGGTCTAGAGACAATATATCATGAATAGTTAAGAAAAGAGAAGATGTGGTCAATTGATCAACTATAACCTAGATTGCATTATTACCTCAAGATGTATTTGGTAATCCCACAACAATGTTCATGGATATATTTTTACATTTCCACTCTGGAACTAATAAAGGCTGAAGCATCCCTTTCGGTAACTGTCGCTTTTCTTTAACCTGCTGACATGTCAAACACTTAATAGTAATGCTAGTAATAACTTTTTTCATTCCATCCCTCCAGTAATACTCTCGAAGATCTCTACACATCTTAGTACATCTAGGATGGAATGAAAATGGAGAGCTGTGGGCTTCACATAACAACTCATTCTTCAACTGTGTATCACATGTCACACATAATCTCTTCTCAAACCTCAAAGCACCATCATTATCAATATTAAAATCAGGCAACTTACCCTTCTGAACCAAATCTACCTTTTTCTGCAACTCACTATCTCTATTCTACCCTTGCTTTATTCTGACTGATAGAGATGATCTCCCTGACACCTGATACAAAACAAAATAATTTTATATACCAACAACTTCTATGTCAATGTTAATCAAATAAAAAACCAAAGGATCTTGTTCCAAGAATAGCATGGTTAATGAAGCATTACTTTTTTCAAATCAAAGCATCATACACTTTATTTGATTTTCACAGATGGTAATGGATCATAAAATCATAATCCTTGATTAATTTTAGCCATATATTCTATCTCATGTTTAAATTTTTTTGACTTAATATATACTTTAAGATTTTTTGGTCAGAATATATTTTCCATTTTACTCCATAAAATTGGTGCCTCAAAATTTTTATTGCTAAAACAACAGCAGCTAATTCCAAATCATGTGTAGGGTAATTTAACTCATGAGTTTTCAACTATCTTGATGAATAAGAAATTACCAGATCATTTTTCATAAGGAAACATCGAAGTCCTTTCAATGAAGAATCTCTGTAGATAACAAAATCACCATTTTTATGGCAGTTACAAAACAGAAGCATTCACCAATCTTATTTTCAATTCCTGAAAACAATCATCAAATTCTTTTGTCTAAATGTATTGAACACCTTTTCGAGTTAACTTAGTCATTGGACAGGATAACCAAGAAAATTTTCGACAAACCTCAAGTAATAACCTACCAAACCAAGAAAACTACGAATCTCGGTAATATTTGTGGGTCTTGTATATTCTTTTACAAATTTTGTTTTAGAAGGACCAACAATTATGCCATTATCATAAACAATGTGTCCAAGGAAAGAAATTTTTTCTAACCAAAACTCACACTTTCTGAATTTTCCATAATGTTAATTTTCATTTTAGGTTTTCAAAACAACCCTTAAATGACTTTCAAGTTCCTATTTTCTTTTGGAATAAACCAAAATATCATCAATGAAAACAACCACAAACATATCCTAGAAGTCACGAAAAATTCTATTCATAAGATCCATGAATACAACAGGTGCATTTGTTATACCAAAAGGAATAACCAAAAATTCATAATTGCCATATCTAGTACAAAACATGGTCTTAAAAATGTCTGATTCCTTTACTTTCAACTGATGGTACACCGACATCAAGTCAATCATCAAAAAATACTAAGCTCTCTAGAGCTGATCAAACAAATCATAGATATGATTCAAAGGATACATGTTCTTAACAGTGATGTTATTCAATACTCTATAATCAATGAAATGTTTCATTGAACCATATTTATTTTTAACAAAAAAGATATGAGCACCCCATGGTGATGTGCTAGGTCGAATGATACCTTTATTTAATAACTCCTACATTTGATTATCTAACTCTAAAAGATCAATTTGTTCTATTCGATAAGGGGGTTTTGAAATTGGCTAAGCATCAGGAACTAAGTGAAAAGAAAATTCAACTTCTGGGTCTGGTATAATACCAGGAAACTCATCAAGAAAAACATCAAGGTACTCATTTACCACTGGCACATCATTAATCTTAACATTTCCTTTTTTTTCAACAATACTTGCAATGTGACATTAATTTCCATCTTTTACTAGTTTCTTATCTTCCTGATATGTTATCAAAAGCAAGTGTCCATTCTTGTATACAAACTAAAAAACATTCTGAAAATAAACCTCTTTAGCTTTGCAGTCAATCTTAGTATAATAAAAAGAATTCCAATCCATACCCAAAATAACAACAAACTCTACTAGAGGCAAAACAATAAGGTTTGTAGGTAGATTATATCCACATAAAAGACATGGAGGTTCTTATGTTTTCTTTTTGTCTCAATATTTCCTCTATGTGTTTTTACAATAAGTTCAATATTAATATCTTGAGATGGAATTCCCAAATTTTTAGAAAACTTCTTAGAAATGAAAGAGTGTTTAGACCCTGAATCAAACAACACATTTCCATAATCTTAACAAATAGACAATTTACCTAATACTACTTCGTTTGATGGCCCAATATATGAGAAAGTAGTTGAAAAGGATTTCACCAACCAATTTTGCTTATAGTCTGGCTGCTTTCACTCTATTGTGTTCTTCGTTGGACACTCATTTTCATAATGACCAATTTCATTACACTTAAAACATCTTACCGATGGCTTTCCATTGCCTTCATGATCATCTTCCTTACAGTTACAAGCAATATGACCAGACTAACCACACCGAATGAACTTTCCATACATTGAAAATAATTCTCCAGGATGATTTTTACCACACTTCTCAAATGTTGGATACTTAATTTTCATACCTACAGGCTTTATTGATGAATTATTTCCATATGCCTACCAACTATTCCTCTTATTCTGTAGTTTTTCCATGAACACCTGATCATCAGAAAACTCCATTACCACCTTCTCCACACATAGAACAAGTTTATCATAAATTTTGACCTCACAAGAGGCAAATGCTCTTTGATATCATGGCTTCAGTCCTGAATGAAATCAATTTATCTTACTATCAAGATCTTGGATGGAATTTAGTTCATACCTTGCCAGTTGAGTGAACATTTCTTCATAAGCAGCGATTGAGTCATCCTCCTACCTCAATTCTAGGAATTGTTATCCCATCATAATATTAATCACCTTAGGAAAATATTTTTTCAAGAAACATACCTTTGAATTCATCCCTATTCGGAGCATCAATATCTTCACTATCCTTGATATTTTTCACCATCGACCACCCCTGATCAGTTTCACCTTCAAAACTGTAAATAGAAATACTAACCCATTGATGTTATGAATAACCCATGGCATCAAAAAGTTTCTCCAGTGCTTATATCCACTATTATGCTAACACCATGTCAGATGATCCTCTAAATTATGGGGGATGTTTCCTCATGAAATGCTCTACTACTGACATGTTCCTCTGCAGTTGATCTGGCTGATCTCGTGCATGGATAACACCACCATTTATAGCCTTAGTCAACTATCCCATCACAGTAACAAACTATTCAGTTTCGATTCTGACCATCTCAGGTTGCTGATTTGGAAGGGTGTCTTATTCTTGATGTTGTGCTAACATAGATTCCATGTTTCCTCTACAGAAAACCAATCTGAACATAGAAATATCTTACGCGAAGGGACATGGTAATATGAAAATTCTATATCATTTCAATATTACAGTAAATTAATGTATGGTCATTTATTTAACAATACACTAAATCCTAAAGTTCTCTAAACCAACCTCTGACACCAACTATAAGGAACCAGACTTAAAAAATTACATAATTTTGAATGAAATAAATAATTCACATAGATGATCTTTTTAGGTTTAGAGATTTTGAGAATTAGGACACAACTATTACATCTCAAAAGATTACAAAGTATACACTTCTATTCAGTTTCCATTTTTCTCAATAAAACAAGAACTCTTGCAAAAAAGAGTCTTGTCTAGTTCCATGTTTAAGATAGCTTGATTTTTCCTTGATCTCATCCTTCACCCTATTCCACATTATGTCCTGTGAAAAACATTTCAAAAACTTGGGATGAGCATAAAAAATCATAGTAAAGGAAACACAAAGAATAAAAACTATTAGTTTTTCGAAAAAAGTAAACCATTAATACTTTAACATAAGTAATACTTTTGACTTTTATGAATTAGTAAATACTCTTCACTAAATAAAAGAACACTACATACCCTTTTGTAACCAAAATATCACCATAAAACCCATATAGTGTACACATAACATATAAAGGTAACCTGGGAGATAATCATACATAAATGGAATAACCATACGGTCGACTTCCACATATATTTTAAATGAAATAGCCATACGGGAGACTTCCATGACCAATGCATTGGAGGTTATAACGTAACCACCCATCCTGGTTTTTCACGGCACCACCCGTCATTTGGTTTATTATGTAACCACCTATTAAATGTCCAAGTACCATTATAAAATCTTAACACATATAACATATATAATGGAAAGAAAAAATTTCTAAATTTAATTCACAATATATCCCATAAATATATTGACATAACAAATACTTTATCAGAACCATTTTCAATACCAGAATACAAAAAATAGTATATGGTATTTATTTTCCTTTTAAAAACATTACGACTTGTTAAGGAAGCCAAAGATCAAATAATACTCGCAGTGGTGGAAAAGGTCATTGTCATCGCTTAATAAAAAATTTATTTTGTCATTTAGTAAAATTCGTCGTAGAAAAATATTCCCTTTGAAAATTCAAGGGTGTTTATATAGCATATAAAAGAAATTCTTTTATTAAAACGAAATATTCTTCAATGAAAGGAGATTGATATGAAGTCCCTTACCTCGTGTCTGACATGACTCGATCATTCTTTAATCTTATGAATAATAAACTAATGTTAATTTATACTTGATTAAAACCCTTTTTTAGGTTTATTATTTCTTTTAGATCAACTTATTACCATGTTATCAAGATTATGTAATAATTTAAGTAATTAATGTATGTTTTGTCGATATTTGGTACTTGAGTAAAAAATGAACACCATATAGTTACATGTTGTTCACATGGTCAAAAGTTCATTATATCCAAAATGATATTCATAATTTAGATATCATATATATAATATATATATATATATCCGGCATATACATGTATTAATAATAGTACATAACGTTTGGAGATAAGAAATGAAATGCACCTTTCATGGAGACAGTAAGCTGTACGTACGCATGAACGCTACTTCCATTTATATTTATTATACTAATGGAAATAAAACATAATGATACATAGGTATATTATACTTCCAATATTATTTCATATATAAGATCATTAACTCCATCCTTTATTCTTCCCACATATGGAATTAACGAGTTATATAACTTTGAGGGGGCAGTAGTCTGCACTTCCTTGAATGAAATTATCGTGTTTACACATAATGGAAACCGTAAAGGTATGTTATAAAAAGAAAATACAAAAGCATAAAGAAAATGGAAACAAAATATATATCATATATAATTATAGTGTCATATTAATGGCCACTATGAGAGGTGGTAGGAGAAAATCGAACATTCATTGTTTCGTGAGGCGTTAGTTATCCATCCACAGAAACAGTATGTTCTTCACTAATTAGATAGAGGTGTCTGTATCTGTAGATCAAATAATTATCCTAAAAACATCCTAGTGTATTCAGGATACTGGTTTTGTTATAATATAAAGTAATAAAAATAGTTTAGGGGTTGGATAAGTAAAAAAATAAAATAAAATAGAATAATTTAAGAGAAACTGTTACCTTTTATTTGGGTAACTGACTTTGGTTTGAACCAAAATGGTTTTTGAAGTTCCTTATTCCTTAGGTAAGGCTTTAAGGTGGAGTAGAGGTATGTGGGGAGATTAATTGATACAATTTAGATGAGCCAAAAGGCTGGATAGGTGTGAGGAATTGGTTAGAAAATTTCTTTTTTATAAGGGGGAGGAGGGTCTTTTTAGGAAAGTCTGAAAATATTATTTTATTATATAATCATATTCTATTTTTAAAGGTCCAAAAATAAATAATATCTACAATAAGATAACTCATTTTCGTAATAATATCATCCAATAGGAATTGGACAGGTTTTTGGTGTTATTTTTATTTTTATAATCTTATTTAATAAAATAATTTATTAATGTGGTAAACACTGCATCATTCTTCTGTCATAAATAGTTTAAATTATTTGATGTCTAAAAATTATAAAAGAAATAGCATGATGTAGAAAATATTTTTTTTCTATATTAAATAATATTTATAGTAGAAAATATGACTTATATAACCCCATGTAAAAATATATTTACTAAAATATTTTTGTTTAATTCAATTTTTCTTTTACATTAAATTAAATAATAAAAATTGTCCTTATCATTCATAAGTGAATCCATTGGGTTCAAAAATCGACACAAAGATGCCTATGGTCGACCATTACTCATCCAATAAGGTTAGGAAAAGTGTTATGTTAATTTTGAATTATTATAATATTCTTTTTACCTTAAATTACCCTATTTACCTTTAACCACTGAAAATAAAAGTCAAAAGTTACTATTCACCAAAAAATTATTTTCATCTTATTGAACCACATTTTACATAATAATAACAATTATTTATGTTGGATTTTTTAAATTTAATTCACATAAGTGGTAAAATTTCATTTATATGAAAAAGTCAGTTTTTTTTACTACTACTAATTAGTTTCACTATTCATAAAAAAGTGACGTTTTTCTGAAAAATACCAAAAATTCAGCATAATCTATATTTGATATTTTGAATTAATAAATGATACCTATTTTACCAAATTCAAAACACACATATGGAATTAATTAATTTAAAATTAATTCCCGTTAAAACAAATAGCGTATTTTTTAAGAAACAATAACTATCACAACATTGACATTTGATTTTATCCAAATTCAGAGTGAAATTGATTCCAATGAACATCATTGGATTAAATGGTAAAAATATATTTTCATTTAACTTTAAAACCAAATAAAAAGAAAATATTACCATATAAATAAATTAGATTAAACACAATTTTGAATTAAAATACAATATTTTTCAATATTCATTAAAAATGAACTTTTATCGCAAAAATTCCAAAAAAAATACACAAAGTAAATTTGGATGTCCTCATTCTAAAGAAGGATTTTATTTGGTCAAATATAATGTATTAAAGTCACAAAAACTATATTTAATGAGGTTTCTCCGCTAAAAGGCTATAAATCGACCTTTTAATGTAAATTATGCTTAAAATTAGATTTATTCACATTTTAAGCCTCTAAATTTTATTGCATAAATGTAAATACATTTAACAAACCTGTATAATCATATTGAAGTTAGTTTGGTCCATTCCCACTAATACAATGGCTAGGATTTTACTACCATTTAAACTAATAATATTATATTATTATTGTGCAATGTAAGATTTCAAAGAAACCCATTGTTGCGTATCAGGTACGCTATTGAACATAGAATCCATTTTAAAGTAAAACTAATATTTAATTCATAAATATTAATAAATATGAAATATGTATTATTATTTATTTACCTAGGATGTTACATTTTCAATTCATGTGGTGGTGTTGTTTTTCTTATTTGAAAAAAGTGTGGGTTAGTTTTGTTAGTATCTCCCTCATTAGGCCAATCTAAGGTCATTACAAGGTGGTAGTTAAGCCCTTGTGGTATGGAGAACCCTCTTGTGATTTTATGTTGTTTTTTTTTTGTGGATTTCTTTAGATTTTGTCATGTAAAACATATAATTTGAATTTCCACCATGATATTCATGGTTTATTCATTTACATTGAATGGGCATGGAGTCAAGTTATTTTACCTTTCAGTTGGGTGACTTTCAGAGGGAATGAAGTGTTTATGGTGGGCATAAATGTCACACCCCTACCATTGAAATTACATTATTTTATTCTTTTCGAGATATTGGAATCATTTTTCAATGTTTGGGATGAGCCCTAGTTTAAATGTATTATTTTTGGATGTCTCATGTGAGATTTTGGAATATTAACAGTTACTGTATGGTTTGGGTAAACCGTGCGACTTCACCTAGGTAATCTTGTGGAATGATTTTGGTGTACAATGTCGACGTTCATGGGTTGAGATCAATTTGGGTAACTATACAGAAACCATGTGGGTTGGTACTGGAACCTGACCGATGCATTCAACGTGATTGGGAAATAGTTTGGTAAGTGGGATTCCAACCTATGTGAGGATCTCCTATTGTCTAGTAGATTGAACATTGTTTGTGCACAATTTTCCAAATTGTGCAAGCTGTCGAAATTTTAAAAATCATGAAATTCATTGTTTTTCATCCCCTCGTTTGATCCCCTTTTAATAATCCCCCCCCCCACCATCCACATGGTAATTATTTTTACACAATGGGAGACCCTAGCCCTATCTCATTGATCTTTATCTTGTATGGATGCTCTTACATCGAATCTATAGCGAGTCGTTAGGGATTTGGCCTTTTTTCTTATTTATCATATACTATCATGGTAAATTTGGGTTTCCTCGATGCGTTATTGGTTGTGCGAACCATGGAATATATGGTTGATATGTTGGGATATTTTTCATTGGATATCGGGTGTGGAGATTGTCCTTTAGGCTCAGTTATCACTTCCCTTGATGTTTTGTTGCATCTTTACTTTATTGAGATATAAGATTCCATCCATATCATTTTTTATGGATTCCATTTGATGCTTGTATATTTTTAAATAATATTTAAATGTGTTTATCATAATTTTGGTGTGTTTTATATGCATATTATGGTGTTTTTTGTGTTGAAAAAAATTAGTGGATGTTGTTGAACATGGGTTTTTCTAAAACATGTAATATATTTTTTCATATAAGGTGTTTGATAAAATGTCTATTAATTTATTAAAATTAAATATAGTAGTTTTGGTGATGTTTAACCACTGTTACACTTTGTAGCATGTTTTTCATTATAAATTAGGAAGGTTTTCTAGTTTGGATTCCATTTATGTCTTGGTTTGTTGTGGATAATGTATTATAATTTTTTTATGATTCCAAATTCTTAATGGTGAATTTCTTATTATATTACTTTTAGTGATTGTTTAATGGAATGTTTTGTTTCTTGAAAATGGTTTTGTAATGATCCATGGACACTTGATTTATTTCATTTGATGTTAGCACACTCATTGGTGCATGGGTTGTACACATGGGTGGGATTTCAAATGACGATTGCATTGAGAAAATGATTATTTACTTGATACCCAGTTTCTCAAAATGGTTTCCCATTAATTCTTACCCCCTTGTTCCAAAAATAGTTACTTGATTTATAAGTGGTGTATTGGTATTTAATATAACTAAAAAATGGTCTCAAATGTGTTCCTTGGAATATATCTCATTCTATATCTTAGGTTATAATTTTTTGAATGATTGGAATAAAGGAATGTTTTTTAGTTCAGGATGTAGAATGATTTATAAGGTGTTCGAAGACATGTTTGGAATTGAATATGATTCTAGGGAAAATAATTTTTCAATTTATGTGATGTGAGCCCCATTTGGAAGTTGAGATATATAGGGATTTTTTTAAACTCATTTGATGTGAAGGCCCAGATTGTATTTTATAATGATTGGGATAAAATTTCGAACCTCAAATGATGTGAAAGCCTAATGGAACATTTGAAATAATTTTGATAATATGGGAACCCCTATATAGGATTTACCATTTTTTTTATCATGTGTGTTGTGTCAGTGTTTGGGGTAGGTGAGTGCAGTGCTGGCAGGTTAGGTGAGTCACAATTGTGAGTGCCACCACCTATCACCATGTAATATTACCATAGGTTTTCTGGGCATCATTAGTGGGTATAGTGGTAGTTTAATATGGTCCTTGATTAGCCTATTTGGTACCAATGGGATGTTTTAGAGGACATTTGGGATTGTGCCATAGAAATTTTAATTAGAACTACTCGTGATTTATTTACATCGTAACTACATCATACGCTAGTAGGTGAGTCTGGCCCAAGTACATCATATGATCGTTGTTGGTATGTTTATAAAATTTCCAAGGTTACTATCTATATTTTATTGTATATATTTCTCTACACTAGTTTCATTGGTTATAATGATGATTTAGTTTTTACATAGCTTCATGTTTTTGTTTGTGAATTTTTATTTGGGTTTTGATTAAAAAATGATGATCAATTTTTCCAATAGTGATGTGGTTTCTGTTGTTTTCAAAAAAAGGGAAAGCTGTGTATTTTTAATAAAAATAAAGAATCCAATTTTTATGTTTATTTTTTCAAACTACTATGCATGGAATTTTTTTAGAAAACTAAATTTGTGGATTCTATTGTGATTACCTATTGATCTATTATCAAACAATTTATATGATCAACTCAATTTCAGTATATCTGGTATGTTTTATCGGTTTAGGTTTTTGGTTCAGTTCCTCTTAGAGTAGGTTGTTTTTGTTGAGGGATGAGACTAAGAGTTCACGTGGAGATCATGGTGTCATTGTTATATTTTCATTTTGTGTCCAATTTATTTTTTTGAAAAAGTGTATATATTTTCTTGTGTATTTATTTATGATTAGTTGTTAGTTATTTTTTACAACTCATTTTGTTTAGATTATTTATATGATTATATTTTATATGAAAACAATCATTCCCATAGTGATTACTTTGATTCCCAACACTATTTTCCATCCTTTGGGGATCTAGTATTCCCTTTGAGGCATGTCTTAGATGGGGTTGGATTTTGGGTTGCATGGAATCCCAACCCAGGTTTTGACAATGTCCACATTTTTTATCTAGATAGGGATGCAATTGGTCAGAAACAACTCACTTTAAACATGACCCAATTTTTTTAACATTTTTAATACATATAAATATCCTTATAAATATCCTTATTCTTATACAATGGGTTTTGAAAAAAATTCTCATCCTAGTTAAAATGTGTAACTAAAGCATTATTCTGATTACAACTATAGTGACCTAATAATTTTACAAATTTCATTAAATAATTAACAATCATAAATATCTATTAATACAACAAAATGATCATTAATGGATAGTTTCGTTGGAATAATTTATTTATATTAAAAAATGGAGACAAAAACATGGTATATTTATAATTTTTATTGAATTTCGATCATGGAGAATAATTCACATATTTTCATTGAGAGGACATGTCGAATATATGCATGAGGGATGTAGTCATTTCCTTAATCGGTGAAGTGGTAAGGAAGTGGATTGTATATTAATTTTTTAAAATCATTATCATTTCATTTAAATCACATGTAATAATAAAAAAATTTCATTTGTACCTTCCATTTACAGAGTTAGTGAAAAATAAGTCACATCGCTTTTTGATTCAGTAATCAATTGTACAAACGAATGATGTAGTACTTTATTCAGTGGATGAGACTATAAGAAATTATATTATATATTTATTTTCAATAATTAGAAATATTTCATGAATATAATATATCTAAAAAATAATCCTTATTACATTCCATGAATAGTGTATGTGAAAGACAAATATGATTTCTTCATGAGGTGGTAGTCCAGCAATACACCAGTGACATTATCGAATTTCCTATGGAATAGTAAGTATGGAGATATGTGTGATATTATAATTAATGTACTATAATTATAGCATAAATATATTATACAATAATTTAATATATCATTATATCTACACATGATAGGTGGTGATAAAAAATGAATAATATTGGTTTGCGAGTCAGTAGCCCTCCATACAAATTAATGATTATTTGGAATCCCATTTGATGGAATTGGATATTATTGTAGGTATTTACCAGAAAATAAAAAATTCTAAGTTTACAGTTGTTACATATGTTTTTATATAACAATTTTTTAACTAAAAATAAATTAGGTGGATGAATAAATAAAATAAAACACATAATTTGGGACATTACCACTAATTCAGACAACTTCTATGGGTTTTCACCAAAAGAATTAAAAGTCTAGATTTCTATCCAAGATAAGGATTCTACGATGATAGGGGGATTTGAGTAATTTATTTTCTTATAGATCTCAAATCTAATGGGATTTAGTGTTTGTAGAGGAGAAGATAGGGGTGGACTTTGATAATTTATGTGATTAACAACATTTAATTTTTATATCAGAAAAAGGTTTACCGATATTTTTCAAATGAAATAATGTTGTAAAATAAATATTTACCAAATATTAGTGTTTTTATGTTTTATATATTGATATAAAATGGGTTTGTGACGATTTTATATGTCATTTTACCCCATATATCTTTAATTTTACCCGTTTGGTAAACCCATTATAACCTTAAATGCTGTGATTAATTTTTAATATTTTTAATATTAATTTCATAAAAAATTAAGTTGACATTATAAGATAATATTAATTTGTATGATTCAAAAAAATGAAACATTTTGGTCCAAATTACAATCAAATAACTCGAAAAAGCATTAGTTAAATTTAGTCTTATATATACGATGAAATGTGTTTTTCTAAAGAGAAAATTTTAAAATGTTTCAGAAATTATATATTTTAAAATTACATTTAATAGTGGATAAAATGATCCAAAATGGATTAATTGATTTAGTATTGAATTCTAGTTACTTTTAAAACATTCTTAAAATAGTTTAGATGATTTTAAATTCCTTAATTGAAATGAAAATATTTAATAAAACCAGTATTTTTTACAATTCATCAAAACATTGAACTTTTTTATAAAATTGAATAAAATTCACTACTATATAATTTTGACATGATGATTTAAAAAATGATTTCTATTTTGATTTTTTTTTTAAATTGGACAAAATTAATTTTGATGTATGTTCCTAAAAGGTGATAATGCTTCTTTTAAGTAAAACATAGCTTTTATTAATAAAAATTGATAAATTATTAATTTTTTTATAGAAAACACATAATATGAGTGGTAATAAATTAATTGAATATATTATATATAAATATAATTACAAATATTCGAAAAAGTAATTTTCGTAAATTGTTTAGGTAAAACACATTCTTATGAGTAAAAAATAGTTTTTCTGAAAAATAATTCCTTTGTTTTCTAATGATTTTTATTTCCATTATAATTAATTTGTTAAAATATTGTTAATTTATATAAATTTTGAAAATATATAGGTTAATAATTTATTTTTTAATATTCATTCCCACTATTCCTATTACAAGTTTATAACTATCATAATAATATTTTAATAGTTTAGAGTATTTCATTAAAATTATGTGTTATGTGTAATGATAGATAAAATAAATGTTTCATGTAATGAATTCTATAAAAGAAATTAAAATTATTAAAAAAATATCTAATATAATCTAAATGTGTTCTTAGCTAACCAATTATTATATTTTACCCTACCATATGAATAATGGTTTTATATATAATATGACTAAGAATGTTTCTAGATATGATGAACTTAGAAGTATTAAATGTGGTTAAACTATAAACTAGTTATTTATGTGTTCGAATATCCAAGGAAAATTTACATAAATGATTCTTAGTTCTATTTTACTAATTGATAATGAATACCCATATACTAATATCTAATATTCATAGAGGAAAAATCCAATTCATAAAAGTTGGTAATAGATGAGGTTTTAGTTGGACTTTGGAAATTAGGATTTGAAAACATTAGTAATATTCCTAAAAATATATTTATATATAAGATAGTATAATAATATTTTGATAAAGATCATAAATTACCATGGTTAAGGCTATGTATTCAATGAAAATTGGTTTTAGGATTTAGAAATCTTAAAAATAGTTTTTTATTTTTTTCTGGTTTCCCATTATTATTATTTTTTCTCACACTATGCTTTTTGGTTTGTAGTTGAGGCATGGACCTTGCAAGAATAAAAATAGTACTGAATGTGATCAACAATGAATCAATTGTCCAATTGATAAATTTTTTTATAGGAACTAGAATATAGAATTTTGTTACAATTACTATACATCTTTCTCATGCTATGATCCACACTATGTTTTTAAAAGTAAAAGATAGGGAACAATATTATGTTTTTTCCTTGGTGAGGTAAGATGCACCGCCATTTAGTGGCTCTATATATCCAAAATATTTGGAATAATGGATCACTACCACTGAGAATATATTATTTATTCTTCAGATTTCAGATCATGAAAATGTTATTTTTAATATTTATCATTTTTAAGGTGAAACCAATCAGTTGAGGAATCTTATCAAAGACATGAGGTAAAAGGATAAAATTTACCCCATTATGTTACATGAGTTTAAGGTAATATTTATCAATTAGTATTTTCCCCACATTCTTTAAATGAAAATGGATGAATAATTTGTTGAGCTATAATATATGGATGTTGAATCCATTGGTTCTTATAACGAAAGTCATACCTAACAACCATGGTAAAATTATGGTATTAGAATCTTACTAGGAAGAATGATTGGTGAATTATTTAGTGGCTTCAAAAAAACACACTAAACGGTGTTTTCAATATGGGACATCAATATATATGAATAATTAATGTGTTGTTCTATCAAGGGGGAAATGGATATTGGATTTATCCATCAATATTAGTGTTTTGCTAAAAAATAAATGATTAAATTCAAAATAATCTCTAAACCCATATAGGGAATAATATGAGACAACCCTTATTATTAATTTGTGGAATAAAACATGATTGAAAATGTCTTAAATGGACTAATAAATATATTAAGTGTGAAAATGATGTCCATTATGTGACATAATTTCTATTTAATGTGGATAAGTTATCAACATATTTGAATAAATAAAAACCTCCATAGAATTTACCACTCGCAATTTAGTGTTTATAATGGCTGGAGTATGGGTATTATGCTAATCTTCGCTGAAATCCAAAGATTATTGATGGTTGTTGTCTTTAACAACCTTTCACACCTAAAGAAAATTGAAAATCTAATCTAGTATCTATTTTTGATGAAGTATTTTATAGCAACATAGTGAATGTTACACTTATCATACACTGTGGAAATGCTAATGTATTATTTGATTTAGGATCAACCCACTCTGTTATTTATAAGGATTTATCTTGGGATAACATATTATCAATTAATAAACTATATGTTTAATTTGTTCTAAAACCCCTAATACTATGATGATAACATCCAATGTCTATGATTATTTTCTTATTAATGATTTTTGGAGTGTGATTCTAGAAAATATTTTTATTCTCCCTATAGTTGAGTTTGATGAAAGTTTGGGAATGAATTGCAATGCATTACATAAATATCCTAGAAAATTCCAGGGAATGGAAGTCATGATTGATATTATAATCCATCATGTAATAATCTATTACTGGTAAAATAAATATGAACATTCAATTTAAATAGAATCCAATATATGGTTTTTTATTCCTATTCAAAATGTATATTTATCTTAGATGGTTGGAAACAATCTCAACATCAAATATCTTCTTATATTGAAGGAGTTTTTAATGATTTATTGAAATGATTTAATGTACCTCATCCAATACATGATGTTTAGTTTTTTATTTATCACATACCTAGTTCTAAACCTATTTCTATGGATCTACATAGAATGGACCAGATTTAGTTGCAATAATTCTAGAATAAACTCTTGGAGAATATTGACATGGGATTCATTCAGTAAGGTGTGTCACCATGGTGGTGCACACATTTTCTTATTAACAAAAATATGGATAAATATGGTTCGAAATAGATATTTGAAATCATAACAAGGTCACCATCAATAAAATTTTTCAACCATCACATAAAAATTACCTTTTTTGATCATTTTTTCAGACCTCAATACTTTTTCAAGATTGATCTTTATTCTAGATGTCATCATTTGAGGGTTCAAAATTAGTTTATACACAAATAGAATGATATATATATATATATATAATGTACGTAAACAATAAATTTATTATGTTTCCATTTGTCCTTATTGATCACCCTATTATCTCCACAAGTTTAATGAATAAGGTATTTAGACATTACATTGATCAGTTTATGGTACTCATTATAGAATATATTTTTGTATATTAAAAGGGAGAGGAAGATCATGATGACCATTTGATAATTGTGTTGAATCCCCTAAAGTAGTAGAAGAACTGTGAAATTTTTTTCTAATGTAATTTTTGGATTCGTAATGTTTCATTATTGGGATTTATAATAACTTGTGAGGGTGTACTATTAGACACTTCAATGATAGATGTTTTTGAACATTTTCCAGAACTACCACTGTGACTAGGATCCATAGTTTTCATTAATTTTCCATTTATTATCTGTGATATTTTGTTTATATTTTATTGATATTGAATACATTATCCTTGTTAACTTAAAAAGGATATATGTTACTTTATAAAAATTTATTTGATGAATGATTAACAGAACTGAAGATAAGTATAATCATTTAACTTGTTCTCACTTTACCTTGTGGCGGAGATTGGTGTATAATATATAGCAATACATCAAAAAATGTTTTTCGATGTGTACTCAAGAAAATTATATCATTGTAGATTATTATATATAATAATACAAGTTTTGTGAGTAAAATTACCCAACTCATGACTTGGCGTAAGGTGTAGTAATTTTAGGATTAATGATTTAGTGGGATTTCTATATAGATAATGGTGTTATGTATATTCTAATAAAAAATTAGAAAATTACATTTCAACATATATTGAATTTAATAAGATATATAAAATATGTTTTTGAGATGATTAATGATTATGAAAAATCAACACATTACCACTATGTAAAATTAAAAAATGTAGTCGGTGCTCTGATTTAAAATTATCTTGCTAATGTATCTATGATTAGAATCAAAATATATCCAATATTTATGTAATTCAAGGTGTTTAATCTAAAAATATTCAATGAAGTGGTGAAATATTATCTTTCTTGAATGATCGTTCAACTATATATCCATATAACGATAAATGAGGTATATATTGAATATGAAGAGATATAATAATAGGTGAGAAATGTTTTTGAATAAAAACCTGATTATGATGTAATAATAATGTTTTGGAACTGTGTATGTGATATTTTTGTACCTCATTTACTGAAAGAGTTTATGTATGAATCTTATTGTTCTCCATTCTCCATTTTTCCTAGAAACATATATATGTATAGAGATTTAAAAGAGTATTTATATTGAGATGGAATGGATAAGGATATTTATGATTTTGTATATAGGTTCATGTTATGTTATAATTTTAATTATTAGAGAAATAAATAGATGGGGATGTAATAACAATTATAAATAATAGAATTGAAATGGGAAAAAATCACCATGGATTTTATCATTAGACTACCAAAATAATATATATTTTTTACTTCTATATTGGTTGTCATCGACTTATTTAATAATTCATCACATTTCATCCCTATTAAATAATATTTCACTATGGATTATCTTTCTCAGATATACATTACATAAGTGGTAAGGTCGAATGTGTACCAAATTATATTTTATCTAGTTAGGATATGATATTTTTTTCAATGTTTTGGGAAATCCTCTCACAATATCTGGTAACTAAGTTGTGTTCTAGCACATCATATCATCTTTAGATAGATAGTCAAAATCAGAAGACAATTCAAACAATATAGTATATGTTTATATATAGTTATATTGATTTCAAAGTAGGTGAGTATAAACACCTTCCTTTGATGAAATGTTCATAAAATAATATCCTTCACTCAAGTCTTCAAATGGTTACTTATGAACCCCTAAATAGTAGGATGTTTATAACCCCAAAATTCTAAAATTAAGTATGAAAAATAATGATATTGCTATGTGATCAAAATATGGAAATGGTGGTGAATGTTATTTCCAATCAACTATGTATAGAAGTATTTTAGAGTTGATAAAAAATTATTGTGAAAATTGTTGGAAATATCATGAGTTTGAAGTTTGTGAAATATATTCCTTTAAATATATCATTTGAAGTGGGTGATGAACTTTGGATGGAATTGAAAGTGATTTCCAAGTATAACGGTATTTTTTTAAATTCATGATCATATCAAGGTGTTAGATTATAAATTGGAACTTCCACCAGATCCCTCATAGATTTAGGAAGTATTCAATGTATATCTCATTAGAAATTACATAAATAATTATTCAAAGTTAAAATAAATAGACATCATTACTCTCTAACAATATCTTTCTCATAATGAACCCCCATTAGAATCCTTTAATTATAGGTATAATGTTCTATGAAACAAGACAACTCACATGGTGAAATTCATATTGACAAATCTAAAATTGAATGATGTTTCATGGAAACCTGACTATGTAATGATATAATGATATCATAATTTTTCAATACCATATTAATAAATTTCAGGAGATAAATTCCTTTAATGAGTGGTAGAATGCGACACGTTGATATTGTTTATGAAATATTTTCGTTTAAATAATTTGATTTCTTTGATTGCTTGTGATTCACATAACATCATGTCAATAAAAAATGCATTATATTTTTAAAATATTATGTGTATGTTATCTTCGTGTTGTTATATTATGTGATATTTATAGTAAAAAATAAATTATGAAACATATATGAAATTAATTTTTTATTTATGAGTGGTATAGAATTTAAACAAAAAATTATTTTAAAATAATATTATTTTTTATCGAGATAATTATTTTTTTGCATCCAATTTATATTAATTAATATATAAATTTAGTTATTCTCATTAATGAAATATTATATATATATATATATTATTTAATTACTATATTATTTTTAAAATATACGACAAGTAATTTAGGAATTTGATAAGAATAAATACAGTTTTATGATAAAACGACATGTTTATAATTGCAGTTTTTTTATATTTTACACAAATGAATTAAAATTATTTTCATTCATTTATAGGTATTTAATTAGATAAAATTGATTACCTAATTTTAAAAAGGAAGATTAAATATATTAATTAGACCTCACTTTTTGTAAATATAAATAGTAATAATGGATAATTTTACCACCCTATTAAAGGGTATTTCAGGATAATGTAGGTTAAAACTAATTGATGAAGACATGGTGGTTCATTTTAATTATATTTGGCTGAATTTAATTCCACCTTCAACACCTCATTTTCTATATGTAGTTTTCAAATAGACACTAATCTAGGGAAGTGACATATATGTTATTGGAATTAAATACTATTAGAAAATTCAACGCTATTTTTAATATCTTTTATGTATCGACGTAAGAAAAAATATTGTTATGAATAAATCTAAGTTTTATTTCATCTTAATAAAATTTTTTTCATGATATGAATTAATTTTTAATTTTTAATAAATATATAATTATTTTAATTTTTTTGTAACACGAATGTTGTATTTTTTCGTTTAATAAAAAAATATAATAAACGATATAAAAAGTATTAATAATGAATTTATTTAAATAAATTATTGTTAACTAATATTTATATATATCTATATTAAATACTATGGGGTTTTTAAATCATTATATTCTAATTTCCTTTTTTATGGTGGTATTTAAGGTTAAATTAACTGAATAGTGTCAAAATTGAAAATAATGATATTTTATCACATTTATAATTTATTATATTATTTAAAAATCATAATATTCAAAAAATAAGATAAGGTAGATATTCTCTAGAAAAAAATATTATATATTAGCCACTTATGGTCAATTTTATCTTTATAATCAATGATTAAAAACCTCTAATATTGATTATGTTTTTACCATATTTGAAATTAAAATTTGTTAACTAAGGGTTAATCAAATTGATGATTATTAAATTTATATTTAAACTATAAAAATTATTTTTTATGATTGTAATACAACAATATATTTTCTTATTGTCGAATTTATATCCATTTTGTGGTGTCTTTCATAAGAAAGATTTTATTATATTGCAATTTTTTGCAACTTCCAAAAGTGTCCCACAACTCAATTGTAAAAGGGGGAATGTTGCCTCACTTCATCACACCACATTGACCATTAAATATTGACTAGTGCCTAAATATTTACCTTATAAACTTATATATCCACATTTTATATGCACTTTTATTCACCAAAGACCAACCCTATAGCCTTTATTAGACATCTAATAGAGTCGTTTCAAAGAATAAGTAAAAGCCTTACCCGATCACTTTGTTTTATAGAATTATTTACCTCCTATAAATATATTTTATTTATCATAGAAAATAAATAAATTATAATAAATATTTTTAAATTTTATTACGATTATGGAAACACCAATATACACCCACATTGCCGTCAAATTATATGTGAATGTTTTAATCGTGTGTATATATGACTTACCATATCCACAGAATGATAGAATTAATATTTCATCACAATATTTTATGGATGAGTATAATTATGGTCCTAATGTTTATTTATTTTCATAATTAAAATAATTATTATTATATAATTATAATATAACATCTACCTACAAACCATCCAACACATCGAGAAATGATAACATCATCCGGGTATTCGTATGGACTATCACCTCCATGAATTGATGTTATTCATTATTTATTTATATTTTACATAGATGGTAATGATGGATAATATCATGAAAATATATGATATATATGAAATAATAATTATCCTATAATGGTGGTTAAATTTGAAACATCTTTCATTCCATCCGTTGAAAAATGAAAACGTTGTTCATGCGTACGTAAAACTTATTGTCTCCATGAATAGTCTAATTCATTTTCCTATATCTAAAGTTTTTGGATGACTCTAGATATGTATATAATATATATATATGATATTTATATAATTAGTATTGTTATTTGGTTTATTGGACTGACAATAATATACAATTAATTGAACATCAGTATTGTGATACTCATGATAAAAACAATAGTTAACACCCAAAAATTACAAATTTAATAAAACATTATTGATAAAAATAGGTGTTAAAATGCTTTCAATGGTCCATATATGATATTATAAGTATTATCATGATTCTGGTGTTAAATTAAAAAAATTACAATATATTAGACAAGTGGTGAAAATAATTTTGAATCAAAGTGTACTATAGGTAACAGTTTAATTTTATAATATCATCAATATTAATGATTGTTTACTTTTAAGTCCCAACCCGGGAATATTTGAGATTCAAAACCATTTTTTATAACAAAGTTAAAAAGTTGTTTGAATATTCTACTATGATTTTAGAATTTTATTTTTAGCTATGTTTTACTTTATATAAAATCGATTGAAATGAATATCTTTATCATTTTCTATTAACCATTTTTAATTGATCTGAATAGAATGTTTTTCTTAACATATATGGCGTAAACAACCCTTAATTATTTCATAAATAATATATGATTTTAATGTTCATTTATAAGTGAATAATATTTTTTTAAATGAAACATTTTTCCTTCATTATTTCACTTTTATAAATAATTGATTTTAAAATGGAAATTATATTTTCCAGAATAAATATCATAGGTGGTCTTTCAAAATCAATTTCCATATACAATCCAACCCATTTATGTTGCATAATCTGTTATGGGGATATGATCTAATGAATCCAAAATTATTTTTTCTCTTGATGGTTTCTAAATACGATGAAATAATGATTCCAATACTCATTTATTTTCCATGAGTTATGCAATGATGAACTATTTATAAAACGAATTTCTTTTAATTTGTTTTAATATAATGTTTTTTATGATATTGTTAGAGAAATATGTACGATTTTTATTATTTTATTGGTGGGGACAATCTATCACTCCAATTAATGGGTATTTATTAATTTTATATGATCCAAAATGGTGCGTGAGAGGTAATCCCAATCCCAATTTGGCAACACATGAGGTTTTCACGTGACTGAAGTAGATATATGGTTTGTTAGACTAATCCAAACTGTTTTCTAATTTCTTGTTGTGTATATTTAATATAAGGTTTTATATGATTATGTGTAATCAACAATCTAAGTCATATCCTAATTTTTATATTTTGTGCCTCTTCTTTTATGACTCTTTCATGATCCCTATCTCACGAATAAGAAATATTTATTCCATGAATCAATTTTAGGATTTATGAAATATGGGTTACGGTTTTTATATGTTATGACCATTCAATTGTACTAATGTTATTCCTATGTGGTAACTGATGTCTACCTTTTTACCCTTACTTATCATTTGATCTCACTATTTAAAATGTTTTCTTCTCTAGGTGATGATGAAATGTTTTATTTATGAAATTTATAATAATGTGGAAGGATATAAAGGTCAAGTATGAAAAGATATGGTTCACCTCTGAACCACTTGTTTATGTTTCAATATTTCCAGAGGAACTAGACCTAAATTAACATAGAATGGATCAGTATGTTATATAAATAACACCCATCAATTAATATTTAATATATATGTATAAGAAGTAGCAGTCACTATAAAATATAAGATTATACTAGTCCTCATGTATGTACATGGGTGGTTATCCCAAGACTAACATGTTATGAATATATTATTGGGTACCCCAGACATAAAATTTCATATTCATATGATTATGCACCAAATATTTTTCATATACTAATATTATGTTATAATAGTAGGACCCCAGGACACCCTGAGAGGTGAGGGGTGAATCAGGGTGTCAAAATTTTCTTTTAAATTAAAAGATCTTGTTCCCACGTTTGTAGGAAATAGTTGAACCTATATGATAGATATGATCAGCAATCAAACATTCACATGCAAAAGAGGTGACACATCAAATTTTACTTGGTTCACCACTAAGGGATACACCCAAGGAGAATACGCCAACAAGTTTTCAGTCATACCAATTTCCACTAATCTTCACTAGATGTGGATTACAATGGCTCGGGAAAAGTCACTCTTTCCCAGGCTCACTGCCTTTACAATTGTTCATGGATAGCTCACTGCGTCCCTTGGGTCCCTCCCGCTGACTCCCCCTGACTCACTGCCCCTTGTGAAGTCACACTCAGTTTATAGATGTGACAGTCTCTTCAACAGATTTGCATTGAAGTCATTGTATCCTCTTATCACGAGACTCTGCTTGCATCAATGACCGGAATTGATGCAGTAGAATGCACATAACCCCTGAATCGGATAACCAGAATGTGCAGACAAACATCATTGACAATTGCGCGCAAGACCAACCCTTTGCGCACAAAACCTTCCTATTGTGCGCAAACTTTACTTTTTGTGCGGAAAAATATTTCGCTCAAAAAACCCCTTTTTCGCGCAATTGAATATTTTATGTGAAAATCCACTTTTCACGTGCAACTTTTCATTTTTCGCGCATCCCGAAATTTTCCACGCAATACCGAATATTTTGCGCAAACCCCTTTACACGATCCTTTTCGTGCATCAGACCTCAGATCATCTCTAAGTCTTCAACCTGGCTGAATGAAGGGGGTCACTGCATATTTATAGGGGTCTGAGACCCCCTAGCTCAAAATCCCCTTCAGCGCAAAAACCTCTCATCTGGAACGTAATATTTCGCGCAGGTATCGTTTTCCGTGCACCTCTCCAGATATTTCGCGCAGCCCATGCCTTTTCCATTTTTCGACGTTTTGATTCTGAAACACTATTTGCGCGAAAAACATTGCTCCTCTATTTCACACACCACGCTGTCTGCTTGAACTGTATGATCACTTTGCTGGCACATGTTCGGAACTTCTACTGAGGATTGACAACAAACACAAACCAAACTCCAATTCCTGCATAGAACAGCCATGTTTCCAACAATCTCCCCCTTTGGGTTTGTTGTAAATCACCAAATAAATTCAAAAATATCACCATCCCCATGCAATCAAAAATGCAAGGATCTACTCAACCAAAATTCTAAGTCTACGTGAGCAGTGATTAGTGTAGAAAACAAGAGAGGAAGCTTGAATTGGGTTCCCATGTTTTGGAATTCTCAATGAAGCCCAAAAATTTTCTTACAGTGTCACATAAGCAATATATGTCCAATGAATTCCTTCTCATCCATCTCATCCTATCACTGACACTGAATTCGGTACATGACTGAACATGCCTGAATTTATTCCTTTCTCCCCCATTGAAAATAAATCCAAAGGCCAGTAATTTATTCAATGTTCATCTCAAACCATACTCTCATCGGATAGTATCTCCCCCATAAACCTGCATCACAGCCATAAATGGATAGAAACAGTTACCATAATCTGGGAGAGGTGACTTTCGGAACCTCCTTATGCAGTAGGAGGTGGTTGAACACCGAGGTTCAACTAATGCTTTTCAAACATAGCTGATAACAGTTGCTTCGTCAGGATATCAGCTACATGCTCATTAGTTCCCACGTGATCCATTCTAATCACCCCTTGCTCAAATTTTTCTTTGATAAAGTGATACCTGATTTCAATATGTTTTGTACGAGAATGCTGAACAAGATTTTTTGTAAGATCAATTGCACTCTTGTTATCACAGTAAATCACCATTGGTTGCTTTACCTCATCACCAATATCTGTTACTTGTTGCTTCATCCATAACTGTAACACCCCGACCCTAGTTACCCAGAGTCGGTGCATTATTACATAACATTGGCATGATCACAAGAGAGATCAAATCTCGAAAGACCGATTGGTTTAGTATCCTTAGAAACACTAGATATATTCATAAGTCTTACATTACATCATAAAATGAAAAACTACTACAACAACATATTGTTTCCATAATCCACACTCATATCCCCACATAATATCCCTGCAGTTCATTCATAATTTACTTCTTCACTTCTTGGAAAAAATAAAACATAGAAAAGGGGCGATCTCAAATGCCCAGTAAGGATAACAAGATAGTGGAAACTTTCATAAATAAGAATAAACATTTAAGGAAATGTATAACTACAACAAAAGCCTTTAAAACTTGAACTTTTAACATAGTATGGCATAAATAAAATGAAATAATTCCATTTACTTATTCACATGGATATTCTACTAATTGAATAATCACATGAAAAATTGATAACCACTTTCATAATTATGGAATGCATAATGTTGAACATTAATTTATTTGTCAAGGCCTCGTCCCAAGACCTAGGGGCTAACTGTAACCGGAACCCAACCCGGAGTTCCTCTAATAACCGGACACTAACCCGGAGTGCCTCTAATAACCGAAGACCAAACCGGAGTTCCTCTAATAACCGGAGACCAAAGTGGAGGTCTTACTTTTACTGGTCCCCAACCCGGATCATACTTGTCTAACACATTCATCTGAATGAAAGGTTGAAATATAACATAAAAATTTGGATTACAAATAACTTATAAAATGTCAATACATTAAACAAAAACCATGAGTGACATAATAATAACTTATCCACAGTCAAAAATATCACAAAACCTTCAATAAAATAGGGATGTTTTGTATCATAATAAATCAACTTCAAATAATCTTAAAATCCATCAAAGGATGTTGTCATAGATGAAATCAAAACTATTTTAGAGAAATATCTCTTTTTTTGAAATCATTTTAAAAGTAAAATAATTATAAAATAATACATTCAATTTGAAAATATTCTTATAATCTTGTAAGGGAAGCTTTGACGACTTTATAACGGCGGTAAATAGCCACACCCGCCGTATAAGTTAAAAAACATTCTTACCTTAAATTTGTCGAAAAGGTTAAAAGTGCCTTGTTTGGAAAACGACCGAAAGATTCCTTTCGAAACACATAAGGGTATAAATTACTTTAACCCATATTCTTGTAAATAGTAAAAATGTTTTGAAATACATTATTAAGAAACATGGATGTGGATAATAAAGAGATCCCAGTAGATTATTACGTATAAACAACCTCAGATAATGAAGAGATTGTGAAATAACCCTTACCAATTTGGTAACTTATGAAACATACAACCCATGAAAGAGGTATCATACAATTCATATGTAAATACACATAAATTAGAGTGTATTACACAAAGAATATAATTATGGGCAGTACATACACCACACAAAAGGTAATAGTGGCAATATGGCCTGAATCTCACGAGAATAAGGAGTGAGATGAAAACCCATTACCTTGTACTTTTCCTTGGTTTGGGTAGGTTAACCTCCTGTATAATGGTGAAATAATTGTTATTAAATTATACAAGAATCATATATATTAATATGATATCATATATGATCTTTTAACATTGATTTGTTAATAATGTCTTTGAATTATCGTCGTTTCGGGTGTTAACTTACTCGTTTTCTTTTATATGTTTTGTTACATAAGCCATGTTTGTTATGGATAGGTTGTATCTTATTCATATCCATAATGATATAATGTCCTTAAACATCATTTTTAAATCATCAAATGATAATTATACTTTAATGGATATGATGGAGAATGAATCTCATCGCGTTCGTGGAGACGGTAGTCCGTACGTATGCACGAGCGACAATAACATTTTTTTGACATTAAAAGAATATATAAATGGATGGTATATCATATATAAAGAATCATTAACATGTTATATTTATTATTTACTTGAGTTACACATCATTATTATACCCATCCAAATAATAATATATTGAATAACAATTACACCACGACGTGGAGACGGTAAGCCGTACGTACGCACGTATGCTGATATGTTATTCAAAGGGTGGATAGAATACTGAATATGGTTGTACCGTATTTATAATAACATCACAGTATATATACGATACTAGAGTTATTATTTTAGAATGGTAATAACAAAGAAAGAAGAAGTGGAAGAAGAAAGGAACTTGAAAAGGGGTGGTGAAAACATTACCTCTTCTTCAGGTTCTTCCTTTTGATTTGATCAAAAGGGCTCCTTAGGTTGGCATTCTGATCAAACTAAGGAATCTAGGTTGTATTGAGGGAAGTTGAGAGAGTATTTGGGTAGAGTTTGGCCGAACCAAAAGGCTTTGAAGGTGTGAGGAAATGAGAAGGAGAACTGCCTTTTTATAAGAGGGGTGAGGGGCACCTTTGGAAAAGCTAGAAATATTAATTTATAATAAATTCATATTCAATTTCTAATGGCTCCAAAGTTTATTATTCAATGGTTAAGGTGGGGATGGGTCGAAAACAACTCATCCGATAGAATTTAGACAGGTTTGGGTACTTATATTAACCTTATCTTTAAGTATTAACTCTAAGTTAATTAGTTTCACTTTTACAATGTCTCTTTCTATTTTTATATTATATGGTTAATAAACTTACCATATACTTCCAAGAGACCCCCAAGTGGTCCATTAATGATGAAACTATCATTATATATTTCTCTTGGCCGAACCTTAGATTTTTAGGAATTTAATATCAATTAATAATATAATATTTGTTTAAAAACTCTTTTATATCAATTTTGACACTATTCAATAGTTTATTTTTTTGAAACTCATAACAGAATGATTACTTCGAACAAATTTAATTAAATAAATCCTAATATGTCATATTATCCTATAAAATTATTTTAATTCATTAAAAGTCTCAAATTATATTTATTTGGGTATTTATAATATCAATTATTTTAATTTTTCACTATTATGGTAATTACTGCATCATCATTGTGTCATAAATAAATTAAATTATTTAATCTCTAAAAATTATAAATTAAATATCATCATGTAGGAAATCGTTTTAGATTTCTAATGAATATTTACAATAAAATTTATCTTATGTATAACCCTATATTAAAAATGTTTTAGTAAATACACATTGATTTTAACTCTTTTAACTCCTCTTTGAATTAAATAATAATAAATGTCCTAATCTTATTCAAGTGGACCTAAATTATAATATTTTATTCCTAAGGCTGTTTTGGACGAGATACACTTTTCCAATAGAATTAGGACATGTGTTAGGATAATATTAATATCATTTTTACCCTTAATTACCCTATTTACTTTTAACCGTGGTAAATAAAAGTCAAAAGCTACTATTCATCAAAAATTATTTTCATCTCATTGAACCACATTTTACATCTTGATATTAACCATGTCTCTCGGATTTTCGAAATTCCATTCACAGAAGCGGTAAAATTATGTTTTATGAAAAATTCAGTTTTTTAACTACCACTTAGTAGTTTCACTATTCATAAAAAATTGAAGTTTTTCAGAACAATGCCAAAATTTCACACTAATCTATAATTGATATTCCGAATTCAAAAATGATGTCTATTTTACAAAATTCCAAACATATAATTTGCATTAATTAATTTTATAATTAATTCCCGCTCTCACAACAAATAGCGTATTTTTAAGAAACAATATATATCAAAAGATTGATAATTGTTTATGTCCAATTTCAAAGTGAAATTAATTCTAATGAAGACCATTGGATAAAATGGTAAAAATATATTCTAATTATAATTTAAAACCACTCAACAATATAATTTATCACTATAAATTATTTTTATTAAAAAAGTTGTTTTTAATTAAAATTTAGTAATTTTCACTATTCATCAAAATATTAAAGTTATCCGAAAAGTTCCAAAATTTCACCTTAGGCTAAATTCGATATTCCGAATCAAAAAATGAAGTCCATTTTGAGAGATAAAATTTAAAAAATTAGGTATTACTATTCTTAACGGCTAGTTTGATCGGTTGTGGTGTGTGTTAAAACTCGAAGTTGCGTACGACACACGCTACTGTATTATTCAAAAGAAAGCGTACCGTAGATGCTTGTGATGTTTCATTTTAAATTTTTGATGCCCCCATTTAGTCAAAAAGTTTAAAATATTGTGTTTAAAAAGGGTTCACTATTAAAAGTTGGTAAAAGTTCAATACCGAAAATGAATTTGTTCTTACATTATGTCTAAGAAACTGATAATATGGATTCTAAAATTATAAGGATTATATAAAGTTTAAAATTTAGTTAATACTATTCATAACCTCTTTTGAATGGCTTGTTTGGTAAGTCATGGTGCGCTTGAACCCGATGTTGCGTGTAGTTCCAGTTATTAAATTATTTTGAATAAATGACACACTATGAAATCTTGGGGTGTTACATTCTCCCCTCCTTCAATAAATTGCGTCCTCGCAATTTGAAATTTTTCTTCAAAAATAAAAGGTTGAAAACAGAAAATATATTTGTGGGAAAACCCACATCGGAAATTGAGTTACTAAAATTTAGTCTTAATATGAGGAAAAGAGAAATGAATGGTCACCACCAAATTATGATCTCGATTAGGAGAACATTGGTGGAAATTAGAGACATATAATTGGAGGAAAAAAAATATTTATAGTTAGTGATTGAGGTCATCAATCAAAAACAAGTGTAAAATTGAGGTCCTTAAATTCATCAATGTATGATAATTTTAAATACCATCGGTTCAACAAAACATAGGGTATTAGGATAACACATTTTTGACGTTTCAAAATATCTTAGTTGAAATCCCACATCGAAAAATGAATTAATGAGGCCTCTATTTAAAATAAAGAGTGGAAAGTAGGAAGATTACCGAAAATAACACATACTAGGGATCTATGTAAGAAAATATGGATATGGAAGAGAATTTTAACCATCAATTATCTAATGGGGAGTGGTAGAAAACATGGCTATGAAAAGGCCAACAATCCCAAAGCCATAAATTAGTGATGATTTAAGGTACCATCTAGGACAACATTTTTGTTCTAAGTTCCTTTTCTTAATATTGAGGAATTTATTTATGAGATTGAATAAGATCATAAGGAGATATACTTACTTTATAATTATAGTTTTATCCATTAATAAATATCTACCACAAAGTTATCTATCACTATAAAAGATAATAGAACCTAAATTTTTTTTTCTATTCATACTATTCGTACAGGTTTCCAAAATAAATGAATTTATAATTCATCTACCAGATCTTTTAAAAAAAACTACATTATTTAATCCAGGACATCTCGTGGGCCAGTGGTAGGTGATACACCCTTGTCGCCCTTCGGTTGCGGGTTCAAGTCTCGCGGCCTTGCCGGACGCAACGGGTTGCCGCCCGACCTCTGGGTTTTCCTTTTATGGAATTCCAAAATAATCCAAACTAGAACTATCCAAAATACTTCTGTCCAAGCTCACACTCCAAAATTTATATGGAAGGTAAACATAATGTAGATCCTTTTTACCCCGTAATATCATATGAATACCTTTATCATGTATTCTTTTAATACACTGAAACATCCCGAATTACCATATTCCTTATTGATTACATTCATGCTCCCTTATTCCATATAGAATGCTGGATATACTTCATCAATCCAAAAATGTTTTCAACCCCAACAATGATGGAATATACAAATCATTAATCAGTTTAAAGGTAGTCAAGAATATCCAATATAATTTATCCAAATCAATCATGTATTATTCCAAAATCACTACCTCGGTATCAGAACTATATTATGGTTTATCATTATCTCAATCATATATTTTCCGAAACTTTATCCTGCTATTGAGTCACTTTTCTTTGTTCCACACAATCTCAAGTCTGTAATGAAATAGTACTGCAGTACAATCCTTATATAATCCATAATTATTATAACAAGTACATTGTTGATACAACACTCAATTGACATAATAAACATAAGAACTCAAATCATTCCTCTTCATCTGTGGTAGTATCATAACTTGATTATGATCCAATAGCATCATTTGAGGCATGGTTTGATGACTGGGACATAGGTCTGTGTAGTGTCCAAACTCCTTGCAAATGAAGCATTGTACATTTGAAACCATTTTCTTACCCTTCCAGTCACGTACTTTGTGCCCTTTTCCTCCACACTTATAACAAACTCCCATTCCTTTTAGGCAAGTTCCAGGGTGTTTCTTTCCACAGTTATCACATATGGGAAAATTCTTCTTTTCCCTCTTCCCTTTATCCATCATTCTCTCTTCCATCCTTTTCTTCTCTTGCTTCCCTTCGAATCCATAGGACTCAGTAAAATCTTTACTTCTCTTATCAACACATGATCTTATTTCTTCATATGATGATAATACATGCGAGACCATTTCCCTTATAAATTCTGGCTTAAGACCATGAAATATATGATACTTCTTTCTCTTTGTATCTTGTGCATTGCTAGAGTTCTCATTCCTTCTACTGGGCACCATTTCTAAACAATGTCATACACTTGATTAGTTTATGAATAACAATACCTAATCCCAAACTTTTAAGACACATAACATAAATTAAATAGAATATGGATATAATCCATAATCAAAAAAATTTCTTCTTTGAGGAAGTAAATCCACATAAACCCTTCATAATGGTTTTTAAATAAAATGATAATTATCCTAAGCATATCCCCTGGGAGTGTCGTAACCAAGAGTGCAGCAAGGCCTGTTGTCGTGCACCAGTTCCCGTTCGAGTCTAGCTCAAAGCGGTGTTTTCGGGTTTTACCCCTAGGTACATCTGTGCCAGAGCCGCCTCTACCTGCTCGTATCCAGACAGGGATGTATTGCTCAGAAAACTCACAAAATCTCCACAATACCAAAATTCTAGGAAGTTATTCTATACTAATCCTCAAAGTTCATCTTAGGTCTACGTGCTCTAATCTGAGTTTATCTAAATCTAGCTTCCAAGGTTTGTAATAAACTTCCTCTGATGCCAACTGTAACGCCCCGACCCTAGTTACCCAGATTCGGTGCATTATTACATAAAATTGGCATGATCACAAGAGAGATGAAATCTCGAAAGACCGATTGGTTTAGTAGCCTTGGAAACAATAGATATATTCATAAGTCTTACATTACATCATAAAATGAAAAACTACTACAACAACATATTGTTTCCATAATCCACACTCATAACCCCACATAATATCCCTGTAGGTCATTCATAATTTACTTTTTCACTTCCTGGGAAAAATAAAACATAGAAAAGGGGTGAGCTCAAATGCCCAGTAAGGATAGCAATATAGTGGAAACTTTTATAAATAAGAATAAACATTTAAGGCAATGTATAACTAAAACAAAAGACTTTCAAACTTGAACATTCAACATAGTATGGCATAAATAAAATGAAATAATGTCATTTACTTATTCACATGGATATTCTATTAATCGAATAATCACATGCAAAATCGATAACCACTTTCACAATGATGGAATGCATAAGGTTAAACTTTAATTTCTTTGTCAAGGCCTCGTCCCAAGAACTAGGGGATAACTGTAACCAGAACCCAACCCGGAGTGCCTCTAATAACCAGACACCAACCCAGAGTGCCTCTAATAACCGGAGACCAAACCGGAGTTTCTCCAATAACCGGAGACCAAACCGGAGGGCGTACTTTTACCGGTCCCCAACCCAGAATATACTTGTCTAACACATTCATCTGAATGAAAGGTTGAAATATAACATAAACATTTGGATTAAAAATAACATATAAAATTTCAATACTTTAGAAAAAAACCATGAGTGACATAAGAATAACTTATCCACAGTCAAAAATATCACAAAACCTTCAATAAAATAGGGATTTTTTGTATCATAATAAATAAAATTCAAATAAGCTTAAAAACAATCAAAGGATGTTGACATAGATGAAATCAAAACTATTTCAGAGAAATATCTCTTTTTTTGAAATCATTTTAAAAGTAAAATAATTATAAAATAATACATTCAATTTGAAAATATTGTTATAATCTTTTAAGGGATGCTTTGACGATTTTATAACGGCGGTAAATAGCCGCACCCGCCGTATAAGTTAAAAAAACATTCTTACCTTAAATTTGTCGAAAAGGTTAAAAGTGCCTTGTTTGGAAAATGACGGAAAGATTCATTTCGAAACACATAAGGGTATAAATTACATTAAACCATATTCTTGTAAATTGTAAAAATGTTTTGAAATACATTATTATGAAAAATGGATGTGGATAATAAAGAGATCCCAGTAGATTCTTACGTATAAACAACCTCGGATAATGAAGAGATTGTGAAATAACCCTTACCAATTTGGTAACTTATGAAACATACAACACATGAAAGAGATATCATACAATTCATATGTAAATAAACATGAATTAGAGTGTATTACACAAAGAATATAATTATGGGCAGTACATACACCACACAAAAGGTAATGGTGGCAATATGGCCTGAATCTCACCGGAATAAGGAGTGAGATGAAAACCCCTTACCTTGTACTTTTCCTTGGTTGGGGTACGTTAACCTCCTGTATAATTGTGAAATAATTGTTATTAAATTATACAAGAATCGTGTATATTAATATGATATCATATATGATCTTTTAACCTTGATTTGTTAATAATATCTTTGAATTATCGTCGTTTCGGGTGTTAACTTACTCGTTTTCTTTCATATGTTTTGTTACATAAGCAGTGATTGTTATGGATAGGTTGTATCTTATTCATATCCATAATGATATAAAGTCCTTAAACATCATTTTTAAATCATCAAATGATAATTATACTTATATGGATACGATGGAGAATGAATCTCATCGCGTTCGTGGAGACGGTAGTCCGTACGTACGCACGAGCGACAATGTCATTTTTTTGATATTAAAATAATATATAAATGGATGGTATATCATATATACAGAATCATTAACATGTTATATTTATTATTTACATGAGTTACACATCATTATTATACCCATCCAAAAAATAATATATTGAATAACAATTACACCACGACGTGGAGACGGTAAGCCGTACGTACGCACGTATGGTGATATGTTATTCAAAGGATGGATAGAATACTGAATATGGTTGTACCATATTTATAATAACATCATAGTATATATAAGATACTGAAGTTATTATTTTATAATGGTAATAACAAAGAAATAAGAAGTGGAAGAAGAAAGGAACTTGAAAAGGGGTGGTGAAAACATTACCTCTTCTTCGGGTTCTTCCTTTTGATTTGATCAAAAGGGCTCCATAGGTTGGCTTTATGGTCAAAATAAGGCCTCTAGGTTGTAGTGAGGGAAGTTGAGAGAGTATTTGGGTAGATGTTGGCTGAACCAAAAGGCTTTGAAGGTGTGAGGAAATGAGAAGGAGGAGTGCCTTTTTATAAGAGTGGTGAGGGGCAACTTTGGAAAAGCTAGAAATATTAATTTATAATAAATTATTATTCGGCTTATAATGGCTCAAAAGTTGATTATTCAGAGGTTAAGGTGGGGATGGGTCGAAAAAAACTCAACCAATAGAATTTAGACAGGTTTGGGTACTTATATTAACCTTATCTTTAAGTATTAACTCTAAGTTAATTAGTTTCACTTTTACAATGTCTCTTTGTATTTTTATATTATATGGTTAATAAACATACCATATACATCCAAGAGACCCCCAAGTGGTCCATTAATGATGAAAATATCATTATATATGTCTCTTGGCCGAACCTTATATTTTTAGGAATTTAATATCAATTAATAATATATTATTTGTTTAAAAACTCTTTTATATCAATTTTGACACTATTCAATAGTTTATTTTTGTGAAACTCATAACAGAATGATTACTTCGAAAAAAATTAATTATATCAATCCGAATATGTCATATTATCCTAGAAAATTATTTTAATTAATTAAAAGTCTCAAATTATATTTATTTGGGTATTTATAATATCAATTATTTTAATTTTTCACTATTATGGTAATTACTGCATCATCATTGTGTCATAAATAAATTAAATTATTTAATCTCTAAAAATTATAAATTAAATATCATTATGTAAGAAATCGTTTTAGCTTTCTAATGAATATTTACAATACAATTTATCTTATGTATAACCCTATATTAAAAATGTTTTAGTAAATACACATTGATTTTAACTCTTTTAACTCCTCTTTGAATTAAATAATAATAAATGTCCTAATCTTATCCAAGTGGACCTAAATGATAATATTTTATTTCTAAGGCTGTTTTGGTAGAGATACACCTGTCCAATAGAATGAGGACATGTGTTAGGATAATATTAATATCATTTTTACCCTTAATTACCCTATTTACTTTTAACCGTGGTAAATAAAAGTCAAAAGTTACTATTCACCAAAAATTATTTTCATCTCATTGAACCACATTTTACTTCTTGATATTAACCGTGTCTCTCGGATTTTCAAAATTCCATTCAAAGAAGCGGTAAAAGTAAGTTTTATGAAAAATTCAGTTTTTTAACTACCACTTAGTAGTTTCACTATTCATCAAAAATTGATGTTTTTCAGAACAATGCCAAAATTTCACACTAAGCTATAATTGATATTCCGAATTCAAAATTGATGTCTATTTTACAAAATTCCAAACATATAAGTTTCATTAATAAATTTTATAATTAATTTCCGCTTTCACAACAAATAGCGTATTTTTAAGAAACAATATATATCAAAAGATTGATAATTGTTTATGTCCAATTTCAATGTGAAATTAATTTTAATGAACACCATTGGAAAAAATGGTAAAAATATATTCTAATTATAATTTACAAACACTCAATAATATAATTTATCACTATAAATTATTTTGATTAAAAAAATGTTTTTAATTAAAATTCAGTAATTTTCACTATTCATCAAAATATTAAAGTTATCCGAAAAGTACCAAAATTTCACCTTAGGCTAAATTCGATATTCCAAATCCAAAAATGAAGTCCATTTTGAGAGATAAAATTTTAAAAAGTAGGTATTACTATTCATAGCGGCTAGTTTGATCGGTTGTGGTGTGTGTTAAAACTCGAAGTTGTGTACAACACACGCTACTGTATTATTCAAAAGAAAGCGTACCGTAGAAGCTTGGGATGTTTCATTTTAAATTTTCTATGTCCCCATTTAGTCAAAAAGTTTAAAATATTGTATTTAAAAAGGGTTCTCTATTAAAAGTTGGTAAAAGTTCAATACCGAAAATGAATTTGTTCTTACATTATGTCTAAGAAACTGATAATATGGATTCTAAAATTATAAGGATTATATAAAGTTTAAATTTTAGTTAATACTATTCATAACCTCTTTTGAACGGATTTTTTTGGTAATTCATGGTGCGCTTGAACCCGATGTTGCGTGTAGTGCCAGTTATTAAATTATTTTGAATAAATAACACACTATGAAATCTTGGGGTGTTACATTCTCCCCTCCTTCAATAAATTGCGTCCTCGCAATTTGAAATTGTTCTTCGAAAATAAAAGGTTGAAAACAGAAAATATATTTGTGGGAAAACCCACATGGGAAATTGAGTTACTAAAATTTAGTCTTAATATGAGGAAAAGAGAAATGAAAGGGTCACCACAAAATTATGATCTCGATTAGGAGAATATTGGTGGCAATTAGAGACATATAATTGGAGGAGAAAAGTAAATATTTATAGGTAGTGATTGAGGTCATCAATCAAAAACAAGTGTAAAATTGAGGTCCTTAAATTCATCAATCTATGATAATTTGAAATACTATCGGTTCAACAAAACATATGGTATTAGGATAACACATTTTTGAAGTTTCAAAATATCTTAGTTGAAATCCCACATCGAAAAATGAATTAATGAGGCCTCTATTTAAAATAAAGAGTGGAAAGTATGAAGATTACCGAAAATAAAACATACTAGGGTTCTATGTAGAAAAATACGGATATGGAAGAGAAATATAACCATCAATTATCTGATGGGGAGTGGTAGAGATCATGGCTATGAAAAGGCCAACAATCCCAAAGCCAAAAATTAGTGATGATTTAAGGTACCATCTAGGAAAACATTTTTTTTCTAAGTTCATTTTCATAATATTGAGGAATTTATTTATGAGATTGGCTAAGATCATAAGTAGATATAATTACATTATAATTATAGTTTTATCCATTAATAAATTTCTACCACAAAGTTATCTATCACTATAAAAGATAATATAACCTAATTTTTTTTTTCTATTCATACTATTCGTACAGGTTTCAAAAATAAATGAATTTATAATTCATCAACCAGATCTTTTAAAAAAAACTACATTATTTAATCCAGGACATCTCGTGGGCCAGTGGTAGGTGATACACCCTTGTCGCCCTTCGGTTGCGGGTTCAAGTCTCGCGGCCTTGCTGGACGCGACGGGTTGCCGCCCGACCTTCGGGTTTTCATTTTATGGCATTCCAAAATAATCCAAACTAGAACTATACAAAATACTTTTGTCCAAGCTCACAGTCCAAAATTTATATGGAAGGTAAACATAATGTAGATCCTTTTTACCCCGTAATATCATATGAATACCTTTATCATGTATTCTTTTAATACACTGAAACATCCCGAATTACCATATTCCTTATTGATTACATTCATGCTCCCTTATTCCATATAGAATGCTGGATATACTTCATCAATCCAAAAATTATTTCAACCCCAACAATAATGGAAGATACAAATCATTAATCAGTTTAAAGGTAGTCAAGAATATCCAATATAATTTATCCAAAACAATCATGTTTTATTCCAAAATCACTACCTTGGTATCAGAACTATGTTATGGTTTATCATTCTCTCAATCATATATTTTCCAAAAATTTATCATGCTATTGAGTCACTTTTCTTTGTTCCACACAATCTCAAGTCCTTAATGAAATAGTACTACAGTAAAATCCTTATATAATCCATAATTATTATAACAAGTACATTGTTGATACAACACTCAATTGACATAATAAACATAAGAACTCAAATCATTCCTCTTCATCTGTGGTAGTATCATAACTTGATTATTATCCAATAGCATCATTTGTAGCGTGGTTTGATGACTGGGACATAGGTTTGTGTAGTGTCCAAACTCCTTACAAATGAAGAATTGTACATTTGAAACCATTTTCTTACCCTTGCAGTCACGTACTTTGTGCCTTTTCCTCCACACTTATAAAAAACTCCCATTCCTTTCAGGCAAGTTCCAGGGTGTTTCTTTCCACAGTTATCACATATGGGAAAATTCTTCTTTTCCCTCTTCCCTTTATCCATCTTTCTCTCTTCCATCCTTTTCTTCTCTTTCTTCCCTTCGAATCCATAAGACTCAGTAAAATCTTTACTTATCTTACCAACACATGATCTTATTTCTTCATATGATGATAATACATGCGAGATTATTTCTCTTATAAATTCTGGCTTAAGACCATGAAATATATGATCTTTCTTTCTCTTTGTATCATGTGCATTTCTAGAGATCTCATTCCTTGTACTGGGCGCCATTTCTAAACAATGGAATACACTAGATTAGTTTATGAATAACAATACCTAATCCCAAACTTGTAAGACACATAACATAAATTAAATAGATTATGGATATAATCCATAATCATAAAAATTTCTTCTTTGAGGAAGTAAATACACATAAACCCTTCATAATGGGTTGTAAAGAAAATGAGAATTATCCTAAGCATATCCCCTGGGAGTGTCGTAACCAAGAGTGCAGCAAGGCCTGTTGTCGTGCACCAGTTCCCGTTCGAGTCTAGCTCAAAGCGGTGTTTTCGTGTTTTACCCCTAGGTACATCTGTGCCAGAGCCGCCTCTACCTGCTCGTATCCAGACAGGGATGTATTGCTCAGAAAACTCACAAAATATCTACAATACAAAATTCTAGGAAGTTCTTCTATACTAATCCTCAAAATTCATCTTAGGTCAACGTGCTCTAATCAGAGTTTATCTAAATCTAGCTTCCAAGGTTTGTACTAAACTTTTTCTGATACCAACTGTAACGCCCCGACCCTAGTTACCCAGAGTCGGTGCATTATTATATAACATTGGCATGATCACAAGAGAGATCAAATCACGAAATACCGATTGGTTTAGTAGCCTTGGAAACACTAGATATATTCATAAGTCTTACATTACATCATAAAATGAAAAACTACTACAAAAACATATTGTTTCCATAATCCACACTCATATCCCCACATAATATCCCTGCAGGTCATTCATAATTTACTTCTTCACTTCCTGGGAAAAATAAAACATAGAAAAGGGGTGAGCTCAAATTCCCAGTAAGGATAACAATATAGCCGAAGCTTTCATAAATAAGAATAAACATTTAAGGCAATGTATAACAAAAACAAAAGCCTTTCAAAATTAAAATTTCAACATAGTATGGAATAAATAAAATGAAATAATTCCATTTACTAATTCACATGGATATTCGACTAATCGAATAATCACATGAAAAATCGATAACCACTTTCATAATGATGGAATGCATAATGTTGAACTTTAATTTCTTTGTCAAGGCCTCGTCCCAAGACCTAGGGGCTAACTGTAACCAGAACCCAACCTAGAGTGCCTCTGATAACCAGACACCAACCCGGAGTGCCTCTAATAACTGGAGACCAAATCGGAGTTCCTTTAATAACCGGAGACCAAACCGGAGGGCTTAATTTTACCGGTCCCCAACCCAGAACATACTTGTCTAACGCATTGATCTGAATGAAAGGTTGAAATATAACATAAACATTTGGATTACAAATAACTTATAAAATGTCAATACTTTAAACAAAAACCATGAGTGACATAAGAATACCTTATCCACAGTCAAAAATTTCACAAAACCTTCAATAAAATAGGGATGTTTTGTATCATAATAAATCAACTTCAAATAAGCTTAAAATCCATCAAACAACGTTGACATAGATGAAATCAAAACTATTTTAGAGAAATATCTATTTTTTTGAAATCATTTTAAAAGTAAAATAATTATAAAATAATACATTCAATTTTAAAATATTATTATAATCTTGTAAGGGATGCTTTGACAATTTTATAACGGCGGTAAATAGCCGCACCCGCCGTATAAGTTAAAAAAACATTCTTACCTTAAATTTGTAGAAAAGGTTAAAAGTTCCTTGTTTGGAAAATGACGGAAAGATTCCTTTCGAAAAAATTAAGGGTATAAATGACTTTAACCCATATTCTTGTAAATAGTAAATTTTTTTTGAAATACATTATTAAGAAACATGGTTGTGGATAATAAAGAGATCCCAGTAGATTATTACGTATAAACAACCTCGGATAATGAAGAGATTGTGAAATAACCCTTACCAATTTGGTAACTTATGAAACATACAACTCATGAAAGAGGTATCATACAATTCATATGTAAATACACATAAATTAGAGTGTATTACAGAAAGAATATAATTATGGGCAGTACATACACCACACAAAAGGTAATGGTGGCAATATGGCCTGAATCTCACGGGAATAAGGAGTGAGATGAAAACCCCTTACCTTGTACTTTTCCTTGGTTGGGGTACGTTAACCTCCTGTATAATCGTGAAATAATTGTTATTAAATTATACAAGAATCATATATATTAATATGATATCATATATGATCTTTTAACATTGATTTGTTAATAATATCTTTGAATTATTGTCGTTTCGGGTGTTAACTTACTTGTTTTCTTTTATATGTTTTGTTACATAAGATGTGTTTGTTATGGATAGGTTGTATCTTATTCATATCCATAATGATATAAAGTCCTTAAACATCATTTTTAAATCATCAAATGATAATTATACTTTAATGGATACGATGGAGAATGAATCTCATCGTGTTCGTGGAGACGGTAGTCCGTACGTACGCACGAGCGACAATATCATTCTGTTGATATTAAAATAATATATAAATGGATGGTATATCATATATACAGAATAATTAACATTTATAATTTATTATTTACATGAGTTACACATCATTATTATACCCATCCAAATAATAATATATTGAATAACAATTACACCACGACGTGGAGACGGTAAGCCGTACGTACGCACGTATGGTGATATGTTATTCAAAGGGTGGATAGAATACTGAATATGGTTGTACCATATTTATAATAACATCACAGTATATATAAGATACTGGAGTTGTTATTTTAGAATGGTAATAACAAATAAAGAAGAAGTGGAAGAAGAAAGGAACTGGAAAAGGGGTGGTGAAAACATTACCTCTTCTTCGGGTTCTTCCTTTTGATTTGATCAAAAGGGATCCTTAGGTTGGCTTTCTGATCAAACTAAGTCCTCTAGGTTGTAGTGAGGGAAGTTGAGAGAGTATTTGGGTAGAGTTTGGGCGAACCAAAAGGCTTTGAAGGTGTGAGGAAATGAGAAGGAGGAGTGCCTTTTTATAAGAGGGGTGAGGAGCACCTTTGGAAAAGCTAGAAATATTAATTTATAATAAATTAATATTCGGTTTATAATGGATCCAAAGTTTATTATTCAAAGATTAAGGTGGGGATGGGTCGAAAACAACTCAATCAATAGAATTTAGACAGGTTTGGGTACTTATAATAACCTTATCTTTAAGTATTAACTCTAAGTTAATTAGTTTCACTTTTACAATGTCTCTTTGTATTTTTATATTATATGGTTAATAAACTTACCATATACATTCAAGAGACCCCCAAGTGGTCCATTAATGACGAAAATATCATGATATATGTCTCTTGGCCGATCCTTAGATTTTAGGAATTTAATATCAATTAATAATATAATATTTGTTTAAAAACTCTTTTATGTCAATTTTGACACTATTCAATAGTATATTTTTGTGAAACTCATAACAGAATAATTACTTCGAAAAAATTTAATTAAATCAATCCTAATATGTCATATTATCCTATAAAATTATTGTAATTCATTAAAAGTCTCCAATTATATTTATTTGGGTATTTATAATAACAATTATTTTAAATTTTCACTATTATGGTAATTACTGCATCATCATTGTGTCATAAATAAATTAAAATATTTAATCTCAAAAAATTATAAATTAAATATCATTATATAGGAAATCTTTTTATATTTCTAATGAATATTTACAATAAAATTTATCTTATGTATAACCCTATATTAAAATTTTTTTAGTAAATACACATTGATTTTAACTTTTTTAACTCTCTTTGAATTAAATAATATTAAATGTCCTAATATTATCCAAGTGGACCTAAATTATAATATTTTATTCCTAAGGCTGTTATGGTCGAGATACACTTGTCCAATAGAATTAGGACATGTGTTAGGATAATATTAATATCATTTTTACCCATAATTACCCTATTTCCTTTTAACCGTGGTAAATAAAAGTCAAAAGTTACTATTCACCAAAAATTATTTTCATCTCATTGAACCACATTTTACTTCTGGATATTAACCGTGTCTCTGGGATTTTCGAAATTCCATTCACAGAAGCGGTAAAATTATGTTTTATGAAAAATTCAGTTTTTTAACTACCACTTAGTAGTTTCACTATTCATCAAAAATTGAAGTTTTTCAGAACAATGCCAAAATTTCACACTAAGATATAATTGATATTCCGAATTCAAAAATGATATCTATTTTACAAAATTCCAAACATATAAGTTGCATTAATTAATTTTATAATTAATTCCTTCTGTCACAACAAATAGCGTGTTTTTAAGAAACAATATATATCAAAAGATTGATAATTGTTTATGTCCAATTTCAAAGTGAAATTAATTATAATGAACACCATTGGATAAAATGGTAAAAATATATTCTAAATATAATTTAAAACCACTCAATAATATAATTTATCACTATAAATTATTTTGATTAAAAAATTTGTTTTTAATTAAAATTTAGTAATTTTCACTATTCATGAAAATATTAAAGTTATCCGAAAAGTACCAAAATTTCACCTTCGGCTAAATTCGATATTCCGAATCCAAAAATGAAGTCCATTTTGAGAGATAAAATTTTAAAACGTAGGTATTACTATTCAAAACGGCTAGTTTGATCGGTTGTGGTGTGTGTTAAAACTCGAAGTTGCATACAACACACGCTACTGTATTATTCAAAGGAAAGCATACTGTAGAAGCTTGGGATGTTTCATTTTTAATTTTTGATGTCCCCATTTAGTCAAAAAGTTTAAAATATTGTATTTAAAAAGGGTTCACTATTAAAAGTTGGTAAAAGTTCAATACCGAAAATGAATTTGTTCTTACATTATGTCTATGAAATTGATAATATGGATTCTAAAATTATAAGGATTATATAAAGTTTAAATTTTAGTTAATACTATTCATAACCTCTTTTGAACGGCTTTTTTGGTAAGTCATGGTGCGCTTGAACCCGATGTTGCGTGTAGTACCAGTTATTAAATTATTTTGAAGAAATAACACACTATGAAATTTTGGGGTGTTATAATAGCAGTTGAGTGCATGCCTTTGTGGCAGATATATACTCAGCTTCTGCAGTACTAAGAGAAGTACTTTCTTGTTTCTTGCTCAACCAGCCAGCACAGTTATTACCAATAAAGAATGCTCCACCACTGGTGGACTTTCTGTCCACAACATCGCCAGCCCAGTCAGCATCAAAAAATGCTGATAATTCACTGTCCCTTCCTACAGAAATGTACAATCCACAATTTTGAGTACCTTGACTATACCTCTTGATTCTTTTTACTGTTGCCATATGTTCCTCCTTTGGATTACTCTGAAAGCGGGCTGCAAGACATGTGGCAATGACAATATCTGGCCGTGTCGCTGTTAGGTATAGTAGGCTCCCAATAATCCTCTTGTACATGGTGGGATCTACAGATTTCCCATCCACATGCTTCCCAAGTTTGGTTCCAACTGCAATCGGAGTTGACATTGGTTTGGAGTCGTGCATATTAAACTTCTTCAGCAGCTCTCTTGCATACTTTTCTTGAGTGATAAAAGTGTAGTGTTTCCTTTGAGTCAACTACAGTCCAAAGAAATATGTGAGCTCCCCAATCATTGACATTTGAAATTATGATTTCATATGATTGGAAAATTCATCCACTGATTTTTGTCTGCTGCCACTATATATAATTTCGTCGTTGTAAACGAGAACCATGAACTGATCTTTCGGAGAATTCATCACATAGAGATTGTGATCTACCTATAATATTTTGAATTCCAGCTTCTTGAGATAAAAATCTAGTCTAGAATACCATGCCCGTGGTGCCTGTTTCAATCCATAAAGTGCTTTCTTCAGCTTGCAGACCTTTGATTCATCAGCACCAAGAAGAAAACCCACTGGTTGTTCAATGTAGACTTCTTCTTCGAGAACACAATTTAATAATGTTATCTTGATATCCATTTGATATACTTTATATCCTCTTTGGAGAGACATGGAATGGAATAGCCTGATTGACTCTAGTCTAGCCACTGGAGAAAAGGTTTCTTCAACATCAACACCTTCAGTCTGAGAATACGCTTTATATACCAGTCGAGCCTTGTTTCTGATAACACTTCCTTGCTCATCAAACTTGTTCATGAATATCCATTTTGTTCCAATCACATTGTGAGATTTGGGTGTTTGGACCATATCCTATGTCTGATTCTTGCCAATCTGATCTAACTATTCATTTATGGCTTTCACCCAGGATTCATCCTTTGCAGCTTCTTCAAATGAGGATGGATCCACAACTGACAGAAATGCAGAAGGTGTGTTTTTCCTCATCCTCCATGTATCTGTGGGTGCAGTCCTATGTCCAATTATGTTAGATGGATCAATCTCTGCTCTTCGATTTCTCTTGTTAGGTTTAGTCACATTCTCACCATCCATGATTTCCTCTTCAGATTTTGCGTTTGAGTCAACATCATGATGTGACCCCTGAGTGTTTTGTACACCTTCCTCTATTTCTGTATTTTTATTTATTCCATGTTCACATTCATTCTCATCTTATATCTCATCTATATAGGTACTATTTGATGAATTTGGGGGTTTTCCTTCAATGATTTTAACATAGTTTCTTTCCACAATCCTCCCCAAGCGTTTATTGAAACACTTGTAAGATTTTCTGTTCATTGGATACCCAAGAAAAATTCCTTCATCAGCATTGTCACCGAACATTCATTGGTTTCCTTCTTTATGTCGGATGAAAAATTTTATTTCGAAAACACGAAAGTATTTTAAAGAAGGCTTCCATCTATGCCATAATTCGTATGGTGTCTTCGTTTCTCCCATATAGAGCCCTGTTCGATTCTGAATGTGCACTGCAACTTCAACAGCCTCCTTTCAGTAATGGTGAGAGATACCACTCTCAATCAACATAGTCCTGGACATATTGTTGACCTATTGATTTCGACGCTCAACAACTCCATTTTGTTGTGGAGTTCTCACAATAGTTACCTAATGTTGTATTCCTTGTTTTTCTAGGTAATTTTCTAACTCAATGGACGTGTATTCCCCCCATTGTCAGATCGCAGGACTTTTATTTTCCGTCCAATATCATTCTCGGCAATCCGGTGATAAGTTTTCGTGCAATCAAATACTTGTCTCTTCATGTGAATCACCATTACCCAAGCCATTCTGCTATAATCATCAATGAAAAAGATGAAGTACCTTTCTCCATGGGTCCTAGAAACATTTATCAGGCCACATACGTCTGTATGAATGAGATCAAGAAGATGAGATGCCCATTTCTTCTTTGGCGGATATGAACTATAGACTAGCTTCCCACGAATACAAGCATCACAAGACTTTTCCCGTTCATGTTTTAGAATGGGAATATCCATGACTATCTTCAGATTAGATATCTTTTCCATGTCTTGTTGATTAATGTGCCCCAGCCTTCGATGCCACAAATTGTTTTCTTCTTCAACAGAAAAATAGCAGGTGTTCACTTTGCTGTCAACCTGATATAAGTTTCCATCTGTTCTACATCCTTTCATAAGAGAATTCCGTGTATTTCCTTTTATAGTGCAGCCTTTTTTATTGATGGTTACTATGATCCCTGAGTCACAGAGTTGACTTACACTGAGGAAATGGTGGCGTAGACCGTCCACATAAAGAACTTCAGTCTTCTTCAGCTCCCAGTTGGCAAGAGCAGTATTCCCACTGCCTTTAATTTTCAAAGCACCATCATTACCAAACCGTACTATTCCATCAACCTTATTTTCATTGTTCTTCAACAGGTCACCGTTTCCCGTCATATGGGAAGAGCATCCACTATCAAGGATCCAGGTGCTGCTGCTCTTTGTAGCTTTGAGGGCTACTTCTGCAAGATTGGATTTCTTGATCTTATTCTTCTCTTTCCATGAGATATTGGATTGAGCATAGTATACTGATGGCCTTTTAATACTTTATTCCACATAATCTGAGTCTTCATACCCATAATCTTCTTCCATAGGGGAAAAACTCTTTGTGAGAACAACATTATCAGGAGGATGAAAACTGGCACGTCTTTGAGTATTGTATGAATTTCTCCTGTCGTACCACTACCTGCAATACATAGCTTTATGAAAAAATTTAGAACAATTAAAATATTAAACATAGAAGCTATTTCTTATATAAGATGTAGGATATGAAATCGGCCTCCTTTGTTGACTTCCTAGATCTTCCCCACTTATGTAGCTCCTTGCCTCTTCGCAGTATGACAAGGTATGGCCCAGATAACCATAGAATTGACACTTCATGAGAGGAAATGTCTTTTCACTTGAATTTCTCCTCATTCCTTCTTCCTTGGGAGAATATTTGAACTTCCTGTCATTTATGAAAGTTTGAGGATAATTTTTAGTTCTTCTTTTAGTATGTATTGAGGGTTCCTTTTTCAGCATTTCAGGTAATGTTTCAGCACGTCCAACTTTCATCTTTTCATTCTTTTAGATCTCTTTTCTTCCAGCAGTTGATGTCTCAGCTTCACAGACTATTCCACTCTTTCCCATGTAAGTGGGTCTTTGACCACTTATGATTTTTCCAACCCCATATGAACCACACATGGTTCTTTCTACTAATTCTACATCTAAGAATCTTTCGAAATGAATGCTCTTCTTTCTCTCAATTTTCGTTGATTTAATTTTACTTCTAAGGGTAACAACTTCTTCCTCAAGTCCCTCAACAGTCTTGGATTTCTCTTCTAGTCAGGATGAAAGGCCATTTATAACCTTTTCTTGTTCTTAAATTTTATGCTTTAGTTCCACTATATCATCAGTGCTTTCTAGGATTGAAGACTGAACTCTCACTAGTTCTTCTAGTCATTCAATCTCTGCTTCAAGCTCATCATCATATTCAGATGATTCTTCAACTATTTCCTTCCACATATTACATCTATTACATTTATTCTGAATCTTGGAAAAAGAATCCTTAATTTGAGTCTTTGAATCGCAATTAAGAATAATATGATTATCTCTATCTTTATTGATCAAGGGTTATGACTTTTAAACCGTAGCCATCATGAAAGCATGCTTTCCCATTTTAAATTTGGGTTTTTCTTCTTCACAAAAATCAGTATCCTCATCTTCCTCTTCACAGACAAAACTGTTCCTCTGAATTTTCTTTCCAGATTTGAAGTCACTCTTTTTGATAAATCTTTTTCGAGGCTTCTCGATTTTCTCATCTTCACTATCTTCATCATTGATTTTTCTTAAACATCGAGAGGCAATGTGACTAACTTTTCCACAATGAAAACCTGTGAGAGGTAACATCCCTTTGAATTTCCCTTTTCCCTTCTGAAACTTCTTTGAAATGAGAGAGAGCATCTATTTTTCTTCGTCATCTTCACCGCTACTATCTATTGATATTTTCAGTTTATCCATGGCCTTGAACGCCATTTCCTTGCTCACACGGGTCATAGCATCTTCTGGTTTGACTCTCATTTCGTATGCAACCAAGATGCTCAGTAGATCATCCAGAGAATGTTTAGAAAGATCTCTTTCCTCAAGGGCTGACACCATTACATTGTATAGGGGTGGAAGTCCTCTTAATTTTTTTAATATCAATGTTTTTGATTTCTTCGCCTAGACCCATAATTTCTCCAACCACTTCAGTAATTCGATTGAAGAATGAGTCTGCATTCTCGTCTGGGTGCATCTTCAGATCATCAAACCGATTTGGGAGGACTTGTAATTTTTCCTCCGTCACATTTCTATCTCCTTCATAAATATTTTCAGGATTATCCCACATAGATTTTGCTGAGTTCCAACTCATCACCTTTAGATAGATCTGGTCAGAAAGAGCTGCGGTGAGTGCATTTTGAGCTTTAGCATCTACATCAAGAATTTTCCGGTCTGTGTCAGTCAAAGCCCGACCTGTTGGATGAGAGACATGTATTACTTGCACAGTGGAAAACAGAACATCCATTCCAAGAGATCTTAGATGAGATCTCATCCTATTTTTTTAGATCTGAAAATTACTTCCATCGAAGAGAGGGACTCCCCTAACATTGACCGCATTCTCCATGGCGACAAAGGACAGATTCAACTCCAACAACTTGGCTCTAATACCACTTGTAGGACCCCGGGACACCCTGAGAGGGGAGGGGTAAATCAGAGTGTCTAAAGTTTCTATTAAATTAAAGGATCTTGTTCCCACGTTGGAAGGAACTAGTTGAACCTGTATGATGGATATGATCAGCAATCAAACATTCACATGCAAAAGAGGTGACACAACAAATTTTACTTGGTTCACCACTAAGGGCTATGTCCAAGGAGCATACACTGACAAATTGATGGTCGTACCTAATTCCACTAATCTTCACTAGATGTGGATTAAAATGGTTCGGGAAAAGTCACTCTATCCCAGGCTCACGGCCTTTACAATTGTTCAGGGATAGCTCACTGCGTCCCTTGGGTCACTCCCGCTGACTCCCACTGGCTCACTGACCCTGGTGAAGTCACACACAGTTTATAGACGTGACGGTCTCTTCAATAGATTTGCATTGAATTCTTTGTCTCCTCTTAACACAAGACTCTTCTTGCATCAAGGACCGGAATTGATGCACTAGAACGCACAGAACCACTGAACCAGATTCCCAGAACGTGCAGACAAACTTCACTTACAATTGCGCGCAACACCAACCCTTTGCGCGCAAAACCTTCCTATTGCGCGCAAACTGTACTTTTCGCGCAGAAAAATATTTCGCGCAAAAAACCCCTTTTTCACGCTGTAACACCCCAAGCATCCACGATACGCTTCTCATTCAATAATGCAATAGCTTGCATTGTACGCAACTTCGAGCTCTAAAACACCGCGACTAATCAAAGTAGCCGTTATGAATAGTAATAACCACTTTTTAAAATTATAGAAATTTTATATTTCAAAATGGACTTCATTTTTGTTTTCGTAATATCGAAATTATCCAAATTTGAATTTTTTGTAATTTTCTGAGAACTTCTAATTTTTTATGAATAGTGAAAAATACTTAAAACAAATTTTTAATCAAAATAATTTATTGTGATAAAATTATACTATTTAGTGGTTTTAAGGTATAATTAGAGTATATTTTTACCATTTTATCCAATGGTGGTCATTATAATTAATTTAACATTGAAATTGGACATAAACAATTGCCAATCTTTTGATATAAATTGTTTCTTAAAAACACGCTATTTGTCGTAAAAGCGGGAATTAATTAATGCAACTTATATGTTTGGAATTTTTTAAAATAGACATCATTTTTGAATTCGGAATATCAATTATAGCTTAGGGTGAAATTTTGGCCTTATTCTGAAAAACTTCAATTTTTGATGAATAGTGAAACCACTAAGTGGTTGTTAAAAACTGTTTTTTTCGTTAAAATGAAATATTACCACTTCTGTGATTTGATTTTCAAAAATCCGACATACATGGTTGTCATTAAGAAGTAAAATGTGGTTCAATGAGATTAAAATAATTTTTTGGTGAATAGTAACTTTTAAGTTCTTAATCGCGATTAGAGGTAATTAGTGTAGTTTAAGGTGAAAACAATGTTTTAATAATATGATATGAGCTTGAAACTTGTCCTACTCATATTGGATGAGTCATGGACGACCAAGACAACCCATGGGTCAACTTGGGGACCGCATGGAGCCACTTTAGTTGGAAAATGACATTAATATATATTTATTTAATGTTAAAATTAAATTGACACAAATATGAGTTGTTTTACTAAAACAGTTTTAAGTGGGGTTACACAAGTCCAAATTTTGATTATAAATATTCATTGGAAATATAAAAAGATTTTCTACATCACAGTATTTTTTTTATAATTTTTAGACATTAAATAAATTAAATTAATTATGACATCGTGATGATGCAGCGATGACCTCATTATTTAACGATTTAAATAAAATGGAAAGATAATGTAAAATCCAAAGAGTAAACTTGTCAAAAACCTATTGGATGAGTATATTTCTAACCCTTATCATCTTATCCTTGAATTATATAAGTGTGGGACCTCTAAAATCCGAAACTCATTTTATAATAAAGGGACTTTTCTTTACTTTCCAAGAGTGCCCCTCCTCTCCACTTATAAAAGGCCCCCACCTCTCCCACCTCATTTACACATTCAAGCCATTTGGCTCGGCCAACCTCTGCCCAAATACTCTCCCAACTTCCCCCTCTTACTCCTAGAAGCCTCACTTTGGGCATAACTCTTCCCAAGGAAGCCTTTGGCTCAAATCAAAAAGAGTTACCCGATTTTGAGGTAATGTCTTCTCTAATGTTGTTTTGTTTTATTTTTCTTCTCCAACCCCCTAAACTCTTTTTATTCATATATTTTGTAACAAAACCAGTATCCTTAATATACTAGAATGTTTTTATAAGAAGTATTCTAGCTACACTTACACACACCTACATCTAATGGTTAAATAACATACGGTTTCTGTGGATGGCGAATTTCTGCCTCACGAAACGATGATTGTTCAACACTCATATAACACCTTCAAAGGTGGCCATTAAGATGTCACTTTATTTATATATGATATAAAATATGTTTATGTTTTACTTATGCTTCTGTATTTCTCATTTATTCCATACTTTATGATTTCCATTATGGGTAAAACACGATAATTTCATTTTAGAAAGTGCGGACTACCGCCCCTCAAAATGATTTGAATCGTTAATGCCATATATGGGATGTATAAAGGATGGATTAAATGGTATTATACACTATATTATACTGTAATTATATTATAAATTTATATCATTATGATTTCATTCCATTAAATATGAAATAGAAATGAAAGTAGCGTTCATGCGTACGTACGGCTTAGCGTCTCCATGAACGGTGCATTTCATTTCTTACCTCTAAATGTAACGTAATATTATGAATGAATGTATACAATATATATATATGATATATATGACATCTATATCATCAATATAATTCTGGAGATAATGGATATTCTACCACATAAACAACTTGTAATTATAAGAAGTTTATTGTTGACTCAAGTACCAAAGATCGACAAAACGATCGTTATTAACTTAAATAATTACATAATGTTCATAACATTGTAATAAGTGATATAAAAAGGATAATGAAATTAAAAATGGTTCTTAATAAGGTATATATTAACTCTAGTTTATTATTCAGGAGGTTAAAGAACGGTTGAGTCAAGTCAGACACAAGGTAAGGGAATTTCATAACCCAACTTCCATTCTTTGGGTTAATCTCCTACTTTCAAATTATGTCATGATATTATTATGTCGTATATTGTATTTATACTTTATTTATGTGTACATATAGTGAATACACATTATAGATATATTTTATTTAAAAATGATCTTTTTAAGGGACTTCGTCTCAATCTCCATTCATTGAGGCATATTTTGTTTTATACACAAATTTCTTTTGTACAGTGTATAAACCCCTTTGACTTTTACGTTTATTCAAAAGGAATCTTTTTATACGATGCTTTTTAATAAACGAAAAAAGGGAATGTTTTTCTTTCCATACATATGCGGCGACAACGACTTCTCCGCCGCCGTGACCATTATTTGAGTTTTGGCTTCCTCTACAAGCCATCATTTTTTTATTGAAAAATAAATACAAAGTTTTAACTTTCTTTTATTTTGGTATTGAAAATGGTTTTGAAATAATTTTTATATCAATGTGTTGTATTGATATCTAGTTATTGAAATGTGGAAATGTTATGTTTCCTTTATGCATGTTTTATGAGATAGGATTATGTTATGGTTCATGTTATGTTTAAACCTATTCATATGAGGAATGTATTGGACTTAATAAGTGACGGGTGGAGCCCGCTATAGCTCCTCGATGCATCGGTAGGTCTCATGAGACAACTAGACGTGGAATTGGCCGAGGCCCTTTCCCAACTTGATTTATGGTTTTGGCCGAGGCCTTAATCATTTTAGACGTCTTGGCCGAGGGCTTGACAAAATGTTTCAGAATGTCTGGCATTATACATTCCCTCATTATGAAAGTGGTTATTGATATTGCATGTGATTATTCGACCAGTAGAATATCCATGTGAAGAAGTGAATGGCATTATATCATTTTACTTTTGCCATATTATGTTGATGTTCAAGTTTAAAAGGCTTTTGTTTTAGTTATACATTGCCTTATATTTTTATGTTTATTTATGAAAGCTTCCGCTATATTGTTATCCCTACCGAGCATCTGAGCTCACCCCTTTCAATGTTTTAATATTATCTAGGATGTGAAGAAGTATTTTATGAATGACCTGTAGGGATTGTGAGAAGAGGGTATGAGTGTGGACTATGGAGACTTTGTTATTGTAGTTTTTCACTTTATGATGTAATGTAACGTTTACGAATGTATCTAGTGTTTCCAAGGCTACTAAACTAATCGGTCTTTAGAGACTTGGTCTTTTGTGATCATGCCAATGTTATGAAGTAATGCACCGACTCTGGGTAGCTGGGGTCGGTGCGTTACAGTTGGTATCAGAGGCAGTTTAGTACTAACCTTGGAAGCTAGATTAAGACAAACTCTGATTAGAGCACATAGACCTAAGATGAACATTGAGGATTAGTATAGAAGAACTTCCTAAAATTTTGGTATTGTAGAGATTTTGTGAGTTTTCCGAGTAATACATCCCTATCTAGATACGATCAGGTAGAGGCGGCTCTGGCATAGATGTACCTAGGGGTAAAACCCGAAAACACCGCTTTGAGCTAGACTCGAACGGGAACTGGTGCACGACAACGGGCCTTGCTGCACTCTTCGTTACGACACTCCTGGGGGATATGCTTTGGATAATTCTCATTTTGTTTATAAACCACTATGAAGGGTTATGAGTATATACTTCCTCAAAGAAAACATTTTTATGGATTATATCCATAAATAGTTCAATTTATGTTAAGTATCTTACAAGTATGGGATTATGTATTTTGATTCATAAACTGATCTAGTTTATGCAATTGTTTAGAAATGGCGCCTAGTGGAAGAAATGGAAACCATATCAATGCACACACTCCGTGTAGGGATTGCCCTCCTTCTCAAGATAATTATTGGGGAGCTGGAGATACAACTGGTGCTGATCAACTTATTACCATACTGGGACAACTCACTCAGGTTATTAATAATAACCTTACTCGTATGGAGCACCCTGATCCGCAACGTGGAGGATCAATGTTAGACCGCTTCATGAGGAAACAACCACCAACCTTCAATGGGAGTACAAATCCTATAGTAGCTGAGCAATGGATAAATATCTTAGAGAAAATATTTCAGGCTTTGGGGAGTAGTGAAAGGGAAAAAGTTATCATGGCAGTTTACCACCTCACTGGAGATGCTGATCAATGGTGGTCATTGATTCAAAACATGAAGGTAGATGATGAAGTATCAAATATGGAATGGAGGGAGTTCAAAGATCTGTTTTTAGAAAAATACTTTCCTCACGACCATCGAGCAGATATGGAAAGGCAATTTCTGAGTCTGAGACAAAAGGAGGATGAGAATGTCACAATGTATGAGGCTAACTTTACAAGGTTAGCGAGGCATGCTTCCGATTATATACGTAACCCAAGGAGTAAGATTGATCATTTCTTTGATGGGTTAAAACCATTTCTCCGTCGAGCTTTATTATCACAATCCTTCTCATCATACGAAGATATTGTCTCGTGTGCTATCAAGACAGAAAAAGAATTCTCTAAGTCTTATGACAATAAAGTAATGAAAGAGAAGAAGAGAACGGTGGAACAAGAGACAGATAAAGGGAAAAAGGGAAAGAAGGATTTTCCATTATGTGATAATTGTGGGAAGAATCACCCTGGTACGTGCCTAAAAGGAATAGGAGTTTGTTATAAATGTGGAGAAAAGGGTCACCAGGCTCGTGATTGCAAGGGAAAGAAAGAGGCTGTCAAAGTTGAATGCTACAATTGTAGGGAAATGGGGCATTATGCAAATGAATGTCCCAAGCGTCAAGGAAACTTACCTTAGAAAAGGCCAATGGATCAAGGCCAATCTTATGTTGTCACTACAGTTGATGCAGAATAATTAATGTATTGGTGCTTTTGGACTCATGGATTATATTCTGGTTATTAGAATAATGTGATATATATATAAGGATTGTACTGCAGTACTTGTTGTTTCAATAAGGTTTTAATATGATGAACGTAATCATATTTTTAGTATGTGAAAATAAGAGAAATTTTACTTTGTTTGGGGAATCTGATAAATTGATTTTGGAATTAAGAGACCTTTTAGAGAAAGTCTAGACAGAGGTACTTTGGATAACTATAAAGGTTGGAGTGGATTAAGTTGAACCGTGGATAGTATTGTTTAAGGTTAAAGCATTTCTGAAGATTATTTTTGGAATATTATAATACTATAGTTTTAGGAAAAGGACAACCTGCAGGGTGGGGAATAACCCGTCGCGTCGGAAAAAGCTACAGGAATCGAACCCACAACCATAGTGCGACAAGCCTTTATTTCTTACCACTAGCCTACAGGAAGTCCCTGGTTATTACAAAATTGTTTTTCTAATCTAAATGGTATGTGTTAACATTTGGAACCTTATACAATTAGGATAAATAGAATATTTTTGAGTTCCGTTACCATTTGGAGTAAAAGTTAGTTTTGTGGTAAAAATTTATTAACGAATGAAAGTGTACATAACAAGTATGTATATTCCCTTACGTTCTTAGTAAATCTCCTAAATAAATTCCTCAACATTATAAAAGTTAACTCAAAACAAAAATGTTGTCGGTTAACTTTTCCTACTCGGGAATCAATGATCGTTTAACCAATCATAAGTTTGTGATTTTCTTGTAGTTAAACTTTCTCCTAATCCTGTTTTCTATAACTCTCCATCAGACCTTGATGGTTTGTTTCTCCTCCATATCCATATTTTCATAGAATCCTAGAATGGGCTATCTCGGGTGACCTTTGTACTTATCTTGCTTTCTTTTAATGTTATATATTTATTAACCTCATTTCCGATGTGGGTTTTCCACAAAGGTATTTTCTCTTTTCAACCTTTTATTATCAAACAAAAATTTCAAATTGCGAGGATGCAATTTATTGAAGGAGGGGAGAATGTAACACCCCGAACTTCCATGATACGCTTCTCATTCAATAATGCAATTGCTTGCATTGTACGCAACTTCGAGCTCTAAAACACCGCGACTAATCAAAGTAGCTGTTATGAATAGTAATAACCACTTTTTAAAATTATAGAAATTTTATATTTCAAAATGGACTTCATTTTTGTTTTCGTAATATCGAAATTATCCAAATTTGAATTTTTTGTAATTTTCTGAGAACTAATTTTTTATGAATAGTGAAAAATACTTAAAACAACTTTTTAATCAAAATAATTTATTGTGATAAATTATACTATTTAGTGGTTTTAAGGTATATTTAGAATATATTTTTACCATTTTATCCAATGGTGGTCATTATAATTAATTTAACATTGAAATTGGACATAAACAATTGCCAATCTTTTGATATAAATTGTTTCTTAAAAACACGCTATTTGTCGTAACAGCGGGAATTAATTAATGCAACTTATATGTTTGGAATTTTTTAAAATAGACAACATTTTTGAATTCGGAATATCAATTATATATTAGGGTGAAATTTTGGCCTTATTCTGAAAAACTTCAATTTTTGATGAATAGTGAAACCACTAAGTGGTTGTTAAAAACTGATTTTTTTCGTTAAAATGAAATATTACCACTTCTGTGATTTGATTTTCAAAAATCCGACATACATGGTTGTCATTAAGAAGTAAAATGTGGTTCAATGAGATTAAAATAATTTTTTGGTGAATAGTAACTTTTAAGTTCTTAATCGCGATTAGAGATAATTAGTGTAGTTTAAGGTGAAAACAATGTTTTAATAATATGATATGAGCTTGACACTTGTACTACTCCTATTGGATGATTCATTTCCGACCAAGACAACCCATGGGTCAACTTGGGGACCCCATGGAGCCACTTTAGTTGGAAAATGACATTAATATATATTTTTTTAATGTTAAAATTAAATTGACACAAACATGAGTTGTTTTACTAAAACAGTTTTTAGGTGGGGTTACACAAGTCAAAATTTTGATTATAAATATTAATTAGAAAGAAAAAAAGATTTCCTACATCATCGTTTTTTGTTTATAATTTTTAGACATTAAATAAATTATATTATTTATGACATCATGATGATGCAACGATGACCTCATTATTTAACGATTTAAATAAAATGGAAAGATAATGTAAAATCCAAAGCGTACACTTGTCAAAAACCTATTGTATGAGTATACTTCGAACCCTTATCATCTTATCTTTGAATTATATAAGTCTGGGACCTCTAAAATCCGAAACTCATTTTATAATAAAGTTACTTTTCTTTACTTTCCAAGAGTGCCCCTCCTCTCCACTTATAAAAGGCCCCCACCTCTCCCACCTCATTTACACATTCAAGCCATTTGGCTCGGCCAACCTCTGCCCAAATACTCTCCCAACTTCCCCCTCTTACTCCTAGAAGCCTCACTTTGGGCAGAACTCTTCCCAAGGAAGCCTTTGTCTCAAATCAAAAAGAGTTACCTGATTTTGAGGTAATGTCTTCTCTAATGTTGTTTTGTTTTATTTTTCTTCTCCAACCCCATAAACTCTTTTTATTCATTTATTTTGTAACAACACCAGTATCCTTAATATACTAGGATGTTGTTATAAGAAGGATTCGAGCTACACTTACACACACCTACATCTAATGGTTAATGAACATACGGTTTCTGTGGATGGCGAATTTCTGCCTCACGAAACGATGATTGTTCAACACTCATATAACACCTTCAAAGGTTGCCATTAAGATGTCAATATATTTATATATGATATAAAATATGTTTATGTTTTACTTATGCTTCTGTATTTCTCATTTATGGCATGCTTTATGATTTCCATTATGGGTAAAACACGATAATTTCATTTTAGGTAGTGCGGACTACCGCGCCCTCAAAATGATTTGAATCGTTAATGCCATATGTGGGATGTATAAAGGATGGATTAAATGGTATTATACACTATATTATACTGTAATTATATTATAAATTTATATCATTATGATTTCATTACATTAAATATGAAATAGAAATGAAAGTAGCGTTCATGCGTACGTACGGCTTACCGTCTCCATGAACGGTGCATTTCATTTCTTACCTCTAAATGTTACGTAATATTATGAATGAATGTATATACTGTATATATATGATATATATGACATCTAAATGATGAATATAATTCTGGAGATAATGGATATTCTACCACATAAACAACTTGTAATTATAAGAAGTTTATTGTTGACTCAAGTACCAAAGATCGACAAAACGATCGTTATTAACTTAAATAATTACATAATGTTCATAAAATTGTAATAAGTGATATAAAAAGGATAATGAAATTAAAAATGGTTCTTAATAAGTTATATATTAACTCTAGTTTGTTATTCAGGAGGTTAAAGAACGGTTGAGTCAAGTCAGACACAAGGTAAGGGAATTTCATAACCCAACTTCCATTTTTTGGGTTAATCTCATACTTTCAAATTATGTCATGATATTATTATGTCGTATATTGTATTTATACTTTCTTTATGTGTACATATTGTGAATACACATAATAGATATATTTTATTTAAAAATGATCTTTTTAAGGGACTTCGTCTCAATCTCCATTCATTGAGGCATATTTTGTTTTATACACAAATTTCTTTTGTACAATGTATAAACCCCTTTGACTTTTACATTTATTCAAAAGGAATATTTTTATACGAAGCGTTTTAGTAAACGAAAAAAGGGAATGTTTTTCTTTCCATACATATGGGGTGACAACGACTTCTCCGCCGCCGTGACCATTATTTGAGTTTCGGCTTCCTCTACAAGCCATCATTTTTTTAATGAAAAATAAATACAAAGTTTTAACTGTCTTTAATTTTGGTATTGAAAATGGTTTTGAAAGCATTTTTATATCAATGTGTTGTATTGATATCTTGTGATTGAAATTTGGAAATGTTATGTTTTCTTTATACATGTCTTATGAGATACGATTATGTTATGGTTCATGATATGTTTAAACCTATTCATATGAGGAATGTATTGGAATTAATAAGTGACGGGGGGAGCCCGCTATAGCTCCTCGATGCATCGGTAGGTCTCATGAGACAACTAGACGTGGAATTGGCCGAGGCCCTTTCCCAACTTGATTTATGGTTTTGGCCGAGGCCTTAATCATTTTAGACGTCTTGGCCGAGGCCTTGACAAAATGATTCAGAATGTCTGGCATTATACATTCCCCTATTATGAAAGTGGTTATTGATATTGCATGTGATTATTCGACCAGTAGAATATCCATTTGAAGAAGTGAATGGCATTATATCATTTTACTTTTTCCATATTATGTTGATGTTCAAGTTTAAAAGGCTTTTGTTTTAGTTATACATTGCCTTAAATTTTTATGTTTATTTATGAAAGCTTCCGCAATATTGTTATCCCTACTGAGAATCTGAGCTCACCCCTTTCAATGTTTTAATATTTTCCTGGATGTGAAGAAGTATTTTATGAATGACCTGCAGGGATTGTGAGAAGAGGGTATGAGTGTGGAATATGGAGACTTTTTTATTGTAGTTATTCACATTATGATGTAATGTAACGTTTACGAATGTATCTAGTGTTTCCAAGGCTACTAATCTAATCGGTCTTTCGAGACTTGATTTTTGTGATCATGCCAATGTTATGAAGTAATGCACCAACTCTGGGTAGCTGGGGTCAGGGCGTTACACACGCAACTAAATCTTTTATGTGAAAACCCACTTTTCACGTGCAACTTTTCATTTTTTGCGCATCCTGAAATTTTCCGTGCAATACCGAATATTTCGTGCAAACCCCTTTACGTGATCCTTTTCGCGCATCAGACCACAGATCATCTCTAAGTCTTCAACCGTGCTGAATGAAGGGGGTCACCTCATATTTATTGGCATCTGAGACTCCCACGCACAACATCCTCTTTGGTGCGAAAACCTCTCATCTGGCGCGTAATATTTCATGCAGGTATCATTTTCCACGCACCTCTCCTGATATTTCTCGCAGCCCATGCCTTTTCCATTTTTCGACGTTTTGATTCTGAAACACTATTTCCGCGAAAAACTTCGCTCCACTATTTCGCACACCACGCTGTTTTTCGCGCACATCTCATGTATTTCGCGCACAACACTTATTTTCCACGCACCACTTCCTCTTTGTGCACACATCCTTTTGCAAACAATCCATGTCTTCATTTTTTGATTTTGAGGCCCAAAAATTTGGCAAACACTAGGAAACAGTGCCACCTTCAATACTGGTGTCTGCTTGAACTGTATGATCACTTTGCTGGCACACATTCGGAACTTCCACTGAGGATTGACAACAAACACAAACCAAACTCCAATTACTGCATAGAACAACAATGGTTCCAACAGCAATAACTTATATTATTTTATTCCATATGATTAATTAATTATGAAATGAAACAAATTATGGAATTACTAAAGTTTATGATCTATGATTTGTAGGGTGTGTTTAAAAAAATTTATATTCATTTTCTCATAACCTTAAAATCATGTTATGTTGATATTTACCTCCTTTTACATTACTGTGTATATAATGTCACCCATTCATATTTATCCTCTCCCTAGGTTATGGAAATATTTTTAGGTATGGTAAAACATTGAAATATTGTACGATAAAAGACTGCAGTACCCCTGGTTTGTAGTATGTAACCCTTACATGATTATTTTCATAGTTATAAAGTTAACAATGATGAATGCGAGAGTTAGAAAAACATTGAATGAAATTTTTTAGGCAAAATGGAAGTACCATGCGTAGCATATGGTTTGTCTAACCATGCGGAAAAATCGTGAATATATGGTCCTTTTGAGGCAGTTTCTCCCGCATGGTTGGAGCACGGTTAGAGAGACTGTGTAAGGAGGTCAGGTAATAGTCTTCCTAGATAGTTGGTCACACATGGTTAGAACTTGGTATGTCTAACCATGCGAACTAACCATGCAGGCACACTACTAAAAAAATGGCTTATACCCACGGTTCAAAACCATGGGTATAACCCCCAAAATCATGGGTATAGGCTATACCCATGGTTTTTATAGCCTATACCCACAATTTTGGGAACCGTGGGTTGGAACGACGTCGGTATTGGTCCTCACTCTATACCCATCATTTTCCAAAACTGTGGGTATATGTCTTCTGCCACCGTGTCAACAAAACATACCCAATTACCATGGTATCAAAGGATTTTACCCACGGTTTCAAAACCGTGGGTATAGATCCTAAAATAATGCACGCGGAGGGATTTGATCCCGCAACCTCTTCGCTGCAAACACAACGTCTAACCACTACCCTAACATCACCTATGTGTATATGTATTTATATTTAGTTAAATATAGTTATATAAACCATCCGTATTGAGGGAAGAACTGTGGGTATATGAGTCCCGCAAAAAAAAATTCTTCCCACGGAAATTTTTTTTCCTGCGCACGCATAGTACACCTATACCCATGGTTTTTCATAACCGTGGGTATATGTATTTTATCCCAGACCTATCCCCATGGTATTGGGGAAAACGGTGTGGATAGGTACCCCTATACCCATGGTTTTCCAAAACCGTGGGTGTAGTTGACTTTTCAGCACCTATCCCCACGGTTTTGGAAACCTGTGGTGATAGACCCCCCCTATACCCACGGTTTTGGAAAACTGTGGGAATAGGTCCAGAAAATTTACATATGCCCATGGTTTTCAAAAATTGTGTGTATTGGGGTACCTATAACCATGTTTTTCCTCAAAACAATGGGGATAGATCCATTTCCCAGTAGTGTCACTTTGGTGAGATCCTAAAAAACTATATCTCACACATTTTGGCCATTTTGTGGCACATATTTCTTCCTAGGAATGCCATAACATAGGATTTTTCATCTTCTAAGGTCAGAGATGATTCTCCAATATTTCTAGTCATGATTTAATGTTTCCCCTTGGTGAATTGAAGCTGGATTCTTGAGGTATGTGATAGTTCTTCTTCGTTCTTCTTCGGTTTTTTAGATCTACTTAGATCTACTTATCCTATTCTCTCAGTTTCTTTGGCATACGCCCGTTATGGGTAAATAATTGTGTTTGGATGAAATATATGATGATATTTGGTCTTGTTATTTCTGGGATAAGAGATCTAATGTCGGTTCTTGAAGAAACAACCCAGTTTTATTGAGCGTTCATCGTTCGTTGTGGTTTTCTTCAAAACCTTTGAGATCGGAATATTCAATATTGACTCCTATTGATTGAATTGATTGTCTCAAACTAAAATTGGTTATGTTGAATGAAATTTAATGTAAAAATCATGGAGTAAAACTTATTTAGTGATGATTTATGGTTTTAGTATAATTTTTAAACCTTGGTGAATTGTTGTGAAAAGTGATTTAGAATCTTGAATTTGATATTATGATTTAAAATTATTGATTTTCATAAATTGTTAAATGGTTTTATGAAAAATGGGTTTTCAAATAAAGGGGGTTTTTGTAACACCTCGAGATTTTATGAAAAATATTCTTTTTAATTTCATTAATGTCTTGTGTTGTACGCTACACCAAAAGGAGATTTCACAACACACATACCTAACATGGCTTTCATTACGCGCAATCGTGACCTTCCATGATAGCGTGTGATGTACGCAATACCGTGGTTCACTAAACAACGATATGCTATTAAAACATTTTTAAAACAAGATGTTATGAATAGTAATACCCACTTTTTGGAATTTTATAAATTTTATCATTCAAAATGGTCTTCATTTTTGGATTCAGATTATCGAAATTATCCTCGGGTAAATTTTTTGTATTTTTTGAAACAATTTCAATTTTTGATGAATAATGAAAACACTGGGTTACTATTCAAAAACCGAAATTTTATTTAAATAATTATTAATTTTATTAAAATTTATTTTAGGTCATAATTTATACATAATATGTATACAAGTTCAATTTATGTCATTGGAGTCATTTTATAATAATTTTAGATATATAAAAATTTTATTGAACTTTTCACCATCTTTTACCCACCTCCTAGGAGAATTTTCAAATACACATAAAACATAATTTTACCACTTCTGTGAGTGGAATATCGAAAATCCGAGAGACACGGTTAATATCAAGGACTAAAATTTGGTTCAATGAGATGAAAATAATTTTTTGAGAATAGTAAATTTTTACGTTTTTTACCATGGTTAAAAGTATATAGGGTAATGAAGTGGAAAAATGATATTATTATTACCCTAAAACATGTCATAATTCTATTGGACAAGTGTAATTCGACCAAAAACAACCTTAGGAATAAAATATGACCATTTAGGCCTAGTTGGATTAGATTAGGACATTTATTATTTATTTATTTAAATTAGGGTTAAAATAGTTAAAATCAATGTTTAATAACTAAATCATTTTTAATATAGGGTTATACATAATATTAATTCTACTATAAATATTCACTATAAATATAAAAATATTTCCTACAAAATTTTATTTTATTTATAATTTTTATACATTAAATAATTTAATTTATTTATGACACAATGATGATGCAGTAATTATCTTATTAATGAAATATTGACATAATTGATGTTATAAATACACAAATAAATGTAATTTGAGACTTTTTATGAATGAAACTAATTTTATAGGTTAATATGACATGTTATTATTAATTTAGTTACATTTTTTGGAACTAATCATTCTATTATGATTTTCAAAAAAATCAATTACCAAATAGTGTCAAAATTGACAAAACATATTTTTTAAAAAACATATTATATTATTAATTGTTATATTATTCCTAGAAATATACGGTTCTGAAAAATGACTTAGATAAGGTTATATATATTAATAATAAACAACTTTGGGTTCGTTTTGCTTGTTATTGTAAGTTTTTTAACCTTATAGTGTAAGAAAACAAGAATACATGGTAAAAGAAAAATTATTTACCTTAAAGTAAAATCTAATTGATAAGGTTAAAATAGAAACCTAAACTTGTCTAAATTCTATTGTATGAGAGAATTTCAACCCATCCCCACCTTATCTTCTAAATAATTCAATTTGGATCTATTAAAAACCGAATATGACTTTATAATAAAATAATATTTTTTGTTTTTCCAAAGGTGCCCCTCTTCTCCCTTATAAAAAGGCACCTCCTCCCTCTCTTCCTCACACAACTTTGAGCATTAAAGCTCGACCAAAACCTGCCAAATTCTCTTCTCTACTTCCCTAGAAACATCCTAGAGGTCCTGGTCTTCTTCAAAGACCAATTGTAGTGCCCTAAAATGAGGTCTCAAAGAGGCGCTTCAAAGAAGAGGTAATGTCTGTTACCGATTCTTTCAACTTTATTTCTTCTTCCACTTATTCTTATTTAGTTGTTTAATTATGAAGTAATAACATCAGTATCACTAATATAATGATATTTTATTATAATTATGAAACAACCCTATTTCAACATCTATCTATCCTACGGAAAATGAAATCACCGCGTGTGCGTACGTACAGAATACCGTCTCCACGCCGTGGTGTAATCTGTTTTTCCAACACCACCTTACATGGATGGGTATAATAGAGTAAATAATAATTATACATATTTATTATAAAATCAAACTGATTCTGATATATTGTATCGTCCACTCTAATTCAATTCAATAATTATGGGAACGATATCATCGCTCATGCGTAGGTACGAACTACCGTCTCCACGACGCGATGAGATTGATTCTCATTGATTAACCATTCATGAATGATTATAAAGTATATATAATAATTAATCATGAAATATATGACATAATAATGATACTTTATTTATGTATATATATATTTATGTCATCCAATTAATTCCATTCAATTCAATGAGGAAACGAAAACAACGTTCATGCGTACGTACGACCTACCGTTTCCATGAACGGTGTATTTCATTCTATTTATCAATCTATTATATATATGTATATTCTGAATATATATTATATATAAATCATGTTTTATATTCTGGAATTAAGTAATCATGATCTAAGTAATCATATGAATAATTACAAGTCAAAACACCGATGACAAATGAAATGATTTTACCCAAAACGCTCTTTAACATGGAATTTAGAAAAGATAGGGTAATATAAATTCATAAGTGATCCATATATGATATCATAACAATGAATATGATTCTGTAATAAGTCAATGAAATTAATTAGATAATTATACAGGAGGTTCGGATACGTACGAAGCATATCAGACCTAAGGTAAGGGATAATTATTCCAATCACATTCTTATCCGAGATTGTTTATTCGTAAGTATTTACTTGGGTTATGTTTATCATCCATGTACATGTTTTCTAAAAATGTTTTCATTAAATTTTATAATTCTTCCATGAATGATTAATGTCATTTTTACCCTTTTTTGTCTTTTACCACAAGGATTGAAAGGAATCTTTCTTTTGTTTACCATACAAGGAAATTTTTGACTTTTTCGACAAAAGTACGAGGATGTTGTTTTTTTTACATATACGGCATGACCGGATTTTTACGGTTTCATAACACCTTTTATTAATAAATATTACTCTACATGATTTCTTGAGTATTTTCAAAAAAATACTATTCTTTTAAAATTTCAAGGCATTTTGTGCAAAGAAAGTTATTTTGAAGAAGAAAGGATATTTTCCTCAAGAATTCATTTCAAGTGTTTTGCCAAAACCATTTTCCATCTATGATGAAATAATTTCATATGTGTATGTTTCAAGTTTAATATATCTATGATTTACATGGTCTCACTTTTCTTATGATGAAATGTCCATCTGTTTTATTTGGATTATGAGATGATGGGATGATGTTTATGAAACGCATTTTATTCTTTGGGTTATGATGAATGTTTCAAGTTTATTTTGTGGAACAAGTAAGAATGATTTCATTATGAGATGGGTGGGACCTATATCTCCCTCCAATGAATTGGGTAAAGATTTATATCTAATGAGATAGACATGCCTGGAATGGTAAGTTAATCTGTTTCAGTGTTACATGAATGAAACGAGGAGTGAACTCGATTTAGAACGGGACTTTGTCCACTAAGATGGGCTTGGCAGCAATGTCTTGGCTACTATGGAAATCATAACAAGTGCTGAATGGTTTTCACAATTACATGTTTTATTCCCATTATATTTCATCATGATTGATGTTCCATTATCATATATGCCTTACATACTTCCACGATTTATGTCTTTGCTCAAGATTTTGATGTTTAAATTTCATGTTCAAGTTTTTGCTTTCAAATGTTTATGGATTGTTTTATGTTCACTATGTTTGCCCTTACTGAGCATTTGAGCTCACCCTTTTTATGTTTTATTTTCCCCAGGATATAAGGAAAGGTTTTAGGTAAGAAAAAAAGGGAATATCATTATGGGATATGTTGAGGATCTTTCACCAAGATTGGAAGATTATGTTCCATGTTTCCAAAGGCACTAAACTATTACGGTCCATTGGTGTCTGTTTTTGTTATGTATTAAGTATTCCCCAAAAGTAATGTAATGTCCATGTACATCAAGCTTCAGGTCTCTACAGTTGGTATAAGAGGAAAGGTTTTGTCAACCTTTGGAATCTAGTATGCGAAAACAGTAGTGAGATCCATAGATATATTTCTAAGGTATGTCTAGGGATGTCCCTAAGGATAAGTATACGTATAGGATATAGTCCTAGAACTACAGTAATGATCGTAGAATTTATCCTTAGATGTTAGATATTGTGGGTACTCCCCCTTTACTATGTTGTTTTCCCTAGAACGATTTTTTCCTTTCACAAAATTCTTTTTGTGTTTTAGTCAATGGAGGGAACCAGAAAGAATTTGGTTAACATTGAATCCAATGGACAAATTGGTGACTATGAGCAACAATGTTGTGAAATCCCTAGAGAGAAAGATACTATGATTATTCCGAATCAGTCATCGCAATATATGATTAACAAGGTGAAATTCAGTGGTATGTCTAATTCATCAAATAAGATGAAGATAGACTTTTATGCATGTTCGCATGTTGAGAAGCATAATGAAAGGAAGATTGAGATTTATAATGAAGGTAATAAGAAAATCTAGGAATACCTCAAATGGAGGAACAAATGTTATCTGTGTGGAAAAAGGGTCATAGAGTGACAGACTGTTATGGAGTTCAATGTCTTATTTGTGGAGAACAAGGGCATTACCCAACTCAATGCCCTAACCTAAAAAGTTACTTCTAAATCAAAGGAGGACTTATTCCATGACAATCATTGAAGAGGATGGATCGAGGTGTTTATGTATTGGTATTAAAAAATAATGTTGTTGAGGTAATTTTATGGTGTATTAGAATATTTTTTTTATTAGTCTATTGTGGTTTTCAATAATTTTATGGTACCGGTAACCATGAAAAGTGATTCAAATATTTTGGAAAGCAGATGATATGTGCATAATGAATGGATAAGGAGAAAATGGAATGTTTGACAGTATTCATGAGCTCATGATTGATATAAGGACTAAGTGATATCATGTTTTGAGTATATAGAATTTTGGGGATTTTGTTATGTGGAAAGTGTTAACGTTTAACTGCATTCATGTTTTCACTAAGGTTCAGTGGTTATTCATTTTTATCAAGAGAATATATGATTAAGGACTTTGAATGTTTGTAATGTGACAAACAAGACATATCTTATGATATATGGGGATCAAAGATGGTGTTAACATGCTTGTTATATGAACTCTTTGGTAATCATTTTCACTATAATATGAGATTGGACATCAGTATTTTGGATAAGCCTAAATATTGGAATTGATTATGATGGAAATAAGTTAGTTTTGTTTAAGGCTAGATATTTTTTGATATTATTGATGGAAAGTTATAATAATGTATTTTTAGAAAAAAAGGACAACCTGCAGGACAAACGACATCCCATCGTGTCGGACAAGGCTGTGGGAATCAAACCCACACCCGAAGTGCGACTGGCCTTTATCACCTAGAACTGGCCTACAGGAAGTCCCTGGTCAGTAGAAACTAGTTTTATTTTATTAAGCGTTATGATAGATGAAGTATAAGTCCATTTTAGGAACCATATACGATTAATCTACTTATGTATATTTAATAAATTTTTCTAACCTTTTTTTGAAACAGATGGACTGACCCGTCATTCTATCACATGATCTGCTAACACTTCATGAATAACAAATTCAACTTCATTTCATTACGATATTAAGTGGAAATTGTTCCAGGCACGAACAATAGTGAGATTGAACCAAAATCATGTAAGTATCTATTTTAATTCATCAAATTTAGGGAAATGATCTTCAAAATCAAAAATGTTGTGCTACTTCCCTTATATCTGATGAATCAGAAGGTTCCCTAGATCATCACAACAATTTGGCTTTGTGATTATTGGATTTTTCATATCCTTGTTCTCTACCACTCTCCATCAAAACATGACGGTTAGATTTCTCTTCCATATCCACATTTTCACTTATGTTCTCCTATGTGGAAACCCAGTGATTAGTTAATTTGGGTAACCGTTACGTTTCATAATTTAGTTTCTAAAGAAAAGTTTTGGTATTCCTTTTTACGATTTGGGTTTCTATTAAAGAAACTTTCGAGTAGTAAACCATTTATAACCCAGACAAATTTTGTGGGAAAAATTAATTTTAAGGGTGGTAGAATGTAACACCCCGAGATTTTATGAAAAATATTCTTTTTAATTTCATTAATATATTGTGTTGTACGCTACACCAAAAGGAGCTTGCACAACACACATCCTTTACTTGGCTTTCATTACACGCAATCGTGACCGTCCACGATAGCGTGTGTTGTACGCAATACCGAGTTTCACTAAATAACGATATTCTATTAAAATATTATAAAAACTAGCCATTATGAATAGTAGTACCCACTTTTTGGAATTTTATAAATTTTATCATTCAAAATGGATTTCATTTTTGGATTCAGAATATCTAAATTATCCTAGGGTGAAATTTTAGTATTTTTCTGAAAACATTCAATTTTTGATGAATTGTGAAAACACTGGGTTACTATTCAAGAACCGACTTTTTATTTAAAAAATAATTTATTTTATTTAAATTTATTTTAGATAAAAATTGATACATAATACCTATATAAATTCAATTTAAGTCATTGGAGTCATTTTATAATAATTTTAGACATATAAAAATTTTATTGAACTTTTCACCGTCTTTTACCCACCTCCTAGGAGAATTTGCAAATTCACATAAAACATAGTTTTACCACTTCTTTGAATGGAATTTCCAAAGTCAGAGAGACACGGTTAATATCATGGACTAAAATGTGTTTCAATTAGATGAAAATAATTTTTGGTGAATAATAACCTTTTCCCTTTTTTTACCACGGTTAAAATTAAATAGGGTAATTAATGGTAAAAATTATATTATTATTACCCTAACACATGACCTAATTTTATTGGATAAGTGTAATTCGACCAAAAACAACCTTAGGAGTAAAATATGACCATTTAGTCCCACATGGAATATATTAGGACATTTATTAGTAATTTATTTAAAGAAGGGTTAAAATAGTTAAAATCGATGTTTAATAACTAAATCATTTTTAATATAGTGTTATGCATAAGATAAATTCGACTATAAATATTCATTAGAAATAAAAAAAGCTTCTACATAATGGTGTTTTATTTAAAGATTTTTACATTAAATAAGTTAATTTATTTATGACACAATGATGATGTGGTAATTATCTAATTATTGAAATATTGACATAATTGATGTTATATATACCCAAATAAATTTAATTTGAGACTTTTTATGAATTAAAATAATTTTATAGGTTAATATGACATGTTATTATTAATTTAGTTAACTTTTTTCGAACTAATAATTCTTTTATGATTTTCACAAAAAATCAATTACCAAATAGTGTCAAAATTGACATAATATAGTTTTTTAAAAAAATAATATATTATTAATATTTATTTTATTCCTAAAAATATAAGGTTTGGCCAAATGACTTAGATAAGGTTATATATATTAATAATAAACAACTTGGTGTTCTTTTTTCTTGTTATAGTAAGTTTATTAACCTTATAGTGTAAGAAAACAAGAAGACACGGTAAAAGAAAAATTATTTAACTTAAAGTTAAATCTAAATGATAAGATTAAAATAGAAACCTAAACTTGCATAAATTCTATTGGATGAGAGTATTTAGACCCATACCCACATTAGCTTCGAAATAAATCAATTTGAAGCTATTAAAAACCGAATATGACTTTATAATAAAATAATATTTTTAGTTTTTCCAAAGGTGCCCCTCTCCTCCCTTATAAAAGGGAACTTCCTCACTCTCTTCCTCACACCACATTGAGCCTTCAAGCTCGGCCAACCCCTTCCAAAATCAATTCTACACTTCCCTAGAACCATCCTAGAGGTCCTGGTCTACCTCAAAGACCAATTTTAGTTCCCTAAAAGGAGGTATCAAAGAGGAGCTTCAAAGAAGAGGTAATGTCTGTTACCGATTCTTTCAACTTTATTTCATCTTCCACTTCTTCTTCATTACCTGTTTCATTATGAAGTAATAACATCAGAATCACTCATATAATGATATTATATTGTATGTATGAAATAACCCTATTTCACCATCTATCCATCCTACGGAAAACGAAATCACCGCGCGTGCGTACGTACAGAATATCGTCTCCACGCCTTGGTGTAATCTGTTTTTCCAACACCACCTTACTTGGATGGGTATAATGGTGTAAAGAATAACTATACATAGTAATTATAACATCATACTAATTCTGATATATTGTATCATCCACTCCAATTCAATTCAATAATTATGGGAATGATATCATCGCTCGTGCGTACGTACGGACTACCGTCTCCACGATGCGATGAGATTCATTCTCAATGATTAACAATTCATGAATGATTATAATGTATATATAATAAGTAATCATGAAATATATGACATAATAATGATACTGGATTTATGTATATATATATGTATGTCATCAAATTAATTCCTTTCAATTCAATGTGGAAACGAAAACAACATTCATGTGTATGTACGGCCTACCATCTCCATGAACGGTGTATTCCATTCCATTTATCGATCTATTATATATATAGATATTCTGAATATATATTATATATAAATCATGTTTTATATTATGTAATTAAGTAATCATGATCTATGTAATCATATGAATAATTACAAGTCAAAACACGAACGACAAATGAAATGATTTTACCCAAAATGCTCTTTAACATGGAATTTACAGAAGAACGGGTAATATAAAGTCATAAGTGAACTATATATGATATCATTAAAATGAATATGATTCTATAATAAGTCAATGACATTATTTAAATCATTGTAACGGAGGTTCGGATACATGAGAAACATATCGGACCTAAGGTAAGGGATAATTATTCTAATCTCATTCTTATCCGAGATTGTTTATTCGTAAGTATTTACTAGGGTTATGTTTATCATCCATGTCCATGTTTTATAAAAATGTTTTTAGAAAATGTTATTATTCTTCAATGAATGTTTAACGTCATTTTTACCCTTTTTTTACTTTTACCACAAGGTTTGGAAGGAATCTTTCTTTTGTTTACCATACGAGTTACTTTTTGACTTTTCCGACAAAAGTACAAGGATGATGTTTTCTTAACATATATAGCATGAACAGATTTTTACCGTTTCATAATGCCTTTTATTAATAAATATTACTCTACAATATTTCATGACAATTTTCAACAGAATCCTATTCTTTTAATATTGCAAGGAATTTTGTGAAAAGAAAATGATTTTGAAGAAGAAAAGAAAATTTTCCTCAAGAATTCATTTCAAGTGTTTTTCCAAAACCATTTTCCATCTCAGATGAAATTATTTCATATGTGTATGTTTAAAGATTAATTTCTCTATGATTTAAATGGATTAACTTTTCTTATGATGAAATTTCCATTTGTTTTATATAGATTATGAGATGATGGGATGATGTTTATGAAACCCATTTTATTCTTTGGGTTATGATGAATGTTTCAAGTTTATTTTGTGGCACAAGTAAGAATGATTTCATTATGAGATGGGTGGGACCTATATCTCCCTCCATTGCATTGGGTAAAGAATTATATCTCATGAGATAGACATGGCTGTAATGGTAATTTAATCCTATTCAGTGTTACATGCCTGAAATGAGGAGTAAACTCGATCTAGAAAAGGACTTTGTCCACTAAGATGGTTTTGGCAGCAATGCCTTGTCTACTATGGAAATCATAACAAGTGCTGAATAGTTACCACAATTACATGTTTTATTCCCATTATATTTCATCATGATTGATTTTCCATTATGATATATGCCTTACGTACTTCCACGATTTATGTCTTTGCTCAATATTTTGATGTATAAATTTCATGTTCATGTTTTTGCTTTCAAATGTTTATGAATTGTTTTATGTTCACTATGTTTTCCCTTATTGAGCATTTGAGCTCACCCTTTTTATGTTTTCATTTCCCCAATATATAAGGAATGGTTTTAGGTAAGAAAAAAAGGGATGATATTTATTAGAGATGTTGAGGATCTTTCAGCAATATTAGCAGATTATGTACCAAGTTTCCAAAGGCACTAAACTATTACAGCCCTTTAGTGTCTGTTTTTGTTATGTATTAAGTATTCCGAAAAAGTAATGTAATGTCCATGTATGTCAAGATTAAGGTCTCTAAAGTTTTATTTAAATAGTTTGGTATTGAAATGACTTTTATGGAATTAGTTTTCAAATAAAAGTTAGTTTTATTGAAATGGTTGACATGTTGGTTTTTGAATTGGTTTAATGACATAATGGTTGTGTGTATTCATATTTCATTCGGGATGGATAAGGGTTAGGGGTCTCCCCCATAAGTGTTGGGATAGATAAGGCTTAGGTAACTTCCCCTTGAAACATTCATATTGTATTCGGGATGGATAGGTGTTAGGGGTCTACCCCATAAGTGTTGGTATAGATAAGGGTTAGGGATCTCCCCCGTCAAAAATTCTTATTTCCATCAAGAATGATAAGGGTTATGGGTCTCCCACGTTATTGTTGGGAGGGATAAGGGTCAAGGATCTCCCCAGTCAAGTAGTTATGTTCATTTGGGTCAGATAAGGGTAAGATTTGTCCCCCATCATTGTTGGGATGGATAAGGGTTATATATTTGTCCCCTCTTCTAGGTTGCATGCATGGTTGGTTGCATGGGTTTGGGGAATGTTTGGGTATGAAAAAAGGGATATTGTGAAATGGATTTAAATCTATTTAGGTATTTATCTTGAAAAATAACTTATTGGAAAAATTGGTTTCAATTTCACTTGTATTATTTTGGAAATAAGTGGATTTGGAAACTTTTTTAAATTTAGTTAAACTATTTTTGATAAAAAAATTTATATAAACTATTTTATATAATTGTTTATAACACTTATATACTAGTGGAATGAGTAGGTAAGTCATTGGGGAAAACCTAATGAGTTTTATATTCACCCTTACTTTGATACTTTGGTGATTTGGAGATCTTATCTTTAGGGAAAAGGGAAACAATATCAATTTACATGTTTTTTGAACTACTTCAAGATGATTGGGATGTTTAGAGATTATGGAGATTAGAGCTTGTAAATAATATAGACTTGTGGTCTTTTGAGTGTCTTGTGTAATTTATCTGCTCTGTACATTGATAAATTGTTATTATTGTAACGCCCCGACCCTAGTTAACCAGAGTCGGTGCATTATTACATAACATTGGCATGATCACAAGAAAGATCAAATCACGAAAGACCGATTGGTTTAGTAGCCTTGGAAACACTCGATATATTCATAAGTCTTACATTACATCATAAAATGAAAAACTACTACAACAACATATTGTCTCCCTAAACCACACTCATATCCCCACATAATATCCCTGCAGGTCATTCATAATTTACTTCTTCACTTCCTGGGAAAAATAAAACATAGAAAAGGGGTGAGCTCAAATGCCCAGTAAGGATAACAATATACCGGAAACTTTCATAAATAAGAATAAACATTTAAGGCTATGTATAACAAAAACAAAAGCCTTTTAAACTTGAACTTCAACATAGTATGGAAAAAGTAAAATGAAATAATTCCATTTACTTGTTCACATGGATATTCTACTAATCGAATAATCACATGCAATATCAATAACCACTTTCATAATGTTGGAATGCATAACGCCAGACTATCATAACCACATAGCCAAGGCCTCGTGCCAAGACTACAAATAAGATTTTTCCAAGGCCTTGTGCCAAGACACTAGTTTGTCTCATGAGACCTACCGATGCATCGAGGAGCTATAGCGGGCTCCACCCGTCACATATTAAGTCCAATGCATTCCCATACGAAAAGGTTTAAACATAACATAAACATTTGTATTAAAACTAGCATATGAAATGTCAATATTTCCACCATAAACCATGAATGGTATAAAAATATCACATCCACAGTCAAACATATCACAAAACCTTCAATATAATATAGAAAGTTTTTATCATAATAAATAAGCTTCAAAAAAGCATAAAATCCATCAAAGGATGTTGACATAGATGAAATCAAAACTATTTGAGAGAAATATCTCTTTTCTCAAAATCATTGAAAAATCACACATTTATAAAGGAAGTAATTTAAAAGAGATTTTTGAATCAAAGTGTCCCATACCACTTTGAAACTTTTGAAAAGAAATATCATTTCAAAACCTTCATGTCCATATAAATAAATCCTTAAAATCATTTTGAAAACATGAAAATTAATAAAAAATATTTAGAAAGATAAATCTTTAAAGCATTTAAAATTATGATCATGATAAAGAGTACCTTTCAAATATTCCTAAAATATTCATTTTGAAATCATTTAAAAGTCACATAATTATAAAATAAAACATTTACATTGAAAATATTCGTATATTCTTGTAAGGGAATCTTTGACGATTTTATAACCGCAGTAAATAGCCGCACCTGCCGTATAAGTTAAAAAAACATTCTTACCTTAAATTTGTCGAATGGTAAAAAGTGCCTTGTTTGGAAAAAGACAGAAAGATTACTTTAAAAACACATAAGGGTATAAATGAAAATAACCCATATTCTTTTTAAATAGTAAATTTTTTTGAAATACATTTCGAAGAAACATGGATGTGGATGATAAATAGATCCCAATAGATAATTGCATATAAACAACCTCGGATAATGAAGAGATTGTGAAATAAACCCTTACCTTGTACTTTTCCTTGGTTGGGGTAGGTTAACCTCCTGTATAATGGTGAAATAATTGTTATTAAATTATACAAGAATCATATACATTAATATGATATCATATATGATCTTTTAATATTGATTTGATAATAATATCTTAATATTATCATTGTTTCGGATGTTAACTTACTTGTTTTATTTTATATGTTTTGTTACGTAAGACATGTTTGTAAAGGATAGGTTGTATATTATTCATATCCATAATGATATCAAGTCCTTAAAAATAATTTTTTAAATCATCAAATGATAATTATACTTGAATGGATACGATGGAGAATGAATCTCATCGCGTTCGTGGAGACGGTAGTCCGTACGTACGCACGAGCGACAATATCATTCTTTTGATATTAAAATAATATATAAATGGATGGTATATCATATATACTGAATCATTAACATGTTATATTAATTATTTACATGAGTTACACATCATTATTATACCCATCCAAATAATATTATATTGAATAACAATTACACCACGACGTGGAGACGGTAAGCCGTACGTACGCACGTATGTTGACATGTTACTCAAAGGGTGGATAGAATACTGAATATGGTTGTACCATATTTATAATAAAATCACAGTATATATATGATACTGGAGTTATTATTTTATAATGGTAACAACAAAGGAAGGAGATGTGGAAGAAGTAATGAACTTGGAAAAAGGGTGGTGAAATCATTACCTCTTCTTCGGGTTCTTCCTTTTGATTTGATCAAAAGGGATACTTAGGCTGGATTTACGATCAAACTAAGGCCTCTAGGTTGTAGTGAGGGGAGTTGGGAGAGTATTTTGGCAGAGTTTGGCCGAACCAAAAGGCTTTGAAGGTGTGAAGAAATGAGAAGGAGGAGTGCCCTTTTATAAGAGGGGTGAGGGGCACCTTTGGAAAAGCTAGAGATATTAGTTTATAATAAATTCATATTCGGTTTCCAATGGCTCCAAAGTTGACTATTCAAAGGTTAAGGTAGGTATGGGTCGAAAACATCTCAACCAATAGAATTTAGATAGGTTTGGGTACTTATATTAACCATATCATTAAGTATTAACTCTAAGTTAATTAGTTTCACTTTTACAATGTCTCTTTGTATTTTTTTATAATATGGTTAATAAACTTACTATATACATCCAAGAGATCCCCAAGTGGTCCATTAATTATGAACCTATCATGATATAAGTCTCTTGGCCGAACATTAGATTTTTTGGAATTTAATATCAATTAATAATATAATATTTGTTTTAAGAACTCTTTTATGTCAATCTTGACAATATTCAATAGTTGATTTTTGTGAAACTCACAATTGAATTATTACTTCGAACAAAGTTATTTAAATCAATCCTAATATGTCATATTATCCTATAAAATTAGTGTAATTCATTAAAAGGTTCATATTATATTTATTTGGGTATTTATAATATCATTTATTTTGATTTTTCACTATTATAGTAATTACTGCATCATCATTGTGTCATAAATAAATTAAATTATTAAATGTCTAAAAATTATAAATAAAATATAATTATGTATGAAATCTTTTTATCTTTCTAATTAATATTTATAATCTAAAATCCAACATATATAACCCTATGTACAAATTGGTTTTCAAAAAGATATATGCTTGTGTCATTTTTGTATTCATTTTAACTTAATTAAAATAAAGTGTCCCTATCACCTACAAGTGGCAACATGGAGTCCCCAAATCTACCCAAAGATGCATATGGTCGAACATGTATCAACCAATAAGTCTAGGACACGTTTTAGGGTAATTTATTATTATTATAATATTATTTTTTAACCCTTATTTACCAGATTTACCCTTAACCATGGTAAATAAAATATTTACCACAATAATTATTCAAAATGTCTAAAAATAAAAGTTACCTATTTACACAATTTGAACATCCTGATTCCAAATATGGAATCCATTTTTCTAAATTCAAAACACAGAAGTGGCAGAAATTAATTTAAAATTAATTCCCGCTGTCAAAACAAAAAGCGTGTTTTTAAAGAGATAATAACTATCAAAAGATTGACAATTGTTTATGTTCGGTTTAATGGTAAAATTATGTCCAATGACCAAAATTATAATAAATGGTAAAAATATATTCTAAATATACTTTAAAACCACTCAAATTCATAATTTATCACTATTAATTATTTTGATTAAAAAAGTTGTTTTTAATTAAAATTTAGTAATTTTCACTATTCATCAAAATATGAAAGTTATCCGAAAAGTACCAAAATTTCACCTTAGGCTAAATTCGATACTCCAAATCCAAAAATGAAGTAAATTTTGAAATATAAAATATATATAATTTCAAAAAGTAGGTATTACTATTCATAACGGCTAGTTTGATTGGTTGTGGTGTGTTAAAACTCGAAGTTGCGTACAACACACGCTACTGTATTATTCAAAGGAAAGTGTACCGTGGAAGCTTGGTATGTTTTATTTTAAATTTTTTGATGTACTCATTTAGTAAAAAAGTTTAAAATATTTTATTTAAAAATGTTTCACTATTAAAAGTTGATAAAAGTGCAATAATAAAAATGAATCTGTTCTTGCATTATGTCTAAGAAACTCATAATGTGGATTCTAAAATTATAAGGATTATATAAAGTTTAAAATTTATTTAATACTATTCATAACCTCTTTTTAATGGCCTTTTTTTGGGTAATTCATGGTGTGATTGAACTCGGTGTTGTGTGTAGTGCAAGTTTTTGAATTATTTTGAAGAAATAACACACTATGAAATCTTGGGGTGTTATATTCTGCCCTCCTTCAATAAATTGTGTCCTCGCAATTTGAAATTGTTCTTCGAAAATAAAAGGTTGAAAATAGAAAATATATTTGTGGGAAAAACCACATCGGAAATTGGGTTACTAAAATATAGTCTTAATATGAGGAAAAGAGAAATGAAAGGGTCACCACTAAATTATGATCTCGATTAGGAGAACATTGGTGGAAATTAGAGACATATAATTGGAGGAAAAATGTAAATATTTATATGTAGTGATTGAGGTCATCAATCACAAAAAAAGTATAAAATTGAGGTCCTTAAACTCATCAGTCTATGATGATTTGAAATACCATCGGTTCAATAAAACATAGGGTATTGGGATAACACATTTTTGACGTTTCAAAATATCGTAGTTGAAATCCCACATCGAAAAATGAATTAATGAGGCCTCTATTTAAAATAAAGAGTGGAAAGTATGAAGATTACTGAAAATAACACATACTAGGGTTTAATGTAGGAAAATATGGATATGGAAGATAAATCTAACCATCAATTATCTGATGGAGAGTGGTAGAGAACATGGATATGAAAAGGCCAACAATCCCAAAGCCATAAATTAGTGATGATTTAAGGTACCATCTAGGACATCATTTTTGTTCTAAGTTCCTTTTATTAATGTTGAGGAATTTATTTATGATATTGGCTAAGATCATAAGGAGATATACTTACTTTATAATAATAGTTTAATCCATTAATAAATTTCTACCACAAACTCATATTTCACTCTAAAAGATAATAGAACGTAAAAAAAAGTTCTATTTATACTATTCATACAGGGTTCCAAAATAAATGAATTTATAATTCATCCACCAGATCTTTTTAAAAAAACTACATTACTTAATATAGGACATCTCGTGGGCCAGTGGTAGGTGATACACCCTTGTCGCCCTTCGGTTGCAGGTTCATGTCTCGCGGCCTTGCCGGTCGCGACGGGTTGCCGCCCGACCTCCGAGTTGTCCTTTTATGGCAATCCAAAATAATCCAAACTAGAACTATCCAAAATACTTCTGTCCAAACTCACAGTCCAAAATTTATAAGGAAGGTAAACATAATTTAGATCTTTTTTACCCCATAATAGCATATGAATACCTTCATCATGTATTCTTTTAATACACTGAAACATCTTTAATTGCCATATTCTTTATTGATTACATTCATGCTCCCTTATTCCATATAGAATGATGGATATACTTCATCAATCCAAAAATGTTTTAAACCCCAACAATGATGGAATATACAAATCATTAATCAGTTCCAAGGTAGTCAAGAATATTCAATATAATTTATCCAAAACAATCATGTATTATTCCAAAATCACTACCTCGGTATCAGAACTATATTATGGTTTATCATTCTCTCAACCATATATTTTCCAAACATTTATCCTGCTGTTGAGTCACTTTTCATTGTTCCACACAATCTCAAGTCCTTAATGAAATATTACTGCAGTACAATCCTTATATACTCCATAATTATTATAACTAGTACATTGTTGATACAACACTCAATTGACATAATCAACATAAGAACTCTAATCATTCCTCTTCATCTGTGGTAGTATCATAACTTGATTATTATCCAATAGAATCATTTGCGGCATAGTCTGATGACTGGGACATAAGTTCACGTAGTGTCCAAACTACTTTTAAATGAAGCATTGTATATTTGAAACCATTTTCTTACCCTTGCAGTCACGTACTTTGTGCCCTTTTCCGCCACAATTATAACAAACACTCATTCCTTTCATGCAAGTTCCAGGGTGTTTCTTCCCACAGTTATCACATATAGGGAAAATTCATCTTTTTCCTCTTCCCTTTATCTATCTTTCTCTCTTCTATCCTTTTCTTCTCTTGCTTCCCTTCAAATCCATAGGACTCAGTAAACTCTTTACTTATCTTATCAAAACATGATATTATTTCTTCATATGATGATAATAAATGTGAGACAATTTCTCTTATAAATTCTGGCTTAAGACCATGAAATATATGATCCTTCTTTCTCTTTGTATCATGTGCATTTCTGGAGTTCTTCATTCCTTCTACTAGGCGCCATTTCTAAACAATGGCATAAACTAGATCAGTTTATAAATCAAAATACATAATCCCATACTTATAAAACACTTAACATAAATTGAACTATTTATGGATATAATCCATAATCATAAAAATGTTTTCTTTGAGGAAGTATATACTCATAAAACCTTCATAATGATTTGTAACGAAAATGAGAGTTATCTTAAGCATATCCCCCGGGAGTGTCGTAACAAAGAGTGCAGCAAGACCCATTGTTGTGCACCAGTTCCCGTTCGAGTCTACCTCAAAGCGATGTTTTCGGGTTTTACCCCTAGGTACATCTGTGCCAGAGCCGCCTCTACCTGCTCGTATCCAGACAGGGATGTATTGCTCTCAAAACTCACAAAATCTCTACAATACCAAAATTCTCGGAAGTTCTTCTATACTAATCCTCAATGTTCATCTTAGGTCTATGTGCTCTAATCAGAGTTTATCTAAATCTAGCTTCCAAGGTTTGTACTAAACTTCCTCTGATACCAACTGTAACGCCCCGACCCTAGTTAACCAGAGTCGGTGCATTATTACATAACATTCGCATGATCACAAGAAAGATCAAATCTCGAAAGACCAATTGGTTTAGTAGCCTTGGAAACACTAGATATATTCACAAGTCTTACATTACATCATAAAATGAAAAACTACTACAACAACATATTGTCTCCATAAACCACACTCATATCCCCACATAATATCCCTGCAGGTCATTCATAATTTACTTCTTCACTTCCTAGGAAAAATAAAACATAGAAAAGGGGTGAGCGCAAATGCCCAGTAAGGATAACAATATACCAGAAACTTTCATAAATAAGAATAAACATTTAAGGCTATGTATAACTAAAACAAAAGCCTTTTAAACATGAACTTCAACATAGTATGGAAAAAGTAAAATGAAATAATGCCATTTACTTGTTCACATGGATATTATACTAATCGAATAATCACATGAAATATCAATAACCACTTTCATAATATTGGAATGCATAATGCCAGACTATCATAACCACATAGCCAAGGCCTCGTGCCAAGACTACAAATAAGATTTTGCCAAGGCCTTGTGCCAAGACACTAGTTTGTCTCATGAGACCTACCGATGCATCGAGGAGCTATAGCGGGCTCCACCCGTCACATATTAAGTCCAATGCATTCCCATATGAAAAGGTTTAAATATAACATAAACATTTTTATTAAAACTAGCATATGAGATGTCAATATTTTCACCATAAACCATGAATGGTATAAAAATAGCACATCCACAGTCAAACATATCACAAAACCTTCAATATAATATAGAAGTTTTGTATCATAATAAATCAACTTCAAATATGCTTATAATCCATTAAAGGATGTTGACATAAATGAAATCAAAACTATTTGAGAGAAATATCTCTTTTCTCAAAATCATTGAAAAATCACACATTTATAATGGAAGTAATTTAAAAGAGATTTTTGAATCAAAGTGTCCCATAACACTTTGAAACTTTTGAAAATAAATATCATTTCAAAAACTTCATGTCCATATAAATAAATTCTTAAAATCATTTTGAAAACATGAAAATTAATTAAAAATATTTAGAAAGATAAATCTTTAAAACATTTAAAATTATGATCTTGATAAAGAGTACCTTTCAAAAATTCTTAAAATATTCATTTTGAAATCATTTAAAAGTCACATAATTATAAAATAAAACATTTACATTGAAAATATTCGTATAATCTTGTAAGGGAATATTTGACGATTTTATAACCGCAGTAAATAGCCGCACCTGCCGTATAAGTTAAAAAAACATTCTTACCTTAAATTTGTCGAATGGTAAAAGTTCCTTGTTTGGAAAACGACGGAAAGATTACTTTAAAAACACATAAAAGTATAAATGAATTTATCCCATATTCTTTGTAAATAGTAAAAATGTTTTGAAATACATTTCGAAGAAACATGGATGTGGATGATAAAGAGATCCCAATAGATAATTGCGTATAAACAACCTCGGATAATGAAGAGATTGTGAAATAAACCCTTAACTTGTACTTTTCCTTGGTTGGGGTAGGTTAAACTCTTGTATAATGGTGAAATAATTGTTATTAATTTATACAAGAATCATATACATTAATATGATATCATATATGATCTTTTAATATTGATTTGATAATAATATCTTAGTATTATCATTGTTTCGGATGTTAAATTACTTGTTTTATTTTATATGTTTTGTTACGTAAGACATGTTTGTAAAGGATAGGTTGTATATTATTCATATCCATAATGATATCAAGTCCTTAAAAATAATTTTTTAAATCATCAAATGATAATTATACTTTAATGGATACGATGGAGAATGAATCTCATCGCGTTCGTGGAGACGGTAGTCTGTACGTACGCACGAGCGACAATATCATTCTTTTGATATTAAAATAATATATAAATGGATGTTATATCATATATACTGAATCATTAACATTTTATATTTATTATTTACATGAGTTACACATCATTATTATACCCATCCAAATAATATTATATTGAATAAAAATTACACCACGACGTGGAGACGGTAAGTCGTACGTACGCACGTATGGTGAAATGTTATTCAAAGGGTGGATAGAATACTGAATATGGTTGTACCATATTTATAATAACATCAAATTATATATATGATAATGGAGTAATTATTTTATAATGGTAACAACAAAAGAAGAAGATGTGGAAGAAGTAATGAACTTGGAAAAAGGGTGGTGAAATCATTACCTCTTCTTCAGGGTTCTTCCTTTTGATTTGATCAAAAGGGATACATAGGCTGGCTTTCTGATCAAAATAAGGCCTCTAGTTTGTAGTGAGGGAAGTTGGAAGAGTAATTTGGCAGAGTTTGGACGAACCAAAAGGCTATTAAGGTGTGAAGAAATGAGAAGCAGGAGTTCCCTTTTATAAGAGGGGTGAGGGGCACCTTTGGAAAAGCTAGAGATATTAGTTTATAATAAATTCATATTCGGTTTCCAATGGCTCCACAGTTGACTATTAAAAGGTTAAGGTGGGGCTGGGTCGAAAACATCTCAACCAATAGAATTTAGACAGGTTTGGGTACTTATATTAACCATATCTTTAAGTATTAACTCTAAGTTAATTAGTTTCACTTTTACAATGTCTCTTTGTATTTTTATATAATATGGTTAATAAACTTACTATATACATTCAAGAGACCCCCAAGTGGTCCATTAATGATGAAACTATCATGATATAAGTCTCTTGGACGAACATTAGATTTTTAGGAATTTAATATCAATTAATAATATAATATTTGTTTAAAGAACTCTTTTATGTCAATCTTGACACTATTCAATAGTTGATTTTTGTGAAACTCACAAAAGAATGATTACTTCGAACAAAGTTATTTAAATAAATCCTAATATGTCATATTATCCTAGAAAATTAGTTTAATTCATTAAAAGTTTCATATTATATTTATTTGGGTATTTATAATATCAATTATTTTGATTTTTCACTATTATAGTAATTACTGCATCACCATTGTGTCATAAATAAATTAAATTATTTAATGTCTAAAAATTATAAATAAAATATAAATATGTAGGAAATCGTTTTATCTTTCTATGTAATATTTATAATCTAAAATCCAACATATATAACCCTATGTACAAATTGTTTTTCCAAAATATATATGCTTGTGTCATTTTTGTATTCATTTTAACTTAATTAAAATTAAGTGTCCCTATCACCTACAAGTGGCACCATGGGGTCCCAAAATCGTCCCAAAGATGCCTATGGTCGAACATGTATCAACCAATAAGTCTAGTACACGTTTTAGGGTAATTTAGTATTATTATAATATTATTTTTTAACCCTTATTTCCAGATTTACCCTTAACCATGGTAAATAAAATATTTACCACAGTAATTATTCAAAATGTCTAAAAATAAAAGTTACCTATTTACACAATTTTAAAATCCTGATTCCAAATATGGAATCCATTTTTCTAAATTCAAAACACAGAAGTGGCAGAAATTAATTTAAAATTAATTCACGCTGTCAAAACAAAAAGCATGTTTTTAAAGAGATAATAACTATCAAAAGATTGACACTTGTTTATGTTCAGTTTAATTGAAAAATTATGTCCAATGACCACCATTATAATAAATGGTAAAAATATATTCTAAATATACTTTAAAACCACTCAAATTCATAATTTATCACTACTAATTATTTTGATTAAAAAAGTTGTTTTTAATTAAAATTTAGTACTTTTCACTATTCATCAAAATATGAAAGTTATCCGAAAAGTACCAAAATTTCACCTTAGGCTAAATTCAATACACCAAATCCAAAAATTAAGCCCATTTTGAAATATAAAATATATATAATTTCAAAAAGTAGGTAGTACTATTCATAACGGCTAGTTTGATTGGTTGTGGTGTGTTAGAACTCGAAGTTGCGTACAACACACGCTACTGTATTATTCAAAGGAAAGCGTACCGTGGAAGCTTGGGATGTTTCATTTTAAATTTTTGATGTCCTCATTTAGTCAAAAAGTATAAAATATTGTATTTAAAAATGTTTCACTATTAAAAGTTGATAAAAGTGCCATACTAAAAATGAATCTGTTCTTGCATTATGTCTAAGAAACTCATAATGTGGATTCTAAAATTATAAGGATTATATAAAGTTTAAAATTTAGTTAATACTATTCATAACCTCTTTTTAATGGCCTTTTTTTGGGTAAGTCATGGTTTGATTGAACTCGGCGTTGCGTGTAGTGCAAGTTATTGAATTATTTTGAAGAAATAACACACTATGAAATCTTGGGGTGTTACAATTATTCCACTGTTACATACATAGATGTGGTTTTGAGATATATGAAGCTGTTGAGTTGTCTTTAATTTTTTTAGGCATCATATAGTGAATATTTAGATATGGCTGGTTTATTGGGTTTTTATTAAAGGGTAAATATTCCACAACATGTATTAAAAACTCTTTGGAATTTAATACCATCCTTTGGCATCTTGGGGATTTCTCTTAAGTCCAAGTAATGAATCATTTTTCTCTCAATCCAATGATAATTAGCTGGCCATTACATATGGTATCAGTTTGGTCCTTCCTTGGTGCTAGAAATGGTGATCGGTTTTCTTTGTCTTGGAGTTGGAATTACCTTTCGTCTATTCCATGGGATGGAAACGTAGACAGTAGTAGGATAGTTGGAATGTGAAATGAATAGGATAAAAGGACATAGATAACCCATTTATGTTGATCATTAATTTACCAGGTTGTTGGGTAAATATGTGTTTTGGATACACTTATCGAATTTTAGAAATCCCATTGTCATGGGTTTAGCCAATGATATGAGTATGAAATTCATTATAAGGGAATTAAATCCCACTAGGATTACATATGACATTATGATTTATGATTTGTCAATTTAAGAATAGGTGTAAATTTTTTAGAAATGTATAATATGTTTTCAATAGAAGGATTTAGAAAAGAGGATGTTTAGTGTATTTTGAAAATGGCGTCATTTTCCCAAGTAATTTTTTTTCAAAAAATGGTGGAATTTGGAAACTGTTTTTTAAACAATTATGAGGTAGTGATTTGGTAGAATTTTAAATCTTATGGCATCGTTTTGAAGGGAGTGAGACTTACCGAGGTTATTGTTTGTTTTGAAATAGAACCCCGTAAGTGTTGCAGATGCTATTCAAAAGAGTCAAGTGAAAATTTAGTTTTAGTGAAGCCACATGTGGACCAAAAATTGTTCTAAAGCATCACTTAATCTTTTCAAACCATTGAGTTGGGGCTGCAACCAGATACCCTATTTACGATATTTGTCACTGCTGAAAATGCAAGTTGAGAAAGTACAGTTGTCTTCACTGGAGGAGATAAAAACCATATCACTAAGATAAACATGAAGTTTAAAACATACACTTAAGGATATATAACACAAAATAATTGGACCACATGAGAAATTAACCTTCCACCATAACCCAAGAGCATACATGGATTTTTTCAGGGTGGTTTAATGAGCCAAATTAACAAAGCATTTACAACACCACCTAATGAATTCCATAAATACAAAAAAAAAATGGGACATATTAGACACATTTGACACAGTTCTCTGAGGTGTGGTTCTTGGGACACTTCTCAGATTTTTCAAGTGCCATATTCTTTGATTGATTGAGTGCAATCGCAGAAAGGCAACAAACAGAAATGTGCAACGACGAAGAAACTATATGTATCTGAGAAATTGTGTTCAATGATAAATATTGACCATAAATGGAGGAAGGTTTGATTACTTTGAATTATAACATTGTTCATGTTCTATTCAATACTGGTGCATGACATTATTTTTTTTCTTCGCATTCAGTTTGTTTTCTATGTTTAATGTTGGAAATGATTCCTTATATGTCAAAACCCTAAACCCCTCTTGGTGGAAGACAATGTCAATCCTTTTTGTGTCGTGAATGTGTTATAAATATTGACTATTATTAGATGAAATTGGACTAATCGATGTTGGGAATGGATGTCTATGATTTAATCCAAGGTATGGATTGGATGACGACGTTCAAGGCTCACACCAACTCTTAAAGAAGAATAGTTAGTTTCATGAATAAGGACGACATCGAGCATCTCATAAAACGGGAAAGGATGGTAAAGAAAGCTGAAATGGGCATGTGGCCACTAATGGTGGGAAATATATCTTAAAATTTGACAGTGTTGTTTTTGGTATCTATATAATAGAATGAGGAAACTAGTTTTACAGCAGTTGTGGATCAATTTCTAGACACATTTCACCAGAAATTCTTAGGATTACCACCTATAAAGGAATTGGAGTTTATAATTGACCTCCTTCTAATGATTAGTCCTATTACTCTTCTATTTTATAGGATGGAACCAATATAGTTAAGGGAATTTATTGTGCAGTTGGAAGAACTATAGAAAAAGGGTTTCACTCGACCACGTACGTCTCTATGGTCAACATCATCCTTGTTTATGAAGAAAGAAGATAGAACACAACAGCTCTTTTTTGATTATCGTAAGATTAACCATGTTATGATGATGAATATATATCTAATACAACACATTGATGATCTGTTTGATCAATTATGGGGAGCATAGTGGTTCTTCTAGATTGACCTGCAATTCAGATATCACCAATTGTGAGTTTAGAAGGTGGATATTCGAAAGACAGCATTTAGATGCATATATGGCTGCTACGAATATGTAGTCATGAAATTCTATCTAACTAATGAACCAGTGATATTTATGGAATTGATGAATCAAATATTTCAATGATATGTAGATTCTATTGTGGTGGTGTTTTTGGTTAGCATAATGGTGTATTCATAGACTAAGGCTATCCATGAGGATCATTTGGAAACAATGTTAAAAATATTTAGAGATCACCATTTTCATGACAAATTATCAATGTGTGATTTTTGGATACAGGAACTACATTTTCATCAATATTTCATTTTTTAAAAAGGCATTTATGTTGATCCTAAAAAGATAGAAGATGATATCTCATGGAAACCACCTATGAATGTCTTTGGGATACGATGTTTTTTTGGTCTAGTTGGTTACTCTGACACTTTGTGCGTGATTTATCATGACTAGCTTCACCAATGATATCTATGAAAAAAAATACATTCCAATGGACAATGTAATTTTAGAAGTCTTTCTATGAGATGAATGTTTGGATTACACCCGCACCTATCTTGATTTTTATTGGATCAATTCAGGGTCTGTGGTGTACTGTGAAGCTTTGGGTTTAGGGTTGGGTTGTGTTCTCATGGAAGGAGACCATGTGGTTGCATATGATTTAAGGAAGTGGAGGGTACATGAGAAGAATAATCCAACACATGATTTAGAGTTAGCTGTAGTCGTCCATGACTAGAAAAAATGGAGACACTATCTATTTTTTGAGAGATCCACTGTGTTTACGGACCGAAAAAACATGAAACACATTTTTTCACAGCGTAAATTGAATCTGAGAAAAAGGATATGGATGAAATATCTCCACATGTTTTACATTAAATTGATGAATACACCTGGAAAACAGAATTTAGTGGCAGATTCATTGAGTATAAATTCATATATTCAATTGGAAAAAGAAGCTTCAGATGAATGGAAGTTGATGTTAGTCCTAGCTGACATGCATGTTGTGTGTGATGACCGAGGTGTTGTCTTAGTTTTTTTTAGCAACGTTTAATTATTGATTTGGTAAAAATGGTAAAATAGGAAAAAAACATCTGATGCATAATTTCTGGTAATGAGTTCAATAATCAATGGTGGTGAGACCATTGAGGGATGGAAACATGGTTGTAGTTAAATATTCTGTTGTAGAGATTGGATAGTTGGACTTGTGGCTTTTCTGGAACAACTCTTTCATTATTACAACCATTTGAGAAGGTTTGTACATCTAGGTACACAGAATATGTATATGGCGTTGAAGGAATAGTTTTTGTGGATCGGTATGAAATGAAGGTGGCTGAGTTCGTCTCACGATTCCTAACTTGTCAGAAAGTTGTTGTAGTGCATTAGAGACCAGTAGGATTGTTGCAGTCTTTACATATCCTAGTGTGGAAATAGTAGAAGATAGTGATGGATTTTGTTATGGGTCTTCCATGAATGGTTTAAAAACATGATTCCATATGGGTGATAGTGGATCAGCTGACCATGTCGGCCATTTTCATCTCTATTTGTGAATCTCATAAGGTGGAGGATCTATCAAAAATATATATTCAAGAAGTGGTAAAGAGGAATAGTGTACTAGTTTTAGTAGTCTCAGATAAAGATATGGGGTTCACGTCTCATTTCTAGAAATTCTTACAGCAATCTATTGGGACTTATTTATTATGTGCACAGCGTATCATCCTCAGATGGATATGAAATCTGAGCGGGCGATACATACGATAAAAGACATGTTACAAGACTGTGTAATGGATTATGGGGTATCATGGGTGGAGCATATACCCTTGGGGTAGTTCCCATATAATAACATCTATTAAGACTCGATACACATGGATCTGTTTGAGTCACTGTATGGGCGTCATTGTTGTTCTCCACTATACTAGTTAGAAACAGCTGAAACTTCACTAGTTGGGCCAAGTCTTGTCCAAGAAACAATAGAGAAGATCCAGTTGATCAGAAAGAGGATGGAGATAGCTCAGAGTCATCATAAATCTTATGTAGATCATGATAGAAGACCAGTTTTGTTTGTTTTTGATGATAATGTCTTCTTAAGGACATCTCCAAGGCTTGGACATCGTCATTTTTGGAAGCATGGAAAAACGTATCCTAGATACATAATATCTTTCATGATACTAGAATGTGTTTGAGAGGTGGAATTTTGGTTGACATTACAACCACTGTTCATTTGAGTGCTTAATCTATTCCATGTATTTGAGATTAAAAAGTATCATCATGATACTAACAATGTGATCAGATGGGATCACATTGACCTAGAACCATATGTTTTATTAATACATATCACGATACTGATTCTGAATAGGCAAGAGAAAATATTTCCTGGAAAAATAAATAGTCTAGTGGGGGTTTTATGGAAGAATAGTCGGATTCAGGAAGAGACTTGGGAAGGTGGGAAATAAATAAAATATTAGATTCCATAACTCTTTCAGCGCACCAAATTTGTCTACATTATGAGGATAGAAAGATGAATGGTGGGGAGAATGTACCACCCCTAGTTTCTATTATGTAACCCTTACTTGATTCATTCTATGGTTATAAATAGAAGGGTGATGAAAGGGAGAGTAGGGAGAACATTGAATGATGTTTTTTAGAAAACATTGACATCTCATGGGCGGAGAATGTTTTATCTAATCATGTGGCCAAACTGTGCCTAGATTGTCCTTTTGAGGTAGTGGCTCTCCCATGGGTGGAGCACAGTTAGAGAGACCATGCAAGGAGGCTGTGTGAGGGTCTTCCTAGATTGTGGACAATGCATGGTTAGAGCACAGTTTTTCTAACCATGTGAACTAATTGTGAAGGAACATATGTGATATCAAAAAAATGTGGATCTCATAGGGTTTTCCTCTACGTTACTCTTTTTTTCTCATATATGGCTATAAATAAGGATTTTTCTTCTCATATGTTCAATGATGGTTCCTTCATTGTTCCTGAGTTGACATGAAGGCTTTCCTTGGAGAATGGAAGAAGTATTCTTGAGGTATGTGATCTTTCTTATTTGTTATTGTGCAGTTTTTTAGATCTACATTGATCTACTTATACAATTCTCTTGGTTTCTTAGATATAAATTTGTATGGTGTTGATCTATGTGTTCGGATGACAAATATGATGAGATTTGGTCTGGTTCAAACTAGGATAAGATATCTAAGGTAAGTTCTTTAAGAATCAACCATGTTGTCTTGAGTTTTATTCATTCGTTTTGGTTTTCATCAAATCGTTTGAGGTAAGAGGATTCACTCTCGACTCTTCTTGCGAGAATTGTTTAGAATAGACTCAAATTGGTTTAGTTTAATGTAATTGTTAGTAAAAAGTATGTAATATATCTTCTGTAGTGATGATTTATTGTTTTAGTAAAATTATAAAATCTTAGTGATTTTTTCTTTCAATTTGAATTAGATTCATGAATCTAAAATGATGATTTTAAATTATTTATTTGTATGAATTGTTAAATGGTTTTATGAATAATATGATTTCAAAAAATTGATTTTTATTGAGATGTTTTTTTATTCAAATGACTTTAATGGAATTTGTTTTCAAATAAAATCATGTTTTATTGAAATGGATGACATGTTTATTTTGGTATTGGTGCAACGATATAATGGTTCTGTGTAATCACATTTCATTCAGGACAGATAAGGGATAGGGTTCTCCCCCATCAGTGATGGGATGGATAAGGGTTAGGGATATCCCTGGTAAAAATTCATATTTTATTCTGGACGGATAAGGGATAGCAGTCTCCCTCATCAATGTTGGGATAGATAAGGGTTAGCGCTCTCCCCTGCCAGAAATTCATATTGAATTATGAACGGATAATGGTTAGGGGTCACCCCCATCAGTATTGTTATAGATTAGGGTTATGGATCCCCCCTTCAAACATTCATGTGCATTTGGGTCGGATAAGGGTAATAAGTCTCCTCCATATTTTTTTGGGATGGATAAGGTTTGGGGATTTCCCCCCACTTCTAGATAGCATGAATAGTAGGTTTGATGGGTTTGGGGAATAGATAGTTAAGCCAAAAAGGGATATTGTGATATGGTTTTAAAGTTTTTTAGTTATTTTTGTGGAAAAATAACTTACTGGGAAATTTTGTTTCAGTTTCACTTATAAGCTTTTGGTTATGAATGGTTTTTGAAATTTCTTTATATTTAGTTATAAACTGTATTTAAGAATTTTTTTATATAAAATGTATTATATAATTGTTTATAACTCTTATGTTATAGTGGAGTGGGTAGGTAATTCATTAGTGTAAAACCTAATGAGCTTTATACTCACCCATACTTTGAAATTTTGGTGCTTTTGTAGATTTTATCTTCTAGGATATGTGAAAAGGTATTGTTTTCCATGTTATTAGAACTATATCATGATGGAATGGATTTTCAGAGATTGTAGATCTCTGAACTTGTGAAGCATGGAGTCTTGGGGTGTTTTGAGTGGCCTGTATCATTTTTCGATAATTTAAATTGATACATGGTTATTATTTCATTGATATAAACTTTGATATGTTTTGGAGATACATGAGGTAGGTGATATTTCAATCAGTTGTTCATGCATTATATATTTAATGTATAGTTATGGTTGGTTTGTTTATTGGTTTTTTATTAAAGAATAATTCATCCCTCACTTGTATTTGAAACCATTAGGTATTTATTTCTAGCCTTTGGCATCTTGTGGATGTAACATATGTCCGTATAATGAATTGGTTTTGACTCATGCAATTGAGAATTGGCAGGTCATTACAAATACTGTCATGTGATATGTTGAAGATCATTCATGAAATAAAAATATTGTGTATCCATTCTACAATGAAAAATAAACATGATGGTCTTCATGTGTCTAATTTTAAATTGTATTGATTATTCATCTAGAATGTTGTAATATATATGAATTAAAATCTTATCTCATTTGAGTTTTTTTCGTTAAAATTACATTACAATAAAGATACCACACTAAATTGGTTTTATATAAATAAACCTGGGAAATCCAAGGTGATGTTCCTATGTATGTCACCCATATCCTATAAAACTGTGATAATGATAGGATGTTACCTATGTAACTAAAATAAATAATCCATCATATTGTGTATATAAGGAAACATAACCCATATGTATCTATATTACAACCTACACCCATACCAAAAATACCCCTTTATTTAAAAGAACCACAAAACCCCACATCCAATAACTTAATATTACGAGAACTACACCATTCTACCTGGGTACCATCCAAAATAAACAACAATATAAGATTAAGGGATATTCTTCAACAACCACTCTAGAGTCAGAGACACCAAAACCATAACATCAAACCTCCATGCCTCTAAGAGAAGTTCTTCTTCCTTATGGACCTTCCCCAACCCTGATATTCTAAAACCTAAAATCTCATGCATCAGGTAAAAAATCTATTATTATAACCAACAAAATATATGTTTCATATATATTATTTAATATTTTTACATTCCCCTGATATTTTGGGATTATATTATAAGAAAAATATAAAATAGACACACAATAAAGTGGACACATCAATAAAGTGTACATTTTTTCACAAAAATTCTATTATGTTTCCACTCCTTTTTCATAGAAGATACTTTTTCATCCTTTAATATTTTCCAAATGTATCATGTTTAATCCTTCTCTAGATACTTTTCATAATTTCATCTTGAATAAAACATTTAAAACATTATATGGGAATAAAATTCTCTATTTGGGACATAAAAATGAAAGAATATTGTTAGCCCAATGAAAACAAAAAAATCCATGAAACTGATTACCTTTTATCGAATAAAAAACTGATCAGATAAAAATATCATATATAGAAAATCATTAAATTCCAAAATAAATAATTTGGGAACACATTATTAATCATATAAAAAATATCCCTGCATATTTCTGTATGTGAAAACACATGAAAAACTTTAATTGAAAAACAAAACATTCACCATTAAATATTTATAAATATTCAATAACTCATTAATTCAAAAAAATTAAATTAAATACATCATTTCCATTATAATATATATTACATAGAAAATCAAATTCAAAAAATCATTTAACTCATGTTTAATTTTATTTGTATCCATGTTCACTCCAATATCAATAACCACAAATTAAAATTTTAATATTTTTTACATTGTTATAAAAATTGTTAGGTCCATGTTAGATGTTTTGGGGGTGTCTGGTCGATATCCTATGATTAAAATTGCTTAATTTACCATTGTTAATGTTGTTATAGTTTTATTGAATCTAAAATCATAATCAAATTATAATTATAATAATAATGAATTATGAATATTAATTCTCGATAATCTATATTTATTATTAAAAATAAAAATATATCATTAAAATGATGTTTTAAAATGTCTCGTGTGGATTTTACTGTTTAGATAAGAGTCCACTAAGGTAGAAAATTTATGATGTCACTAAGGGTCAAATTTAACTCATTTCTACAATTTACTTTTTCAAATTAATATGTTATACCCTATTCACCTCTTTATTTGCATCTATTCCATTGATCAAAAGACCAATAAGAGGATTTTAAAAATTCAATTTAATAAGGTATAATTTTCCATGGAACACATTTGGATTTAGTGTTTAAATCATATATATCCAACATATATTTTTATTCAATCCATGTGTTATCCCTTATATATATATTGGAAAAAATTCATTTCCATTGTCATTTCCAATTGTTCACCTCATATTCCCATCCAATTCTATTTAAATTATATTATCACCCCTTCGTATACCTGTCAGGTTGAAAAAACTATAACATGAACACCACTAACGGGTTTACATAATGTTACATCATCATCATTAAACATTATCGGTGATTTCATCACAGCTATTTATAAAATATATTTTTGAACAAGTTTATTTATTAAATATTTTTTGTTAAAAAAAGTATTCATTGAATATTAAAATCAGATACATAATTCTTTATTGAACCTATTTCAATATAGGAGGCTTCATGATCTTCTTTATAAATGGATATAATACATGTATGAATGGAGCTAGTTTGGCTCTTAAGTGGAAAACAATTCTTTGAGGTTCATTTGATGGCAGTGACAATATCTCATACTTCAATATAGAAATTGTTCTCTTTCTTATAGTTATTCATCTTGATAGTGTGTGTCATCTAGTCCATAACCTATTTTTTGGGGTATCTTGTCAGAATAGTGATTCTAGATACTTTTATAGAGTATAGTAATATACAAGAAATTAATTAATAAGATTAACAATACTTCATCATTCTTCAAAAAATTATTGAAATAAGATACTGACTAAAAATAATTTTTTCAACTTAGAATTGTTAGTAGATTTTTTTAAAATTATCCCTAGAACATAATCCTTTTGTTAGTTCAAAGAAATTATTTATAAATATCAATATCATAGTAGTAAGATTAATTTATTGAATACATCTAGTCGTATTGAAATATCTATTACTGAGATTCCCAATAATATTCATTTTCCAAATGATGGTGTCTTTTTTTAAAAATTGAGACCTCTATATATCATTAACTGTATTATGTCGGAGGAATTTAGCATGTTCTCCAAAATTTTAATTGAGTATTGTTATTGAATTTTCATAATTATTATAAGTAACTACACAAATATCTTTTAATGGTATTTTTATAAAGGGTGTTCTGTAGTAGTTTGTTTTAGACTGCATAGGTAATACCGATTTAGTGGAAGAATGAGGTCTTAAAATGAGCATGTATTATTTTTACAAATAAAATATTGAAAATACCATGGATATCCATTCAAAAACGTCTGGATGTACCTGATATTAAAGAATTATATGGCCTCATTATGTGATCTAATCATAATTTGTGTAAATTTATCATGGTGAACTTCATTGAACTTATATAATTTTTGATACCAAATCCACACATATCAACCATTTTAGTGAATTCTATCCATGCTATAGAAACTAGTTTTTTTCATTGATACAACTATTCCAAAAAAACATCAAATATTTATGTAGATATGTTTAATAAGTTTTTACGCCATATATGAATAAGGAATGCATAAAAAAACATTTATTTGACACTAAATAAACCAAATATATCCTTCCCACCATAGAAATAATTTTACACATTATATGGACCTTTTATTGATGATCATGGTTTATATTCATTATAAGTGGAGGTTCCTATCCATCCCCCAAAAAATCGGTTGATATATAGATACACCATGGCTACAGATAACATCTTTTCACCATGGGGGTTTTAAATTCAATTTTTTTTTTGTAGATATAAATTTTATTAAAAAATAAAATGGAAGAATTATTATACCTTAATGATTGGCCTTCAAAATATTCATTGTCTATGGGGAATATTTTAACTAAAATCAAGTTTCTATTATAATCTTCCCGAAACAAATGGATTTCATCTACAAATAGAATTTTTTGATGAAAATGAAAATCTATTTCCTCCCTTTTTTACTCGAAAAATACAGCATGGTCATGGTTGTTTATGTTTCAATATATGCAATACTTTGAAATAAGGAATATGTCATTATAGAGAGTGTCTCATGGTCAGAAACATCTGGAACACTTGAAAACACAGTTACAGATTCATTAATAAGAACTAAAAACCTAGTACATGTTATTATATTTTTGATCAAATTTATAGTAAAATGTTTAATAATAATATATTCATAATTCAATTATGTTTATACCCCACATTATCGAATAAAAATCCATTGATGTCTCAATTTTAATCGAAATGTCTACATCTTTTACATTCAAAATCATAATTTGATTCCTTATGAGTTTTTGTATAGACAACGCAAAAGACTCTTTCTATGTACAAACAAAAATTTTGTGGGAGTAATATAATAGTTTAAAACCTTCCCATATTCATGGTATGAATTTTTACAATAATCTTATGGATATTATTTCCAATGTATACAATTCAGAATACATTTATTTAAATTTCATTTAATATTATTTTTATTAGTGTAATTATTTTTCAGTTGATACAATATGTAATTGAGGTTGAAATGGGTAATTCATTAACTGCATTGATGACCTCATCATTTATAGTGTATTCAAAAACATGATGAATTTTTTAATAAATCCAACGGGAAAATAAAAATCTATGTTCAATGATTTTTAATATTTTCCTTCTTATTCAAGATGGGATATACTTAATTTCATTTTATGCTACCCATGAACACATTGATTAATTTTATCATTAAATTATGGAGTATACTCATTTGAATCATTATTTTAAATGTTCTAAAAATACTCCACTATAGTATTTGATAATTCACTCTTGGATATGAAGTGGGAGTCACTAATCTAGATGGAATTTTTTCCTATTAATAAATTTTTTCCCTTTTAAATCTAACAATGATAATAGATATTGTATAATTTTCATTATTCCACATTAAATTAGATAGATTTGGTGAAAATATTTCCATGAGACCAAAATGATCATCCTGTATAGTGTGAAGATAAAGATCCTCATGTAAAAAGAGATTTTGATTATAGTTACTATCCATAAAAGAGGTGTGTGGATTATTAGTATCCTTAATTCACCCATCCAATATGGAAATTATGTTTGAATAAACTCTATGAATAAGATTTTTATTTAATGTTATTTTTGTCACTAAAATGAATTGAAATACAGTTATAAAAATTATTCATTCATTTGTGACCACTTCCATGCATCTAGGGATCATTATCCAAGCATAAATTAAACAAGAATCTTATATGGGTTATCTACATTGTACTCATCTTGAGATCATATATTATGGGGGTTTTCTCATAGTTCATTTTTTGAATGATTTTACCCAAATAATTAAGTAGGTGAACTCTTATCATTAACAAGATATATGTATCTATCATTTTTATTTTTATGGATTCCATTAATAAAAAATCGTTACAAGTAAATTATGCTTCTACAATAGGCAATTCAACAATATTGAGGTGAAAAAATGAGAATAATTCTTCAAAATTGGTTAATATGATGGAAAAAGTCATCTCATCGGATCTACAAATAGTTTTGAATTGTCCTATAATAACCCTTTTTAGATCCATTTGATTATCAATCACTATCAAATACCTTTAAATTTATGTAAACCTAGAATATATGGTAGATTAATTTAAAATAGATATGATAAGGTTAGTTCCATGTATAAATGAATAAAGAAAGATTTGATGATGGCTCATGGTGTATAAAATGACATAAATTCCATCATGATTCAGTAACCATGTTGTATTAAAGGGATTATCATTCATATTATGACAGAAAAAAAGATCACCCAAGTTAAGCGTATTTGAAATCCATCATGTACAAAAATAAATTCAAAGGTTCAGTAATTCATTCAATATTGAGAATTGTTAGTAGTAAGAAATTATTATTAGGTTGAGGGTGGGGGAGTGTTCCCCTGAAAATGTCCATTCTAGTACAAGATCATCATTTAAATATGGATACAATGAAACTATTATCAGGAATTTTCCCCATTGGTACATCAATAAAAAGATTTTTCCCATCCCATTTTCAATTACTTCCATTTATATTATGATCAAAAGTAGTTTTTCTATATGGAAAATATTATTCTAATTAATCAATGATATCATGAAATTCTGGATGTTTAGATTCATCATCACCATTATCTCAAAATATTACATAAACTATGTTGATGTTAATTTTTTAATTCATAAATCCAATGGATAGATCATCACCATTACACCATTTTTTATCCTTTTTTATGGAAGCTGGGTGAAATAAGTTTCACCATTTTAACGAGGGAATATAATTTCTATTAAATCAACCATGTCCTCTATAGGGTAGGAACACACTAAAACATATGAAATTTCACCATTTTTATGATCATGTGGTTAATTAGAATGTAACCTTGATCAATTACATAGTATAGGTGTCCAATTCAACGTTATCTAGAAAATTATAATATATATATACATATTACCTTAAATTTAACAGATGGGTGATAATACAAGTGGTACACCAATCCTCTCTTAACCAAATATATCGATAGTCTTATTGGGCCCCTCAGATCTTGGAATAATTTTGTATATATAAGTTTTTCATAGTACAAAATTCATCAAAGGAGATGTATTATCCACTACATGATTTTTGTTCTTAACAATGTATGAATTCATGGTAATATCTGTAACACCCCAGGTAAATAATGAATATGACATTTTCACATTTATCCATATTCGTGAATAAAATATTAATATAACTTTAAAGGGGATGCTATGCTCGATGGCGTACCCAATACGCAACAACGAGTTTCTTGGGAATCTTACGTTGCACCCTAATAATAAAATAATATTATTTTAAATTGTAGTTAATGCCTAGCCGTTGTAATCGCGGGAATGAACAGAACTAAATATAAAATGATTATATATTTTTGTCAAATATTTTTACTTTTTACAATAAATGATAGAGGATTAAAAATGGGAATGAATCCAATTTCAAGCGTAAACATTCTAATATTCTTTAAAAGGTCGATTAACCACCTTTTAATGACGAACATCTTTTAAATCCACCTTTTGACAATTTTATGTGTTATATTTGACAAAATAAAATCCTTCTTTAGAATCTGGACATCAAAATTTACTTTCTGTGAATTTTTTGTTATTTTTATGATAATGTTCATTTTTTAATGAATATTGAACAAAGTTGTATTTTACTTCAAAACCTCTATTTAATCTAATTTATTTAAATGATTAGATTATCTTTTGAATTGGTTTCAATGTGAAATTATAATATATTTTTACCATTTAATCCAATAGTGGTCTTTGGAATTAATTTCATCTTGAAATTGGACTTAAACTAGTGTCAATCTTTTGATAATTATTGTTTTATAAAAACACGTTATTCGCTCTGAAATCGGTAAATAATTATTAAATTAATTAATGTAACTCATATGTTTTGAATTTTGTAAAATAGACATCGTTTTTGAATTTGTAATATCAAATATATCCTAGGGTGATTTTTTGGTAATTTTCTGAAAAACATCAATTTTTGATTAATAGTGAAACCACTAATTTGTAGTTAACGAAACTGATTTTTTGTTTAAATGAAACTTTACCACTTCTGTGATTTGAATTTCAAAAATCCGATATACATGGTTGTCATTAAGAAGAAAAATGTGGTTCAATGGGATTAAAATAATTTTTTTGATGAATAGTAACTTTTATGTTTATTAATCGCGATTAGAGAAATTAGTGTAATTTAAGGTAAAAATAATGTTTTAATAATATGAAATGACCTAGACACATGTCCTACCCTCATTTTATGTGTCATGGTCGACCAAGATAATCCATGGGTCAACTTGCGGACCACATGGAGCCACTTTGGTTTGAAAATGACATTAATACCTTTTTATTTAATGTTAAATTTAAAATGTCGCAAACATGTGTTGTTTTACTAAGACAATTTTTATATGGGGTTATACAAGTCATATATTTTACTGTAAATATTAATTATAAAGATAAAAATATTTCCTACATCATGATATTTTTTTAAAAAAATTTAGACACTAAATAAATTAAATTATTTATGACACCATGATGATGCAGCGATAACCTCATTATTTAACGATTTAAATAAAATTAAATGATAATGTAAAATCTAAGACTTACACTTATCAAAAACCAATTGTATGGGTGGATTTCGAAACCTTATCACCTTATCATATAAATATATCCTTTTGGGACCTTTAAAATCCGAAAATCATTTTATAATAAAGTAATATTTTATAGCATTCCAATAGTGCCCCTCATTTTCTCTTATAAAAGGCCCCCACCTCTACCACCTTATCCACAACTATAAAGCCTTTGGCTCAGCCAACCCCTAACCATTTAATCTATAAAAATCCATATATTCATCATTTAAGCCTCACTATTGGGCAGAATCCTTTCCAAGAAATTCTTTGTGCTCAAATCATGAGGAGTTACCAGATTTTAAGGTAATGTCTTCACTTGTGTTCTTTTGTTTTATTTTTCTTCTCCAACCCTATAAACTCTTATTATTCCTTTACTTTGTAACAACAGCAGTATCTTCAATATACTAGGATGTTTTTATGTAAAGTATTCGAGCTACACTTACACACACCTTCGCTTAATGGTTAATGAACATACTGTTTCTGTGGTTGGTGAATTTCTGCCTCACGAAACGATGATTGTTCAATCTTCTTTTAACACCTCTAATTATGGACATTATGATGTCACTATACTTTATATATGATATATATGGTATTTATTTTTTCTATATGCTTCTGAATTTTATATTTAAAACATGCCTTTATGCTTTTGATGTTGTGCAAATGCGATAATTTCATACGAGGAAGTGTGGACTACCGCCCCCTCAAGTGATGTGACTCATTCATGCAATACATGGAATGTGTAAATAATGAAATTAATGAACATATGTGAACTATATAACATATATATTATACTGGAATTATAATATATATATCTAAATTATTTTTAAATCCATTTAATATGACAAAGAAATGAAAGTAGCGTTCATGCGTATGTACGTCCTACCGTCTCCATGAAGGGTGCATTTCATTTCATTTGTTATGGAGTAGTATAAAATTAATATGTATAGGATATATATGATATTTAAATAATTAATACTATTCTGGATATGATTTACTCATAACTACTTGGACATTCATTTTCAAACAAGTTCATTTTTGACTCATGTACCAAACATCGACAAAAACGTCTGATATGAAGTCACAAAATTAACCAATTATTATAACATTATAATATTTGATATAAACTGAATAATAATCTTTAAAATAGGTCCTTAAGAAATTATAGGTTGAACAATTTTTATTATTCCGGAATATAATGAAACGAACAAGACACGTCAGACTTGAGGTAAGGGATCCTACTCCTCTCTTTCTTTTTATGTACACTTTTTATGTCATTCCATTTAAGCTCATATTTCTTATGATTGGGATTTTCTTTTATATTAATCTTACTGTACTTTTTATTTTCATATTATGAGAGACCCTATTTTCTCTCATCAATCCATTATGGAAGTTTTGAGTGGCGCCGTTAGGCTGCCAAATTTTCGTAAGAGATCCAACCTCCCTCTTTCTTTTTAAGTACTCTCTTTTATGTCACTTCTTTTAAGCACCTCTTTTTTATGTTGGGGGATGATATTTTATATTCCTATTTCGGTAAGTTTTATTTTAATATAATGAGAGACCATATTTGATCTCATCAATCCATTTTTTGGAAGTTTTAAGTGGAACCGTTAGGCTGCCTAGTTTTCGTAAGGGATTTTTCATCTCACTTTTATTCCCGTGAGATTTCTGCTACATTTTCCACCATTTACTTTGAGTGGTGTATGTACTGCCCATTATTCTAATATTTATGTAATATAATTTCGTTTATGAGTATTTACATCAATGTTTTATAGTCCTTATTTAATGGGGTGTACGTTTCGAATGTTACCCAAGTCGGTACGGGAACCTTTCACCCTCTTCTTTTTAAAATACTTCCATTGTTATGTATTTTAATTTACATCTTATTATGTTGGGATATTTTATTCTATATCCTTATTGATGTAAAGTTTATGTCCAATTTATGATATACCATTCACTCTCTCATCGACTGATTTTTTTGAATTTTGAAGTGAGGCCGTTATGCTGTCGAATTTTTACAAGGGAACGTCTTAACCCAATTTAGATTTCTTTGGGTTCAACTTGTACTTCTTGACCTTGTCATCCTATGAATATGTGTGAATGAACTCTGATTGTTTCACACATAATATCCACTTATATTGGGTGTATTTATATTTCTCATACATAATTATGTAATAGATTTATCCTTAATTTAAGGATACCATCTTTATAATGGATTTAATCTCAATTTACATTTCCATTGAGACTTCATTGTTGTTATTCACCAATTCACTATTATATTTTGTGTATACTTTCCTTTGACGTATTATATCATAAATCCCTTTATTCTCATGATATTAAAAATTTCGGATTAAATGTTATTCCACAATTATTTGTATTCAAGAGTCTCTCATTTTGTTAAAAACTATTTAACAAAAATATTGTTTTAAATGTTTTAAATATTTTTTATTCAAAATCTTTATCTTTAATATCTCTGTTTTCAAAATAGTTTTATGTATTTATTTATATGTACATTAATGTTTTAAAATTATAATTTCATTAAAATCTTCAAAGTGGTATGGGACACTTCGATTCAAAAATTTCATTTAAATGGTTTTTGAAGATGGATTGATTAATTCAATATATTGGAATTAATTATTGTGATTGAAAATGATATTTTGTTTTTGAAATGTTTATATTTTCAATATTTTATGTGTAATGATTGTACTTGGACGTTTTACGGGTGGTTACATGATAGACCATATGAAGGGTGGTGCCGTGAATACCAGGAAGGGTGGTTACATTATAACCTCTAATGCATTGGGTATGGAAGTTGGCCGTATGGCTATTCCATTAAGTATGTGTGGAAGTCGACCGTATGGTTATTTCATTTAAGTATGTTTATGTCCCAAGTTACCTTTTTATGTTATGTGTTATTTATATGAGTTTTATGGTAATATTTTGGTTACAAAAGAGTATGTAATGGTCTTTTATTCAGTGAAAAGTTTTTACTACTTCATAATGGTGAAAAGTATTACATTGGTAAAGTATTCATGGTTTACTTGTTGATTTGAAAAACTAACAGTTTCCCTTCTTTGTGTATCCTTTACTGGGATTTTTAGGCTCATCCCAAGTTTTTGAAATGTTTTCCACATGACTTAAAGATGAATAGGGTCATGGATGGGATCAAAGAAAGACATGCTATCTAAAACATGGAACTAGACATGTTTCTTTTTAAGTGTTTTTTTATTTTATGGAAACATAGTAGAAGTGTCTACTTTGTTATCTTTTGAGATGTAATAGTTATGACCTAATTCTCTAAAACTCTAAACCTGAAAAGATCCTCAATGTGAATTATTCATTTAATTCAATAATAAGTAAGGTTTAAGGCCGAGGCCTTATAGTTGGTATCAAAGGTCGGTTTAGATAACTTTAGAGGTTAGGGTATTCTCTAAGCATAAGTGACATTACCATAATGGTTAGGATTTTAGAAAGAGTCCTAGTTTTAGATACAGTGAATGAGCAAGTATATCTTAGTGTTTATCTTCCTCATTAGTACATGATAATTTTGTTGATATACTCACACTGAAATTTTTGGGTTTTAGTAAATGGATGGATCTAGCAGGCACCAAAGTGACAATGGGTTTGAAGGAAACTGTGGTTGTTCTCTGATTAAGATACCGGATGAAATGTGGGATTCAATGAGGAAACTCGTGGTTGTTCTAAACCAACTATCAGTGAGTCATGATCAACCAATTGAACCTTGGTATGTTCTGTAATGCATCATGTACAAGATGACCAATCGATGTGGAAGTTCAGGTAATAATTATAAAGGTAACCATTAGGGTTTATATGATCCTTACATTTGAGGTAATTATGGGTTATTATATGTTATGATGGAAAATGAAAGGCATGAGATAAAATTGAGGTTAGAATATGGTATGATTATTTTTGAAAATTTTGTCTAGTTTTGGGGAATGTTTTAAGTATTATATAGTTTTGAAAAAAGGGACAACACGCAGACCGTGTGACAACCCGTCGCATCGGACAAAGCGGCGGGAATCGAACCCACAACCAAAGTGCGACTGCTATTTATCGCCTACCACTGGACTGTGTGAAAAACCTGGTTAGTTTGACTAATTATTTTTAGTTAGATAATTTTATGAATCAAGAGTAAGTTTATTTTGGGTTATCGATGGAAATTATTAATCTATCATGTAGGATATGTGAATAGGTTAATTAATTTTCAATATGAGAATTTAAGAGCAACTGATGTTATTTGGAGAAAAAATTTAATTTGTACCTTGGAAGACTATGTGATTAAATCCATCAAATATTTGGGTTTCAATCTTAGTTTGGTTTACTTTTAAGAATTTTATGGACAACTGTTTATCGAATGGTCTTCGTTGAACTTTGGGTTTTGTTGGACATATTTTGGAGATTAAGAATAGATTTTTTTTAAATGATGATCCTTTTGTGGATTATATGATCTCATATTAATAATTTAGGTTATTGGTTTTGGTTTTTGTCTAAAGACATGGGAAATATATAGTTCTATTTTGTGGATTAGGTGATTCTAAATAAGTTGATATAGCTCTCTTAATGTAAACATGTCTTCCAAAATACTCATCATTTGGGGAATGTATGAGTTTGTGTAAGAAATCTAGTAAAAGTTGAAAGTCAACATGACAAGTAAGTATGATTCCTTAAGATCAAAAATAAATTCCTCAATGAAAAGTAACTTAAAACAAAAATGTTGTATATTAACTTCTCCTACTAGGTAGTCGAATAACATTTAACCCACCACAAGTTTGTGATTTTCATGTGGTTAACTTTCTCCTAAACATGTTTACTATCACTCTCCATCAGGACATAACCCTTTGTTTTCTCCTCCATATCCATATTTTCATACATAGAATCCATGTATGGGTTAACTCGTGTGACCTTTGTACTTATATTTCTTTATTTTAAAGTGATAGTTTTACTGACTCTTGTTCCGATGTGGGATTTTCAATGAAGTTTCCAAGCCCAATTTTAAAATTGCGAGGATGCAATTTCCAAAAGGGGGAAGGATGTAACACCCCAGGTAAATAAAGAATATTACATTTTCACATTTATCCATATTCGTGAATAAAATATTAATATAACTTTAAAGGGGATGCTATTCTTGATGGCGTACCCAATACGCAACAATGAGTTTCTTGGGAATCTTATGTTGCACTATAATAATAAAATAATATTATTTTAAATTGTAGTTAATGCCTAACTGTTGTAATGGCGGGAATGAATAGAACAAACAACAAAATGATTATATATGATTGTCAAATATTTTTACTTTTTGCAATAAATGTTAGAGGATTAAAAATGAGAATGAATCGAATTTTAAGCGTAAACATTCTAATATTCATTAAAAGGTTGATTAACCACCTTTTGATAAAAAACCTCTTTTAAATACACTTTTTGTCAATTTTATGTTTTATATTTGACAAAATAAAATTCTTTTTTAGAATAGGGACATCAAAATTTACTTTGTGTAAATTTTTGGTATTTTTCCGATAATGTTCATTTTTTTAATGAATATTGAAAAATGTTGTATTTTAATTCAAAACCTCTTTTTAATATAATTAATTTACACGATTAGATTATCTTTTTAATTGGTTTCAAAGTGAAATTAGAATATATTTTTACCATTTATTCCAATAGTGGTCTTTGGAATTAATTTCATCTTGAAATTGGACTTAAACTAATGCCAATATTTTGATACTTATTGTTTCATAAAAACACGCTATTTGCACTAACAACGGGAATTAATTATTAAATTAATTAATGTAACTTAGATGTTTTGAATTTTGTAAAATAGACATCATTTTTGAATTCGGAATATCAAATATAGCCTAGGGTGAATTTTTGGTAACTTTCTGAAAAACATCATTTTTTTATGAATAGTGAAACCACTAAGTGGTTGTTAAAGAAACTGATTTTTCATTTAAATGAAACTTTTCCACTTATGTGATTTGAATTTCAAAAATCCGACATACCTGGTTTTCATTAATATGTAATATGTGGTTCAATGGGATTAAAATAATTTTTTGGTGAATAGTAACTTTTAAGTTTATTAATCACGATTAGAGAAATTAGTGTAATTTAATGTAAAAATAATGTTTTAATAATATGAAATGACCTAGACACATGTCCTAACCTCATTGGATGTGTCAAGGCCGACCAATACAATCCATGGGTCAACTTGGGGACCCAATGGATCCACATTGGTTGGAAAATGACATTAATACATTTTTATTTAAGGTTAAAATTAAAATGTCACAAACATGTGTTATTTTACTAAAACAATTTTTATATGGGGTTATAAAAGTAATATATTTGACTGTAAAGATTAATTATATATATAAAAATATTTCCTACATCATGATATTTTTTTATAATTTTTAGACACAAAATAAATTAAATTATTTATGACACCACTGTGATGCAACGATTACCTCATTATTTAACGATTTAAATAAAATGAAATGATAATGTAAAATATAAGACCTAAACTTGTCAAAAACCTAATGGATGTATGTATTTCGAAACCTTATCACATTATCCTAGAAATATATTCTTTTGGGACCTTTAAAATCCGAAAATCATTTTATAATAATGTAATATTTTATAACATTCCAAGAGTGCCCCTCCTTTTCTCTTATAAAAGGCCCCCAACTCTACCACCTTACCCACGCCTCTCAAGCCTTTGGCTTGGACAACCCCGGACCATTTAATCTCTCCAAATCCCTCTATTCTTCATTGAAGCTTCTTATTTGGGAATAATCTTTTCCACGAAATCCTTTGAGCTCAAATCAAAAAGAGTTACCTGATTTTAAGGTAATGTCTTCACTTGTGTTCATTTGTTTTATTTTTTTCTCCAACCCATATAAACTCTTTTTATTCCATTATTTTGTTACAAAACCAGTATCTTAAATATACTAGGATGTTTTTATGTGAAGTATTAGAGCTACACATACACACAACTTTGTCTAATGGTTAAAGAACAAATTGTTTTGGTGGTTGGCGAATTTCTGCCTCACGAAACGATGATTGTTCAATCTTATTTTAACACCATTAATGGTGGCCATTTTGATGTAATTATACTTTATATATGATATATATGGTATTTATGTATTCTATATGCTTCTGAATTTTATATTTAAAACATGCATTTTATGCTTTTCATGTTGTGCAAATGCGATAATTTCATACGAGAAAGTGTGGACTACCGCCCCCTCAAGTGATGTGACTCGTTCATGCAATACATGGAATGTGTAAAGAATGAAATTAATGAACATATGTGACCTATATAACATATATATTATACTGGAATTGTAATATATATATCCAAATTATTTTTAATTCCATTTAATATGACAAAGAAATGAATGTAGCGTTCATGCGTACGTACAACCTACCATCTCCATGAAGGGTGCATTTCATTTCTTTTGTTATGGAGTAGTATAAAATGAATATTTACTGGATATATATGATATTTAAATCATTAATACTATTCTGGAGATGATTTACTCATAACTATTTGGACAATCATTTTCAAACAAGTTCACTTTTGACTCATGTACCAAACATCGACAAAAACGTCTGATATGAACTCACATTATTAACCAATTAATATAAAATTATAATATGTGATATAAACTAAGTAATAATATTTATAATAGGTCCTTAAGAAATTATAAATTGACCAATGTTTATTATTTAGGAATATAAAGAAACTAACAAGACATGTCAGTCTTGAGGTAAGGGATCCTACTCCTCTCTTTCTTTTTAAGTACAATCTTTTATGTCATTTCTTTTAAGCTCATATTTCTTATGATTGGGATGTTATTTTATATTAATCTTACTGTACTTTTTATTTTAATATAATGATAGAACCTATTTTCTCTCATCAATCCATTTTGGAAGTTTTGAGTGGCGCTGTTAGGCTGCCAAAGATTCGTAAGAGATCCAACCTCCCTATTTCTTTTTATGTACTCTCTTTTATGTCACTTCTTTTAAGCTCCTCTTTGTTATGTTGTGGGATGTTATTTTCTATTCCTCTTTCTGTAAATTTTATCTTAATATTATGAGAGACCATATTTGATCTCATCAATCCATTTTTGGATGTTTTATGTTGCACCGTTAGGCTGCTGAGTTTTCGTAAGTGATTTTTCATCTCACTTTTATTCCCGTGATATTTATGCTATATTTGCCACCATTATCTTTGAGTGGTGTATGTAATTCCCATTATTCTAATATTTGTCTAATATATTTTCGTTTATGAGTATTTACATCAATGTTTTATAGTCCTTCTTTCATGGGGCGTACGTTTCGAAAGTTACCCAAGTCGGTAATGGACCCTTTCACCCTCCTCTTTTAAAAAGACTTCTATTGTTATGTATTTTAATTTACATATTATTTTGTTGGGATATGTTCTTCTATATCCTTATTGATGTAATGTTTATTTTCAAGTGATTTCATACCATTCACTCTCTCATCAACTGATTTTTTTTGAATTTTGAAGTGACGCCGTTAGGCTGTCAAATTTTTACAAGGGAATGTCTTAACCCAATTTCGATTTCATTGGGTTCAACTTGTACTTCTTGAACATGTAATCCTATGAATATGTGTGAATGAACCCTTACTTTTTCACACTTAATATCCACTTATATTGGGTGTATTTATATTTCTCACACATAAATATGTGATAGATTTATCCTTAATTTAAGGATACCATCATTATAATGGATTTCATCTCAATTTACATTTCCATTGAGACTTCATTGTTGTTATGCACCAATTCACTCTTAAATGGTGTGTATACTGTCCTTTGACATATTATATCATGAATCACTTTATTCTCATGATATTATAAATTTCGGATTAAATGTTATTCCACAGTTATTTGTATTCAAGAGTCTCTCAATTTGTTAAAAACTCTTTAACAAAAATATCATTTTAAATATATTAAAGATTTATTATTCAAAATATTTTTCGTTAATGTCTGTGTTTTCAAAATGGTTTTTAGTATTTATTTATATATACATTAATGTTTTAAAATTATAATTCCATTAAAAGCTTCAAAGTGGTATGGGACACTTCGATTCAAAAATCACTTTTAAATGGTTTTTGAAAATGGATTGATTAATTCAATATCTTGGAATTACTTATTGTGATTGAAAATGAAATTTTGTCATTGAAATGTTTATATTTTCAATATTTTATGTGTAATGATGGTACGTGGAAATTTTACTGGTGGTTACGTGATAAACCATATGACGGGTGGTGTTGTGAATACCAGGATGGGTGGTTACGTTATATCCTCCAATGCATTGGGTATGGAAGTCGGTTGTATGGCTATTTCATTAAGTATGTGTGGAAGTCGACCATATGGTTATTCTATTTAAGTATTTTTATGTCCCAAGTTACCTTTTTATGTTATGTGTTCTTTATATTGGTTTTATGGTAATCTTTTGGTTACAAAAGGGTATGTAATGATCTTTTATTCAGTGAAAAGTTTATACTACTTCATAAAGGTGAAACATATTACTTTGGTACAGTATTCATGGTTTACTTGATGTTTTGAAAGACTAACAGTTGTCCTTATTTGTGTATCCTTTACTGGGCTTTTTATGCTCATCCCATATTTTTGAAATGTTTTCCACAGGACATAAAGATGAATAGGGTCAAGGATGGGATCAAGGAAAGACATGCTATCTAAAACATGGAACTAGACATGTTTCTTTTTAAGTGTTTTTTTATTTTATGGAATCTTAGTAGAAGTTTCTACTATGTAATCTTTTGAGATGTAATAGTTATGACCTAATTCTCTAAAACTCTAAACCTGAAAAGATCCTCAATGTGAATTATTCATTTAATTCAATATTAAGTAAGGTTTAAGGTCGGTGCCTTACAGTATCCCTCACCATAATAGACATGGGGACATGGAGAGGTTCCACATGATATGTGGCCTTGGGACTCAAGTCACCAGGCCTAACATAATTGGAATTCACAACGTCCGGTTGGATATTGGAGGTGGGTGGATCAAGAGCCATCTCCTTCCCCATACCAAGGATCCTTTGGTAGTTAGAATATTCATTCCACATACAATTACAATAATTTCATTTCATTTATATTCATTATTTGGAAGAAATATTCTAATGAAATTTTATATTCTGAAAAAATTTGGTTACATTATATAATAAAATGCTAATGTGAGATTGTCCTTCAGTGTTTTGGGGACCTCCGGTTCAATAAGGTATATTTACATGTCAAATTCAAGTAGAACTCTGGTATAGTGTATGAATATCGCAGTATTGGAATCCATATCAATCATCATGTAAAATTCATCTAAATATGAAATTTCCCACAGAATTTATGGTTTCCAAAAAATCTAATTCATTGTATACATGTTGATCCTTTCATGAGAGTATATAATAATCCAACACTATTCAACTAGAAAATTCACCCATGAAGAAACTACATTGGGTGAATTAAATATATATATATATATAATAACATGTATCATGACAAACCATAACAAAAAATTAATATATAAGAGATGAAAAATATTATATCTACAAGAAAAAAATGTTTTTTCTATATAAGAAAAACTAAAAAGATAAAATATGAAAATTATTAACAAGAAACGTTTTGGCCATCCATCACCACCGAACCATCTTTCTGTAATGATGTAAAAAAAAGTCGACATGCCACATAATTCCATCAATTTTCCAAATTTGTTGAAAAAATATACATTTGGGAGATAGAAATATTATTCTATGAGAACAAATCCTAGTCTGATACCACCAATGTATCTATAAAACATCTAATATAAATATTTCATTGTCTCTAAAATTAAAAAAAACAATATATTGAAAGAATTTTTCATAATGTAAAACAATTTTATAAAATTTTGGTCCAATGTGAAATATGGAATACAATATTCTATTAATCAAGGAATGGTTCAAGTATAAAGGAAAGTATGTATAAAAACATATAAACATAGTAAATAAGAATGCAAGAAAATAACTATGAAAATAACATCATATGAGGAACTAATAATAAATTAAATATCAAACCATTTCGGATATAACCTATGTATACACATGATAGACATGAATGAAAATTCAAAAAAAACATCTATGATGTTTACAACTAATATAACTGCTTGTGTAATTATAAACACTAAAGTGACATAAAATATCTGATGGAATTACACCCACAAAGATTTAGAAGCCAATTTTTGATGAACCTAAGGCTACCAAATGTGATATTTTTTTTGAATTACATTTAGAAACAACCCTCAAATTTAATAGAATGTTTTTTTAAATAATTTCCTTTTCATTACTCAATGATCCAATTCAAATAAATACCGCCATTTAAGGAATGTAATGAAATAGTTTGTATACACAATGCTATTTTTAATAAATAATATTTAATAACAAGGATCAAATCCAACCAAACCATTAAAAAATAAAATAATTAATTTTCATTTAATAACCATAATTAACATACAAGATCAATTATTAACCCAATAATTATCAACTTTCACAAATAAAAATACATCCAAAATGAATAAAACCTAGTTGACTTCGACAATGACGATCTGAAACCATCTGATCCTTCTCTGAAAGACATGACATGAGAGATAACAAACAAGGATCTCATGAAAATATTAACTCATGAAACTATGATCTATAAACAAATCCGACATCACTAATAACAAAAAAACAATGTTGAATAATTTACTAGGGATATGTGTTAGGTTCACTAGGTTAGATACCCTAAGAGGGGGGGGGGGGGGGTTAATCAGGGTATGATAGATTTAAACAACTTCCCAAATTGATCTTGTTCGGCTGTTAATATAAAGTCTCTTCTCTCTATCCTTTATAAAAGTATTAACAAAAATAATATCATGCACATGGCACGGGAATTTTTACATGGTTCACCCTCCCTGGGCTACGTCCATAAAGAATACACTGGTGATGTGCAGATGTAACAAATCCACTAAAAGGGAACTTCTGATTACAATGTTCGGAGTGGAATCACTCTCCCTCCTGTTCTACAACCAATCATAAAATGAAATCTCACTTCTCTCTCAAGTAATGTATGCTCACTTCTTCTTTAGAATATCCACTCAAAGTTTATAGACTTGTAGGTCTCCTCATTATCAATAATGAATGCATCCTTTATTATTTGTAGATGCTCTATTGATGTTCTACTGTCATCCACTGATGAATAAAATTTTACCATAGTATTAATGGGTAACCTTAAATATTTTGTGCAACCCTTATTGAATATTGTGTGAAACATTAATGTGATTCTTGCAAGATTACACTTTTCACATGAAATGACCCCAGCATGCATCATCAATCCTACACACAGCTCAAATCTTACAGAAAACGTTCTTAGCATGCATGAAACATGAAATATTTTTCACAATTCCCTTTGCACAAAATTATGACGTGATCTGGTGCTCGTATTTTCTCTAAGTGTTGAGCTCTCTCGAATGGTGGGTGGTCAAATTTTATTTATCGGCTTCACTGACCCCTCTGGGAAAGATTCAACTTGTGGCATGCAAGATCCTCTTCGAGCACGCAAAACCACATTTGGTGTCACATAGGGCATAAAAGAATCATTCAAAGAACCTCTTCTTTTGTGATCGTTTCCAAATATTTCACACACATCAGGCCATTGACATCTTTCAAAATTATGATCCCAAAACATGCCTTTCATAGATGTTTCCAACACACCTTAGATCTATTCTTTTTTTACCACCATCAAGTTTTCATTCCTTTTTCATCGTTCTTTGTCAAAATAGGTTGTCAACAATATATATAAAACATAACAGATCACCATGGAAACCCTCTTTTTCAACAAACAAAACAACATTACCAACAAACACAAACACCAAAAAAAATGATTTAGTGTTACCTTGAGGGATTTTTTCCAAACATGATGCGATGGAACCACCATGGGGAACAAATGCCGAATGGAGAAATATAGAATGAATTATATTTCCTAAAATTGAAATAATGATTCCTAGGGTTTGATGGGAGGACAGTATCATAAATGATGAAGGTTACATATATGAAACATAAATAAAATTTTTGGTTATGTGTCATTTAATTCAAAATATCATCGGCCTATGGTGTAAATGCATGGAATTATTCATACACTAGAAAAGGTCTGTCCATGGGCTATAAACACACCAAGTGAAAAATATATAGTGTATGTTCATTATTAGTGGCATGAATCATTTATCAATATAATACATTATCATAGCTTGTGTCTATGGAAAATTTTATATAATAAATCATGATTTATATATAAATTCATTATACATCATGAACCTAGTTGCTTCCCCATACAAGAATGAACATAATGATTCCATTTCAACCTTAACTCAAATATTCACCATCCAAATAATTGAACCATTTATACTTAAATTACATTATTTCCAAATGAAAATAAATCAGATTTACATTATTTTATACATAAAAAATATTCATCCCTAAAAAAATCAAAATTTACCCAAAAAATGGGATTATAATAGAGTCATGAAGTAATTGAAAGAACGTAATAGAAAGTCCCAATATCCCACACTATAAGAACATTATATCTCTATAAAGTCCTCAGGATCATGTACTCACAAAACGGGAAGGTCACTAATTCCTCATAAACAACTACTTCTCCCATATCTCATAGTTTTTTCTTCCTCATGTGCCGAGTACATATACCAATGAAATTAATTTACCATGAAACACCATATTAAAACGATCCAAAATCAAAAACTTGTTACTCATCTAATGTGTTGTAGGGCTCAATATCATTATCATTACATTAAATTACATATCATTGATCTGGTTGATACCTTCTCAATTCAGAAACATGAAAAACATAATGGATCTAATTCAACTAAGATGGAATATAAAACCAATACACAAACATTCCATGATACTCCATGGTCTCAATGGGGATAATGAACCTTAATTAAAACATTACCTATCAAACCAACCAACATTTTCCTAATCAAGGTGAAACACTCTGAGAACCCAATTAATTGTCCTTAAACACTTGTATCCTATAATGAAGATCCGTATATGATTTTGAAAAACTTTATTCTATGACTAACCACTTCAAGATCAACATTATTGTTTCTATTATTTCTAGAACATGAAATGGAACATACAAAGAACATAATCCCTTCTATTCCCCCAAAAATGTTGAAAAACATATCTATTAATAATATTCCTCAAAAAATTTCATCTTAATTGAGAACAAAAAACTATTATAACTATAATACTAAAAAATATTAAGATCTCATTCACATGAACTACTAAAAAAATCAACGATTTATAAAAATTATCATCAAGAACCTATATAGATAACTTTATATTTCCATTTATTTACAAATTATATTTTGTGATTAATTTCAACAAGGAACCCATCATCTCTAAAAAATATTTACAAAACCTAGAAGTGAACATGGGATCCCAGTCGATAAAAAATTGTACATAAAAACCCATGATGTCCCACAACCTCTAAAAAGTACAAGCCCCAAGAAATTGTAATTTTATTATCTCTTTCATAGGGAGGAAATTAAAATAAGTCATCAGTAGGTCAATGATCAATAAAATGGAATCCTTCCATATAAGAGTGAATTTTAAACTAATGAAAAATTCCCTTGAAATATCACTTCACTTCTATAATAGAATGTGTAAGGGGTGAAAAAAACCAAATGGACACTAGTGCACCACATTGATTCTTTGACACATAAGACACTACGATACAAAATCCCCAACTGACCATGTCATCGTTCAAACCCAATACTGTTTTTTGAAGTCATTATATATCATGGAAGACCTAGGATTCATGAAGCAACATGAACAGTTTTCATTATCTATAAAATACTACAACAATGAAAAAGGTAAAAAAACTACTTCAATGAAACAACCCAAATTTGGGATACCAAGACCACTCACCAAAGGTCCCCTTACCAAATATGATTTTACAAAAATTACTAGAGCATAGTTTCAGGTACCATATTGAGATGATTTTTATCATCAAATGAATAGTCAAAATTTATTAAAACCAAGTAAACCTACCAACTAGTTTCTTCCACACCCAATATCATCTCAAAAAATACACTTATTAGATACAACTCTTCCATTAATTCATTCATGGATTTTGTATGTAATTTTATTCTCAACACCTCAGTGACCATATTCCTTACTTTGAGAGTATAAAAAATATCAAAATAAAAAACATATAGATAATAAAACCACCATCACTATCACAAATTAAAATCCCTCTAAGTAAAAATAAATTTAAGACTTTTTAACATACTATAAACTAAACATCTCTTTAATGAGGTAGTGGGACAATGTTTGGAGTGCATGAATAATTTCCACAAACTCAGTATCTTGGGTAGTGTAGTTCTTCTCATGAGGTGATAAATGGATATAGACCTTGTCCACCACTTCTTTACTCTTTATCAATACATGCCCAAAATTAGTATATAATGAATCGTAGAAAAAAATCAAAACATAAAACTTGTTCTAGAATAATCAAAACCTGAGTTATAATCTATCTCACATTCAGTTTCTAAAATTATATCTGATATTTTTAACTCAACCTAAACAAGACACCCTTATATGATAATGTTTTCATCGAAAGTGTGATCTTATTAAAATCATGATAAAAACATATACTAAATAAAAATCCATACAGTGATTCATAGCATAGATACATTTATAGTGTGATACTATGACATAACCACATGTATCTTTTTAGGATCCAATTATAATCTTGTATCCATTATAGCATACCCTAGACTATTTCACTTCTTGATTAGAAATATCACATTTTGAAAGCATTCAATAAATATGAATCTCCATAGATATGCTAAAATGATTTCCCAATACTCCATGTGCTCCTCCTCTGACATAGAGTACCCTAAATTATAATCCTTGAACATAATAACAAATGATTCAATGAACCAAAATAAATATCCCTTTTATCAAACCAATAATTAACACTTGAAATTTTGTGAAAATTAATGGGATATTCAGAAACTAAAAATGAATATATCATCTCATTAACAATATCTTAGTTATAATCCCTTCTCGAACTTTCAACTTTTGGTACCCTAAACCAAGGTCAATCAATAAAAAAAACTAACCCCTCTAAGATGATCAATGATATCATCAATAATTTTAAAGTTATATTTATTCTTAACATTCACATGATTTAAATTTTATTAATCCATGGAATGTGTAAGGCCCTCATCTGAAATCATATAAATATAATAGTTAATCACAAAATTAATAATATATTATGAATAAATACCTTCTCCTTGAGTAATGAAAGCTGAACCATAATTTCTAAAAACATAGTAGGTCAATATGATAATACAGAAATGAAATAGGGATCATAAAAGTTAGAAATTCATTATTAAACTCAACCTCTCTTGAGGTGGAATACATTGAAAACTATTTAGATAAACATTGAGGTACAAACACATCACCATTAAAATTTGTATCTTTAATCAAGGATCATTAGAACATAAAAATTCTTTTACGTCGGTATTTTTTTACATCAGTTATAAATAACCGACGTTTAAAAACAAATAATTGATTTCTCACATCGGTTATATTATTACCGATGTTAAAACTGAGTTATGATGATTTATCACGTCGGTTAGAAAATAACCCACGTGATAAATCAAATATCTCACATTATCACATCGGTTATAAAATAAACGATGTGATAAATCCACTATCTTGATTTATCACATCTTTTATAAAATAACTAACATGATAAAGGATATTGTTTACATCATTTATATAATAATCAATCTAATAAATGACTGTATCATGTCAGTTAAAAAAAAATTACACAAATGTTAAAATTTCGAATCGTCCAAAATCAAGATCACTCTTTTTACAACGCAGTAGTGAAATTTTCATTTGCCGCCTAATATTTCATATATTTCGGATTTAATTTCATTACATTTTCACTAAATTTTCACATCAGTTATATAATAATCAATATGAATAATAAATTCATATCAAGTTTTCACGTCCGTTCCAAATAACCAACTAGAAAAATAAATTTCTCACATCAGTTATATAAGAACCGACGTGAAAAATCAATCCAAAAAATGAAGTTAATTTCTAAATATTTTATTAGAGTGGTCCTAAAGATCAAATGGTGTTATAGATCAAAATTTATGGCCATTAAAAGTTGATCACACCTAAATAATGTTTTAACGAATTTGAACTTGCGATTTCCATAACTTTCGATCTGTAACTCCGTTTGAGCTCAGCAACCAGTCAAAACAATTCTAGGAAAATTATATTCATGTTTGTAAATTTTTTTCATGTTGGTTATTTAATAACCAACACGAAAATTGACTTTTAACATCGGTTATGAAATAAAAGAAGTGAAAAATATTTACAAACATTTATATAATTCTTCAATCATTGTTTTGGCTGGTCGTAGAGCTCAAACAAAGTTACGAATCAAAGTTTATGGCCTTCACAACTTGACATTCTTTAAGACTTTGTTTAGAGTTGATCAAATTTCGATGATAATAACATTTGACCCATTACTCCATTTGATCTCCCTGACCCATGAAATAGAATATTAGAAAAACTTTTTACATGCCTTCTATTAATTTTTCATTTAGGTTATTTTATAACTGACGTGAAAATTCAATTATCTATCAATTTTTATGCCAGTTATTAAATAACTAAGATTAAAAGGAATTTTTCACGTCAGCTATTAAATAACAGACATGAAGAGTTGATGGAAAATTGTTTATTAGATCATGATAACATGGGACATTTAATATATCTTTAAGAGGTTTATCATAAAACCGATGTGAATGATAAGTTTTATATCATGCCAATGCAGAATTTCAATTTTTTACAGCGCGACATTAAAATTTTTGATTGCTGCAAAAAAAAATTTATAACAGGTTTTACTTTAACATAACATTTATATGTTTTCATTGTATACAAATTGTTAAAAAAAATTAAGATCATTTCTTTCAACCCTCACTATCCAACCGAGTCGACTCGTTTTATCTTCTAACATAAATCCATTATTTCTTTTTTTTTGCGATTTTATCGAGGTATTTGTTTTTATTTTTCCATTATTTATGTTTTTTATGATTAGTTCTCAAAATTAATATACCATTTAATGATTCTTATTTTATTATAATGAATTATAATACTTCGTATCTTGTTAAAACTACAATTCATCCTTGAAACTCAAAAAATTATTTTAAGATGAAGTTCTTCATTCCGTGATAACATTAAGGCATTTGTTATTATTTTACCAATATTTATGTTTATTATTATTATTTTTCTTAATTCATTTATGGTTTAATGATTATTATTTTATTATAATGAATAATAATTTTACTTATCAGGGTAAAAATACAAATCCTATTTCGGATTCAATTTTTTTTAAGATTAATCTTTTGTTGGCTCATTCGATGTTTCCTCAGAAAAAATATATATCTTCTTATAGCCATAACATTTGAACTGTAACTTCATTTGATCTCTACGACCTATTAAATATAATTTCACAAAATTATATACAATATATGCAAAAAATATACATCGTTTTAAAAAAAAACTGATTTAAAAAGTCAAATTTAACAATGGTTCTTTAAAAACTGACATGAAAAATAGAGTTCAATCATCATTTTTCTAAAACTAATGGTATTTCATGTTAGTTTTTATATAACTAATGTGAAAAATCAAACAAAATTGACCTCAGATATTTAATAACCGATGAAAAATGTTTTTCTTAATTTTCAAGTCAGTTATTAAAAAACTGACGTGAAAAATAGAGTTTGAGTGTCATTTTTTTCAAAATTGGACGGTCTTTCAAGTCTGTTTTTAAATAACCGATGTGAAAAATCCACAAAACAATATTTATAACGTCAGTTAATAAATAATCGTTGTTAAAAAAATATTTTTAACATCCCAAAAAAATAATTCGGTTCAAAACTGACGTGAAAGGGATAAAATAACCAACACAAAAACTGTTTTTGTACTAGTGGATCAATGACATCAAGGAGCATCACTGAAATATTACATGAGATCAACCCAACATACAAAACAATATGCCATTCTCTCCCAAATATAAAATACCACTCTACCTTAATGTCATGATTGATTCCATGATGATATTAAAATTGAACTAAATGGTGATAACAATTGATCAATGCATTAAAATTAATTATATAATCTATTCTAATAATTAGTTTTTCAAAATCAAGATCAAAAACCATAAAGTTCCACTCCACCTTTTAGGATGTTATCATCACTTTTCATGTTGTAAATATGATAACAAATTTTAAAAACTTCCCCAAATGCATTCATAGATCCCATAAGAATGACATAATCTCCAGAAACAAGCCCAAAACATAAACTACATTTTATTTTATAAATGAATGAGTATATCTAGTATTAAAATAATCATACAACATTCCAGAAAAAATTATGTATCCTACTGTGACTGTAGATGGATCTACTTCAGATTCCTATAATTCATACTCCATTACATAAGAATATATTCTCTTTCCCTCCATAAAATTTCATAGCCACATTATCATCTCCATTATCCTGGGGATAAAATCCACTATCCATAGAAGCATAAAAACCTAGAACCACTATTGAGGGTGGATATAACCTTACATCATTGGAAATTCTTTCCATCTAAATTTCAAATATGAGAATATTATCTAAAATTAGGGAAAGTCTTAAAAGCCTCTATATAATTAAAATTATAATGTGAATTATTTGTAAACTGATATCAAAAAACATGATACTATCATGAAAATTCACCTAAAAATGGTATTATAGATCACTGATCTCTATTGTACTTCCTTTTTTTGTCTACAATATTCACTATGTCTAACAAACAACATCAACAAATAAGCCACCCAAACTAGTTTTCTTTGTTATGTTTACTTCTACATAATATTATTTAATATCTACTTCTAAAATGTTTGGATGAAATATGAGAATATATATTGAATGAATATCATCCCTCAATAACAACTCAACCCTCCATGCCATTAAGAAATCATTGGTGAATATATATGATTCCAAATGAATAACCTCATAAAAAATGATAGCATAATCTAGAACAATATGATCACCATTATTTTTAGTTATAATATCATAGGTCATTACCACATATAGAATTTTTATATAAAAATATTTGTTAATGATTTTTATGATGGATGTCTAGGTAAGATACTAGTAAAACATTTTTATATTCATAAAGTCCCTCTATATCTTCCTTGATAACTTATGAATATATCTGGGAAATCCTTCCTTAGAGTATATAGGATTCATTAGATTGTTTTGGATCCTATAAATATTCTAAATCCACTCATCTAATTCCTAGTTTCCTTTGACACAAAAAATATAGTTGGGTTATTCATATTAAATTCTGATCCATGGTTCACTAACTGCCCCTGGATCTTGAGACCCACTTCCCCTAGAGTCTGAAAAGTTCATATTAAATCTTTTACAAAAGGAATTCCCAATAGAGTATTCATCTTTAGAAACAATATTGTTAATTCCTCACTCAAATATGGAATATCCCTTCTTTGAGGAATTAATAAATAATAACATGATAAATCCTAATCAACATTAGGTTAAATTACAAAAGAATAATATTAACATTTTGTATCAATATTAATACTTTTCAAAGAAAATATTATAATAATTTATGTATTTTATGAATATAATAAAAAAATGATGTAAAATGTCTATTTAAATAATTACTATATCTGTTTCTTTATTGTAACCTTATCCACTATGTCTCAATAATGGAAAAATCCTCTAACACCCATGGAAACATAGATTTAGTCACCAAAGTTAACTAGAAAATCCTATTTAACTTACATAAAATCTGAAATATGATGGCCCAAAATTTGTCTACCAAAATAGTAAACCAATATCAAGTAGTGTGACAACACTTCAAGATGGGTAATTCCTCTAAGGCCAATTTGTAACAAACCATCATTGGTAAACATGAAGTGTCACCAAATGTGATCCAGAACATAGTTAATTACAAAAATGAGATAACAACATGATTCATGATAAACATGAACAAGGAAACCCATCAGTGTAAATATATAATGCCTGATAATTTTTTCATAAAACATAAAAATTCAATCCAAATAGGGAAAACTATAAATATTAATCATGAAAACTAAATAAAAGTATCACTATGACCATTTATCACCACAAAACCATATTTTTTTGAATACCACGACAATATGAGAAGGTGACATGCAATAAAATACCATTAAATTTTCTTGGTTTTTAAAAAAGGTAATCTAAATATAGAAATGGAAAACATAGGGTGTGAGAATAAAGCCAAGTATGATACCACTAATGAATATATACACATTCGAATATGATGAATTCATTGTATCTACCTTTAAAAAATATAATTTTACATTGATTTTTTATAAAATAAACCAAATTTAAATAAATTAAATTTTTTTATAAAAATTATATATCATATTCCCCAAATCCTAAATTATGTTATTTAAAAAATAATTCAGTATGAAACCATGGGATACACCACAAGATATCCATGTAACAATATAACGAGGAAATAACCATGATATGATAACGAAATCCTAAATGAAAAAATAATAATTTACAATATAACCAATGAGTATACATGCTGTACTTGAATGAAAAAAACCAATATAAGCCTTATATTAATCCAACCAATATTCCTCTAGTGCCATTATAGACCTTAATGTGACATAAAACCTTGCATAGAATTACACAAATGAAGAGTAACTAGTCAATTCTTGGAACACCCAAGGCTACCCAATTTGATAAGTTTGTAAGAAGAAATTTTGAATCCATTTTTATATCTAAAAACACACTTTCACATTAATTATTTAATGATTCTAGACATAAATTCCCATTTCAAAACCAAAAACATCATTTAATGTATTATATCAAACACCTAGTCTGTGTTTGTATTTTTTTATGAAACCCACATTAAAATAATAATTACATTCAATGAAATAATTAAAATACCAAATCATTCATTTGAATTGAATAAACTAATTTAATTGATGAAAATATATATAAATTTAATAATTAACACCTTATATAGTAAAAATAGACTCAAAAATTATGCAAACCAAGATATTATTTATAATAAAAAATTTGAAATAGGAATATCGACCTCCAAAAGACAAGGAATGAGTGTAAACTAAAGTGAATTAATATAAAACGAAAACTAATAATAATAAAATCCATAATCACATCAAACATTTTTTTATAACAAATACCAATGATGAAAAAGAAATACTGCTTATTGTGGAGATATGACACAACCACCAAGAAGATCAAACATAGATTTGAGATATCTAGAAGGAAATATACCACCCAAATTTTTCAAAAAACTTCCCAATGTATTATATTGATTCCCTCATGTTTAATGATAAATGGTTCAATCATTAAATGTCAATAAAATCCTATGAAATGAGGAATTTTCATTTTAAATCATGGGTTTATGTTGTAAATGAATCACGATGTTCATATAATGAAAAAGAAATTTCCTAAATTAAAAACTCCATTGAGTTAGTAATTTATTTTTCTATTCATATTTTATATATCAATACATTTTTATATATAATAAATTTTCATAGCTTCTTTCCAATAGAATATTAACTTTTTAAATCATTTATTTTGAAGAAAATTCCTTCTTCAACTAGTTCCTGGCAGAATTCCCTACAAGACCAACCATAAGGATTCTAATCCTACACATTCCACATAGTACACTATATAAATCTTTTAATTATCTATATTATGGCTCAATTAATTCATCCAAACATACATCCCGGAAAGAAGGAAGTATAATGACATAATGTATGTGTTCATTGTAGTACTAGGTTTAATGTTAAGATCAAAGCCCTGGATTGTTAATTGATTTTTTTAGTGAGATTGACTAAAATATTCACTAATTTAATCTTCTTTCATATGAAGGGAACACAATGTGTATGTACCCCCCCCCCCCGATGATCATCCATCATTTTACAATGAGATGAAACTCATTGAACTTTTTATTATGATTACTGAGATTGCATAATCTCAATACACTATGGGTAAGAACACTCATGGTGATGAATAATTTCTATATGATTATCCTTCCTACAATATCCTCCCTATTGTAAGATACATGAGAAATACAACCCTTATTTTTTACACCTCTATGAGATAAAATAATGAAAATATAGATTTTTTGGAGTGCTTCAAATTTCACTACAACCTTAAAGATTCTTTTGGGGATAATAGTCATTATAACTATATCCCTATCAACTAATATCAACATTTTAGGTGAATAGATCCAAAAAATAACATTATACTCAATAATCTATAATTATTCGATAGAAAAATTCAGTCTCTCATACTTCAAGAGATCTGAAATTGGGGTTCATATAAAATATCTACATTATCCCACATTCCTTTTATTCTTAATCATATATCTAATAATTATCATTTTTATACATTATAAAGACTATAAAAACTATAAATGTTATTCAGGATAAATCTACCACACTATGTCATAGAGACAATACTCCATAGGTTTGCATGAATGATGTTTTCATATTATTATTGGATGGAAATGAATAAAAAACATAAAATTTTACATTTTATATAATTTTAAAAATTTTATTCAATTCAAATATATTAATTTTTTCTATCCTTATGAAATTTATTGTAACGTGGAAAATTAAAAATAAACGCATGGCTCGGTGGGGGCAGTAGTCCACACATATGCATGAGTGAAATTATTATTTTCCAAAAAATTGTATGGTATGATAATAAGTAGTATATTATCATTAAAAAAAATATTTATGAAGTATGTATCAGAAATATAACTATTTATTATGTTATTTTAACATTCCAAATGATTTATTGATAGGAAAGTTAACACACTTATTTTTAGAGGTGGTAGTCAATAGGTATGCACAAATGATGTTTTATACCCCATATTAGGAAATTATACATGAAAAATGTTTTTATAATAATAAAAATAATATTTTAGTATATGGATGATAATTATATTTTTTATTTTAACGTTGTTAGAAAATATTTTTGGGGGATAAGAGAAGTAAAAGTTCTGAAATTCATGGTTAGGAATTAATCCTTCACATTGGAATACCTCCTTTTTTATACAACTTCATCTTTTTAAGGATCATATTTTAGTAATGGAAAAAAATTTAGGAACTGAGTATGGATGCTTGAATAAAATTTGAGTAGGGTGTGGTTGATCTTAAATACTCAATATGTGAAAATAAATGAGGACAAGTGGTTTTAATATATAATTCAGGGGAGGAGATGAGTTGTGAATAATTACAAAATATAAAAATATGATATGTATTTTTCATTGGTAAGGGGAAAAAGGAAAATATGTCATGATAAAATGATTTTAAGATAAAAATACTCTCCAAATATCAATTTATCAATGATTTATTTATATTGTACACAATATATCAAAGTCTACCACATCATTGTTAACTATTATACCTTCAATGAGGTAACAATATTTTATAAAATTCACTATTCATAATAACTTAATATTCAATTGATCACATTACCAAATTTAAAAAAATTAATACTAAATTTATTCTAAATATTTCAAAATATATAGATTTTATATTGGAAAAAATTTATATACAAACACCATTTTAATCAAAAATAATTTTTTCAAAAACATACAAGTGTAATTTTTATTCAGATAACATTTAATAAAAATATATTATTAAAATGGGGCTAATTTAAATTTAAAAATAAAATTTGTGTTTTTAGACACTTCAAAATATAATAATATTTTGAAAAAAAATAAATATTTATTAATTATTCAACCAATAATCATTCAATTCAGAAAAATACCAATAATTCCCAATAAATAAAATTTTACAAGAAAAATCCAATAGTTATGATCAATTTATCAATTTTATATTCCAGAATGTAAATATTTATATTTGAAAACCCATATAATACATTGAATGCTTTATTATATAAATAAAATTATTATTTTTGTGATTCAGAAATTTAAAAACATTTGATTATAAAACATTAACGAATGAGATGGAAAAAATTTAATATTTATAAGTTAATATATTTATTTTATTAAAGTATTAACTTAGTTCAAATGTTCATCTTCCATTTTAGAAATGGTTTCCACGTAATTTCTTTCACTTAATAAAAATTTGAGGTTGATTTTTCCCATATATATTTTATTCCCATATATCATATACATTCACATTAATCATCCATTGAAAAAAAAACATGGTGAATACTAATATTTTTCATTATAATATGTCTCTGATAAGAATTTTATATTGAATTTTATTCATAATAGATGTTCTTATAAATTTGTAAATATTTAGGGATTAATATATGAGATTCAAAATATATGTGCTTATATACAATACATATCAGAAATAAATCATTTCAATAAGGTAAACATAGTGATAAATTCACTAGGTAAACAGATGATAACACTTCTTTTATAAATTTATATGGAGAAATTGTTCATGGAAATAATTTTCTATTCATTTGAAAACCTATAATCATTTTCCCTTTTGGTGAAAAAAAGGAATATGATGCCTCAAATGAGAGATATTTACTATTGTTATCTTCCTATGTTTTTTTCTACTATATCATCATATGTAGAATCATCTCTACCTTCTCAACAATTAATTCTAACAACTCTTCATCAAACAAAATTATTTTACCAAAATCATCCCAACATGTTGGATTTTGATACTATATTTAATATATTTCCTTAAATGATTACATTTTTATAATAGACTCAATAATATTATTATTAGAATATACAACTAATTAATTAAGTTAAGCCCAATTGTTTTGATAAACTAATATGAAAACATGATCCATATCTTCTAATGTATCAAACCTTCTTATTGAATTCAATTTGGATAGAGGATTATAATTTTAACAGATATTTAATTCAGTACTGATTTACTTTTAACATAGAATGTATAAATTTTAGGTAAATTTGGGATCATATTTAGATAAAATTGAGGGAGGATATCTTTATAATAAAACAACCACATTATGTTAAAGTCTTCCATGTTAATCCAATTAATTAGTGTCTCAAATAAAAATAAAATTCAATGATTTAGTACAAGGGCCAATAATTACCAAAGTCCATTATTACCCTGGTATTTGTTTTATAATCACTCTATGAAATCCCTAGAAATATTTTATCATTTCTTTTGATTAAATAGAAAATTATGAACCATCCTATTCGGTAGTTATTGCTCAACATTAACCTATTAAAATGTAAAAAATTTCATCATAAAATATGATATATCATTCATTATTCCACCCAACAAATTATGTTTCCAAATGACTCTATTCATGTTATTACAGCTATGATGAATGGGAAAAAGGGATTACGATCATCCCTTAATAATTATTTCATCAATTTGGAATCAATTTTCACAAAAAAACACATTCTAAATTATATAAATTCTATATTTTCACTATTTAATATAGGTAAAATACCATTCATGAAAAAGAATAATAATTTTGGAATATGATGATCTTTTTATGATATTCATTATATTATCTAATGAATATGGTATCACTAAAACAAGGAAAAAATATAGGGAGTTATTACTTGTATAGATTCAATAAAAAAAATCATCAAATCCTTAACCAATGTATCATGTTCCAATCCAAACATGGTTAATGATGCATTATATTTTATACACTAGGAATAAAGTACATTTTTTTTTAATTAAATCATTGTTAATCATTAAATCATAAACCATAATCAGTTCTAATGACCTTTTTTAGTCATGTTTAATATGTTTTGAGTAATCATATTTCATAATCCTTTATGATCATTTTATATTTCACTTTTTAAATATTATTAAATAAGGTTTATTTTTTTAATGAAAAAATACCCCAATTAATGATCATGATATTGTGTTGTATAATTATACTCAATGATTTTTAAATTATGTAAATCATATTAAATTTCCTGACTATCGTGCATCAAATGATATCCATATTCATTCATAAAATAATTACATTAAATAAAACAATTCGTCATTTCTTGTAAGAAAGGATAACAATGAAGCATTAGAAACTGTCTTTTAAATTTCTAAAAACATTCCAAAAATTTCTTAATAAAAAAGTATAAATCTATTTTATGTTTTATAACTAGATAACAATATTATTGTTTAAATATATTATTTATTGTAACCTTATAATCCTTTAATATATCAAATATCACAAAGAAAATATTTTTTGGACACTCTTTTATGTAATTTTTTACGAAGGATCAATAGTTTTGATATAAATTGAAACTATATATTAAAGGGATGGAATATATTTCATCCAAAGGACCTGTTTGCTGAGTTTTTTTCACAAAATTATTCATTTTAATTTGTCAAAAAAATTATTAGTTCTTTCTCATTTTCCCCAAATAAACTAAAATGAAACATAATTTCAACAATTAAAACCCCTATATTAATCAATATACTCATAGAAAATTCTTTTTTAGGATAATAAATATTACAAATACATTCTCAAACATGAAATTCATTGGCACTAACTGATGAAACACATACCTAGTATGTAATTTCCTTGTTCGATGTTCATCATCCATAATTATCACCTGGTGACACTCAGAATTGAGATCAATCATCAAAATATACGAAGAAATAGAGATAATATCAAATATATATATTTTCTTCAAATAAAAAAATATGTTACTAATATAAATATTATTAAGATCACTATAATCAATTTATATCATTGTCATGTTTTTTACAAAATAAATAATCACCCTATGGTGTATTAATTTGAAATTTGAAATCAATATCATTAAACTCTTTTAACCTCTTTTTGAATTTAAATTTTTCAGTAAACCCATTTTATAAGGAGATTTTGATACTGAATTACTATCAACCACTAAGTCAACATAAAATTCACCCTCCTAATTAGGAATAAAATTAGGAAAATAATAGTATACATTCAGATATCCATTTATTAATAGGCCAAAAAATATTTGAAAATTTAATTCATTTTATATAATAAGTGTATGATAACACTAACATCCATATTTTATAATTTTCTTTTATTATTGATATTTTATAAAATATATGATATCAAATTTCTTTGAAAACTGAATATCATTTTGAAAATTATCATCTTAACCTCTATAATATATCTTTTAACGAGAAACAAATACCTTATCCATACCTATAATATCATAAATATATGTAATGGGAAAGGAAAACCCTCCATATGAAAATATGATAGAAATATTATAATATAAAGTTTTTATAAATTCCAATTTTCTTAACGTTCAGTAATGAGTTTTCACGATTACTTATAAAACAATTGATGAGTTTTTATTTAAATTTTAATAATTTTTTCATCGATATAAAATCATTTATGGAACCCAAAATCCTATTTAAAATTCATTCACCCTTATGTTCAAGATCATGAAGATCTTATATTGAGTTTCTATCTTTTGAAATATATTAACTTAATATCCTAATTAATTTCAATTAAAAACTATATGGTTTGATAACATTATGTGGATAACATTATTAAAAATATGGTTTGATTTAAATATTAAATAACCAACGTTGAACGTCATTTTACATGTTAGTTATTAAATAATCGACATAATAATTGTTTACAACCCTATAGATAATTTTTAAAGCTTTTTTTTATTGGCTGTAGAGCTCAAATGGAGTTACAGATCCAATGTTATAGCCATAAAAAGTTGACATTATTTTAGACTTCGTTTAGAAGTTATCAAATTTCAATTGCTATAACTTTTAATCTGTAACTCTATTTGATCTCCAAATGAAACGATTTTACCCAAAACGCTCTTTAACATGGAATTTACAGAAGAACGAGTAATATAAAGTTATAAGTGAACCATATATGATATCATTACAATGAATATGATTCTGTAATAAGTCAATGACATTATTTAAATCATTATACAGGAGGTTCAGATACATGCGAAGCATATCGGACCTAAGGTAAGAGATAATTATTCTAATCTCATTCTTATCCGAGATTGTTTATTCGTAAGTATTTACTAGGGTTATGTTTATCATCCATGTCCATGTTTTCTAAAAATGTTTTCAGGAAATGTTATTATTCTTCAATGAATTTTTAATGTCATTTTTAGCCTTTTTTTTACTTTTACCACAAGGTTTGGAAGGAATATTTCTTTTGTTTACCATATGAGTTACTTTTTGAATTTTCTGAAAAAAGTACGAGGACGATGTTTTCTTAACATATACGGCATGAACAGATTTTTACGGTTTCATAACGCCTTTTATTAATAAATATTACTCTACCATATTTCATGAAATTTTTTAATATAATCCTATTCTTTTAAAATTGCAAGGCATTTTCTGAAAAGAAAATTATTTTGAAGAAGAAAAGAAAATTTTCCTCAAGAATTCATTTCAAGTGTTTTTCCAAAACCATTTTCCATCTCAGATGAAATTATTTCATATGTGTATGTTTAATGTTTAATTTCTCTATGATTTACATGGTTTCACTTTTCTTATGATGAAATTTCCATTTGTTTTATATAGATTATGATATTATGGGATGATGTTTAGGAAACCCATTTTATTCTTTGGGTTATGATGAATGTTTCAAGTTTATTTTGTGGCACAAGTAAGAATGATTTCATTATGAGATGGGTGGGACCTATATATCCCTCCAATGCATTGGGTAATGATTTATATCTCATGAGATAGACCTGGATGGAATGGTAATTTAATCTGATTTAGTGTTATATGACTAAAATGAGAAGTAAACTCGATTTAGAAAAGGACGTTGTCCACTAAGATGGTCTTGACAGCAATGCCTTGGATACTATGGAAATCATAACAAGTGCTGAATGGTTTCCACAATTACATGTTTTATTCCCATTATATTTCATCATGATTGATTTTCCATTATGATATATGCCTTATGTACTTCCACGATTTATGTCTTTGCTCAATATTTTGATGTATAAATTTCATGTTCAAGTTTTTTCTTTCAAATGTTTATGAATTGTATTATGTTCACTATGTTTTCCCTTATTGAGCATTTGAGCTCACCCTTTTTATGTTTTAATTTCCCCAAGATATAAGGAAAGGTTTTAGGTAAGAAAAAAAGGGTTGATATTTATTAGAGATGTTGAGGATCTTTCACCACGATTAGAAGATTATGGTCCATGTTTCTAAAGGCATTAAACTATTATAGCCCTTTGGTGTCTGTATTTGTTATATATTAAGTATTCCGCAAAAGTAATGTAATGTCCATGTACGTCAAGCTTCAGGTCCCTAAAGTTTTATTTAAATAGTTTGGTATTAACATGACTTTTATGGAATTAGTTTTCAAATAAAAGTTAGTTTTATTGAAATCGTTGACATGTTGGTTTTGGAATTGGTTTAATGACATAATGGTTTTGTGTATTTATATTTCATTCGGGATGGATAAGGGTTAGGGGTCTCCCCCAGAAGTGGTGGGATAGATAAGGGTTAGGTAACTTCCCCTTGAAACATTCATATTGCATTCGGGATGGATAGGTGTTACGGGTCTACCGCATAAGTGTTGGTATAGATAAGGGTTAGGGATCTCCCCCGTCAAAAAATCCTATTGCCATCAAGAATGATAAGAGTTATGGGTCTCCCACGTTATTGTTGGGAGGGATAAGGGTCAGGGATCTCCCCCATCAAGTAGTTATGTTCATTTGGGTCAGATAAGGGTAAGATTTCACCCCCATCATTGTTGGGATGGATAAGGGTAAGATATTTCCCCCCTCTTCTAGGTAGCATGCATGGTTGGTTGCATGGGTTTGGGGAATGGTTGGGTATGAAAAAAGGGATATTGTGAAATGGATTTAAATCTTTTTAGGTATTTATATTGAAAAATAACTTATTGGAAAAATTTGTTTCAATTTCACTTGTATTGTTTTAGTAATGAATGGATTTGGAAACTTTTTTAAATTTAGTTAAACTATTTTTGATAAATTTTTTAATATAAACTATCTTATATAATTGTTTATAACACTTCTATACTAGTGGAATGAGTAGGTAAGTCATTGGAGAAAACCTAATGAGTTTTATACTCACCCTTACTTAGGTACTTTGGTGATTTGCAGATCTTATCTTTAGGGAAAAGGGAAACGGTATCAATTTACATGTTTTTTGCACTACCTCAAGATGATTGGGATGTTTAGAGATTATGGAGATTAGAGCTTGTAAATAATATATACTTGTGGTCTTTTGATTGTCTTGTGTAATTTATCTGCTCTATACATTGATAAATTGTTATTATTCCACTGTTACATACATAGATGTGGTTTTGAGATATATGAAGTTGTTGAGTTTTCTTTAATTTTTTTAGGCATCATATAGTGAATGTTTAGATATGGTTGGTTGTTTTATTGGGTTTTCATTAAAGGGTAAATATTCCACAACATGTATTAAAAACTCTTCATAATTTAATACCATTCTTTGGCATCTTGGGGATTTTGCTTAAGTCCAAGTAATGAATCATTTTTCCCTCAATCCAATGATAATTAGTTGGCCATTACATATGGTATCAGTATGGCCCTTCCTTGGTGCTAGAAATGGTGATCAGTTTTCTTTGTCTTGGAGTTGGAATTACCTTTCGTCTATTCCATGGGATGGAAACATAGACAGTAGTAGGATAGTTGGAATGTGAAATGAATAAGATTAAAGGACGTAGATAACCCATTTATGTTGATCTTTAATTTACCAGGGTGTTGGGTAAATGAGTGTTTTGGATACAGTTATCGAATTTTAGAAATCTCATTGTCATGGGTTTAGCCAATGATATGAGTATGAAATTCATTATAAGGGAATGAAATCCCACTAGGATTGCATATGACTTTACGATTTGTGATTTGTGATTTTAAGAATAGGTGTAAATTTTTTAGAAATGTATAATATGTTTTCAATGGAAGGATTTAGAAAATAGGATATTTAGTGTATTTTGAAAATGGCGTCATTTTCCAAAGTAATTTTTTTCAAAAAATGGTGGAATTTGGAAACTGTTTTTTTAAACAATGATGAGGTACTTGATTTGGTAGAATTTTTAATCTTATGGCATCATTTTGAAGGGAGTGAGACATACCGAGGTTGTTGTTTGTTTTGAAATAGAACCCCGTAAGTTTTGCATATGCTATTCAAAAGAGTCAAGAGATAATGTAGTTTAGTGAAGCCACATGTGAACCAAAAATTGTTCCAAAGCATCACTCAATCTTTTCAAACCATTGAGTTGGGGATGCAACCAGATACCATATTTACGATATTTTTCACTACTGAAAATTCAAGTGGATAAAGTACAGTTGTCTTCACTGGAGGAGCTAAAAACCATTACACTAAGATAAACATGAAGTTAAAAACATACTCTTAAGGATATATAACACAAAATAATTGGACCACATGAGCAATTAACCTTCCACCATAACCCAAGAGCATACAAGGATTTTTTCAGGGTGGTTTAATTAGCCAAATTAACAAAGTATTTACAACACCACCTAATGAATTCCATAAATACAAAAAAAATGGGACATCTTAAACAAATTTGACACAGTTCTCTGAGGTGTGGTTCTCGGGACACTTCTCAGATTTTTCAAGTGCCATATTCTATGATGGATTGAGTGCAATCGCAGCAAGGCAACAAACAGAAATGTGCAATGACGAAGAAACTATATGTAGTTGAGAAATTGTGTTCAATGATAAATATTGACCATCAATGGTGGGATGTTTGATTACTTTGAATTATAACATTGTGCATGTTCTATTCAATACTGGTGCATGACATTCATTTTTTTCTTCGCATTCAGTTTTTTTCTATGTTTAATGTTGGAAATGATTCCTTATATGTCAAAACCCTAAACCCCTATTGGTGGAAGACAATGTCAATCCTTTTTGTGTCGAAAATGTGTTATAACTATTGATTATTATTAGATGAAATTGGACCAATCGATGTTGGGAATGGATGTCTATGATGTAATCCAAGGTATGGATTGGCTGACGACGTTCAAGGCTCACACCAACTCTTAAAGAAGAATAGTTAGTTTCACGAATAAGGACGACATGGAGCATCTCATAAAACAGGAAAGGATGGTAAATAAAGGTTAAATGGGCATGTGGCCACTAATGGTGGGAAATATATCTTAAAATTTGACAGTGTTGTTTTTGGTATCTATATAAGAGATTGAGGAAACTAGTTTTCGAACAGTTGTGGATCAATTTCTAGACACTTTTCACGAGAACTTATTTGGATTACCACCTATAAAGGAATTGGAGTTTACAATTTAAATCCTTCTTAGGATTAGTCCTATTACTCTTCTATCTTATAGTATGGAACCAATATAGTTAAGGGAATTTATTGTGCAGTTGGAAGAACTAGATAAAAAGGGTTTCACTCGACCATGTACGTCTCTATGGTCAACATCATCCTTGTTCGTGAAGAAAGCAGATAGAACTCATCAAATCTTTGTTGATTATCGTAAGATTAACCATGTTACGATAATGAATATATATCTAATACCACACATTTATGATCTGTGTGATCAATTAAGGGGAGCATAGTGGTTCTTCCAGATTGACCTGCAATTTAGATATCACCAATTGCGAGTTCAGAAGGAGGATATTCGAAAGACAACATTTAGAAGCAGATATGGCCACTACGAATATGTAGTCATGACATTCTATCTAACTAATGAACCAGTGATATTTATGGAATTGATGAATCAGATATTTCAATGATATGTCAATTTTATTGTGGTGGTGTTTTTGGTTAGCATAATGGTGTATTCATAGACTAAGGCTATCCATGAGGATCATTTGGAAACAATGTTAAAAATATTGAGAGATCGCCATTTTCATGCAAAATTATCAATGTGTGATTTTTGGATACAGGAACTACATTTTCATCGATATGTCAATTTTTAAAAAGGAATTTATGTTGATCCTAAAAAGATAGAAGATGATATCTCATGGAAACCACCTATGAATGTCTTTGGGATACGATGTTTTCTTGGTCTAGTTGGTTACTCTGACGCTTTGTGCGTGATTTATCATGACTAGCTTCACCAATGATATCTATGAAAAAAATCCATTCCAATGGAAAATGTAATTGGGAAGTCTTTCTAAGACATTAATGTTCGGCTTACACCCGCACCTATCATGATTTTTATTGGATCAATACAGGGGTTTGTGGTGTACTGTGATGCTTTGGGTTTAGGGTTGGGTTGTGTTCTCATGGAAGGAGACCATGTGGTTGCTTATAATTCATGTAAGTAGATGGTACATGAGAAGAATAATCCAACACATGATTTAGAGTTAGCTGTAGTCATCCATGACTAGATATAATGGAGACACTATCTATTTGTTGAGAGAGCCACTGTGTTTACGGACTAAAAAAACATGAAACACGTTTTTTCACAGCGTAAATTGAATCTATGAAAAAGGATATGGATGAAATATCTCCACATGTTTTACATTAACTTGATGAATACACCTGGAAAACAGAATTTAGTGGCAGATTCATTTAGTATAAATTCATATATTCAATTGGAAAAAGAAGCTTCAGATGAATGGAAGTTGATGTTGGTCCCAACTGACATGCATGTTGTGTGTGATGACCGAGGTGTTGTCTTAGTTTTATTTTTAGCAACGTTTAATTATTGATTTGGTAAAAATGGTAAAATAGGAAAAAAAATCTGATGCATAATTTCTGGTAATGAGTTCAATACTCAATGGTGGTGAGACCATTGAGGGATGGAAACATGGTTGTAGTTAAATTTTGTGTTGTAGAGATTGGATAGTTGGACCTGTGTCATTTCAGGAACAACTCTTTAATTACTACAACCATTTAAGATGGTTTGTACATCTAGGTACACAGAAGATGTATAAGGCGTTGAAGGAATAGTTTTGGTGGATCAGTATGAAATGAAGGTGGCTGAGTTCGTCTCACAATTCCTAACTTGTCAGAAAGTTGTTGTAGTGCATTAAAGACCAGTAGGATTGTTCTAGTCTTTACATATCCTAGTGTGGAAGTAGTAGAATATAGTTATGGATTTTCTTACGGGTCATCTGTGAATGGTTTAAAAACATGATTCCATATGGGTGGTAGTGGATCAGCTGACCATGTCGGCCATTTTCATCTCTATTTGTGAAACTCATAAGGTGGAGGATCTATAAAAAATATATAACCAAGAAGTGGTAAAGAGGAATGATGTACTAGATTTATTAGTCTCAGATAACGATCTGGGGTTCACGTCTCGTTTCTAGAAATTCTTACAGCAATCTATTGGGACTCATTTATTATGTGCACAGTGTATCATCCTCAGATGGATATGAAATCTGAGCGGGCGATATAGACGATGAAAGACATGTTACAAGCTTTTGTAATGGATTATGGGGTATCATGGGAGGAGCATATACCCTTGGGGTAGTTCCCATATAATAACAGCTATTAAGACTCGATACACATGGATCTGTTTGAGTCCCTATATGGGCGTCATTGTTGTTATCCACTATACTAGTTAGAAACACCTGAAACATCACTAGTTGGGCCAAGTCTTGTCCAAGAAACAACAGAGAAGATCCAGTTGATCATAAAGAGGATGGAGATGGCTCGGAGTCATCATAAATCTTATGTAGATCACCATATAAGACTGGTTTGGTTTGTTGTTGATGATAATGTCTTCTTGAGGACATCTCCAAGGCTTGGACATCATCATTTTGGGAAGCATGGAAAAAAGTATCCTAGATACATAATATCTTTCGTGGTACTAGAATGTGTTTGAGAGGTGGAATTTCGGTTGACATTACAAACACTGTTCATTTGAGTGCTTAATCTGTTCCATGTATCTGAGATTAAAATGTATCAGCCAGATACTAACATTGTGATCAGATAGGATCACGTTGACCTAGAACCATATGCATTATTAATACATATCTCGATACTGATTCTGAATTGGAAAGAGAAAATATTGTGTGGAAAAATAAATAGTCTAGTGGTGGTTTTATGGATGAATGGTCGGATTCAGGAGAAGACTTGGGAAGGTGGGAAATAAATAAAATATTAGTTTCCATAACTATTTCAGCGCACCAAATTTGTCTACATTATGAGGATAGAAAGATGAATGGTGGGGAGAATGTACCACCCCTAGTTTCTATTATGTAACCCTTACTTAATTCCTTCTATGGTTATAAATAGAAGGGTGATGAAAGGGAGAGTTGGGAGAACATTGAATGATGTTTTTTTGAAAACATTGACATCGCACGGGCGGAGAATGTTTTGTCTAATCATGTGGCCAAACTGTTCCTATATAGTCCTTTTGAGGCAGTGGCTCTCCCATGGGTGGAGCATAGTTAGAGAGACCATTCAAGGAGGCTGAGTGAGGGTCTTCCTAGATTGTGGACAATGCATGGTTAGCACACAGTTTTTCTAACCATGTGAACTAATTTTGAAGGAACTTATGTGATATCAAAAAAATGTGGATCTCATAGGTTTTTCCTCTATGTTACCCTTTTTTTCTCATATATGGCTATAAATAAAGATTTTTCTTCTCATATGTTCAACGAAAGTTCTCTCATTGTTCCTGAGTTGACTTGAAGGCTTTCCTTGGAGAATGGAAGCCGGATTCTTGAGGTATGCGATCTTTCTAATTTGTTCTTGTGCAATGTCTTAGATCTACATTGATATACTTATCCACTTCTCTTGGTTTCATAGATATACAATTGTATGGTGTTGATCTATGTGTTTGGATGAAAAATATGATGAGATTTGGTCTTTTTCAAACTAGGATAAGAGATCTAAGGTAGGTTCTTGAAGAATCAACCATGTTGTCTTGAGTGTTCTTCATTCATTTTGGTTTTCATCAAATTGTTTGAGGTAGGAGGATTCACTATCGACTCTTCTTGCGAGAATTGTTTAGAATAGACTCAAATTGGTTTAGTTTAATGGAATTTTCAGCAAAAAGTATGGAATATATCTTCCATAGTGATGATTTATTGTTTTAGTAAAATTATAAAATCTTAGTGATTTTTTTTTCAATTTTAATTAGATTCATGAATTTAAAATGATGATTTTAAATTATTGCTTTGTATGAATTGTTAAATGGTTTTATGAATAATATGATTTCAAAAAAATTGAGTTTTATTGAGATGTTTTTTTATTCAAATGAGTTTAATGGAATTTGTTTTCAAATAAAATCATGTTTTATTGTAATGGATGACACGTTTTTATGGTGTTGGTGCAACGATATAATGGTTTTGTGTAATCACATTTCATTTAGGATAGATAAGGGATAAGGTTCTCCCCCATCAGTGGTGGGATGGATAAGGGTTAGGGATATCCCTGGTAAAAATTCATATTTTATTCTGGACGAATAAGGGATAGCGGTCTCCCTCATTAGTGTTGGGATGGATAAGGATTAGGGCTCTCCCCTGCCAAAATTCATATTGAATTCTGAACGGATAATGGTTAGGGGTCACCCCCATCAGTGTTGTTATAGATTAGGGTTATGGCTCCCCCTTTAAACATTCATGTGAATTTGGGTCGGATAAGGGTAAGAAGTCTCCCCCATATTTTTTGGGATGGATAAGGTTTGGGGCCTTCCCCCCTATTCTAGATAGCATGAATAATAGGTTTGATGGGTTTGGGGAATAGGTAGGTAAGATGAAAAGGGATATTGTGATATGGTTTTAAAGATTGTTAGTTATTTTTTTGGAAAAATAAATTACTGGAAAATTTTGTTTCAGTTTTACTTATAAGCTTTTGGTTATGAATGGTTTTCAAAACTTCTTTATATTTAGTTATAAACTGTATTTAAGAATTTTTTTATATAAAATGTATTATATAATTGTTTATAACTCTTATGTTATAGTGGAGTGGGTAGGTAATTCATTAGTGTAAAACCTAATGAGCTTTATACTCACCCATACTTTGAAATTTTGGTGATATTGTAGATTTTATCTTCTAGGACAGGTGAAAAGGTATTGTTTTCCATGTTATTAGAACTATCTCATGATGGAATAGATTTTCAGAGATTGTAGATCTCTGAACTTGTGAAGCCTGGAGTCTTGGGGTGTTTTGAGTGGCCTGTATCATTTTTCTATTATTAAAATTGATACATGGTTATTATTTCATTGATATATACTTTGATATGTTTTGGAGATACATGAAGTAGGTGATACTTCAGTCAGTTGTTCATGCATTATATACTGAATGTATAGTTATGGTTGGATTGTTTATTGGTTATTTATTAAAGAATAATTCATCCCCCAATTGTATTTGAAACCATTAGGTATTTATTTCTAGCCTTTGTAATCTTGTGGATGTAACATAAGGCCGTATAATGAATTGGTTTTGTCTCATGCACTTGAGAATTTGCTGGTCATTACAAATACAGTCATGTGATATGTTGAAGATCATTCATGAAATAAAAATATTGTGTATCCATTCTACAATGAAACATAAACATGATGGTCCTCATGTGTCTAATTTTAAATTGTATTGAATATTCATCTAGAATGTTGTAATATATATGAATGAAAATCTTATCTCATTTGTGTTTTTTTCATCAAAATTACATTAAAATAAAGATACCACACTAAATTGGTTTTATATAAACAAACCTAGGAAATCCAGGGTGATGTTCCTATGTATGTCACCCATATCCAATAAAACTGTGATAATGATAGGATGTTACCTATGTAAATAAACTAAATAATCCATAATATTGTGTATATAAGGAAACATAACCCATAGGTATCTATATCACAACCTACACCCATATAGAAAATACCCCTTTATTTAAAAGAACCACAAAACCCCACATCCAATAACTTAATATTACGAGAACTACACCACTCTACCTGGGTGATATCCAAAATAAACAACAATATAAGATTAAGGGATATTCTTCAACAACCACTCTAGAGGCAGAGACACCAAAACCATAACATCAAACCTCCAAGCCTCTAAGAGAATTTCTTCTTTCTTATGGACCTTCCCCAACCCTGATATTCTAAAACCTAAAATCTCATGCATCAGGTAAAAAAATCTATTATTCTAAACAATAAAATATATGTTTCATATAAATTATTTAATATTTTTACATTCCTCTGATATTATGGGTTTATATTATTAGAAAAATATAAAATAAACACACAATAAAGTGGACACATCATTAAAGTGTACATTTTTTCACAAAAATTCTATTATGTTTCCACTCCTTTTTCATAGAAGATACTTTTTCATCCTTTAATATTTTCCAAATGTATCATGTTTAACCCTTCTCTAGCTAATTTTCATAATTTCATCTTGAATAAAACATTTAAAACATTATATGGGAATAAAATGCTCTATTTGGGACATAAAAATGAAAGAATATTATTAGCCCAATGAAAACATAAAAATCCATGAAACTGATTACCTTTTATCGAATAAAAAACTGATCAGATAAAAATATCATATATAAAAAATCATTAAATTCCAAAATAAATAATTTGGGAACTCATTATTAAGCATATAAGAAATATGCCTTCATATTTCTGTATGTGAAAACACATGAAAAAGTTTAATTGAAAAACAAAACATTCACCATTAAATATTTATAAATATTCAATAAGTCATTAATTACAAAAATTAAATTAAATACATCATTTCCATTATAATATATATTACATAGAGTATCATATTCAAAAAATCATTTAACTCATGTTTAATTTTATTTGTGTCCTTGTTCACTCCAATATCAATAACCACAACTTAATATTTTAATATTTTTTACAATGTTATAAAAATTTTTAGGTCTATGTTAGATGTTATGGGGGTGTCTGGTTGATATTCTATGATTAAAATTGTTTAATTTACCTTGGTTAATGTTGTTATAGTTTTATTGAATCTAAAATCATAATCAAATTATAAGTATAATAATAATGAATTATGAGTATTAATTCTCAAAAATCTATATTTTTTATTAAAAATAAAATTATATCATTAAAATGACGTTTTAAAATGTCTGGTGTGGATTTTACTGTTTAGATAAGAGTCCACTAAGGTAGAATATTTATGATGTCACAAAGGGTAAAATTTATCTCATTTCTACAATTTACTTTTTCAAATTAATATGTTATACCTTATTCACTTCTTTATTTGCATCTATTCCATTGAAAAAAAGATCAATAGAGGATTTTAAAAATTCAATTTAATAAGGTATAATTTTCCATGGAACACATTTGGATTTAGTCTTTAAATAATATATATCCAACATATATTTTTATTCAATCCATGTGTTATCCCTTATATATATATTGGAAAATATTCATTTCCTTTGTCATTTCCAATTGTTCACCTCATATTCCCATCCATTTGTATTTAAATTATATTATCAGCCCTTCGTATACCTCTCAGGGTGAAAAAACTATAACATGAACACCACTAACGGGTTTACATAATGTTACATCATTATCATTGAACATTATCGGTGATTTCACCACAACTATTTATAAAATATATTTTTGAACAAGTTGATTTATTAAATATTTTTTGTTAAAAAAAGTATTCATTGAATATTAAAATCAGATACATAATTATTTATTGAACCTATTTCAATATGGGAGGCTTCATGATCTTCTTTATAATTGGATATAATACATGTATGAATGGAGCTAGTTTGGATCTTAAGGGGAAAACAATTCCTTGAGGTTCATTTGAAGGCAGCTACAATATCCCATACTAAAATATAGAAATTGTGCTCTTTCTTATAGTGATTCATCTTGATAGTGTGTGTCATCTAGTCCATAACCTATTTTTTGGCGTATCTTGGCTGAATAGTGATTCTAGATACTTTTATAGAGTACAGTAATATTCAAGAAATTAATTAATAATATTTACAATACATCATCATTCTTCAAAAAATTATTGAAATAAGATACTAAATAAAGATAATTTTTTCAACTGAGAATTGTTAGTAGATTTTTTTAAATTATCCCTAGAACATAATCCTTTTGTTAGTTTAAATAAAGTATTTATAAATATCAATATCATATTAGTAAGATTAATGTTTTGAATACATCTAGTCATATTGAAATATCTATTGCTGAGATTCCCAATAATATTCATTTTCCAAATGATGGTGTCTTTTTTTTTAAAAAAAAATGGAGACCTCTATATATCATGTACGGTATTATGTCGGAGGAATTTAGCATGATCTCCAAAATTTTAATTGAGTATAGTTATTGAATTTTCACTATTATTATAAGGAACTACACAAATATCTTTTAATGGTATTTTTATAAAGGGTGTTACGTAGTAGTTTGTTTTAGACTACATAGGTAATACCCATTTAGTGGAAGAATGAGGTCTTAAAATGAGGATGTATTATTTTTACAAATAAAATATTGAAAATACCATGGATATCCATTCAAAAAAGTCTAGATGTACCTGATATTAAAGAATTATATGGCCTCATTATGTGATCTAATCATAATTTGTGTAAATTTATCATGGTTAACTTCATTGAACTTATATAATTTTTGATACCAAATCCACCCATATCAACAATTTTAGTGAATTCTATCCATGCTATAGAAACTAGTTTCATTTAATTGATACAACTATTTCAAAAAAACATCAAATATTTATGTAGATATGTTTAATAAGTTCTTAGGCCATATATGAACAAGGAAAGCATAAAAAACATTTATTTGACACTAAATAAACCAAATATAACCTTCCCACCCTAGAAATAATTTTACAATTTATATGTACCTTTTATTGATGATCTTGGTTTATATTCATTATAAGTGGAGGTTCCTATCCATCCCCCATAAAATCGGTTGATATATAGACACACCATGGCTACAGATAACATCTTTTCACCGTGGGGGTTTTTAATCCAATTTTTTGTAGATTTAAATTTTATTAAAAAATAAAATGGAAGAATTATTCTACCTTAATGATTGGCCTTCCAAATATTCATTGTCTATGGGGACTATTTTAACTAAAATCAAGTTTCTATTATAATCTTCCCCAAACAAAAGGATTTCATCTACAAATAGAAATTTTTTATTAAAATGAAAATCTATTTCCTCCCTTTTGTACTTGAAAAATACAGCATGGTCTTGGTTGTTGATGTTTCAATATATGTAATACTTTGAAATAAGGAATATTTCATTATAGAGAGTGTATCATGGTCAAAAACCTCTGGAACACTTGAAAACACAGTTACAAATTCATTAATAAGAACAAAAAACCTAGTACATGTTATGATATTTTTTATCATATTTATAGTAAAATGTTTAATACAAATATATTCATAATTCAATTATGTTTATACCCCACATTATCGAATAAAAATACATTGATGTGTCAATTTTAATCGAAAGGTCTACATCATTTACATTCAAAATCATATTTTGATTCCTTCTGAGTTTTTGTATAGACAACGCAAAAGACTCTATATATGTACAAACAAAAATTTTGTGGGAGTAATATAATAGTTTAAAAACCTTCCCATATTCATGGTATGAATTTTTATAATAATCTTATGGATATTATTTCCAATGTATACAATTCAGAATACATTTATTTAAATTTCATTTAATATTATTTTTATTTGTGTAATTATTTTTTAGTTGATACAATATGTAATTGAGGTTGAAATGGGTAATTCATTAACTACATTGATGTCCTCATCATTTATGGTGTATTCAAAAACATGATGAAATTTTTAATAAATCCAACGCGAAAATAAAAATATATGTTCAATGATTTGAAATATTTGCCTTCTTATTCAAGATGGGATATAAATAATTTCATTTTATGCTACCCATGAACACATTGATAAATTTTATCAATAAATTATGGAGTATCCCCATTTGAATCATTATTTTAAAGGTTCTAAAAATACTCCACTATAGTATTTGATATTTCACTCTTGGATGTGAAGAGGGAGTCAGTAATCTAGATAGAATTTTTTCCTATTAATAAAATTTTTCCCTTTTAAATCTAACAATGATAATAGAGATTGTATAATTTTCATTATGCCACATTAAATTAGATAGATTTAGTGAAAATATTTCCATGAGACCAAAATGATCATCATGTATCGAGTGAAGATAAAGATCCACATGAAAAAAGCGATTTTGATTATAGTTACTATCCATAAAAGAGGTTTGCGGATTATTAGTATCCTTAATTCGGCCATCCAATATGGAAATTATGTTTGAATACACTCTATGAATAAGTTTTTTATTTAATTTTATTTTTATCGCAAATATGAATTGAAATACAGTTATAAAAATTATTCATTCATTTGTGACCACTTCCATGCATCTAGGGATCATTATCCAAGCATAATTAAACAAGAATATTATATGGGTTATCTACATTGTACTCATCTAGAGATCATATATTATGGGGTTTTTCTCATAGTTCATTTTTGAATTATTTTCCCCAAATAATTATGTTGGTGAAATCTTATCATTAACAAGATATATGTATCTATCATGTTTATTTGTATGGATTCCATTAATAAAAAATCTTCACAAGTAAATTATTCTTCTACAATGGGGAATTCAACAATATTGAGGTGAAAAAATGAGAATAATTCTAGATCATTGGTTAATATGATGGCAAAAGTCATCTCATTGGATCTACAAATAGTTTTGAATTGTCCTATATTAACCCTGTTTAGATCCATTTGATTATCAATCACTATCAAATACCTTTAAATTTATGTAAACCTAGAATATATGGTAGATTAATTTAAAACAGATATAATAAGGTTAGTTCCATGTATAAATGAAGAAAAAAAGATTTGATGATGGCTCATGGTGTATAAAATGACATAAATTACATCATGATTCAGTAACAATGTTGTTTTAAAGGAATTTTCATTCATATTATGACAGAAAAAAAAATCACCCCAGTTAAGTGTATTTGAAATACATCATGTACAAAAATAAACTCACATGTTCAGTAATTCATTCAATATTGAAAATTTTTAGTAGTAAGAAATAATTATAGGGTTGAGGGTGGGGGAGTGTTCCCCTGAAAATGACCATTCCAGTACAAGATCATCATTTAAATATGGATACAATGAAACTATTATGAGGAATTTTCCCCATTGGTACATCAATAAAAAGATTTTTCCTATCCCATTTTCAATTACTTCCATTTATATTATTATCAAAAGTAGTTTTTCTATATGGAAAATATTATCCTAATTAATCAATGATATCATGAACTTCTGGATGTTTAGATTCATCATCACCATCATCTCAAAATATTACATAAACTATGTTGAAGTTAATTTTTGAATTCATAAATCCAATGGATAGATCACCACCATTAAACCATTTTTTATCCTTTTTTATGGAAGCTGGGTGAAATAAGTTTCACCCTTTTAACGAGGTAATATAATTTCTATTAAATCATCCTTGTCCTCTATAGGGTAGGAACACAGTAAAACATATGAAATTTCACCATTTTTATGATCATGTGGTAAATTAGAATGTTACCCTGATCAATTACACAGTATAGGTGTCCACTTCAATGTTATCTAGAAAATGATAATATATATATATATATACATATTACCTTTAATTTAACAGATGGGTGATAATACAAGTGGTAAACCAACCCTCTCTTAACTAAATATATCTATAGGCTTACTGGGCCCCTCAGATCTTGGAATAATTTTGTATATATAAGTTTTTCATAGTACAAAATTCATCAAAGGAGATGTATTATACACTACATGATTTTTGTTCTTAACAATTCATGGATTCATGGTAATATCTGTAACACCCTAGGTAAATAAAGAATATTTTATTTTCACATTTATCCATATTCGTGAATAAAATATTAATGTAACTTTAAAAGGGACACTATGCTCGATGGCATACCCAATACACAACAATGAGTTTCTTGGGAATCTTACGTTGCACCCTAATAATAAAATAATATTATTTTAAATTGTAGTTAATACCTAGCCGTTGTAATTGAGGGAATGAACAAAACTAAATAAGAAATGATTATATATGTTTGTTGAATATTTTTACTTTTTACAATAAATGTTAGAGGATTAAAAATGGGAATGAATCCAATTTCAAGCGTAATCATTCTAATATTCTTTAAAAGGTCGATTAACCACCTTTTAATGACAAACATATTTTAAATCCACCTTGTGACAATTTTATGTGTTATATTTGACAAAATAAAATTCTTCTTTAGAATCGAGACATCAAAATTTACTTTCTGTGAATTTTTTGTTATTTTTCCGATAATGTTAATTTTTTAATGAATACTGAAAAATGTTGTATTTTAATTCAAAACCTCTTTTTAATCTAATTTATTTATATGATTAGATTATCTTTTGAATTGTTTTCAATGTGAAATTATAATATATTTTTACCATTTAATCCAATAGTGGTCTTTGGAATTAATTTCATCTTGAAATTGGACTTAAACTAGTGTCAATCTTTTGATACTTATTGTTTCATAAAAACACGCTATTTTCACTGACAGCAATAATTAATTATTAAATTAATTAATGTAACTCATATGTTTTGAATTTTGTAAAATAGACATCATTTTTGAATTCGGAATATCAAATATATCCTAGGGTGATTTTTTGGTAATTTTCTGAAAAACATCAACTTTTTATTAATAGTGAATCCACTAAGTTGTAGTTAAAGAAACTGATTTTTCGTTTAAATGAAACTTTACCACTTCTATGATTTGAATTTCAAAAATCTGATATACATGGTTGTCATTTATATGTAAAATGTGGTTCAATGGGATTAAAATATATTTTTGATGAATAGTAACTTTTAAGTTTATTAATCGCGATTAGAGAAATTAGTGTAATTTAAGGTAAAAATAATGTTTTAATAATATGAAATGACTTAGACACATGTCCTAACCTCATTGTATGTGTCATGTTCGACCAAGAAAATCCATGGGTCAAATTGGGGACCACATGGAGCCACTTTGGTTGGAAAATGACATTAATACCTTTTTATTTAATGTTAAAATTAAAATGTCGTAAACATGTGTTGTTTTACTAAAACAATTTTTATATCAGGTTATACAAGTCATATATTTGACTGTAAATATTCATTAGAAATATAAAAAGATTTCCTACATCATGATATTTTTTTTAAAAAAATTTAGACACTAAATAAATTAAATTATTTATGACACCATGATGATGCAGCGATTACCTCATTATTTAACGATTTAAATAAAATGAAATGATAATTTAAAATCTAATATATAAACTTGTCACAAACCAATTGTAGGGGTGTATTTAGAAACCTTATCACCTTATGATCAAAATATATCCTTTTGGGACCTTTAAAATCCGAAAATCATTTTATAATAAAGTAATATTTTATAACTCTCCAATAGTACCCCTCCTTTTCTCTTATAAAAGGCCCCCACCTCTACCACCTTACCCACACCTCTCAAGACTTTGGATCGGCCAACACCTAACCATTTAATCTATCCACATCCATATATTCATCATTTAAGCCTCACCATTGGGCATAATCCCTTCCATGAAAGCCTTTGAGCTCAAATCATGAAGAGTTACTCGATTTTAAGGTAATGACTTCACTTGTGTTATTTTGTTTTATTTTTCTTCTCCAACCCTATAAACTCTTTTTATTACTTTATTTTGTAACAAAAACAGTATATTAAATATACTAGGATGTTTTTATGTAATGTATTCGAGCTACACTTACACACACCTTCCCTTAATGGTTAATGAACATACTGTTTCTATGGTTGGTGAATTTCTGCCTCACGAAACGTTGATTGTTCAATATTCTTTTAACACCTCTAATGAAGGCCATTATGATGTCACTATACTATATATATGATATATATGGTATTTATTTTTTCTATATGCTTCTTAATTTTATATTTAAAACATGCCTTTATGCTTTTCATGTTGTGCAAATGCGATCATTTCATACAAGGAAGTGTGGACTACCGCCCCCTCAAGTGATGTGACTCGTTCATGCAATACATGGAATGTGTAAAGAATGAAATTAATGAACATATGTGACCTATATAACATATATATTATACTGTAATTATAATATATATATCTAAATTATTTTTAATTCCATTTAATATGACAAAGAAATGAAAGTAGCGTTCATGCGTATGTACGTCCTACCGTCTCCATGAAGGGTGCATTTCATTTATTTTGTTATGGAGTAGTTTAAAATTAATATGTATGGGATATATAAGATATTTAAATCATTAATAATATTATGGATATGATTTACTCATAACTACTTGGACAATCATTTTCAAACAAGTTCATTTTTTACTCATGTACCAAACATCGACAAAAACGTCTGATATGAACTCACAAAATTAACCAATTATTATAACATTATAATATGTGAGATAAACTGAATAATAATATTTAAAAGAGGTCCGTAAGAAATTATAAATTGTCCAATGTTTATTATTCCTGAATATAAATAAACGAACAAGACAAGTCAGACATGAGGTAAGGGATCCTACTCCTCACTTTCTTTTTAAGTACACTTTTTTATGTCATTCCTTTTAAGCTCATCTTTCTTATTATTGGGATTTTCTTTTATATTAATCTTACTGTACTTTTTATTTTCATATGATGAGAGACCCTATTTTATCTCATCAATCCTTTTTGGATGTTTTGAGTGGTGCCATTAGGCTGCCAAATTTTCGTAAGAGATCCCACCTCCCTCTTTCTTTTTAAGTACACTCTTTTATGTCACTTCTTTTAAGCTCCTCTTTTTTATGTTGGGGGATGATATTTTATATTCCTATTTATGTAAATTTTATTTTAATATTATGAGAGACCATATTTTATCTCATCAATCCATTTTTTGGAAGTTTTAAGTGGCACCGATAGGCTGCCGAGTTTTCGTAAGGGATTTTCATCTCACTTTTATTCCCGTGAGATTTATGCTACATTTTCCACCATTTCCTTTGAGTGGTGTATTTACTTCCCATTATTCTAATATTTATTTAATATAATTTCGTTTATGAGTATTTACATAAATTTTTTATAGTCCTTCTTTCATGAGGTGTACGTTTCGAATGTTACCCAAGTCGGTAAGGGAACCTTTCACCCTCCTCTTTTTAAAAGACTTCCATTGTTATGTCTTTTAATTTACATCTTATTATGTTGGGATATTTTCTTCTATATCCTTATTGATGTAATTTTTATGTCCAAGTGATGAGATACCATTCACTTTCTCATCGACTAATTTTTTTGAATTTTGAAGTGACGCTGTTATGCTGTCGAATTTTTACAAGGGAACGTCTTAACCCAATTTCGATTTTTTGGGTTAAACTTGTACTTCTTGACCATGTCATCCTATGAATGTGTGTGAATGAACTCTGATTGTTTCACATTTAATATCCACTTATATTGGGTGTATTTATATTTCTCACACATAATTATGTGATATATTTATCCTTAATTTAAGGATACCATCTTTATAATGGATTTCATCTCAATTTACATTTCCATTGAGACTTCATTGTTGTTATTCACCAATTCACTGTTATATGGTGTGTATACTATCCTTTGACATATTATATCATAAATCCCTTTATTCTCATGATATTATAAATTTCGGATTAAATGTTATTCCACAATTATTTGTATTCAAGAGTCTCTCATTTTGTTAATAACTCTTTATAAAAAATATTGTTTTAAATGTTTTAATGATTTATTATTCTAAATCTTTATCTTTAATATCTGTGTTTTCAAAATGGTTTTATGTATTTATTTATATGTACAATAATGTTTTAAAATTATAATTCCATTAAAAGCTTCAAAGTGGTATGGGACACTTCGATTCAAAAATCTCTTTTAAATGGTTTTTGAAAATGGATTGATTAATTCAATATCTTGGAATTACTTATTGTGATTGCAAATGAAATGTTGTTTTTGAAATGTTTATATTTTCAATATGTTATGTGTAATGATGGTACTTGGACATTTTATGGGTGGTTACATGATAGACCATATGAAGGGTGGTGCCGTGAATACCAGGAAGGGTGGTTACATTATAACCTCTAATGCATTGGGTATGGACATTGGCCGTATGGCTATTCCATTAAGTATGTGTGGAAGTTGACCGTATGGTTATTCAATTAAAGTATGTTTATGTCCCAAGTTACCTTTTTTATGTTATGTGTTCTTTATATGAGTTTTATGATAATATTTTGGTTACAAAAGGGTAAGTAATGGTCTTTTATTCAGTGATATGTTTTTACTACATCATAATGGTGAAAAGTATTACATTGGTAAAGTCTTCATGGTTTACTTGTTGTTTTGAAAAAGTAACAGTTTTCCTGCTTTGTGTATCCTTTAATGGGATTTTTAGGCTCATCCCAAGTTTTTGAAATGTTTTCCACATGACTTAAAGATGAATAGGGTCAAGGATGGGATCACGGAAGGACATACTATCTAAAACATGGAACTAGACATGTTTCTTTTTAAGTGTTTTTTTATTTTATGGAAACTTAGTAGAATTGTCTACTATGTAATCTTTTGAGATGTAATAGTTATGACCTAATTCTCTAAAACTCTAAACCCGAAAAGATTCTCAATGTGAATTATTCATTTAATTAAATATTAAGTAAGGTTTAAGGTCGATGCATTATAGTTGGTATCAAAGTCGGTTTAGATAACTTTAGAGGTTAGGGTATTCTATAAGTATAAGTGACATTACCATAATGGTTAGGATTTTAGAAAGAGTCATAGTTTTAGATATAGTGAATGAGTAAGTATATCTTAGTGTTTATCTTCCTCATTATTACATGATAATTTTGTTGATATACTCACACTGACATTTTTTGGTTTTAGTAAATGGATGGATCTAGCAGGCACCAAAGTGACAATGGGTTTGAAGGAAACTGTGGTTGTTCTCTGAATAAGAGACCGGATGAAATGGGGGATTCAATGAGGAAACTCGTGGTTGTTCTAGACCAACTATCAAGGAGTTATGATCAAACAATTGAACCTTGGTATGTTCTGTAATGCATCATGTACAAGATGACCAATCGATGTGGAAGTTCAGGTAATAATTATAAAGGTAACCATTAGGGTTTATATGATCCTTACTTTTGAGGTAATTATGGGTTATTATATGTTATTATGGAAAATGAAAGGCATGAGATAAACTTCAGGTAAGAATATGTTATGATTATTTTTGAAAATTTTATCTCGTTTTGGGGAATTTTTTAATAATTATATAGTTTTGAAAAAAGGGACAACACGCAGACCGTGTGACAACCCGTCACGTCGGACAAAGCTGCGGGAATCGAACCCACAACCAAAGTGCGACTGCTATTTATTGTCTACCACTGGACGGCGTGAAAAACCTGGTTAGTTTGACTAATTATTTTTAGTTAGAAAATTTTATGATTCAAGAGTATGTTTATTTTGGGTTATCTATGGAAATGATTAACCTATCATGGAGGATATGTGAATAGGTTAATTAATTTTAAATATGAGAATTTAAGAGAAACTGATGTTATTTGGAGATAAAAGTTAATTTGTACCATCGAAGACTATGTGATTAAATCCATAAAATATTTGGGTTTCAATATTAGTTTGGTTTACTTTGACGAATTTTATGGACAATTTTTTATCGAATGGTCTTTGTTGAACTTTGGGTTTTGTTGGACAAATTTTGGAGATTAAGAATATATTTTCTTTTTATAAAGGATGATCCTTTTGTGTATTATCTGATCTCATACTAAAATTTTTGGTTTTTGGTTTTGGTTTTTGTCTAAATACATGGGAAATATATAGTTATATTTTCTGGATTAGGTGATTCTCAATAATTTGATTATAGCTCTCTTAATGTAAACAAGTCTTCCTAAATACTCATCATTTGGGGAAAGTATGAGTTTGTGTAAGAAATCTAGTAAAAGTTGAAAGTCAACATGACAAGTAAGTATGTTTCCTTAAGATCAAAAATAAATTCCTCAATGAAAAGTAAATTAAAATAAAATTGTTTTATATTAACTTCTCCTACTGGGGAATCGAATACCGTTTAACCCACCATAAGTTTCTGATTTTCTTGTGGTTAACTTTCTCCTAAACATGTTTACTATCACTCTCCATCAGGACATAACCCTTTGTTTTCTCCTCCATATCCATATTTTCATACTTGGAATCCATGTATGGGTTAACTCGGGTGACCTTTGTAATTATATTTCTTTATTTTAAAGTGATAGTTTTCCTGACTCTTGTTCCGATGTGGGATTTTCAATATAGTTTCCAAGCCCAATTTTAAAATTGCGAGGATGCAATTCCCAAAAGAGGGGAAGGATGTAACACCCCATGTAAATAAAGAATATTACATTTTCACATTTATCCATATTCGTGAATAAAATATTAATATAACTTTAAAGGGGACACTATTCTCGATGGCGTACCCAATACGCAACAATGAGTTTCTTGGAAATCTTATGTTGCACTCTAATAATAAAATAATATTATTTTAAATTGTAGTTATTGCCTAGCTATTGTAATGGCGGGAATGAACAGAACAAAATACAAAATGATTATATATGATTTTCAAATATTTTTACTTTTTACAATAAATGTTAGAGGATTGAAAATGAGAATGAATCCAATTTTAAGCGTAAATATTCTAATATTCATAAAAAGGTCGATTAACCACCTTTTGATGACAAACCTCTTTTAAATCCACTTTTTGACAATTTTATGTGTTATATTTGAAAAAATGAAATTCTTCTTTAGAATCGGGACATAAAAATTTACTTTGTGTAAATTTTTGGTATTTTTCGATAACGTTCAATTTTTTAATGAATAGTGAAAAATGTTGTATTTTAATTCAAAACCTCTTTTTAATCTAATTTATTTATATGAATAGATTAAATTTTGAATTGGTTTCAAAGTGAAATTAGAATATATTTTTACCATTTAATCCAATATTGGACTTTGGAATTAATTTCATCATGAAATTGGGCTTAAACTAGTGTCAATATTTTGATACTTATTGTTTCATAAAAACACGCTATTTGCACTCACAGCGGGAATTAACTATTAAATTAATTAATTTAACTTAGATGTTTTGAATTATGTAAAATAGTCATCATTTTTGAATTCGGAATATCAAATATAGCCTAGGGTGAATTTTTGGTATCTTTCTGAAAAACTTCAATTTTTGATTAATAGTAAAACCACTAAGTGGTAGTTAAAGAAACTGATTTTTTGTTTAAATGAAACTTTACCAATTATGTGACTAGAATTTAAAAAATCCGACATACATGGATTTAATTTATAAGTAATATGTGGTTCAATGGGATTAAAATCATTTTTTGGTGAATAGTAACTTTTAAGTTTATTAATCGCGATTAGAGAAATTAGTGTAATTTAAGGTAAAAATAATGTTTTAATAATATGAAATTACCTAGACACATGTACTAACATCATTGGATGTGTCATGGACGACCAAGACAATCCATGGGTCATCTTGGGGACTCCATGTAGCCACATTGGTTGGAAAATGATATTAATACCTTTTTATTTAATGTTAAAATTAAAAAGTCACAAACATATGTTATTTTACTAAAACAATTTTTATATGGGGTTATAAAAGTAATATATTTGACTGTAAAGATTCATTATAAATATAAAAATATTTCCTACATCAAGATATTTTTTTTATAATATTTAGACACTAAATAAATTAAATTATTTATGACACGATGATGATGCAGCGATTATCTCATTATTTAACGATTTAAATAAAATTAAATGATAATGTAAAATATAAGACCTAAACTTGTCACAAACCTATTGGATGGATGGATTTCGAAACCTTATCACATTATCCTAGAAATATATCCTTTTAGGACCTTTAAAATCTGAAAAACATTTTATAATAATGTACTATTTTATAACATTCCAAGAGTGCCCCTCCTTTTCTCTTATAAAAGGCCCCCAACTCTACCACCTTACCCACAACTCTCAAGAAATTGGCTTGGACAACCCCTGAGCATTTAATCTCTCAAAATCCCTCCCTTATTCATTGAAGCCTCCCCTTTGGGAAGAATCCTTTCCAAGAAATCCTTTGAGCTCAAATCAAGAAGAGTTACCTGATTTTAAGTAATGTCTTCACCTGTGCTCATTTGTTTTATTTTGCTTCTCCAACCTTATAAAATATGTTTATTCCATTATTTTGTTACAAAACCAGTATCTTAAATATACTAGTATGTTTTTATGTGAAGTATTAGAGCTACACATACACACAACTTTGTCTAATGGTTAAAGAACATATTGTTTTGGTGGTTGGCGAATTTCTGCCTCACGAAACGATGATTGTTCAATCTTCTTTTAACACCATTAATGGTGGCCATTATGATGTCACTATACATTATATATGATATATATGGTATTTAAGTATTCTATATGCTTCTTAATTTTATATTTAAAACATGCCTTTTATGTTTTTCATGTTGTGCAAATGCGATAATTTCATACGAGGAAGTGTGGACTACCGCCCCCTCAAGTGATGTGACTCGTTCATGAAACACATGGAATGTGTAAAGAATGATATTAATTAACATATGTGACCTATATAACATATATATTATACTGGAATTGTAATATATATATCTCAATTATTTTTAATTCCATTTAATATGACAAAGAAATGAATGTAGCGTTCATGCGTATGTACGGCCTACCGTCTCCATGAAGGGTGAATTTCATTTCTTTTGTTATGGAGTAGTATAAAATGAATATTTACTGGATATATATGATATTTAAATCATTAATACTATTCTGGAGATGATTTACTCATAACTATTTGGACAATCATTTTCCAACAAGTTCATTTTTAACTCATGTACCAAACATCAACAAAAACGTCTGATATGAACTCACAGTATTAACCAATTATTATAAAATTATAATATGTGATATAAACTGAATAATAATATTAAAAAGTGTTTCTTAATAAATTATAAATTGACCAAAGTTTATTATTCAGGAATATAGAGAAACTAACAAGACATGTCAGACTTGAGGTAAGGGATCCTACTCCTCTCTTTATTTTTAAGTACACTCTTTTATGTCATTTCTTTTTAGCTCGTATTTCTTATGACTGGGATGTTATTTTATATTACTCTTACTCTAATTTTTATTTTAATATTATGATAGACCCTATTTTCTCCCATAAATCCATTTTGGAAGTTTTGAGTGGCGCCGTTAGGCTGCCAAAGTTACGTAAGAGATCAAACCTCCCTATTTCTTTTTTAGTACTCTCTTTTATGTCACTTATTTTAAGCTCCTATTTGTTATATTGGGGGATGTTATTTTATATTCCTCTTTCTGTAAATTTTATTTTAATATTATGAGAGACCATATTTGATCTCATCAATCCATTTTTGGATGTTTATGTGGCACCGTTAGGCTGCCGAGTTTTCATAAGGGATTTTTCATCTCACTTATATTCCCGTGAGATTTATGCTACATTTTCCACCATTTTATTTGAGTGGTGTATGTACTGCCCATTATTCTAATATTTGTGTAATATAATTTCGTTTATGAGTATTTACATCAATGTTTTATAGTCCTTCTTTCATGGGGTGTACATTTTGAAAGCTACCCAAGTCGGTAATGGACCCTTTCACCCTCCTCTTTTAAAAAGACTTCAATTGTTATGTATTTTAATTTACATATTATTATGTTGGGATATGTTCTTCTATATCCTTATTGATGTAAAGTTTATTTCCAAGTGATTTCATACCATTCACTCTCTCATCTACTGAGTTTTTTGAATTTTGAAGTGATGCCGTTAGGCAGTCAAATTTTTACAAGGGAACGTCTTAACCCAATTTCGATTTCCTTGGGTTCAACTTGTACTTCCTGAACATGTAATACTATGAATATGTGTGAATGAACTCTGACTTTTTAACACTTAATATCCACATATATTGGGTGTATTTATATTTCTCACACATAAATATGTGACATATTTATCCTTAATTTAATGATACCATCTTTATAATCGATTTCATCTCAATTTACATTTCCATTGGGACATCATTGTTGTTATGCACCAATTCACTCTTAAATGGTGTGTATACTGTCATTTGAAATATTATATCATGAATCACTTTATTCTCATGATATTATAAATTTTGGATTAAATGTTATTCCACAATTATTTTCATTCAAGAGTCACTCAATTTGTTAAAAACTCTTTAACAAAAATAGCGTTTTAAATGTATTAAAGATTTATTATTCTAAATCTTTATCTTTAATGTCTGTGTTTTCAAAATGGTTTTTAGTATTTATTTATATGTACATTAATGTTTTAAAATTATAATTCCATTAAAAGCTTCAAAGTGGTATGGGACACTTCGATTCAAAAATCACTTTTAAAAGGTTTTTCAAAATGGATTGATTAATTCAATATCTTGGAATTACTTATTGTGATTGAAAATGAAATTTTGTCATTGAAATGTTTATATTTTCAATATTTTATGTGTAATTATCGTACTTGGACATTTTACGGGTGGTTACGTGATAAACCATATGACGAGTGGTGCTGTGAATACCAGGACGGGTGGTTACGTTATATCCTCCAATGCATTGGGTATGGAAGTCAGCTGTATGGATATTCCATTAAGTATGTGTGGAAGTCGACCGTATGGTTATTCCATTTAAGTATTTTTGTGTCCCAAGTTACCTTTTTATGTTATGTGTTCTTTATATGGGTTTTATGATAATCTTTTGGTTACAAAAGTGTATGTAATGGTCTTTGATTCAGTGAAATGTTTATACAACTTCATAAAGGTGAAAATTATTACTTTGGTAAAGTATTCATGGTTTACTTGTTGTTTTGAAAAACTAACAGTTTTCATTCTTTGTGTATCGTTTACTGGGCTTTTTATGCTCATCCCATGTTTTTGAAATGTTTTCCACAAGACTTAAAGATGAATAGGGTCAAGGATAGGATTAAGGAAAGACATGCTATCTAAAACATGGAACTAGACATGTTTCTTTTTAAGTTTTTTTTTATTTTATGGAAACATAGTAGATGTTTCTACTATGTAATCTTTTGAGATGTAATATTTATGACCTAATTATACAAAACTCTAAACCTGAAAATATCCTCAATGTGAATTATTCATTTAATTCAATATTAAGTAAGGTTTAAGGTCGGTGCCTTAGAGTATCCCTCACCATAATAGACATGGGGACATGGAGAGGTGCCATATGATATGTGGCCTTGGGACTCAAGTCACCAGGACTAACCTATTTGGAATTCAGAACGTCCGGTTGGATATTGGAGGTGGGTGGATCAAGAGCCTTCTCCTTCCCCATACCAAGGTTCCTCTGGTAGTTAGCATATTCATTCCACACACAATTACAATAATTTCATTTCATTTATATTCACTATTTGGAAGAAATATTACAATGAAATTTTATATTCTGAAAAATTTGGTTACATTATATAATAAAATGCTAATGTGAGATTGTCCTTCAGTTTTTTGGGAACCATCGGTTCAATAAGGTAGATTTCCATGTCAAATTCAAGTAGAACTCTGGTATAGTGTACAAATATCGCAGTATTGGAATCCATATCAATCATCATGTCAAATTCAACTAAAGATGAAATTTCCCATAGAATTTATGGTTGCCAAAAAATCCAATTCATTGTATATATGTTGATCCTTTCATGAGAGTATATAATGATCCAACACTATTCAACTAGAAAATTCACCCATGAAGAAACTACATCGGGTGAATTAAAAATATATATATATATAATAACATGTATCATGACAAAACATAACAAAAAATTAATATATAAGAGATGAAAAATATTATATCTACGATAAAATTTTTTTTTCTATATAAGAAAAACTAAAAAGATAAAATATGAAAATTCTTAACAAGACAATTTTTGGCCATTCATCACCACCGAACCGTCTTTCTGTAATGATGGCAAAAAAAGTCGAAATGCCACATAATTCCATCAATTTTCCAAATTTGTTGAAAAAATATACATTTGGGTGATAGAAATATTATTCTATGAGAACAAATCCCAGTCTGATACCACCAATGTATCTATAAAATATCTAATATAAATATTTCATTATCTCTAAAATTAAAAAAAAAATATTGAAAGAATTTTTCATAATGTAAAACAATTTTATAAAATTTTGGTCTATTGTGAAATATGGAATACAATATTCTATTAATCAAGGAATGGTTCAAGTATAAGGGAAAGTATGTATAAAAACATATAAACATAGTAAATAAGAATGCGATAAAATAACTATGAAAATAACATCATACAAGAATCTAAAAATAAATTAAAAATCAAACCATTTCGGATATAACCTATGTATATACATGATAGACATGAATGAAAATTCAAAAAAAACATCTATGATATTTACAACTAATATAACCTCTTGTGTAATTATAAACACTAAAGTGACATAAAATATATCATGTAATTACACACCCAAAGATTGAGAAGCCAATTTTTGATGAACCTAGGGCTACCAAATGTGATATTTTTTTTGAATTCCATTTAGAAACAACCCTCAAATTTAATAGAATGTTTTTTTAAATAATTAACTTTTCATTACTCAATGATACAATTCAATTAAATACCCCCATTTAAGGAATGTAATGAAATAGTTTGTATACACCATGTTATTTTTAATAAATAATATCTAATAACAAGGATCAAATCCAACAAAACCATTAAAAAATAAAATAATGAATTTTCATTTAATAACCATAATTAACATACAAGATCAATTATAAACCCAATAATTATCAACTTGTAGAAATAAAAATACATCCAAAATGAATAAAACCTAGTTGACTTCGACAATGACGATCTGAAACCATCTGATCCTCCTCTGAAAGACATGACATAAGGGATACCAAACAAGGATCTCATGAAAATATTAACTCATGAAACTATGATCTATAAACAAATCCAACATCACTAATAAACGAAAAAAAAACAATGATGAATAATTTACTAGGGATATGTTTAGGTTCACTAGGTTAGATACCCTAAGAGGGGGGGGGGGTTAATTAGGGTATGATAGATTTAAACAACTTCCCAAATTGATCTTGTTCGGCTGTTAATACAAACTCTCTTCTCTCTATCCTATATAAAAGTATTAACAAGAATAATATCATGCACATGGAACAAGAATTTTTACATGGTTCACCCTCCCTGGGCTACGTCCAAAAAGAATACACCGGTGATGTGCAGATGTAACAAATCCACTAAAAGGGAACTTCTGATTACATTATTCGGAGTGCACTCACTCTCCCTCCTGTTCTACAACCAATCATAAAATGAAATCTCACTTCTCACTCAACTGATGTATGCTCACATCTTCTTCAGAAAATCCACTCAAAGTTTATAGACTGGTAGGTCTCCTCATTATCAATAATGAATGCATCCTCTATTATTTTTAGATGCTCGATTGATGTTCGACTGTCATCCACTGATGAATAAAATTTTACCATAGTATTAATGGGTAACCTTAAATATTTTGTGCAACCCTTATTGAATATTGTGTGAAACATTAATGCTTTTCTTGCAAGATTACACTTTTAACATGAAACGACCCCTGCATGCATCATCAATCCTACACACATCTCAAATCTTACACAAAACTTTCTTTGCATTAATGCAACTTGAAATATTTCGCACAATTCCCTTTACAAAAAATTCTGACGTGATCTGCTGCTTGTATTTTCTCTAAGTGTTGAGCTCTCTCGAATGGTGGGGGGTCACATTTTATTTATCGGCTTCACTGACCCCTGTGTGAAAGATTCAACTTGTGGCATGCAAGATCCTCTTCGAGCGTGCAAAACCACATTTGGTGTCACATAGGGCATAGAAGAATCATTCACAGAACATCTTTTTTCGTGATCGTTTCCAAATATTTCACACACATCATGCCCTTGACATCTTTCAAAATTATGATCCAAAAAGATGCCTTGAATAGAGGTTTCCAACACACCTTAGATCTATTATTTTTTTACCACCATCAAGTTTTCATTCCTTTTTCATCGTTCTTTGTCAAAATAAGTTGTCAAAAATATATATAAAACATAACAGATCACCATGTAAACCCTCTTTTTCAACAAACAAAACAACATTACCAACAAACACAAACACCAAAAATATGATTTAGTATTACCTTGAGGTATTTTTTCCAAACATGATGCGATGGAACCACCATGGGGAACAAATGTCGAGCAGAGAAATATAGAACGAATTATATTTCCTAAAATTAAAAAAATGTTTCGTAGGGTTTGATAGGGAGGCCAACATCATAAATGATGAAGGTTACATATATGAAATATAAATAAAATTTCTTGTTATGTGTCATTTAAATCAAAATATCATCGGCCTATGTTGTAAATGCATGACATTATTCATACACTAGAAAAGGTCTGTCCATGGTCTATAAACACACCAAGTGATAAATTTATAGTGTATGTTCATTATTAGTGGCATGAATCATTTATCAATAAAATACATTATCATAGCTTGTGTCTAGGGAAAATTTTATATAATAAATCATGATTTATACTATAAATTCATTATACATCATGAACCTAGTTGCTTCCCCATACAAGAAGGAAGATAATGATTCTATTTGAACCTTAACTCAAATATTCACCATCCAAATAATTGAATCATTTATACTGAAATTACATTATTTCCAAATGAAAAGAATTCAGATTTACATTATTTTATACATAAAAAATATCCATCCCTAAGAAAATATCAAAATTTACCCAAAAAAATGGGATTATAAAAGAGTCATGAAGTACTTGAAAGAACGTAACAGAAAGTCCCAATATCCCACACTATAAGAACATTATATCTCTATAAAGTCCTCAGGATCATGTACTAACAAAACGGGAAGGTCACTAATTCCTCATCAACAACTACTTCTCCCATATCTCATAGTTTTATCTTCCTCATGTGCCGAGTACATATACCAATGAAATTAATTTACCATGAAACACCATATTAAAACAATCCAAAATCAAAAACTTGTTACTCATCTAATGTGTTGTAGGGCTCAATATCATTATCATTACATTAAATTACATATCATTGATCTGGTTGATACCTTCTCAATTGGGAAACATGAAAAACATAATGGATCTAATTCAACTAAGATGGAATATAAAACCAATACACAAACATTCCATGATACTCCACGGTCTCAATGGGGATAATGGACCTTAATTAAAACATTACCTATCAAACCAACCAACATTTTCCTAATCAAGGTGAAACACTCTGAGAACCCAATTAACCATCCTCAAACACTTGTATCCTATAATAAAGATCTGTATATGATTTTGAAAAACTTTATGCTATGACCAACCACCTCAAGATCAACATTATTGTTTCTATTATTTCTAGAACATGAAACGGTACAAACAAAGAACATATTCCCTTCTATTCCCCCAAAAATGTTGAAAAACATATCAATTAATAAAATTCCTCAAAACATTTCATCTTAATTGAGACAAAAAAACTATTATAACTATAAAACTAAAAAATATTAATATTTCATTCACTTGAACTACAAAAAAATCACAGATTCATAAAAATTATCATCAAGAACCTATATAGATAACATTATAATTCCATTTATTTACAAATTATATTTTGTGATTAATTTCAACAAGGAACCCATCATCTCTTAAAAATATTTAAAAAACCATAAAGTGAACATGGGATCCCAGTCGATAAAAAATTGTACATAAAAACCCATGATGTCCCACAACCTCTAAAAAGTACAAGCCCCCAAGAAATTGTAATTTTTTTATCTCTTTCATAGGAAGGAAATTAAAATAATTCATCAGTAGGTCAATGATCAATAAAATGGAATCCTTCCATATAAGAGAGAATTTTAAACTAATGAAAAATTCCCTTGAAATATCACTTCACTTCTATAATAGAATGTGTAAGGGGTGAAAAAAACAAACTGGACATTGGTGCACCACATTGATTCTTTGACACATAAGACACTACGATACAAAATCCCCAACTGACCATGTCATCGTTCAAACCCAATACTGTTTTTTGAAGTCATTATATATCATGGAAGACCTAGGATTCATGAAGCAACATGAACAGTTTTCATTATCTATAAAATACTACAATGAAAAAGGTAAAAAAACTACTTCAATGAAACAACCCAAAATTGGGATACCAAGACCACTCACCAAAGGTCCCCTACCAAATATGATTTTACAAAAATTACTAGAGCATAGTTTCAAGTACCATATTGAGATGATCCTTATCATCAAATGAACAGTCAAAATTTATTAAAACCATGTAAACCTACCAACTAGTTTCTTCCACACCCAATATCATCTCAACAAATACACTTATTTTATAGAACTCTTCCATTAATTCCTTCATGGCTTGTGTATATAATTTTACTCTCAACACCTCAGTGACCATATTCCTTACCTTGAGAGTAATAAAATTATCAAAATAAAAAACATATAGTTAATAAAACCACTATCACTATCACAAATTCAAATCCCTCTATGTAAAAATAAATTTAAGCCTTTTTAACATACTATAAAATAAACATCTATTTTATGAGGTAGTGACACAATGTTTGGAGTGCATGAATAATTTCCAGAAACTCAGTATCTTGGTTAGTGTAGTTCTTCTCATGAGGTGATAAATGGATAGAGACCTTGTCCACCACTTCTTTACTCTTTATCAATACATGCCCAAAATTAGTATATAATGAATCGTAGAAAAAAATCAAAACATAAAACTTGTTCTAGAATAATCAAAACGTGAGTTATAATCAATCTCACATTCAGTTTCTAAAATGATATCTGAAATTTTTAACTCAACCCAAACAAGACACCCTTATAGGATAAAGTTGTCATCGAAAGTGTGATCTTATTAAAATCATGATAAAAACATATACTAAATAAAAATCCATACAGTGATTCATAGCTTAGATACATTTATAGTGTGCTACTATGACATAACCACATGTATCTTTTTAGGATCAAATTATATTTTTGTATCCATTATAACATACCCTAGACAATTTCACTTTTGGATTAGAAAAATCACATTTTGAAAGCATTCCATAAATATGACTCTCCCTAGATACGCTAAAATGATTTCCCAATACTCCATGTGCTCCTCCACTGACATAGAGTACCCTAAATTATAATCCTTGAACACAACAACAATTGAATCAAAGAACCAAAATAAATATCCCTTTTATTAAACCAATAATTACCACTAGAAATTTTGTGAAAATGAATGGGATATTCAGAAATTAAAAATGAATATATCATCTCATTAACAATATCTTAGTTATAATCACTTCTTGAACTATAAACTTGTGGTACCCTAAACCAAGGTCAATCATTAAAAAAACTAACCCCTCTAAGATGATCAATGATATCATCAATAATTTGAAAGTTATATTTATTCTTAACATTCACATGATTTAAATTTTATTAATCCATGGAATGTGTAAGGCCCTCATCTGAAATCATATAAAAATAATAGTTAATCCCAAAATTAATAATATATTATGAATAAATACCTTCTCCTTGAGTAATGAAAGCTGAACCATAATTTCGAAAAACATAGTAGGTTCAATATGATAATACGGAAATGAAATAGGGATCATAAAACTTAGAAATTCATTATTAAACTCAACCTCTCTTGATGGTGGAATACATTGAAAACTATTTAGATAAACATTGAGGTACAAACACATCACCATTAAAATTGGTATGTTTAATCAAGGATCATTAGAACATAAAAATTCTTTTATGTAGGTATTTTTTACATCGGTTATAAATAACCGACGTGAAAAACATATAATTGATTTCTCACATCGGTTATATTATTACCGATGTTAAAACTTAGTTATGTTGATTTATCATGTCGGTTATAAAATAACCAACGTGATAAATCAAATATCTCACATTATCACATCGGTTATAAAATAAACGATGTGATAAATCCACTATCTTGATTTATCACATCTTCTATAAAATAACTGACGTGATAAACGAAATTCTTTACATTAGTTATATAATAATCGATCTAATAAATGACTGTATCATGTCAGTTTAAGAAAAACTGACAGAAATGTTATAATTTTGAATCTTCCAAAAACAAGATCACTCTTTTTACAACGCAGTAGTGAAATTTTCAATTGCCGCCTAATATTTCATATATTTCGGATTTATTTTCATTACAGATTCACTAAATTTTCACATCAGTTATATAATAATCAATATGAATAATAAATTCATATGAATTTTTCACGTCGGTTCCAAATAACCAACTAGAAAAATCGATTTCTCACATCAGTTATATAAGAACCGACGTGAAAAATCGATCGCAAAAATAAAGTTAATTTCTGAATCTTTTATTAGACTAGTCCTGATGATAAAATGGTGGTATAGATCAAAATTTATGGCCATTGAAAGTTGATCACACCTAAATAATGTTTTAATGAATTTCATCTTGCGATTTCCATAGCTTTTGATCTGTAACTCCGTTTGAGCTCAGCAACCAGTCAAAACAAATCTAGGAAAATTATATTCATGTTTGTAATTTTTTTTCAAGTTGGTTATTTAATAACCAACATAAAAATTGACTTTTAACATCGGTTATGAAATAAAAGACGTGAAAATTATTTACAAACATGTATATAATTCTTCAATCATTTTTTTGGCTGGCCGTAGAGCTCAAACAAAGTTACGAATCAAAGTTTATGGCCATCAGAAGTTGACATTCTTTAAGACTTTGTTTAGAGTTGATCAAATTTAGATGATAATAACATTTGACCCATTACTCCATTTGATCTCCCTGACCTATGAAATTGAATATTAGAAAAACTATTTACATGCCTTCTATTGATTTTTCATTTAGGTTATTTAATAACTGATATGAAAATTCAATTATCTATCAATTTTTATGCCAGTTAGTAAATAACTAAGATTAAAAGGAATTTTTCACATCAGTTATTAAATAACATCCATGAATAATTTATGGAAAATTTTTTATTACATCCTAAAAACATGGGACATTTAATATATATTTAAGTGGTTTATCATAAAACCGATGTGAATGATAAGTTTTATATCATGCCAATGTAGAATTTCAATTTTTTACAGTGCGACATCCAAATTTATGATTGCCGCCAAAAAAATTTATAATAGGGTTTCCTTTACCATAACATTTATATGTTTTCATTATACACAAATTGTTAAAAAATTTTAAGATCATTTCTTTCAACCCTCACTATCCAACCGAGTCGACTCGTTTTATCTTCAACATAAATCCATTATTTCTTTTTTTTTGCGATTTTATCAAGGTATTTGTTATTATTTTTCCTTGATTTTTGTTTTTTATGATTAGTTCTCAAAATTGTTATACCATTTAATGATTCTTATTTTAGTATAATGAATTATAATATTTCGTATCATGGTAAAACTACAATTCATCCTTGAAACTCAAAAACTTCTTTTAAGATGAAGTTCTTCATTCGGTGATAACATTAAGGCATTTGTTATTATTTTACCAATATTTATGTTTATTATTATTATTTTTCTTAATTCTTATATGGTTCATTGATTATTATTTTATTATAATTAATAATAATGTTTCTTATCAGGGTAAAACTACAAATCCTCCTTCGGATTAAAATGTTTTTAAGACGAATCTTTTGTTGGCTCATTCGATGTTTCCTCAGAAAAACTATCAATCTTCTTATAGCCATAACTTTTGAACCATAACTCTGTTTGATCTCTACGACCTATTAAATAGAATATCACGAAATTATATACAATATATTCAAAAAAAAATATACATCGGTTTTAAAAAAACTGATTCAAAAAATCAAATTTAACAATGGTTCTTTTAAAACTGACATGAAAAATAGAGTTCAATCGTCATTTTTCTAAAAAAAATGGTATTTCATGTCAGTTTTTATATAACTAATGTGAAAAATCAAACAAAATTAACCTCATATATTTAATAACCGATGAAATTTTTTTTTTTTCTAATTTTCAAGTCAGTTATTAAAAAACTGACATGAAAAATAGAGTTTCAGTGTCATTTTTTTCAAAATTGGATGATCATTCAAGTCAGTTTTTAAATAAACGATGTGAAAAATCCAAAAAACAATATTTATAACGTCAGTTTATAAATAATCGTTGTTAAAAACATATTTTTAACATACCAAAAAAATAATTCGGTTCAAAACGGGCGTGAAAGGGCTAAAATAACCAATGCAAAAATTGTTTTTGTACTAGTGGATCAATGACATCAAGGAGCATCCCTGAAATCTAACATGAGATCAACCCAACATACAAAAAATATGCCATTCTCTCCCAAATCTAAAATACCACTCTACCTAAATTTCATGATTGATTCCATGATGATATTAAAATTTAACTAAATGGTTATAACAATTGATCAATGCATTAAAATTAATTATATAATCTATGCTAATAATTAGTTTGTCAATATCAAGATCAAACACCATAATGTTACACTCCACATTTTAGGATGTTATCATCACTTTTCATGTTGTAAATATGATAACATATTTTAAAAACTTCCCCAAATGCGTTCATAGATCCCATAATAATGACATAATCTCCAGAAACAAGCCCAACACATAAACTACAATTTATTTTATAAATGAATGAGTACCTCCAGTATTAAACTAATCATACAACATTCAAGAAAAAATTATGTATCCTACTATGAATGTAGATGGATCTACTTTAGATTCCTATAATTCATACTCCATTACATAAGAATATATTCTCTTTCCCTCCATAAAATTTCATAGCCACATTATCATCCCCATTATCCTGGGGATAAACCCCACTGTCCATAGAAGCATAAAAACCTAGAACCACTATTGAGGGTGGATAGAACTTTACATCATTGGAAATTCTTTCCGTTTAAATTTCAAATATGAAAAGATTATCTAAAATTAGGGAATGTCTTAAAAGCCTTTATATAATTAAATTTATAATGTGAATTATTTCCAAACTGATATCAAACAACATGATACTATCATGAAAATTCACCTAAAAATTGTATTATAGATCACTAACCTCCATTGTGCTTCCTTTTTTGTCTACAATATCCTCCATGGCTAACAAACAACAGCAACAAATAAGCCACCCAAACTAGTTTTCTTTGTTTTGTTTACTTCTACATAATATGATTTAATAACTACCTCTAAAATGTTTGGATGAAATATGAGAATATGTATTGAATGAATATCATCCCTCAATATCAACTCAACCCTCCATGCCATTAGGAAATCATTGGTGAATATATATGATTCCAAATGAATAACCTCATAAAAAATGATAGCATAATCTAGAACAATATGATCACCATTATTTTTAGTTATAATATCATAGGTCATTACCACATATAGAATTTTTATATAAAAATATTTCTTAATGATTTTTATGATGGATGTCTAGGTAAGATCCCAGTAAAACATTTGTATATTCATAAATTCCCTCTGTATCTTTCTTGATAACTCAAGAATATATCTGTGAAATCCTTCCTTAGAGTATTTAGGATTCTTTAGATTGTTTTGGATCCTATAAATATTCTAAATCCACTCATCTAATTCCTAGTTTCCTTTGAATCCAAAAATATAGTTGGGTTATTCTTATTAAATTATGATCCATGGTTCACTAACTTCCCCTGGATCTTGAGACCCACTTCCCCTAGAGTCTGAAAAGTTCATATTAAATCATTTTCAAAAGGAAGTCCCAACAGAGTATTCATCTTTATAACCTATATTGTTAATTCCTCACTCGAGTATGGAAGATCCCTTCATTGTGGAATTAATAAATAATAACATGATAAATCCTAATCAACATTAGGTTAAATTACAAAAGAATAATATTAACATTTTGTATCAATATTAATACTTTTAAAATAAAATATTATAATAATTTATGTATTTTATGAATATAATAAAAAAATGATGTAAAATGTCAATTTAAATAATTCCCATATCTGTTTATTTATTGTAACCTTATCCACTATGTCTCAATAAAAGAAAAATCCTCTAACACCCATGGAAACATAGATTTAGTCACAAAAGTTAACTAGAAAAGCCTATTTAACTTACATAAAATCTGAAATATGATGGCCAAAAATTTGTCTACCAAAACAGTAAACCAATCTCAAGTAGTGTGACAACACTTCAAGATGGGTAATTCCTCTAAGGCCAATTCGTAACAAACCATCATTGGTAAACATGAAGGGTCACCAAATGTGATCCAGAACATAGTTAATTACAAAAATAATATAACAACATGATTCATGATAAACATGAACAAGGAAACCCATCAGGGTAAATATATAATGCATGATAATTTTTTCATGACACATAAAAATTCAATCCAAATAGGCAAAAAAATAAATATTAATCATGAAAACTAAATAAAAGTATCACTATGACCATTTATCACCACCAAACCATATTTTTATGAATACCACAACAATATGAGAAGGTGACATGCAATAACATACCATTAAATTTTCTTGGTTTTTAAAAAAAGGTCATCTAAATATAGAAATGGAAAACATAGGGTGTGAGAATAAATCCATGTAAGATACCACTAATGTATATATACACATTCGAATATGATGAATTCATTGTATCTACCTTTAAAAAATATAATTTTACATTGATTTTTTATAGAATAAAAAAAATTAAATAAATTAAATTTTTACATAAAAATTATATATTATATTCCCCAAATCCTAAATTATGTTATTTAAAAAATAATTTAGTATGAAACCATGGGATACACCATAATATATCCATGTAACAATATAACGAGGAAATTACCAAGATATGATAACGAAATCCTAAATGAAAAAAAAATAATTTTCAATATAACCAATGAGTATACATGCTGTACTTGAATGAAAAAAACCAATATAAGCCTTATATTAATCCAACCAATATTCCTCTAGTGTCATTATAGACCTTAATGTGACATAAAACCTTGCATCGAATTACACAAATGAAGAGTAACTAGTCAATTCATGGAACACCCAAGGCTACCCAATTTGATAAGTCTGTAAGAAGGAATTTTGTATCCATTTTTATATCTAAAAACACACTTTCACATTAATTATTTCATGCTTCTAGACATAAATTCCCATTTCAAAACGAAAACCGTCATTTAAAGTATTATATCAAACACCTAGTGTGTGTTTGGAATTTTTTATGAAACCCACTTTAAAATAATAATTACATACAATGAAATAATTAAAATACCAAATCGTTCATTTGAATTGAATAAACTAATTTAATTGATGAGAATATATATAAATTTAATAATTAACACCTTATATAGTAAAAACAGACTAAAAAATTATGCAAACCAATATATTATTTATAATAAAAAATTTGAGATAGGAATATCGACCTCCAAAAGACAAGGAATGAGTGTAAACTAAAGTGAATTAATATAAAACTAAAACTAATAACAATAAAATCCATAATCGAATCAAACATTTTTTATAACAAATGCCAATGATGATGAAGAAATACTGCTTATTGTTGAGATATGACACAACCGCCAAGAAGATCAAACGTAGAATTCAGATATCTAGAAGGAAATATACCACCCAAATTTTTCAAAAAACTACCCAATGTATTATATTTATTCTTTCATGTTTAATGATAAATGGTTCAATCATTCAATGTATATAAAATCCTATGAAATAAGGAATTTTCATTTTAAATCATGGGTTTATGTTGTAAATGAATCACGATGTTCATATAATGAAAAAGAAATTTCCTAAATTAAAAACTCCATTGAGTTAGGAATTTATTTTTTATTCATATTTTATATATAAATAAATTTTCATGGTTTCTGTCTAATAGAATATTAACTTTTTAATTCATTTATTTTGAAGAAAATTCCTTCTTCAACTAGTTCCTGGAAGAATTCCCTACAAGACCAACCATAAGGATTCTAATCCTACACATAACACAGAGTAAACTATATAAATCTTTTAATTATCTATATTAAGGCACAATTAATTCATCCAAACATACATCCTGGAATGAAGGAAGTATAATGACATAATGTATGTGTTCATTGTAGTACTAGGTTTAATGTTAAGATCAAAGACCTAGATTGTTAATTGAACTGTTTTTAGTGAGATTGACTAAAATATTCAATAATTTAATCTTCTTTCATATGAAGGGAACACAATGTGTATGTACCGCCACCCCGATGATCATCCATCATTTTACAATGAGATAAAACTCATTGAACTTTTTATTATGATTACTGAGATTGCATATTCTCAATACACTATGGGTAAGAAAACTCATGGTGATGAATAATTTCTATATGATTATCCTTCCTACAATATCCTCCCTATTGTAAGATACATGAGAAATACAACCCTTATTTTTTACACCTCTATGAGATAAAATAATGAAAATATATATTTTTTGGAGTGCTTCAAATTTCACTACAACATTAAAGATTCTTTTGGGGATAATAGTCATTATAACTATATCCCTATCAACTAATATCAACATTGTAGGTGAATAGATCCAAAAAATAACATTATACTCAATAATATTTAATTATTCGATAGAAAAATTCGGTCTCTCGTACATCAAGAGATCTGAAATTGGGGTTCATATAAAATATCTACATTATCCCACATTCCTTTTATTCTTAAACATATATCTAAAAATTATCATCTTTATACATTATAAAAACTATAAAAACTATAATTGTTATTTAGGATAAATCTACCGCACTATGTCCTAAATACAGTACTCCATAGGTATGCATGAATGATGTTTTCATATTATAATTGGATGGAAAGGGAATAATAAAGATAAAATTTTAAATTTTTTATAATTTTAAATATTTTATTCAATTCAAATATATTAATTTTTTATATCCTTATGAAATTGATTGTAATGTGGAAAATTAAAAATAAACGCATGGCTCGGTGGGGGCAGTAGTCCACCCATATGCATGAGTGAAATTATTATTTTCCAAAAAATTGTAGGGTATTATAATAAGTAGTATATTATCATTAAAAAATAATATTTATGAAGTAAGTATCAGAAATATAACTATTTATTATGTTATTTTAACATTCCAAATGATTTATTGATAGGAAAGTTAATACACTTATTTTTAGAGGTGGTCGTCTATAGGTATGCACAAATGATGTTTTATACCCCATATTATGAAATTATACATGAAAAATGTTTTTATAATAATAAAAATAATATTTTAGTATATGGATGATAATTATAATTTTTATTTTAGCGTTGTTAGAAAATATTTTTTGAGGATAGGAGAAGTAAAAGATCTGAAATTCATTGTTAGGAATTAAACCTTCACTTTTAAATACCTCCTTTTTTATACAACTTAAACCTTTTAATGATCATATTTTAGTAAGGGAAAAAAATTTAGGAACTGAGTATGGATTCTTGAATAAAATTTGAGTAGGGTGTGGTTGATCTTAAATACTCAATATGTGAAAATAAATGAGGATAAGTGGTTTTAATATATAATTCAGGGGAGGAGATGAGTTGTGAATAATTAAAAAATATAAAAATATGATATGTATTCTTCATTGGTAAGGTGAAAAAAGGAAAATAGGTTATGTTAAAATGATTTTAAGATAAAAATACTCTCCAAATATCTATTTATCAATGATTTATTTATATTGTACACAATATATCAAAGTATACCACATCATTGTTAACTATTTTACCTTGAATGAGGTAATAATGTTTTATAAAATTCACTATTCATAATAACTTAATATTCAATTGATCACATTAAAAATTTTGAAACAATTAATACTAAATATATTGTAAATTTTTCAAAATATATATATTTTATATTGGAAAAATTTTATATACAAACACCGTTTTAATCAAAAATAATTTTTTCAAAAACAAACAAGTGTAATTTTTATTCAGATAACATCTAATAAAAATAAATTATTAAAATGGGGCTAATTTAAATTTAAAAATAAAATGTGTGTTTTTAAACACATCAAATTATAATAATATTTTGAAAAAAAGAAATATTTATTAATTATTCAACCAATAATCATTCAATTCAGAAAAATACCAAAAATTCCCAATAAATAAAATTTTACAACAAAAATCCAATAGTTATGTTCATTTTATCAATTTTATATTCTAGAATGTAAATATTTATATTTAAAAACCCATATAATACATTGAATGCTTTATTATATAAATAAAATTATTATTTTTGTGATTCAGAAATTAAAAAACATTTGATTATAAAACATTAATGAATGAGATGAAAAAAATTTAATATTTATATGTTAATATATTGATTTTATTAAAGTATTAACTTAGTTTAAATTTTCATCTTCCATTTTATAAATGGATTCCACATAATTTAATTCACTTAATTAAAATTTGAGGTTGATTTTTCCCATATATTTTTTATTCCCATATATCATATACATTCACATTAATCATCCATAGAAAAATAACATGGTGAATACTAATATTTTTCATTATAATATGTCTCTGATAAGAATTGTATATTCAATTTTATTCATGATAGATATTCTTATAAACTTGTAAATATTTAGGGATTAATATATGAGATTAAAAATATATTTTCTTCTATACAATACATATCAGAAATAAATCATTTGAATAAGGTAAACATAGTGATAAATTCACTAGGTAAACAGATGATAACACTTCTTTTATAACTTTCTATGGAGAAATAGTACATGGACATAATTTTCTATTCATTTGAAAACTTATAATCATTTTCCCTTTTGGTGAAAAAAGGAATATGATTCCTCAAATGAGAGATATTTACTATCGTTATCTTCCTATGTTTTTGTCTACTATATCATCATATGGTGCAGAATCATCTCTACCTTCTCAACCATTAATTCTACCAACTCTTCATCAAACAATATTATTTTTCCAAAATCATCCCAACATGTTGGATTTTGATACTATATTTAATATATTTCCTTAAATGATTATATTTTTATAATAGACTCAAAAATATTTTTATTATAATATACAACTAATTAATTAAGTTAAGCCCAATTGTTTTGATAAACTAATATGAAAACATGATCCATATATTCTAATGTATCAAACCTTCTTATTGAATTATATTTGAATAGAGGATTACAATTTTAACAGATATTTAATTCAGTACTGATTTACATTTAACATAGTATGTATAAATTTTAGGTAAATTTGGGATCATATTTAGATAAAATAGAGGGAGGATCTCCCTATAATAAAACTACCACATTATGTTAAAGTCTTCCATGTTAATCCAATTATTTAGTGTGTCGAATAAAAATAAAATTCATTGATTTAGTACAAGGGCCAATAATTACCAAAGTCACATTATTACCCTGGTATTTATTTTATAATCACTCTATGAAATCCCTAGCAATATTTTATCATTTATATTGATTAAATAGACAATTATAAACCATCCCACTCGGTAGTTATTGCTCAACATTAACCTATTAAAATGTAAAAAAGTTTCATTGTAAAATATGAAATATCATTCATTATTCCACCCAACAAATTATGTTTCCAAATGACTCTATTCATGTTATTACAGCTATGATGAATGGGAAAAAGGGATTATGATCATCCCTTAATAATTATTCCATCAATTGGGAATCAATTTTCACAAAAAAAACACATTCTAAATTATATAAATTCTATATTTTCACTATTTAATATAGGTAAAATACCATTCAGGACCAAGAATAATAATTTTGGAATATGATGATCTTTTTATGATATTATTTATATTATCTAATGAATATGTTATCACTAAAACATTGAAAAAATATAGGGAGTTATTACTTGTATAGATTCAACAAAAAAATCATCAAATTCTTAACCAATGTATCATGTTCCAATCCAAACATGGTTAATGATGCATTATATTTTATACACTAGGAATCAAGTACATTTTTTTTAATTAAATCATAGTTAATCATTAAATCATAAACCATAATCAGTTATAATGACCTTTTTTAGTCATGTTTAATATGTTTTGAGTAATCATATTTCATAATCATTTATGATCATTTTATATTTCACTTTTTAAATATTATAAATTAAGGTTTATGTTTTTAATGAAAAAATACCCCAATTAATGATCATGATATTGTGTTGGATAATTATACTCAATGATTTTTAAATTATGTAAATCATCTTAAATATCATGACTATCGTGCATCAAATGATATCCATATTCATTCATAAAAAAATTACATTAAATAAAACAAATCGTCATTTCTTGTAAGAAAGGATAACAATGAAGCATTAGAAATTGTCTTTTAAAATTCTAGTAACATTCAACAAATTTCTTAATAAAAAAGTTTAAATCTATTTTATGTTTTATAACTAGATAACAATATTATTGTTTAAATATATTATTTATTGTAACCTTCTAATCATTTAATATATCAAATATCACAAGAAAATATTTTTTGGACACTCTTTTATGTAATTTTTTACGAAGGATCAATAGTTTTGATATACTTTGAAACTATATATTCAAGGGATGGTATATGTTTCATCCAAAGGACCTGTTTACTATGTTTTTTTCACAAAAATATTTCTTTTAATTTTTTTAAAAAAAATCATTAGTTATTTCTCATTTTCCCCAAATAATATAAAATGAAACATAATTTCAACAATTGAAACCCTTATAATAATAAATATACTCATATAAAATTCTTTTTTTAAGATAATAAATATTACAAATACATTCTCAAACATGAAATTCATTGGCACTAACTGATGAAACGCATACCTAGTATGTAATTTCCTTGTTCGATGTTTGTCCTCCATAATTATCACCTCGTGACACTCAGAATTGAGATCAATCTTCAAAATATACTAATAAATATAGATAATATCAAATATATATAGTTGCTTCAAATAAAAAAATATGTTATCAATATAAATATTATTAAGATCACTATAATCAATTTATATCATTGTCATGTTTTTTACCAAATAAAGGATCACCCTATGGTGTATTAATTTGACATTTGAAATCAATATCATTAAACTCTTTTAACATCTTTTTGAATTTAAATTTTTTAGTAAACCCATTTTTTAAGGGGATTTTGATACTGAATTACTATCAACCACTAAGTCATCATTAAATTCACCCCCTGATTAGGAATAACTTTAGTAAAATAATAGTATACATTCAGATATCCATTTATTAATAGACCAACAAGTATTTGAAAATTTTCTTCATTTTATACAATAAGTGTATGATAACAATAACATCCAAATTTTATAATATTCGTTTATTATTGATATTTTATAAAATATATGATTTCAAATTTCTTTGAAAACTGAATATCATTTTGAAAATTATCATCTTAACCTCTATAATATATCTTCTAACAAGAAACAAATAGCCAATCCACACCTATAATATCATAAATATATGTAATGGGAAACGAAAACCCTCCATAAGAAAATATAATAGAAATATTATAATATTATGTTTTTATAAATTCCAATTTCCTTAACGTTCACTAATGAGTTTTCAAAATAACATTTAAAACAACTGATGATTTTTTATTTAAATTTTAATATTTTTTTCATAGATATAAAATCATTTATGGAACCCAAAATCATATTTAAAATTCATTCACCCTTTTGTTCAAGATCATGAAGATCTTATATTGAGTTTCTATCTTTCGAAATATATTAACTTAATATCCTAATTAATTTAAATTAAAAACTATATAGTTTGATAACATTATGTGTATAACATTATTAAAAATATGGTGTGATAACAATATCAAATAACCAACGTTGAATGTCATTTTACATGTTAGTTATTAAATAATCGACATAATAATTTTTTAGAACTTTATAGATAATTTTGGAAGATTTTTTTTATTGGTCACAGAGCTCAAATGGAGTTACAGATCAAATGTTATAGCCATAAAAAGTCAACATTATTTTAGACATCGTTTAGAAGTTATCAAATTTCAATTGCTATAACTTTTAATATGTAACTCTATGTGAGCTCCAGGACCAGTTAAATAAAATAATCTAAATATAATTACTTGTTTTTTATTGATTTTTCCTGTCGGTTATTTAATAACAGATATGAACAATCAATTTTCCATCTTTATTCACATCCTTTATTATATAGCCGATGTTAAAATGCATTTTTCATGTCAGTTATTTAATAACCGACATGAAAAATCGATTGAAATTTGATTTTTTTAACCTGAAAACGTGGGACATTTAATATATTTTTACGATTGTTATCATGAAACAGACATGAATGATAAGTTTTATATCCCACTAATGTGGAATTTCTATTTTTTACAGTGCGACATCGAAATTTTTGATAGCTGCAAAAAACATTTAATACCACGTTTTATATTATAATATCATTTATATGATTTCATTATAGACATTTGGATAACATTTTTTATGATCATTTGTTTCATCCATCAGCATCCAACCGAGTCGACTCATTTGATCTTCAACCTAAATCCATTATTTCTTCATTTTGTGATCTTATCAAGGTGTTTATTATTATTTTTCAATTATTTATGTCTTTTATGATTAGTTTTCCTAATTATTATACTATTTAATGATTCTTATTTTATTATAATGAATAATAAAATTTGGTATCATGTTAAAACAACAATTCATCTTTCGGATTCATATATTTCTTTGAAGACGAAGTTCTTCATTCCATGATCTCATTAAGGAATTTGTTTTTATTTTAGCATGATTTTTTTCGGATTATATTTCTTAATTCATATATTATTTAAGTATTATTATTTTACTATAGTGAATAATAATGTTTCTTATCAGGTTAATACTAAAAATCCACATTCATATTAAAAAAATTCATTTAAGAGGAAGCTTTCATTGGTTCATTCGATGTTTCCTCGGAAAAAAATATCAATAATTTGATTGTCATAACAATTGAACCGTAACTCTGTTTCTTCTCTACGACATATAAAATCAACGCTCATGAAATTATCCATAATATGGGTAACATTTTTTATTTATATTTTTTAAAAACTGATGTATAAAATTCCATTTAACGATAGTTCTTTAAAACTGACATGAAAAATAGAGTTCAATCCTCATTTTTTTAAAACGAATGGTCATTCATGTATGTTTTTATATAACCGATGTGAGAAAGCAAAAAAAAAATTTATGGTCAGTTATTTAATAAACGATGTGAAAATGGTTTTTTTATGATTTTCTCATTCATTATTTAAAAAATGACGTGAAAAATATAATTTCATCGTCATTTTTTTTTTGAAAAATGTACGATATTTCATAGCAGTTTTTAAATAACCGACATGGAAAATCATCCAAACAATATTTATAATGTCGGTTAATAAATAAACAACATTAAAAAAATATTTTTACCATTTCTCGTAAACACATTAGATCAAAACATATGTGAAAAGGCTAAATTAACTGACGTAAGAAATTATTTTTGTACTAGTGGATCAATGACATCAAGTAGCATCACTGACATCTAATATGAGATCATCCCAGAATACAAAACAATATGCCCTTCTCTCACCAATCTCGAATAAAACTCTACCTAAATGTCACGAGTGATTCTATAATCACGTAAAAATTGAACAAAACGGTGATAAATATTGATATATGGATTAAAATTCATTATAAAATATATGCTAATAATTAGTTTTCCAATATAAATGTCAAACACTATCAACTTCTAATCCACCTTTTGTGATTTTGTCATCAGATGAGAAGTTATAAATATGATAACTAATTTTAAAAAACATCCCTAAATGCCTGCATAGATCCCATAAAAATGACATAATCTCTAAACACAATCCCAAAACATAAACTACCTTTGATTTTATAAATGAATTGGTATCACAAGTATCAAACTAATCTTAAAACATAAATGAAATAATATGTATCATACTCTGACAATAGATAGATTTACTTTAGATTCATATAATTCATACTCCATTGCATAAAAATATATTCTCATCCCCTCCCTAATATATCACAGTCAAATTATCATCCCTATTGTCCTAAGGATAAAACCCCCAATCGATTGAAGCATAGAAATCCTAGAAACCACTATTGAGGGTGGATACAACCTTACATCCTTGGGAATTCCATCCATATAAATATAAAAAATGAGAGGATTATTTGAAATTATGAAAAGTCTTCAAATCCTATATATAATTAAAATTACAATGTGAATGCTTTCCAAACTGATATCAAACAACAAGATACTATCCTGAAAAATCACCTAAAACTAGTATTATATACAACTAACCCCTAATTTACTCCCTTTTTTGTCTATAATATTCACCATGTCTAACAGAAACACAAAAAAATAATCCACCCAAAATATTTTTCTGAGCTATTCCTACTTCTATATAATATTAATTAACAACTACCTCTAAAATGGTGGGAAGGTATATGAGATTTAGTATTGGATTAATATCATCCCTCAATATCAACTCAACCCTCCATGCCTTTAAAAAATCATTGGTGACTATATATGATTCCAAATTAATAACCTCACCAAAAAGGATTCTTTAGCATGTTTTGGATTCCCTAAATTTTATAAAACCACTCATCTAATTCCTAGGTTACTTTGACACCAAAAAATATATCTGGGTTATTCATTGAAAATTCTGATCCATGGACCACCAAATGTCTCTGGATCGTGATACCAACTTCACCTAGAGCTTGGAGAGTTCATATTAATGCTTCTACAAAAGAATTCCCCAAGAGAGGATTCATCTTTATAACCTATATTGTTGATTCATCACTCAAAATTGCAATATCCATTTTTTGAGGAATTTTATTTAAATCAATAGATAAATCCTAATCAATATAAGGTTAAATTACAAAAGCATAATATTAACATTTTTTATCAATATCAATTATTTTAAAAGAAAATATTATAAATAGTTTAAGTATTTTATGTATATAATAATAAACAAAATGATGTAAAATGTCTATTTAAATAATCCCCATATCTGGTTTTTATTGTAACATTTTACAACATGTCTCATGCATGGAAACAATCCTCTAACAACCATAGAAACATAGATTTAGTCACCAATGTTTTCTAGACAAGCCAATGTACGTACATAAAATCTGAATTATGATGGTACAAAATTTGTCTACGAAAATAGTAAACCAATCTGATGTAGTGTCACAACACATCAGGATGGGTAAATCCTCTAATTCCAATTTGTAACAAACCATCAATGGTCAACAAGAAAAGTCAACAGTGTGATCCAGAACATAGTTTATCACAAAAATGAGATAACACCAAGAGTCCTAATAAACATGAAAAAGGAAACCCATCAGGGTACATAGATAATGCAAGATAATTTACCATGAGACATAAAAATTCTTTACAAATACCAAAAATATAAATATTAAACATTAAAACTAAAAACAAGTATCACTATGACCATTTATCACCACCAAACCTTCTTGTTGTGAACACAAAAACTATAAGATAAGGGTACAAGCTACAAAATACCCTTCTATTTTCATTGTTCCTAAAAAATAACAACTAAAAATAACAATGGGAAACATAGGGTGTGAGAATTATTCCATGTAATATACCACTAAAGAATATATACATGTTCGAATATGAAGAATTCATCAGATCTAGCTTTAAAAAAATTAATTTTACATTGATTTTTTAGAAAATAAACTACATTTAAATAAAATTACATTTTTTATTAAATATATATATCATATTAGGAAAATCATGAATTATGTTATGTAAAAAATAATCTGGTATGAAACCATGGGATACACCATATGATATCCATGTGAGAAAATAACGAGGAAATTAACATGATATGAGATAAAAATCCTAAATAAAAAATGAATAAAATGGTATATAACCCATGAGTATACATTGTATAAATGAATTAAAAACACCAATATAAGCCTTATATTGATCCAACCATTATACCTTTAGTGTCATTATAGACATAATAGTAACATAAAACCTCTCATGGAATTACAAAAAGAAATAGTAACTAGTCAATTTCTAGAACACCCAAGGATTTACAATTTGATAGGAGTGTATGAAAACATTTAGAAACCATTTTCATATCTAATGAAACACTTTAATAATATGTACTTCCCATTTATAGACATAAATACCCATTTCAAAACCAAAACCATCATTTAATGTATTATATAAAACACCTAGTGTGTGTACTTTTTTTATGAAAATGCCTTTAAAATAAAATTTACTTTCAATGAAATAGTTGAAATGAAAAATTGTTAATTTTAATTGAATAAACTAATTGAATTGATTAGAATATATATAAATTTATGAATAAACACCATATATAGTGAAAAAACAGAAGAATTGGGAAAACCAAGATATTATTTACAATAGAAATTGGAAACAGGAATATTGACCTCCGAATGACAAAGAATGAGTGAAAACTAAAATGGATTAATATAAAACCAAAACTGTCCACAATTCAATCAATAATCATATCGAACATTTTTTTTATAACCAATTCCAAGGACAATGAAGAAATACTGCTTACTGGGGAGATATGACACAACCACCAGGATGATCAAGCCTCGATTTGAGATATCTAGAAGGAAATAGATCAAAAAAAATTTCCAAAAAACTCTGCAAGGTATGATAGGGATTCCTTCATGTTGAATGATAAATTTTTCTAACATTCAATGTAAATAAAATCCTATGAAATGAGAAATTTACATTTTAAATCATGTGTTTTTGATATAAATGAATAAAAATGTTCATATGATGAAAGAGGAATTTCATAAAATAAAAACTCCATTGAGTTATGAATTTATTTTTGTATTCTTATTTAATATAAAAATTCATTGTTATATATAACATATCCTCATAGCTTGTGTCCAATAGAATATTACCTTTTTAAATCAATTATTTTGAAGAAAATTCTTTCTTCAACTAGTTCCCAACAACATCCCCTGCAAGACCAACCATAAGGATTATAATCCAACACATACCCCATAGAACACCATATAAATCTTTTAAATATATATAGTATGACTCTATTAATTCATCCAAACATATATCCCAGAAAGAAGGAAGTAAAATGACATAATGTATGTATTCATTGCAGTGCTAGGTTCAATGTTAATATCCAAGACTTGGATTGTAAATAGGACTATTTTTAGTGAGAGAGACTTAAATATTACCAAATTTAATCTCATTTCATATGAAGGGAACACAATGTGTATATCCCCCCCCCCATGATGATCATCCACCACTTAACAATGGGATATAAATTTATGAACCTTTTATTGTGATTTTTGAGATTCCATAATCCTTATCCTTTATGGGTTAGAACACTCACAATGATGAATAATTTCTATATTATTATCCTTACCACAATATCCTCCCTATTGTAAAATACATTGGAAATACAAACCATGATGTTTACTCCGTTAAGAGAAAAAATAATGAAATTAGAGTATTATTGGAGTGCTTATAATTACACAACCACCTTGAAGATTATTATTAGGATAATAAACATTGGATCCATCTCCCTATCAACTAATATCAATTTTGTAGGTGAATATATCTGAAAAATAACATTATACTCAATAATCTATAATTATCCTAAAGCAAAATTTGGTTTCTGGCAGTTCGAGGTTTCTGAAACTGGGGTTCATATAAAATATCCACCCTATCCCACATTCCTTTTATTCTTAACCATATATCTAATAATTATCATTATTATACATTATATGTACTATAAAAACTAACTATGTTTGTTAGTAATGATAAATCGACCACACCATGCCATAGAGATAGAATTCCATACTTATGCATGAATGATGTTTTCGTATTATTATTGGATGGAAAGGGAATAAAAAAGATACAATTTTTAAATATATATAATCTTAAATATTTTATACAATTCAATCTTATTAATTTATTATATCCTTATTAAAAGGATTGTAAGGTGACAAATTAAAAATAAACGAATAGCTTGGTGGGGATAATAGTCCACACATATGCATGGGAAAAATTATTATTTTCCAACAAATGGTAGGGTATGGTGATAAGTAATAACTTATCATTTAAAAATAATATTTATAAAGTAAATACCATATATATAAGTATTTATTTTGTTATTCAAACATTCCAAATGATTGAGTGATGGAAACGGTAACACACTTATTTACAGAGGTGGTAGTCTATATGTATGCACGAATGATGTCTTTATTTCCTATAGGATAGAATGATATATGAAAAAAATTATAATAATCAAAATAATATTTTATTATATGGAAGATAATTAATTTTTTTAATGTGGTTAAAATATATTTTTTGGCAGTAGGGGAATTAAAAACTCTGAAATTCATGGTTATGAATTAAACCTCCACTTTGGAATACCTCCTTTTCTATACACCTTAAAAAACATTAGGATCATATGTTAGTGAGGGAAAAAATTTAGGAAGTGAGTATGGATGCTTGAATGGAATTCAGGTAGGGTGTGGTTAATCTAAAAGACTCAATATGTGAATATAAATGAGGATATTTGGTTTTAATATATAATTCATGGGACAATATGAGTTGTAAATAGTTGGAAAATTTAAGAATATGATATGTATTCTTCAATGGTAAAGGACAGAAAAAGACAAAATATCATGTTAAAATGATTTTAAGAAAAAACTACTCCCCATAATATCTATATATTAATGTTTTATTTATATTCGACACCATATATCATAGTCTACCACAACATCGTTAACTATTTTACCTTCACTGAGGGTATAATGTTTTATAAAATTCACTATTCATCATAACTCCATATTATGTTGAACACGTTACCAAATTTGATACTATTAATAATATATATAATGTTAATTTTTCGATATATTTATGAAATCTATATTAGTAATAATTTATATACAAACACCATTTTAAACAAAAATAATATTTACAAAAACAAACAAGTGTAATTTTAATTCAGATAACATTTGAATAATTAATTTTTTTAAAATGGGACAAATTTCAATTTACAGATAGAATTGGTGTTTTAAACACATCAAAATTAAACAATATTTTGAAAAAAATATATTTTTGAACTATTCGACCAATAATCATTCTATTCCGAAATATATCATAAATTGGCAATAAATTAAATTTTACAAGATGAATCCAATAGTTATGATCAATTTAGCAATTTTATATTCCACAATGTAAATATCTATATTTTAAAACCATATAATACATTAAATTTTGGTTTAGATAAATAAAAATACTCTTAATGTTATTTATAAATTATAAAACTTCTTATTAAAAACATTAACAAATGAGAAGAAAAAAATATGTATAAGTTAATATAGTTATTTTATTATAGTATTACCTCAGTTCAAATATTAATATTCCATTTTAGAAATTTTATCCAACTAATTTTATTCAATGAATTAACATATAAAGATGTTTTCCCATATATTTTTTAATTCACATATATCATATCCACTAATATTAATGATCCATAGTAAAATATTATAGTAAATTCCTATATTTTTCAGTACAATATGTCATTGATAAAAATATTATATTAAATTTTATTCATAATAGAGACACTTTTCAATTTGTAAAAATATAGGGATCAAAATAATTGATTCAAATGATATGTTCTTTTATAAGAATGATATAAGAAACACATCCTCTAAATAAGGTAAACTTAGTGATAAATCCACCAGGTAAATAGATGATAACACTTCATTTATAATTCTATAGGATAAAATATTCTATGGAAGTAATTTTCCTTTCCTTCCAAAACCCATAATAATTTTCCATTGTGGTGAAATAAGAAAACATAATCTGATGCCTCAAATGAGAAATATTTACTATCATTATCTTCTTAAGTCCATGTCTACTATATCCTTATATGGTGAAAAAATCATTTCTACCTTCTCAACCATTAATTCTACCAAATATTCTTCAAATAATTTTTTTTACCAACATCATCAAAACATGTTGGATTTTTATAATACATTTAATATATTTCCTTAAATGATTACATTTTTATAATAGACTATAAAATAATTTTAATGGAAAATACAACTAATTACTGATGTTTAGCCCAACTTTTCTGATAACCTAATATTAAAACATGAGGCATATCTTCTAATGTATGAAAAGTTCTTATTGAAATATAATTAGATGGATGATTATAATTTTAAAAAATATTTAACTCAGTACTGATGTAATTTTGAAGTAGTATATATAAATTTTAGGGAAATTTGGGATCGTAGTTAGATAAAATAAATGGATGATCCCTCTATAATCAAACTATCTCATTATGGTAAAGTATTCAATGTTTATCCAATGAATTAGTATCTGAAATAAAAATAAAATTCAATGATTTAGTAAAAGGGCCAATAATAACCAAAGTCACATTATTAACCTGGTATTTGATATATAATCCCTTGATGAAATCCCGAGTAATATTTTATCATCTCTATTGATGAAATAGTCAATTATGAACCATCCCATTGAGTAGTTAGTTCAAAAAAATTCTCCTATTGAAATCTAAAACATTTCATTGTAAAATATTAAATATTGTTCTTTATTCCACCACATAAATAATTTTTCCTAAATGACTGTATTCTTATTATTACTGCTATGATGAATGGAAAAAAGTGATTACAATCAGCCCTTAATAATTATTTCATTAATTGGGAATAAATTCTCTCAAAAAAACTCATTCTAAATTATATAATATCTTTAGTTTTACTTTTTAATATAGGTAAAATACCATGCATGACCATGTCTAATATGTTTGGAATATGATGATCTTTTTATGATCATTCTTCATACTACCTAATGAATATGGTTTCGCTGAAACATTGAAAAAATATAGGGAGTTGTTACATGAATAAATTCAAGGAAAAAAATCATCAAATCATTATCTAAAGTATCCTGTTACAATCATAACATGGTTAATAATGCACTATATTTTATACACAAGGAATCAAGTACATTTTTTCTTTAATCAAATCATAGTGAATAAATAAATCATAAACCATTATGGGTTCTAATAAACTTATTTACTCATGTTTAACTTGTTTTGAGTAATAAAATTTGATAATCATTTATGTTCATTATATATTTCACATTTTAAATATTATTAATTATGTTTCTAGTTTTCAGTAAAAAAAATACCCCAATAAATTATCATGATATTGTGTTGGATAAATATACTCAATGATATTTAAATTATATAAATCATATTAAATTTCATGACCATCATGCCTCGAATGATAACCACATGCCTTCAGTAAATAATTAAATTAAAAATCATCATTTCATACTGGAAATTATAATAATGAAGCATTAGAAACCATCAGAAGTTGACATTTTTAAGACATTATTTAGATGTGATAAAATTTTGATGGCTATAACTTTTGATCCGTAGCTCCATTTGATCTCTAGGACCAGTGAAATAAATTATTATAAGATTAATTACAATTTTTATTACTTTTTCACATTGGTTATTTAATATCTGACAAGAAAAATTAATGGAAAATTGATTTTCATTTCCTGAAATCATGGGACTATTAATATCTTTTTACGACGGTTGTCAGAAAACTGACGTGAATGATATGTTTTTTTATCCCACTCAATTTTTTATAGTGTGACATCACAATTTTTTATTATATCCAAAAAATGTTAATACTGAATTTTCTTTTACCATATCATTTATATGTTTTCATTATACAAAATGGTTAAAAAAATTTACGATCATATCTTTCAACCATCACCATCTAACTGAGTCGACTCGTTTGATCTTCAATATAAATCCATTGTTTCTTCTTTTTGCAATCTTATCAATGAATTTGTTACTATTTTTTCATTACTTATGTTTTTATGATTAAATTTCTTAATTCATATAACATTTAATGTTTATTATTTTATTATAATGAATAATAATATTTTGTACCATGTAAAAACCACAATTCATCTTTCGGATACAAAAAATTATTTTACGACAAAGTTCTTCATTCTGCAATATCATTATGGCATTTGTTATTATTTTTCCATGATTTATGTATTTTATGATTAGTTTTCATAATTCAAATAAGATTTAATGATAATTACTTTATTATAATGAATAATAATGTTTATTATTAGGTTAAAACTACAAATCCACCTTCAGATTCAAACATTCCTTTTAAGAAAAAGCTTTCATTGGCGTATTCGATGTTTCCACTGAAAAATATCAATCTTATGGTAGTCATAACTTTTGAAACTTAACTCAGTTTAGCTCCATGACATATCAAATCGAAGCTCATGAAATTATCTATATTATGTTTAATAGTTTTATGTCAGTTTTGAAAAAACCGAAGTAAAAAATACCATATAACTACTATTCATTAAAAACTGATGTGAAAATAGAGTTCAATCGTCATTTTTTAAAACAAATGGTCTTTCACGTCGGTTTTTATATAACCAACATGAAAAATCAAAAACTAATTAAAATAAATTATTTATTAACCAATTTGAAAATGTTTTTTTAATTATGTTCACATCAGTTATTTAAAAACTGACGGAAAAAATATAGATTTGACGTCATTTTTTTTTAAAAATGGACGGTCTTTCACGTCAGTTATTAAATAACTGATGCTAAAAAACATCAAAAAAATATTTATAACATCAGTTAATAAATAACATATGTTAAAAAAATATTTTTTACATCGCTCAGAAACATGTTGGTTTAAAAACGTCGTGAAAAAATATATTATTACTGATGTAAAAACTTTTTTTCTACTAGTTGATCAATGACATCAAGGAGCATCACTAACATCTAAAATGAGATCCGACCAGGGTACAAAATAGTAGGCCCTTTTCATCCAAATATTGAATCCCACTCTACCTAAATTTTATGAGTGAATCCTTAATGATATAAAAATTAAACTAAATGCAGATAAAAATTTATCTCTGCATTAAAATTCATTATACAATCAATGCTAATAATTATTTTATCGATATCAAGATGAAACACCATGAAGTTCCACTCAACCTTTTAGAATTTTATCATCAATTGACATGTTATAAATATGATAAATTATTTTAAAAACTTCTCCAAATGCGTGCATAGATCCCATAATAATGATATAATCTCTAAACACAAGCCCAAAACAATAACTAACTTCTAATTTATAAAAGAATGTGTATCACCAGTATCAAACTAATCTTACAAAATAAAAGAAAAAATAAGTATCCTATTATGACAGTAACAAGATCTAATTTAGATTCCTATAATTCATACTCCATTGCATAAAAATATATTCTCATTCCCTCCCTAATTTTTCATAGCCACATTATCATCCACATTTTCTTGAGGATAATACCCACTATCCATAGAAGCCAAAAACCTAGAAACCACTATTAAGGGTGGATACAACTTTAATTCCTTGAGAATTCCTTCCATATAAATTAAAAAAATGATAAGATTATATGACATTATAAAAAGTATTGAAATCCTCTCTATAATTAAAATTATAATGTGAATGCATTAAAAACTGATTTCAAACAAAATGATTCAATCCTAAAAAATCACCTAAAACATGTATTATTGTAAACTATCCTCCATTTTGCATCATTTTTTTCTATAATATTCACCTTTTCTAACAAAAATAGAAACAAATAATTCACCCAAACTATTTTTCTAAGATATTTCTATTTATACATAATATTAATTAACAGCTACCTCTAAAATGGTTGGAAGGAATATGAGAATTAGTATTTGGTGAAGATCACCCCCCAATATCAACTCAAACCTCCATGCCTTTAGGTAGTCATTGGTGACTATATATGATTACAAATGAACAACCTCATCAAAAAGGATATCACAATCTATAAAAATATGATCACCGTTATTTTTAGTTATAATATCATAGGTCATTACCACATGTATCATTTCTATATAAAAATATTGGTTAAAGATTTTTATGTTTAAAGTCTAGGTAAGATCATATTGAAACATCTCTATCTTCATAATGTGTCTCCATCTATTTCTTGATAACTCAAGAATATTTGTGGGAAATCTCACCTTAGAGTATTTAGGATTCTTTATAATGTTTTGGATACTCTAAATATTCTAAAACCAGTCATCTAATTCTTAGGTTTGTTTGACACCAAAAAATATAGTTGGGTTATTCCTAGTAAATTTCGTTCCATGATCCGCCAAATGTCCATGGATCCTGATACTCACTTCACCTAGAGTCTGAACAGTTTATATGAAAGCTTCTACAAAAGAAACTTCTAACAAAGGATTCAAATTTAGAACTTATATTTTTGATTCCCAATTCGAATTTGGAATATCCCTTCTTTGAAAATTTTCTTAATAATCCCAATATAAATCCTAATCAAAATAAGGTTATATTATAAGATCATAATATTTACATTTTGTATAAATATCAATTATTTTAAAAGAAAATAGTATAAGTAATTTAAGTATTTTATGAATATAATAATAAACAAAATGAAAATGAATTTCTATTCAAATAATCCCCATATCTAGTTTTTTGTAACCTTATCAACTATGTCTCAAGAATGTAAAAATCCTATAACACACATAGAAACATAGATTTAGTCACCAAATATAGCCTGAAAAGACCATTTTACATACACAAAATCTGAATTATGATGGTCCAAAATTTTTCAACCCAAATAGTAAAACAAACTCAAGCAGTGTCAGAACATATCAGGATGAGTAAATCCTCTAATTTCAATTTGTATCAAACCATCCTTGGTCAATAATAAAATTCACAAAATGTGATCCAGAACATAGTTAATTACAAAAATGAGATAACAACATGAGTCATGATAAACCTGAAAAAAGAAAGCCATCAGTGTAGATAGATAATACACGATAATATAACTATGAGACATAAAAAGTCTATCCAAATAGAGAGAACAAAAAATATTAAACATGAAAACTATAAACAAGTATTAATATGACCATTTATCACCACCAAATCATCTTTCAATGAATACCACGACTATAAGAGAAGGTGACATGCTACAAAATACCATTAAATTATATTGTTTTATAAAAAAGAAAATCTAAAAATTGCAATGGAAAATATAGGCTGTGAGAATAAATCCTAGTAAGATACCAGTAAAGAATATAAACATGTTCAAATATTATGAATTCATTATATCTAGCTTTAAAAATTTAATTTACATTGATTTTTTAAAAAATAAACCAAAATTTAAAAAATAAATTTGTTTATAAAAAGTATATATCATATTATCCAAATCCAGAATTATGTTATGTAAAAAATAATCTGGTATGAAACCATAGGATACATTATAAGATATCCATGTGAAAAAATAATGAGGAAATTACCATGATATGAGAAAGAAATCGAAAATGAAAAAATAAAACTTTGGTATATAACCTATGATTATACATGTTGTACATGAATGAAAAAAAACAATATATGCCATATATTTATCCCACCAATATACCTCTATTGTCATTATAGGCATTAATGTGACATAAAACCTCTCATGTAATTATACAAAGAAAGTGTTTCAAGTCTATTCCTGGAGCAACCAAGGATAACCAATTTTATAATTGTGTTAGAAGACATTTAAAAACCATTTTCATATCAAATAAAACATTTTTACAATAATTCCTTCCTGCTTCTAGACATTAATACTAATTTCAAAACAAAAAACAACATTTAAAGTATTGTATCAAACTCATAGTTTGTGTATTTTTTATGAAACCCCCTTTAAATAATTAATTACATCTAACGACATAATTGAAAATCCAAATAGTTCAATATAATTGAATAAAATAATTGAATTGACAAGAATATTTATAAATTTAAGAAATATCACCTTATATAGTGAAAATAGACTCATGAATTGGGAAAACCATAATATTATTTACTATGGAAATTAGAAATAGGAATATCGAACTCCGAAAGACAAAGAATGAGTGTAAACTAAAAAGTATTAATATAAATCAAAAAATTATCACGATACAGTCTATAATCACATAAAACATTTTTTTATAACCCATACCAATGATGTTGAAGAAATACCGCTTACTGGGTAGATATGACACATCCCCCAGGAGTATCAAACATCGATTTGAAATATCTAGAAGGAAATAGATCACCCAAAAGTTTCAAAAAACTCCCCATGGTATTATAGGGATGCTGTCAAGTTGAATGATAAATTGTTCAAACATTCAATGTCAATAAAATCATATCAAATGAGTAATTTACATTATAAATTATGGGTTTATGTTGTAAATGAATCAATATGTTCATAGGGTGAAAGAGGGATTACCTAAATTAAAAACTCTATTAAATTATAAATTTATTTTTGTATTCATATTTTATATAAAAATTAATTTTTTTATATATAAAAATTATCATAGATTGAGTACAAGAGAAAATTAACTTTTTAAATCATTTATTTTGTAGAAAAATATTTCTTCAACTACTTACCAACAGTATCCCCATAAATACCTATAGTGTGGATTCTAATCCAACACCTACCCTATATTAAACCATATAAATCTTTGAAATATCTATTGTAGGAATCAATTAATTCCTCCAAACATACACCCCTGAAAAAAAAAATAACACAATGTATGTGTTCATTGCAGTATTATGTTCAATGTTATGATCCAAGTCCTGGATTGTAAATAGAATTATTTGTAGGTGGGGTGACTAAATTGTTCACTAATTTAATCGCCTTTCAAAATAAGCGAACATAGTCTGTATGTCCCCCCCCCCATGATGATAATCCAACATCTAATAGTGGGATATAACACTATGAACCTTTTATTATGATTACTAATATTCCATAATCTCAATCTTTTATGGGTTAGAACACTCATAGTGATGGATAATTTCTATATGGTTATCCTTACCACTATAACCTCCCTATTGTATGATACATGAGAAATACAGCCCTTATTGTTTACTCCTCTAGGAGATAAAATAACAAAATTTGAGAATTATTGGACTACTTCTAATTTCACAACCACCTTTAATATTTTTATTAGGATAGATTCCATTAGATTCATCTCCATATCAACTTATATCAGTATTATAGGTGAATAGATCTGAAAAATTACATTATACACAAAAATGTATAATTATTCTATAGCGAAATTTGGTTTCTGGCAGTTCAAGGGATGTGAAATTGGGGCTCATATAAAATATATATGTTATCCCACATTCATTTTATTCTTAACCATATATATAATAATTATCATTTTTATACATTATATAGACTATAAAAACTAACTATGTATATTAGTCATGATAAATTGACTGCACCATGTCATATAGACAGTACTCTATACGTATGCATGAAGGATATTTTTATATTATTATTGGATGGAAAGGGAATAAAAAAGAGACACATTTACATTTTATATAATCTTAAATATTTTATACAATTCGAATCTATTAATTTATTCTATCCATATGAAAAGGATTTTATGGTGAAAATTTAAAAATAGATTCATGGCTCGGTGGGGGCAGTAATCCACACATATGCATGCAAAAAATTATTATTTTCTAAAAAATGGTAGGGTATGATGTTAAGTAATATATTATAATTTAAAAATAATAATTATTATTTAAATATCATATATATAAGTATTAATTCTATTATTTATACATTCTAATTAATTGAGTTATGGAAAAGGTAACACACTTATATGTAGAGGTTGTAGTCTATAGGTATTCACGAATGATGTATTTATTTCTTATATGATGGAATGATACATAAATAACTTTTAAAAAAAATTAAAATAATATTTTAGTATATGGAATATAATTATATGTTCTGTTTTAACATGGTTAAAATATATTTTTTATTGGGAGGAGAAGTAAAAATTATGAAATTCATGGTTAGAAATTAAACCTCCACATTGTAATATCTCAATTTTTATACACCTTAAAGCTTTTTAGGATTATATTTTAGGGAGGAAAAAAATATTAGGAACTGACTATGGATGCTTGAATGGAATTTTTGTAGGGTGTGGTTGATCTAAAATTCTCATTATGTAAAAATATATAAGGATAGTTGGTTTAAATATATAATTCAGGGGATGGGATGAGTTGTAAATAATTACGACATTTAAAAATATGATATATATTCCTCTATGGTAAGGGGCACAAAAGGACAAAATTACATGTTAAAATTATTTTAAGAAACAAATACTCTCAAAATGTCAATTTATCAATGTTTTATTTATATTTTACACCATATATCATAGTCTACCGCATCATCGTTAACTATTTTACCTTCACCGAGGTTATAATGTTTTATAAAATCCAATAATCATAATAAATAAATATTCAATTGAACACATTATCAAATTTGGAACTATTGATACTATAAATAATTTCAATTTGTCAATATATAAATATATATACTATATTGGGAACCATTTTTATACAAATACCATTTTAATCAAATAAATTATTTTTTCAACTAACAAGTCTAATTTTAATTCAAATAACAGTTAATAAAAAATATTTTTTAAAATAGGACTAATATCAATTAAAAAAAATAGAATAGGTGTTTTAAAAAACTTCAAATTAAAATCATATTTTGAAAAAAAAAATATGTATGAACTATTCAACAAATAATCATTCTATTTAAAAAAATATTAAAAACTCCCAATAAAATAATTTTTACAAGATAAATTCAATAGTTATGATCAATTTATCAATTTTATATTCCAGAATGTAAATATTTATATCTAAAAAGCAATATAATAAATTGAATGTTGGTTTAGATAAATAAAATTATTATCATTGTGATTGAGAAATTAAAAACATTTGATTAAAAAATTTAATGAATGTGTAGAAAAAAATTAATATTTATAATTTAATATATTGATTTAATTAGAGTATTACCTCAGTTCAAATGTCCATCTTCCAGTTTAAAAATGGTTTCCACATAATTTTATTCACTGAATAAACATGTGAGCGTGATTTTTACCATATATTTTTTTTATTCCCATATATAATATCCATTTATATTAATCATTTATAGAATAATAACATGGTGAATACCTATATTTTTCAGTACAATACGTCTTTTCTAAAAAATAATATATTGAAAACCTCAAATGAGTGATATTTACCATTATTATATTCCTATTTTTTTCAGTGCCTCAAATGAGTGATATTTACCATTATTATATTCCTATTTTTTTCCTAATATATCCTTATATGGTGTCGAATCATCTCTACCTTCTCAACTATTAATTATACTAACTCTTCTTCGTACAATCTTATTTTACCAACATCATCCCAACATGTTGGATTTTGATATTACATTTAATATATTTCCTTAAATGGGTATATTCTTATAATAGACTAAAAACTATTATTATTGGAAAATACAAATAATTAATGAAGTTAAGCCCAAATTTTCAGATAAACTGATATGAAAACCTCAGGCATATATTTTAATTTATGAAACCTTCTTGTTGAATTCTAATTGGATGAAGGATTATAATTTTAACAGATATTTATATTAGTACTGATTTACTTTTCAAGTAGTATGTATAAATTTTAGGTAAACATGTGATCATAGTCAGATAAAATAGGGGGATGATCTCCTTATAATAAAACTATCACATTATGTTAAATTCCACCATGTTAATACTATGAATTAGTATCTCAAACAAAATATAAATTAAATGATTTAGTAAAAGGGCCAATAATCAACAAATTCACATTATTACCCTTGTATTTGTTTTATAATTCATCTATGAAATCCCTGGTAGTGTTTTATCATTTCTATTGATGAAATAGACATTTATGAACCATCCCATTCAGTGGTTATTGATCAATATTAATCTATTTAAATGTAAAACATTTTTTTAGTAAAATATGAAATATAATTCTTTATTACACCCCACAAATAATGTTTCTAAAGGACTCTATTCATATTATTATTACTATAATGAATTGAAAAATGAAATTACAATCATCCCTTAATAATTATTTCATCAACTGGGAATAACATTTCACAAAAAAAATCTCATTGTAGATTATATAATATCTTTAGTGTCACTATTTAATATATGAAAAATACCATTCATGACCAAGTCTAATAATTTTGGAATATAATGAACCTTTTATGATCATTCTTCATAAAATCAAATGAATTTGGTTTAACAGAAATGTTGAAAAAATATAAGGAGTTATTACTTTTATAAATTCATGGAAAGAATTATCAAATCCATAACTAATGTATCATGTTCCAATCATAACATGGTTAATGATGTATTGTATTTTATACACTCTGAATCACATACCTTTTTTCATTAATTAAATCATAGTGAATCATTAATTCATAAACTATTATCAATTCTAATGACCTTATTTACTCGTGTTTATCATGCTTGAGTAATCATAATTGATAATAATTTTTTTCATTGTATATTTCAGATTTTAAATATTATTAATTAAGGTTCTAGTTTTTTATGAAAATATACACCAATTAATGATCATGATATTTTTTTGGATAATTATACTCAGTGATATATAAATTATGTGAATAATATTTATTTTCTTGATCACCTTTCATCAAATGATAACTGCGTTCCTTCATAAAATAATTAAATTAAAAAAATCATTATTTCCTTCTAGAAAGGATAAAAATGTATAATTTGAATCCAAACATTAAATTAATGGAAACATTCAAAAGATTAATTAATAATAAATAAATTAAATCCATTTCAAGTTTTATAACTAGATACCAATATTTTTGTTTTAATATATTGTTCATTGTAACCCGGTAATCATTGAATATATCAAATATCACAAAAAAATTATATTTCATGGACACGCTTTTATGAATTTTTTAAGAAGGATCTATAGTTATGAAATCTTTTGAAACTATATATTCAAGGGATGGAATATTTTTCATCCAACTGAAATTTTTGTTGGGTTTTTTCACAAAATTATCTCTTTTAATTTTTCCAAAATAATCATTACTTGTTTCTCATTTTACCAAAATAAACTCAAATTAATGATAATTTCCACAATTAAAACCTTTATATTTATCAATATACTCATAAAAAATTATTTTTTTAAGATCATAAATATTATACATACCTTCTTCAATAAGAAATTCATTTCCACTAACTGATGAAACACATACCTAGTATAGAATGTCCACATTAAAAGTTCATCCTCTTTCATTATCACCTGGTGACACTCAGACTTGAGATAAATCATCAAAATATTCTATGAAACATATATTATATCAAATATATATAGTTTATTCAATTAAAAAAAATATTATTAATATAAATAATATAAAGTTCACTGTAATCAATGTATATCATTGTTATGTTTTTTGACAAACAAAAAAGGATCACCCTATGGTGTATTGTTATGAGAGATGAAATCCATATAATGAAACTCGTTTAACTTCTATTGGAATTTATTTTTTTTAATTAAACCCATTTGATAAGGGGATTTTGATACTGAATTACCATCAACCACTAAGTAAACATTAAATTCACCCTCCCGATTCAAAATTTTTTTTGGAAAAAAATAATATGCATTCACCTATCTTTTTATTAATAGATCAACAAATATTTGAAAATTTAATTTATTTTCAACAATATGTTTTTAATATCACTAACATCCATAATTTATAATACACATTTATTATTGATATTTTATAAAATATATGAATTCAATGTTCTTTGAAAACTGAGAATCATTCTAAAAAATATCATCTTTGCTTTTATAATATATCCTATAATGAGAAACAAATATCCTATCCCTACATATAATATCATGAAAATATATAATTGGAAAGTAAAAACCTCTATTAGAAAATCTAATCCAAATATGATTATATGATGTTTTTATAAATTCGAATTTTCTTAACTTACACAAATGAGTTTTTACATTAGTATTTAAAAAATGATGAGTTCTTTTTAATTTTATTTTTTTTCTTAGTAATAAAATCATTTATGGATTCCAAAATAAAAAAAAATTGTTCACCCATATATTCGATATCTTGAAGAACCCATATTGAGTTTTTATCTTAGGAAATATATTAACTTAATGTCTTAATTAATATAAAATAAAAAAAATCTGCTTTGATAACATTATGATTTACCATTAACGGCTTGCTAACATTCTAATTTATGATTAATATTTTTATTTGAAGTCATTTATTAAAATCACAAACCAAATAACATTTTCATAACATGTCATTATCACATTAATAATAATTTAAAATATTCCTTAAAATTATTTTGACAATATTATGTTCATTTAGTGGTCTGACATCCATATTTAATGGGTGATCTATTACCTATTTATTTCCATCATTATGGAATCTCTCTCGTGTTTCCACAAATTACATAAGGGTTTAAAATTATTATCTCGACATTACAAGAATAATTAATACCTTTCCATAACATTAAATCCTATATATCGTAATAGTATTCATAAATATAGTTTGAGATCATTATAAATTTTTCCAATTTACTCTTATAGCATAAACTAAATTTTTTTCACACCTACAAAATGTTGAAAAAAATTCTTCTGATGCATCTAATGATTCTATTTAATTTTAAATTAACATGAATTTATTTATTTCCATAAATAGTTGTAGAATATTTTGAAAATTATTCTTTAGAAAAATATCATTAATGAACATAAACTCAATGGACTAAATCTTATCATTTACCTTATAATTCATCATCAAAGATCACCATAGACTGAATTCACCATTAAATTGATAGATAACAAGAATTATCCTTTTATTTTTTGTATATAAGTGAAACATCAAATATCTTCTCAATTAATTTTTTTCAGTATGTTATAATATCCCCCAAAATTGAAAGGGTTCGATTTCATTAAATTATCTAATATAGTCAGGTTCACACATAGAGAATTCAGATGTTATCATTCATTGGTTGCAATATTTATAGTCTATTTCAACTACATAATCATAATCACAATCTATTTTGTTATAACTATTCTAAGACAATGATTCAGAGGGGATTTATCCCATTATGGATTTATACTTCAGCTAACCTATATCTTATATGGAAATCCATTTTAATTAGTTAGGGATTAAAAAAATAAAACTTTATATATAAAAAATCCATTTAACAATATATACATAAATATGAATTTCTTAATAGTTCTTTTTAACATTATATTACACTCTAATGGTATCTAAAACATAATACTGATAACAATATTAATGACTAGTTTCATTAACAACAAATAAATTTATGTTTTATAGCATGTATTAAAAAATTTCACATTCCCATGTTATTTTGGGTTGTATTAAAAATTCTTGAAAAACATTACGTAAAAATTTCGATGTTTCCATAGAGTGTATATTTTTATTAAAAAATTTAATTGTGTTAAGACCCATTATTAAATCAATAAAATTTTGGATCTTTTATATTGTGCCCAAATATTTTTTTTTGATCTTTATATTGTACTTAATCATCATTAAATATTTTAAAAAATATAAAAAATTAGTATAAACATAAAAATATTTAAAATGGAGCTAAAATTAAATTAATACTATTATACTAGTGAAAACATGAATACCCCTTAAAAAGATTACATTTATCCAACAAGTCGTTGAGCACGTAAAAAAATATTTCAACATAAGAAAATTAATCTTTTATTAAATAAAAAAGTTAATAAAAAATTTATATGTATAAGAAAACCAAGAATTCATATTATTTATGTTGGAACTCATGAAATCAAATCATTGAAAAAACCCTTCAACCATTAAAATTTCAAAAACATTCCAAACCTCATGTAATTAATAAATTTCAATAAAAATATTTTTATCATGATTTATATAGATATCTTGAAGCTTCGTATTCAATAATCATGTTCACTCATGGTTTCAATATGCTTTAATTACTTATTTCATGTTATATAAACAAGAGAAACATAATGAGTTTTCTCCCTCAATATCACGTTCAAAGACAACATCATTTCTCCATGAATTGTAATATTATATTAGAGTTTTCCATCATTATATGGTATATAAATATCCATTTTCATCATCAATAATTCCAAAAAATTTACCATGGAATATCATTTTACTTGAATGTTTTCATCAAAAAACATTAAAAATACATTTGACTACATAAAGAAAAAAAAATTTACATATTTTTAATTTGATATATCTCTTTTCATTGAAAACTCTTAAAATAAAAAAATTACTAGTAATAATCGCTATGATCAAAATTTAATGAACATTTATCATGTAAGTAAATACTTATAATGTATCAAACTATTATATAAGGATGATTTCATCTGCTATATATGTTAAAAATCATTATTTTATTTTATAAATATTTTAAAATAACAAATATGTAAAACATTGAATATAGTCCAATTTCTAATTTTTTTATAGATATTCATATATATTAAAATATTTCCATTATAATATAATGAATAATAAATGATAATATTTATTATAAATTTAAATGAACATAGTTATGAAGTAAAAAGATTTTAAGACATTCAAAACAACATTTTAAAATAAAAATACCTTACCTTCATTCTCCTCTAGCATTGTAACTTTTTTAACTATTGATTTATACGAATATATTGGAATTCAAATTTCATAATAACTTCTCACATGCTCAATGAATTATCAGTATTATAATTATTTCATTCATTTCTATGTGTTATTTAGTTACTAAATTGCTTAATTTCAGGTTGAATGTTTTGAAGACATTCTGTTAAATAAAGTTTAATATATTTTTTTATCAACGGTAAATGGGGTAACTTATCAATTATATCTAAAATAATAATCATGTTATATTTATTATATTTATAAAATAGATACACTTTTAAAATATACAATGTTTGGTGTCCATTAAAAATAAACCACTACATTTTATAGATATTGAGTCTATTCGTGTGCACTTAAATATTTTCCATTTTTATACTTGTTGAAAATGTCATAAAGTATATAATTTTTATTTATTATATTATCATTTGTATGTTATAAATGTAATAATAAATCAATATATTAATCCTTATTAACATCATAGTATGTTATAAAATATTTATCACATCACTTCAATGAGGTGGTTGTCCACACTTATACATGAGTGAAGTTATCGATTTCAATTAATAATAGTCTTATATGGTAGGTAATATAATATATTTTATGAATCATGGTTATTTTATAAACATTTTATATGTTCATTTTTAATAAAATTTAAAACATATATATGACCCGGTAATGAAAAAGAGAATATATCACTTCATAAAGGATTTAGTCTATATATACGCATGATCAATGTTTTCATTTCCCATATGATTGAAAATGGGAAAAAATATAAATTCACCATAATAAAATTAAAACAATTTAACTAGATAGAATATAATTATGATTTTTTTCATAATGGTTAAATGTTAATCAATGTATTTTTATAATAAATATAAAATAAACACTCATTTATGAATTATTCATCTTTTTTTTTCGAAAAAAATTCCTTGGATTACACCATAAATCTTCATATAATGGTATTTTGGTTGGAATAATACCTCTAGGATTATGTTTTGAATTTTTAAATGAAATTTAATGAGGGCATGGTTGAGATAAATTTATTAATTAGTATGGAGATGTTAGGGTAGTAGGATCCCTTTTAAAAGACAGGTGAATAGTAAACATGAGAATACATAAAACATTTATAAATATAAGATACTATTCTCAACGGAAAGTGAAACTAGATGGAAGTTTTTTTTTTAAAATTCTTAATTTAGAAATAAACCCATCCAATAATAGTTTGAATATTTTTAGAAATATTTGATATATTATGCTTTAGTTTAAGCACATATGGCTCATTTTGACCATTATTAGGGTGATAATGTTTTAATAAGGTTGTTATTAATTATGACCCAAAATTAAATTGAAAAAATTAAAATATTTGAACATATTGATTAAAAATAGGAAATAAATTTTAAATGAATCAATGTTTTGTTGAGGTTGACATTTATTTTAAAATAAGAATGAAAATTTCATCAGTATCTATTATTAGAAAAATAATCTTTTAAGCATTTAAATTATATCATACTAAAATAATGTATAATTACAATTATTATAGAAAATTTTATACTTAGTAATAATTTTAAATTTTTTTTTGAAAACCATATAAAATATAATGGAAAATTTAAATATTTGAAAGGAAATGACAGTCTTAAAAACAATATATACATTATCGCTATAAACCAAAAAAAAATAATTTTTTATAAATAACAAGAACTCCACATTGAATAAATATGATATGATATATCAAAATAATTAATTATAAGATTCATATTTTTTATTTTATAAATTTATTCTTTAAATAAAATGGTTTTATCCATAGAACCAAAAATATTTAGATAAAATAATTCCTTTTTCAAATGAAAAATAATTCAAAGTTATTTTGGAAACTAAGAAGAAAAAATGTACCTAAAATGAATATGTATTAATATTAATATTGGATTATTTGTAGAATTACATAGTATTGAATAGAAAAATTCATATTGTGTGTGAAAATTCATCTCAAAAAACAGAATCCATCCCATCATCCTCCGAATCATCTTCATCTATCATAGAACACAATGGAACGTCTTGGTAAAAAGTAATCCCTTACTAGATTCTTGATGTAAATTAATATGTAAATAAATTTATGGAGATGAAAAAAATAATTACAAGAATGAAAACCGATATTAATTTTATATTTTAAGACGATTAAAATAAATAGAACAAAATAAATAAGGAGTCATAAGTCATTAAAGTATGAAAAAATTATAAATTAATATTGTAATGAAATTTAGTGGAGTGATTTGGATATTTATATCCTACTTATGATAATATTTTTTATTATAATTTTAATTACATATAATTTAAAATTTGTTTTGTTATGGGAATCAATTTTAAAATTATGTTGACAATAAAGTTATATTGGTCAAGTTTATTTTTAATAATTAAAAATGGATGAATTTTTTATTTTTAAACTTTTGATTTTATTAATCCAATTATTAACTTCATAAAAAAATTATTCAATATTAGATATTATGATATAAATATAATTTTTTATAGAAATACCTAAACTAGTATTTTTAAAATAACATTTCAAAATATAATGAAATTTGATAGAATAATGATAATGTATAATAACATACATTTCAAACATTATAATCCTTGTTACATGTGTATAAAAATTTGTATGCCTATCTAACTTAACATAAATATAGATAGTTAGATTTATTTTTATTGCATTCAGTTTTTAATATATAAATAATAAGTAGAATCCCACAACCCACTCTACTAAACATGTCTCTAGAATGGTTGTTGCTACATGGACATAGGTGAATTTCCCCATACAATAGAGAATCATAACTAAGAGTGAGGATCTAGGGTTATATTGTGGGAGACTAGTCCCCCCATATCACAATTATGAATAATTAAAACAACCACACATGAAAAAAATGGAAATAAGGATCCATAGTAATACCTACAATCAATAACAACAAAAATAAATAAATGAATGTGGAATTATATATTTATATAGAGTAATATTTTTCCAATATAAGATATTTCATATCCCACTATGATGATAGAAAAATGAAAATTAAAAAATAAAACAAATTGGAGGCTCTAATACTATCCTTTAATCTCATATCATCATAATATCTCAACCATATGATCTATCCTTCAAAACTATTCAACTTTATCCTCTTAAAATCCTAATATAGAAAATATTTAAGTCTTCTTGGGCACTGACGTGTTATGGAGAACTAGATATCCTGTGATTATTACTCGATAAGAAACCACAAACAAGGATACATACATATATTGTATATCAGTACATGAAAATGTTATATTCTCACATGAATATATAAATGAATATTCATAATAATAAATAAATAGGAACCATAATTCCCAAGGTTCTATAGTTAAACTAGGGATTGACTATACATCCCTCATATATTGTTGGCGTTTGTTTGATCACAATATTCCATCATCTATTAGGCTATTACATAGGAGGTATTTCAAGGTGATGAATTAGTTTATGGAATTAAGGATGTCACTAGGGGTGAATATAATTTGACTAGTAGACATCAAGAATAAAATAGCCTATAAGGTAATCATATCTGATAAATAGTCAATATGTTTCATTGTTAGTCCTAGATGGAACTCCAATAATAACCATTCTAATCAGGTATAATGAATTTTCTAGAAGGTAAATCATTATTGTTCAATAATTATCATCTCAAAAGCCAATCCCCATATTGTAGTCTTAGTATATTTCGTAGTATACGGGATAATTCAAAACCATAATGTGTAACACAATGTGATTATTGGTAATTATATTTCATCACCTATCAAAAATATTTATTCATAGATATTCAATTGTAATACATATTCATCATAATTACCTAGTAGGTAATTTATGGTGATCTAGTAGTAGAAATAATCAGGATGACCCCTACAAGGTAATCCATGGTGATCCAAATATACATGAGATATCAAATTTCAACTAATATCATGGGATGTTATTCATAAGAACTTTAGGCTATTGATTTCATGTCATTAAATCTCACATCATTACTTTTTCAAAAATGGGATCAAACCATCGACCTTCTTGTTCTAGGGTGATACACAAAGTTCACAACACATACTATCCATCGCTACCTCTCATATGGGTTAATATAATTCTTAAGAAACAATTGTGGTCCCCAGGGTCTCATAACAAAATGGAAACCCAACAAGGATCCTAGATCATGATATAAACCCTCATTCCAATTTCATAATTTAGAGTCTATAGTTTAACTCAACATCATCATGTTCAAATTTTAGCCTCACTGACATCATATGATAATACCTATCACACCACACTATGATGATGGAATAATTCCCATATTGAATCCTTGTATATATTACAATAGAGCCATAATCCAACATATTATCAATCTACACTGGGTCTAACCGTCATGTTATCACATAATAATATAGGAGGAACCCTCATCCCACTCTCAATTTGATTATTCTAATAGATCTATATAACCTTATTATCAATTCATGGCATACATCATCCAATCATTGTAATTGATCACTCCATGCTCTTCATTTTAACAAATGGGAACCTCACAATAGTTCTACGTGTTCACAAAATTCATTTATTTATTGGGGTATTTTAGTCATATGTATTGTGTTTCTACTCAAACACTAAACCATATACCACTAAGGAATCACTGTAATTCAAGGTCCTATAGTGGCCTTTCACAGTCAAATGAACCATATTAAATTTATTTAAAAAAACATTTTAAAATAATATTTAGTCACACACAATGGTGTAATCACATATCATTTTCTAAATATACAATAAAAAATTAATATTACATATTGTTATCTTTATGGTACGATATACATAATTTAAGGTGTTTTATCATTAATTTTCTGCTCGTATACTCTCAAAATATCGTTTCCAAGGTTATCCAACCATCTATAGGTTGTGAAATTCCCTATATCATTCCATAACAAATAAACTAATTAGTTAAAAACATTAAAATTATATTCACAGTTTAATTTAAATGGTAACAATTTCTATGAAGTTAATAAGTGATAATATCGTACCCTCTTTTCAAGCAATGAGGTGTGGTCTACTTCTTACAAGCACACAGAAACAAAATTGAATTCAAAATCAATATATTGAAATATTATAATTAATTTTAGTATTTAACAACTATTCATAAAATATATCACAAATATTATCAAACTACAAAATCTCTCCACGTTATATTGTCGCATCAAATAAATGACCAAACAATGATACATGTTTTGTAAAATATGATAAAAATTAATTTGAAAAATTATTAACATGTGATTCTTGGTAGTTTTATAATTTATTGTAATTAATAAAAAACTAAAATAGATACAGCAAGAAACATATCATAATTCATATAATGTGTGAAAACATGCGATCATCCACTAATTTATCTATGTTGAGAAAAAGCCACTTAATATTGATGTGACTCTGCAATTATTCAATGGAATCATGACTAAAAAAACACTTAACCAGCATTAAAAAAGGTGGGACAAGGATAATGGGGAAGAAAAAATTAATGAACTTGCACAAATTAGTAGATTTAAATTAATATATCTTAAGATATAACCACACATTATTCCATAAGTTAATGAAATATATATTACTCATAGAATAAATGAATACACCTAATGTGATAACCACGTACATGGGTCATTTCCCTGATAAAAAAACCAAACAACAGATTTTAACTCTTTTATTTTATATTTTTATAATTATTTAATAATTTTTTACTCAATATCGTACAACTGATCATGCATGGGTTTATGTATGGGGACTAAAGATAGTTGTTTACCCTATAAAATTTGATTCCTCAGGCAAGGTACTCCTCATGTAAAGAGATTTACCTTGGGTAAGGGTCCCCTTATATAGAGGTATATCTCTATGTAATGGAATTTACCCATATGTAGTTGTTGTCTCATATGGGTCACCCCCTTAGGTGACCCACATAAGGGTCACCATGAACAAATATTCCCCATATGGTTCACCCATGAAATAGATATCTTATAGGGGTCTATAACACTCCACACATCTTGAAATAAGCTTTTCTAAAATTTATAAATATTCTAGATTTGTAAAATGTTGGCAATGTATGGGTTGCCTAGATAATGGTAATAATATATGGGTCATCCAAAAGCCTTCTGATTGGATAAATTCTTCAAATTAAATCCTACATCTCACATATAATACAATTCCTAAGAACCTAAATTATCCCTAACACTTTAAAACATATGGACTAATATTATTTTGGGTTTTCCCAAGTCGTAGATTCTTTATATGAGTCTTATATATCAAAAATACCACTACTCTAAATTTAAAAATCAAAATTACCTATTAATTTTACCAACTACATAAATACGTATCCCTATATAATTAATCAACTTAATTAATGATATTATCCTAATGGGGTCTATAAAATCAACATTACATTTCAACCTATGATATATATTAGAATATTTTACAGTTCTATTTTTTTCATCAATTTTTTTCATGTTTTAAAATGTTTTAGTTATTTGATTCACATAGATACAAACCAACATCATTCATAAAATTTATTTTAATTTTCTTACTAGTGATTAATTATAATACATTTGGGTCTTGATGTGAAATCAGACCATTAAATTATATTATTTTTATAAATGATCACACCACATTGCATGAGTATCATAAATTTTTATAATTCAAAATACATATAAACCACATTTAGTAGTATTTGGGTGAATATTAAGAGTAATATTTTTATATTTATATTATTTATAGAATATTATTTGGAAAAATATTTAAAATAATCACTTATACAGAAAAAAAAATATTTTTTAAATTTATTCTATTTTTATACATGAGTTTTAATTGGAAATAACTAGATTTATATACAATTAATTTGTATCATATAACATATTTAACTTAATTAATTCTAATATACAAATACTGAAATTTTATCCCCTATAATCCCATTAGTAACAAGATATTAAATTAATGTGAAAAATTAATTTGTGGTGTAAATTTCATAGAGTAAAAAATAGAATGTTTATCCATTTGTTTAGAAATAGAATTTATTTTATCCTAAAAATGTTCAGTAGGATTAAAAGAACATATATTCATTAATAATGGTGAAAATTATTCTTAATGTAAAAACCAAATGCACAATATTATTAGTTGATGAAAACATCATCATTAAAATGTTTTTACAATAAATGAAATGACATAAAATGATAAATAAATTTTTTTCAAATATATTAATGATATTGTTGAATATATTTCATTGTAAAGATTATAATACACGATTTAATTGTCTAACTTTTCATTCATTACATGAGATGAAATTAAGTAAATCTTAAAATGAATCAATATAATTATTTTTATTCATGTAATTAAATTTACATTAATATGATTATACATTTTTACCTTACAGAAAAGATAATGGAATTAAGAACACAGATTAACGACATAATTTAAATAGACAACAAATATATTTTTATAGAGAATTTGAATTATTTTGTTGAAATAATTTATAATATACTAATTATGGATGTCTATTATATATAATTACATTTTAATGAATTTTTTTTCACATGGAAAAAAATGTTGTAATAAAATGTTGTTTTTAATTATAGTGTTATGAAAAATGAGGAATTTATAGATATTTATATATTACATCAAATGACTTATCAAAAAATATATCAAGAGAATATTTGGGTTTTAAATAATTTTCCTTTAATTTATTTTATATGATTCTTGATATCATATATCCAAAACCTGTTTATGGGATTATTTCAAAAAAAAAATTGGTGAACAAAGAGGGTTACTATTAATTTGGAATGTTTGGATATAATTTATCTTATTACATGAGATTTTATATGAGATAAAATTTTATAAATTCAATTAAAATGACAATTGTTAATTAAAACTACAAATATATGAAAAATAGCATTTTCAATTTAATTTTTTTCAGATGCACATACTGTTTATTGTAGGAAAATCACTCATTATATAATTTTGGGGAAAAGGGTCATTTAGAAATAGATGACTTTGATGATTTCAATGACCAAAAATAAACTAAGAGAAAAAATAAAAATATTTTTCCCTGAAACATATGAAACCGCCATAAATTTATATAATGAGTTTAGAATTTGATATAGGAAATTTTTATAAAATTTAATTTCACATTTGAAAAGGTAATACAAAAAATAAAAATAATTACAAAATAATATACATGTATTTATGTAAATAAATATAAAAAATATTGTTGATTTGTACAATTTTTTGAAATGGGATAATAAAGATATTAAAATTAATGAAGAATATATTATTTACATTGGTATATTAAATAAATGAAGAACTATAAAAATAAATATATAACAATTTAGGTTAATCCTATCATATGGGTTCTTTCAATCAATACAACATATATGAAATTTACTTGAAATTGGTACTCTAATAACAAAAAATAATACTAACTATGCTCTTAAATAACTCTATAAATCTAATTCAAAAATGAATTGGAACTACAAATTTAGAAATTATATTGTAAATAGGTATTTCATAAATTAATGGATTCACTAAATGACACCTTAAAATGAGACGTATTTATATTGATAAATCAATATGAGAAGTTTCTGGATGATTATTAATAAATATCTATTTATTTTTTATAGAAAAAAAAACAAATCCATTTTTGTATATACATATGATTGGGGAGACCGTGGTTTTTAAAAAAATTGATGGATTGGTTGATTTATAATAGTTGAGTTTTGAGGGATATTTTTTATGATGTTATTTTTTAACAGTATTTGAAAATGTTTTATATATGCACCTATAGTGTGAAATTAATTTTAGAGAACACCTATCTAATTCATGATGTGAAAGAACCATGTTCTAGTTTTGTAATAAATTATTGATAAAGGATAAAGTCTTATTGTAATGTATTATAGGGTGATGATTATTTTTTCATAATATCAATAACAAAGATCGAGTTTCACGTGGATTAAAATTTGGATTTTAATATTTTATTCAGATAATGTTATTTATATTCTACTTGAAAACAAAATCATTAATAGATGAAGACCAAATCATGGGTTATAATGCATAAGAAATTATAAATCTAGAATTTGGAAATAATGAAGATGTTTAATACTTTAAAAACTTTTTTTAGTGTCAATTGATGACTAGAGGAACCATGACATGTATTTTTGGATTTTATTTCAAAAAAAAATATTCATTTCAATTTCAATGGATGAATGGTAAAAACATTAATTTGATGATTTCATGTACAATATTAATAATAGTATACAATATATTTGGGATATTTTATTTATTAAATTGAATATAAAATACATTAGAAATATATAAGACATATATTTTAATATATATTTATGTTTATTATCAAGAATTAATAATCAATTGTAATTTCTCAAAGTGGCACAATTTGATAAAGAAGAGACAATTGTAAAACATTTATATATTGTACCAAAATGTGGACGATGAATATGTAGTTCATTAACAGGATGAAGAATGATTTTAATGACACAATAATATTATAGTTATATAAATTATTTGTGTATTAATTAATGATATAATATTATTTACTTATAATACATAGTGACCCTAACCATTTAGGAGGGAAGTGTAATTTCAAGTGTTAATTTTATAATCTGAGTGAGTCTGCAAAAAGTATTATAAATTTTTTTTTTTTTGGAATTTAACCAAATTTAATTCTGTAATAACTACAAATAACCTACTATGAGTAATCCATGTATAATATTTCTCACTTATTAAATATTATATTCTTATATAGGGAGCATCATATAAGTGTTATAATTAAATAAAAGGTATTTTTTTATCAATGTGATGTTTTTTTATTTTAGAACCCTCATTCACACTGAATGAACATATATTTTCAAACATAGATTCTAGTAACATGGTTTTAATTGATATATTAAAACATTTAAAAAATATAAAAGTGATTAAATCCTTATATATCAAATAGGTTAATATTATTAAAAGAATACATATATACATGATTCTAAAATAACATTAGAAAAATGAAATAAAAAATAAAATTCTATTGTAAAACTTTATTAGATATTCTATTATCATAATTAAATTAATCATTGATTCCATATCAACATACTATGTAAGGGAAAATATAATAAAGTGTGACATAAGTGGCTCATTAGAGGAAATCATAAAATTGATGTTAAAATATAATAAATAAATAACCAGTAATATGTTATTGAAAAATAATAATAAAATATTCCAGATAAAAAATATTATAAATGGATATTATATACATATATGATTTAACAGCAAGACGAACAATATTTATATAAATAACTAATGTTAATAATAAAATATTTATAGTGTTTGAAATACACAATTTTATAATAATTTCTCTATTATAATACATCATAAATATATAATTAAGGCATATTCCAAATCAAAAAACAAATTTTTCTCTTATGATAAATTTTGATCCATCATGGGGCCATAACGATCCTTGAATATCACATAGAAAGTCAAATTCATATATCATATGAATGAAATATAAAACAATTCGATATATAATAAATTTTAACATTGTTATTGAAAGAATATCATATGAAATTTCAATATTTTATTCAATCAGTAAATAGAATGACATGATCATATGCAACTTATATAAATCAAAAGGATGACATAATTATTGAATATCTATAGTAAAATATATAAATAATTAATTTTTATTAGCATTGATGAAAATAAAATCCAAATATTTCCTTAGAAAAAATCAAAAATACCTTTTTTTACTCAAAAATAAAAAATAATTATATATAGAAAGGAATTTTCATTGAAAATAAACATGAAATTCATTAATGAAAAATTCAATCAAATGATCAATAATGAAATTATGGAAGTGAACTCATACATTAAATGCTAAAATGATGATTCCTTCTTAACTATTAGTAAAAAGTACTAAATTTCCTCATTAGGTAAATAAAAAAAGATTCTATAAAAAATGAAATGTATTTCATATATATATATATATATAATGACATTAAATAATCATTGGGAAATGAAAATGAATATTCTTGAAATTATTTAAAGAATCATGGATTTAGAAGAATATGTTCATCCACTAACAAAAAAAACTATTTCTTTTACATGAAAATCAATTTTCTTAATTGTATTATATACTAAAGAGAGGAAATAAATAAAAAAAATATAAACTTCATTGATATAATGAGGATGTGAAAATATATTTTATTTAAATTAGTATTAATATATAATTTCCATGAATGGAAATCTAAATACAAACAATCCGGAATGAAAATAAAAATATAGAATTAAACCTTACCGTGAACTTCCACATGGTTAAAATCATAATTACTTCTTGAACAATAAATTTAAATTTATATAATATTTTATTAATAAACATTTTAATCAATTTTTTATTTTTTTGGTTGATTTATAATACATTTTTATACATTCCTTAAATAGTTCTTATTTTCATTTCCCACATTATGTTGTTCGGAAACATATTTGAATATTTTTTCTCTATCTATTATTTTTATATTTTATATGAAAATATTCATTAATATAATAAACATTATGAATCTCATGAATATAATTATATACTTTTTAGGAATCAAATATTTATTGATGTAATTTTAAAAAAAATCACACCGCTTCGTGGTGGTTGTTGTCCACATAAACAAACGACAGACTGTACAATTCTAAAAATGGAAGGAATGGTAAGAGTGTATATGAAAACTTATATATCAAAAAAATTAATAATAATACTATCTCTTTCATAAATATTCATTAATTCTATGTTTATAACCATCCATGCAATGTTGTGATAAATACTAATTACACTATAATGTGGATAAGGTTGGTATTACATACAGAAAAGTGTTGTTTCCATTTTCTATAAGATTTAAAATAGATAGAAAATATATGTACAATTAAAATAAGAATACAATTTTTATTATTATACTGATTTATTTTTTAAAATCTATTTTTATTTAATATAGTTGTATTATTAAAAATAATGAATGTTGAATAATCTCAGTAAGATCATAATCCTATTATTCTTTTAACCACATTTATCTAACACATTTACCTTTATTAAAACAATATTTTAATTTACTATGAAAACTAAATGGTGTGGATAGATATCTGGATTTTAATTTTTTATGTATTATTTTTTATATGTTTCTCATTTATTGGAGAGACGTGAGGAGTTGGTGTTTCCTTATATAAAGGGGGTGGTTGATAAATATTTATTACATGAAATACTATTAATAATATGAATATTACTCATGTCTAATGGCTCAAAATGTTAATGGATTAAAATATGAAATTCTTTTTGTTATAATCCAATTTTAAACTAAGCTTTAAGAATGTGTTTTTTGTTACCATGAGGCCTTATAAAATTATTTAAATCTTTTAAATATATTTTTACCATTAACTAAATTGATAAATATTTACCATATTTAATATACAATTTGGAAATATTTGTGTTCATCGAATTAAATATTATTCATTATACAGATTTAAAAGATGGAACAATTTTTTGTGATTCAGTTTAAATTTTTTTAAAAGAATATTATAATTGGTTCCAATAGAATTCAGTTAATGAAATCATTATAATGAAATGGTTTTATAAATTCAGTTAATACTATCATAAAAAAAATTCAACTGGGGAAAACATTATACCTATTTTTTCTAAAATTATTTATTTCTTAAGGTAATATTCTCACATAGTAATATATTTAAAACAAAAGATAAATATTTAAATGATATATTATGATGCATTTTCAGTTCAATATGATTATATCCTATAATATCTAAATAGTCATTTTATATATCCAATCAGTTTAATGATTATAGATGACCGTAAAATGTATCCCTATGATAAGAACATTCAGAATACGATTCTGAAATATTGATGTAAAATGTGGGACATGATCAGATATAATCAAATGTTGTTCACAATGAAGAATAAAAACATCAACAAAAAAATTCAAGATGCATTGAAAGACTAGATATTGCAAAATAGTGAGGAAATATACATACATTGTAAGGTGGACAAGAATATCCAATATGTATCACTTATTCTTAGTAGTTTTCATCTATCTATTGACAAATTATATTGTAAAATCATCTAATTTACAAATAATAATATGTATATATTTCATGAGTGTTGTAGGATTATGTCTCTCAACCATTACATATTGAAAAACCAAGCAACTTAGTTCAAAGTCTGAAATATTCCAATTGATATTTTAAAAAAAAATGTCTTTCAAATATTGATAAATTCTAAGAATACTATAATGTATAGTGAAATTTGAGATATGGTATTTATATAATAATTTACCTTATAAATCAGGCACGGATTGAATTCATTGCCTCTTTCCAAAATTTCTGTATACAATATTTTAGATAATGTATACCAACATTCAATTATTTAATACATTTATTTTCTTTTCAGAATTATTTTCCCCAGAATAAAATCTTTATCCAATAACGACAGAGTTGTAGTTATTTGAAAGAGATGTGGTTTTTTCCTTTAATTTGCAATTCCCACATCCAAGCTTACTAATACCATGAATATATATTCTTTTTTAATCATTATTTTAGTAAATATTACTTTATATATCCTACACCATGAAAAATAATCTTTTCATCTTAGTGTGGTAGTTTATTTTGAAATAATTATACTTTAGTAGTTTTATAAATCACCCCTTCATTATAATGATATATTTCTTTTAGATGTTTTATTTTTAAAAATATTCATTTTTATATATTTCACATCATTCATTATAATGTATTCCTCAATGTATTTAATTAAATTATTATGGATTAAAACTCAATATCAAATTTTGTACAATTATATTCATTATTATTTAATGACATTGATAAATAGTCAATGACTATATTGTCTTTTTTAAAGACATATCCATGTCCCTTTATTGATGTTCCATTATATATTACAAACCCATCCCATTAATATGGTTATGTAAATATTAATCTATTTACCAATACCCTCCATTTTTCTTTCAAAAATTCATTACATTATTTTTCCATAGAGTCTTTTACCCTTTACATGATATCATGTATAACAATTTAGCGAATCATGAATGATTTTGAACAGGTTTACATATGTAACCTACTAATCAATGGAGAAAACATTCCTCAGTTGTATTCATTTGAATGTTCCATTCTATGAATAAAATTTTCATTTAATGATCATGTTATTTTCATTCCTTTGAGACGATTTGTCTAGGAAAAAAGTCATCTAGAATCCATAATTCACATATTTTAAATATCCAGTATCACACATTTCAATGAAGAGTCTTATAAAAGATTATCAAATGACTTCTACGGACATTATTACTCTTATAGTATTTAATGATATCGTCATTATATATCAATATGAAGTGCTATATTTAATAATTTAATACTATATTCATTAAATCCTTAAAATGTTTTGATGTATTAGTAAATCCAAATAGAATTACAAAAAATTTGTAATTATAAAACCCCATATAAAATACTATATTGAAAATACGATCTGTTTTTACACGTCATTGATGATCTGTAGGATAGATATCATTATTTATTAGTTATTTATCTTCTGGTAGTTGATCAACACATTCATAAATTTATGGGAATGTATACATGATTATTATAGTAATGGAATTGATTTCCATGAAATCTTTGAAAAAACTCATATATCCCTCATTTTTCTCATAAAAATGAATAGTTTCTCCCAATGGTGAAAATATATGGTGTATAAATATATTATCAAACAACTAATCTAATTTCTTTCTATTTTAGTTAGTTTTTATATTGAAATCTAATATAATATCATTGATATTGGGTTCTCAATAGGGATGGGATCTGTGGAACACACACCCTCTTACTCAGATAGATAACCTGGTAGTAATTTCAAAAACACATAAATGTGACCTGAGTAAATATGTATATCCAATATTTTAATTATAAATTTCCCATTATTGTATTTAATATTTTCATTTTCACCATAATATAATTAATGGATAGACACATGAGTTTCATCCAAAATGAATCTTATGATGTAGTGTCCCCTGAGATGAAAAGTTACTCTACATTTCAATCATGAATCATAATATCTGCATCATAGAACAAAAAATTCTTATTGTAATTTGAATTTAATTTTCTACAAAGGATTATATTAATTTCAACCATAGATAAAACAATCATGTTTATAATTACGTTGTGTCTATAATAGAAATTTAAATTTGTTTATTTCCAAACACTTTTTTGGAAAAAGTGAGAAACCATAATTTAGACACAAAAGGAAATAACCAAATCATTAAAACACAATTTAAGAGTACCAAAAATTGGCTCCCTAAAGAGTATCCATGTGATATTGTGTACCTGATTTTTTGGTTCATCTGTTAAGAGATATTCGAGTCTTAATGTCAATTTATCCCATGTCTAAATGTACTCTTCAAGGAAAATCTTCCAATTGATGAAATTTGCAACTAAAATCATGTATTGTATGTCGATCCGGATATACTGTTCCACATTAAGATTCATCCTCAAATACCTTCCCATCGATCTAGTAGCTTCTTCGTCAGTAGCGTTAAAGAAACAAAATATGATCAACCGTTTCTTCATCCGGACTCATTAGTAAATCAAATGGTTGATCGAGAGAATCATCATCCATTTGAATTGCATTTAATTATTTCACTAAATGTGTCTCTATGGGAGGTGGAAAATATGAGTAATCTTTGCACTCTTTACAGATGCCCTTCTTGTCCCCATAACTAGTCATGCTCCCATGTGCCTTTTACTCGCCATAGAGTATCTGATCTGATCAGTTTCAACCTCTGGCACTGGATCTTCATTAGTCATACCATCAAAATGATTACCGATCTCAATATCCTTCACTTCCTTTCTAGGACCTGATCTAGTTGGAATCTTATTTGTCGCATCCTGTCCTCCAATAGGTGACCGGACTACCTCCGCATAAGATTCAATAGTAGGAGTCATGGGAACTCCTCATGAGTTTCATCAATAACACTTTCCATCTAAGAATGGGTACCATTTGAAACAAAATCGATGAAAACACCCACATCATTACACTTAGAAGTCACTACCATTTGGTGTTTCATACCATTAAGATCTTCGATCATCCTGTTGAAAAAATCCTTAACCTTGGGATCAAGAAATAGAGGTACTGACTTCAAAGACTCTATATTCTGGGTGATCCAGTTAGGCATTGAAACATCATGCTTCTTAGGAGGAGTTGTGTCTTCAGTAATCATGCTCGTACCACTATTAACTGGGGACACGACCGTATCATCCTGCTGTAAAGAGACACTAGTACCATTGGAATCTAAGGAACCCACCGATTGTTTCTCAGGGGGAACAATTCCTCAATCATCAAAATTTGATGATTTCTAAAATAGTGAATGAAATTTATGTTGATGATGACCCAATCGATAACATGAAGCACAGAAATCATACCAGTTCTCAAAATCCACCAGTTGCTTGCAACGAAGCTCGTTTTCAACCACTATCCATACTTCTTCAACTGGGGGTTTGGAGATGTCAACTACCATGCAAATTTGCGGTGATATAGGATGGCACAAAGTCCTCGACCTCTCGTCGAAAGCCAAAAGTATTCCAACCATATTACCTAACAATTATAGAATAGATGGATTTTTGAAGGTAAGAAGTAGATTCGGAAAGCTTTCCCAGATCGCCGCAGAGGGGGAATCCCTCTTCCAATGGAAATCGTAGCTCGAACGAAGATGAATGAAATGGTTCCCTCAATAGGAACGAATACCTTTGGACCAAAATGTGGCAAAATATTCATTATTGGAGAATGACATAGTGAAGTTACAAGGATCCTAGAGCCCGATGATAATGTGATCTTGTAGGGGGAATGATTTATTAGAGAAACAGGTGAAACTGTCCAGGGATGGGTGGCATCGGCCTAAATGAGCTTAAGAGATAGACCATGGAGATTTGAAGCCTTGGATAACTTATATAGGGAGAGTGGAAGCGCAGGAGCCCCTCGATGGAGGTCCATGACATTAAGGAATAGAAGAATCTATGGGAACTTGGGTATAAGGGATGGATCATAGAACAACGAGAAGGACGTCGTAGATAACTGGCATTGCCAGAGAAGGATGGGTGGGGCGGCCATCACTGCCACCCGATAGGGCAAGACGCCTTCTCCAAAGACCTCCCAAAACCTTAGGTTCCTAAATTTCTCTCCATTGAGTCTATGTGTTATAATGAGAAAAAACTATTATATCCCTTTTGATAAAATATTTACACTGATATATTTTTTGAAAAAATTATTACTATGGTTTTAATGAAATATATTATTTAGAAAAACATGGAATTTATAAAATAATAAAAAAACATGGAACAAATATTATATTATCTATATTTTCTATTTCTATTAGTGTAAATTCCACCACAAATTTAGAAACTCCAACTATAGTTGTAGTTATCTCATAATCCAAGTTTTCCTCCCTTAGACTACTATAAAGAGAATTGTCATTATTCTTTTTTAATTCTTTGGAATAGTTCTCCACCACATTATTGTTAATGAATTATACCTAAGTGAATCTATTCCCACCAATTATATAAAGAATATAATGGAATTACTCTCCCCACTTGATGAAAAATCATATTCCACTGTATTTTTTCATTAATTATTAGTCCAAAAATTTCCACACATTCAGTATTCCTTTTTGGGTATTTCTTTTGTGAAATTACCTGACAACTAACTTATATTATATTTTTTCATTGACAACATAATACTGGTAGTATAATTTCTCTATCATTATAATACATGATTCAATTTCCTTAAATACTAAAAAAATAAGAGACTAATTTTTATCAAATGCTATAATTAATTTCTTAAATGAAGAAAACAATAGGAATTCATGGATTATTTACACACTCTGTAGCATGAGTTTCCATTCATGAAATGTTATCTTAGTATTTGGAAACATTTTCTCTTTCCATTTTCCATATATGATGGATTTTTCTCTTTATATAATTCGATAGATCATGAGGAATTCATTTTTTAAAATAACTTTTTGAATGTATTCCAATACATAATTTTTATTTATTCATATTCCTTAGTGATCAATTTTAATAGTAGTTATTGATCATCACCTCCCTTAAGATTATAATATTTCTCCATTTCAATATTTTCCATAGTGTAATATATTTCCTATAGGGAAATGATCCATTTATTAGCTAGTAGTGGATAATGTTTCACATTGGTTGATGGTTATTTTTTGAATAATGAGTTACAAAATTGATTCGCTATGTTGGAGATCAGTAGGCTAATTAATATGATAAAGATTATTGGTCAAAATCCGAGTTACACACCACATTATTATTATATTATGTTTTCATCCGACTCGAGATTTTTTTTCTAATAAGAGATCTCATAGTTTAGATTATTTGTATTAAAATTCCTTCCTTTACATCTTATAAATATCATTTAAAAACAATTGAATATACTAAATTATCTCTTATCCTTATGAATATTATATCATAATGTGAATTTAAAAATATAAAGTAACACAAAATATAAATTGAATATTAATGCATAACCAATTTCAAAATCATAATTCAAAATCTATTCGAAATGTATTTCTTTTTAAAAAATATATATGTTAAAGTAATTAATAATCAAATGTAATGAGTTTTTGAATAATCCAATTAAGATACCCTATGCCTGATTTGATAAGTGTGTAGTCTTTATATAATTAATCTTGACCAAGTGAGGATATATTTGATTTGAAACCATAATTTTCTAGGGTGTTAACCTATAGGTGAATTTGTGTCACCAAAAAACCACATTTCAATATCATGATAGTGATTCAATTACTAGGAATCCTCAAATTATACACCATGTGTATCCTTCAATGTTTGCAGTCTCTTTACTACTAATTATGCATCGATTGATGATCAAGTTAATTTATAACCATATATTTTTGGGTTTTTACCTCTAGGTGTATCTGTGGAATAGTAGCATCAACATATCAATATCGAAAATAGGATGTAATTACTAGTAAAACACATGTTTTAAACATTAAAAAAACATCATGACATTATCTTATTTATATATTTACCCGTATAATAAATCATTGGTTTATTTTTTATATTATATGTTTTCCTACACCACATTACTCATGATCATACTAATCATTCTCTAATTTTATTTAGAACACTCTCACTCTAGTATCATACATTCTGTGGGTATATTACTAAATTTTAAAATAATACAATAGATATCATTGCATAGGATGACATATTTTTTTCCTCTTGGTAGACTATACACATAGATGTTTTTCACATTAAATTTAAAAAACCTAAATTCCATCTATAATTCTATTGATTAACTTATAATTTATTTTCATATAAAATAAATAAATTACAGTTCACTTCCTGGTATCATTTCTAAAAGAAAATATAATAATGGCGACCTCATAATTAATGTAAGGGAATGTATACAATAGAATATTTGATAGAATAAATAAATTGTGTATATAATAGAAAATATAAACAATAATTTAATATTTTTGTTTTATTAATATCTTAAAAGTGGGATATATAAAAGGATGACTAAACAAATAACCATCCGTTGGATAATAATTACCTATTTTCTAATTATGATCTACATAAGGTTATATGTCATAATATTCCTCCATGTCCTAGGTTTAAAGAAACATACAAAAAATTGGTAATGTGTACACAAAATACCCCAAATAATGTCTCCCATGAGACCTAATGATTCATATGGAGACTAAAAAGAGGCCTTATAATAACATAGTATGTCCAATTCATTCTTAATATGAAATTAATGAATAAAATTTCCCCACAAAATCAATATAATTATTTGTACGGAAAATCTAGGACATGGAATTTCAATATTTTTCTAAGTAAATAAATAGAACTAAATGATCATAATCTACCTAGAGAAAAAATATAGAATATATCATAATTATATATAGATAGTAAATTAATAGAATAATAAATGGATATTGATATAGATGATGATTACTTTAAATGAACATCCAAGTCTCTAAATGAAAAAATTATAAAAATATCCATTTATTTTGCAAAAAAAATATTCAAATTTTCAGAATATTTTAAAAAAATACTTTAAAAAAATAAATAATATTTTAATGTAATTATAAAAGAATATAATGTCTATAATGGAAGGAAAATCAATTCATGTCGTAAATGATTAAAATAGATTATATTCACACATTCGAAAGATTGTCAAAAAGTACATAATTCTATAAATGATGACATGATTCATTTTGAATGCTTAAAATTTATGTCCAATACTTTTGAAAATGACATAAATAATATTTTATTATATAAAATAAAATTCAGGAAAATAATTTATATAATGTGGACATGAATGAATAATTTTATTGACTACAGAGGAAATTAGACCTACTATTCTTAAAAAAACCTTTTCTCAATCATATTTATTAATTATATAGAAAAATTAATGAAATACATGTATAACCCATTGATAAACATACATTAAAAAATATATCTATTTTAAAAAAGAACATATAAATTATAACATTTTAAATTTATTCACAAAGAAACCTAAATGAAATTTATTTTTTTAGAATAAACCCAAAACTATGAAATTTATTTGGTCAGATGATTTATATCCTCCTAAATAATAAATTTAATTATATTTATCAATTTAAATATAAATTTTTTCATCTATATTTCATTTTTATATTAATTTTTTTAAAAAATATTCATTCATTGGTTAATTATTATTTACATTAACCAATATCATGTTTTTTGTCAATTTATCTAAAATTACATCGGTATATTGACAATGATGAAAGGTTTTATGAAATTATTACATAATTTATATTTTTTAATTAGTTTATGAATATAATTATATCAAATATTCGAATCACTTATAAATGATGGTAATTGAAAAACAAATCACATCACTTCATTGTGTTGGCAGTCCTCATATTCGAAGGAAAAAAATTTCCATCATACAAAAGATGGAATTATAAGAAGTTAAATTATAACTTATATTAATATAAACATAATTATTTTATAAATATTATAATTATTCATTAGATATATATATAAAACAATCCATGTAATTTGGTGATGAAAAATTAATTACACCACCTTTTGGAGAATTTAGAATGTATGTAAGGATGAGGAATGTATTAATTTACCATATGATGTAATGGAGATACAAAATGGATAGAATAATAACCTAAAATGAAATTTTATTGTTAATACAGTCATTTAATTATGTAAATATTGTTTTCTATGTTTTATATGTGGTTTATAAAGAAAATATGTTGAAAATGCGTAGTGATATCATATATATCTTTTTTTGGTAACCTCATTTGGAATAAACATTGTGTATTATGGATGTTGGGAGACTAATACCAATAATTTATCCTTATTTTTTTGATAATTCATTTATTTAGGGGTTATCCTATATAATGGGCTCATTTAGATTGAGTAATACAAGAGATCACATTCCCTTTAACAAATGAGGTTAGCGGAAAACATATAAATTATTGATTTTTATATAATATGTGATTTATTCATGTCTCGTGGATCCAAATGATCACTCCATTAATTATTATTATATCAAGTATAAAATAAAACCAACCTATCATGTTTAAAAATGATTTATGTTCTACCTTGAAAAAGTTTCCCTTTATTTTACCTCATTAACTCAATTTTTCTTTATCCTATGTGACAATTATTTCCCATTGCTACTATTAATCATTAAAATAGAATAATTTTATCATATTATTTAGTATTAATTATCATTATTCGACAAAATATAATCCATTTTACAATATTCAATCTCCAAAATAGAAAAGAATAAAATTTAATATATATTTGTAAATTGAAAAGTAAATTGTCTCTTCTCATTAAAGCATAAAAATGAACATAAAAAAGTTAGGTATAATATTTATTTAATTTAATTAATTTTATTATTTTAAATCGGTGTACAAATATTAGTTTTTACATTAAAAATGTATAAGAAATTGGTATTTACATGATTTATATTATAAGACTGAAAATAGATTTTAATACAAAACATTTAATAGAGTACTAAAAGGATAATCATATATTTTCTATTAAGTAATGTATCTATATTTTGATTATATGTATAATTAAATTAAAATATCTCATAAGATAATTATTTTATATTCATTAATGTTAGTCTTATATAATTAAAATGAAATAAAAATTATAGTTTTTGTAAAACTATTGTTTTCCACTATTCACCCAAAAATTATCAAATTCAAAATAAAAATAAAAAACTAATTTCAAAATGATTTCAAATATTATAAAATCAAATATGATAATAATTACATCATATTGAACTTGTAAAATTTGAGAATTTTGGTTTTAATCACATTAATGATTAAATCTATGTGCATTATGTTATTGTTTCTTTAGACTAAAATGAATATCATATATATGATATATTCCCTCAAGGGTCCAAAACATGGTATCAAAGATAAATACTATGTTTCAAGATTTTTTTAATTAATAATTTAATAAATAAGGAATAATTATCTATAAAATAGTTACAATCATTAAATAAATAATATTGAATTACAGAATAATAAATGAAGTTCCATTTTTATTTATGTATAATTCATACATACACTAATTCCATATATGAAATTATATTTAATATTATAAGTATAGAAATGAATTATGATTATTTAATGTATTATCATGTTGAATTCAATAGGATAAATGATCTATAAGGATCTATATCTATAACTACTTATACAAAATTTATGCCTTATAATCTATCTATGTCCAAATGAGATATTTTTATTGATAAATATTATTGACAATCATATATAAATTATAATATATTTGCAAAAATAAAATAAAGATAAATACTTTAGGAAGAAGTGAAATGAAATTATATATATAATCTATCTATGTACATTCAAGATTAGAAAATGTGTGTACATTATGAAAAATGTTACATTAGCCTGTAGATTTATCAGTTGATGTTTTCTAAGAGGATATGAATTTTTAGCCTTGGATAAGAGGATGGTTCATGAATTTTGAGGGGTATCATTATCATGGGTGTTCGATCATCTATATGGTATTCATTCCTTATACATGATAGTTTTAATGCCACATTGGGGTTTGTGTAGCATGTTTGATGATTATTTCCTTCGAAGGGGATGTGATTTTTTTCTACATATGGTTTGTGACCTCATGATATTCGAGGATCACTCCATTTAAGATGGATTATATAGTAATAACACTATAAAAAAGGGTGAGTAACCATAAAGTGAATGTATAGGTTCAATCTATAACTATTGGGAATTAAAAAATAGTGATATTTAATTGAGATATTAAATGGTTTGTTTTAGTAATGGTCTTGTGGGGTAATGTTGTTCCCTTGTGTAACACACTAAGATAAAAACAATTTTTAATAGATTTTTTATAGTGGATAAATTTAAGTTATGGTGGTTATTCCATTATTGAAGGGATTATTCCATGATAATATCCCTTACATATTATATTTTCAATTCCCTTATATGTTATGTTTGATATAATGCTCTAGTACCGAACATCATTCCATGATGATTACCTTCACGTTTTGGGTGGTGTTTCATCATTTCCTCGTGGTTATCATCATGAAATTACCCCTAGATGGGGTGTAATTCAATTATACTAATGTTATTATTGTGAAATTCCATTTTTTATATTTTTATATAGAAAAGTATAATAACAATTTCTAGGACCACCATTATAATTATTTAGGGGAAAAATAAATGTGGAAGGGTCATTCAGTCAGATCATTCTTTTTTTTGTCTCTCATTGATTCCCTTTGTGTATGGTGGTTTGAAGGGGTTTTCTCTGTGAATCATGTTATTTTAGTCCATCAAATCCTTTCAAATATTCAATCCCTTTATTAATATATTAATTTTCATGCTAGGGAGACATGTATTTCTATTAATTCCAATAGACTGTGATATAATTTGGATAATATAATGGGTATTTTTTATAGGATGTACCTAAATCGTTCTAAGGGTTGTAAACCTGTTGTTTTTTTTTGTTTATGACTTTGACATTATTTTTAGTGATCTTATTTTACACTACAAAATTTTTTATTAAATTTTAAAATTAGTAAGATATTATAATAATAAGTCATAGGAAATATTTTTTATTATTATAATAGATCAAAAAAATAGTTGGTCTTAAATTGTGATTGGATGAGGCACACTAGGGATTTATTGTGGATGAGCGGGTTTGGTGCGGTAGTAACTCAAAATTTGAGTTAAGTCCCTATAGTACAAAAATAAATGAATGTTTTTTAATTAAACATATATCCAATATGAAAATATTTTTTGGGTAAAATTTATAGTGATTAAGATTATTTTACATAATGATTCATGGTGGATTTTGAAAAACTTGAGTAACATCATCCATCCAATTTTTGGTTTGTTGTTTTTTATAATATGGTGACTACATCAAAAATTTATAAAAGATGTTTATTAATCATGAGTTGGGTTTTAGTACTCATTCACAAGATGATAAGTGAATTAATAAACTTCGGTTTACAAGAACTAATTTCATAAGAATGAGCATCTTAGTCCTAAGAATTATTTTTTTATGACTATAAGTCTCACTTATAATTGATAATGCACTCTAAGTGTATAATTATATAATTGTAGAACAACATTAGAATGGTAAGTTGTTGGCAGTAAGAATACTAAGTGAGAGTGAAGAGATTCGTAATTTATTGTGATATACATACTTTTGGTTATTTGATTAGTAAAACCACCTAAAACGGGAGGGGATAAGTTATAACGTTTTTCGGTTATATGATGTATGAGTCTCACCCTTGGTATGTAGTTGGTGGTCAAGTAATGGTATGAAATGTTGTATGATATAATAAAAGGGTACATAATCCAAACCTGAGTAAGAGGGTACTTTTCTCAAAAAAAATTGGTGCTCTACCCTATCTATTTAGATATGGGTTGGCATTTTTGGATTAATATGACTTCTCCTTTAGTTATTTATGATTATACTTGGGAAGAGTCATGTATATGACTATATATATTGTAGTATATATCCAATATAACCAATAACCAAATGAAAAAATGAATATTTTTCTTATTTAACCAATCTTTTTTTTCATATTAGTTCATTAACATTATCCTTGTGAATTTTTTTTTATAGAAATAAATCATTCTACATCATTCTTTATAACGTGGGTAAAATTAAGCATAAGACGTGTGAACTGAAATTCACATTATGGGACAACATAAAAATTAAAAATTAGATGTCATAAATTAGAATAAGATTTTATAATTGTTTGATGACATAATCAAAGTTCATGTGAGAACCATAAAAAAAGTCATACTGAATTATATTTTAGAAAAAACATGAAAACATGACAAAAAGATTTAAACAGTGAAATAGTCATAAAAAGAAACAATCACGAGCCATGTGATTTCAATATTGATTAAAATGATCATCATAAACCTATAGATAAAACATATTAGTACCTTAGAATTCCATATCCTTGAACCCTTACATAATACTTAAAAGTTGGAATAACTATATAGAAAACTTATAATATAACATTATTTCGAACATAATCATTACCTAATCAATCAGAGTGAAATCTAGGTAAACCCATTGTAAAATAATAAACAGGATCACTCAACGTTATCTTGGTTCACCAATCATTTATGATTTCTAAGAACCAAATAATTTATAAAGGACATAGTCATATAATATCATCATTTGTAATAGAAAAAACATTAATCATTTCAGAACATGATTTAACAATTGAAAATAAACGTGTTCCATAAAAATATCTCTAAAATATGATTTACCCATAGAAAAAATATAGGTTATATATTATTATTTTTGAAACCTGATTAACCCGAGGAAAAGAAATATATTCCACAACAATAACATTTAAACAATCAAACTCCATTCAGAGAATGAATGAGGAAGATATAAATACAAATTATCCTCATTATAGAACAATTAAAAACAATGGGTTTTAGGTTGATTGATGGAAACACCTTTAAAATAGTATTATATTAATTTAAAGGAAAATTCCCTTTCAAATTGAAAATCACTTTTTAAAACATATGAATTTAAACATACATTTATATGAAAATAAACATTCAAAAATTTAATATATGATTATAAAAAAAATTAAATAATTTTATTATGAATTTTTATTGACTTCAAATATAATTTTTAAATCAATTTGGAAAGCCTTTTTTTAATTTAAACCAGTTTTCCTAGTAAAGTGATAACCAAATTAGGATTAACTTAAAAGTAATTTATCAATTATTTTATGCAATGAAGATTAAAATAGTACTGTTACAAGTTATTATCATGAAAAACTAGTTCAGAATATAAGTAAAGAGAATTATAACTTTTCAATAATGGATACATAATCATAAAAAATCCTAATAAATGGTGAAAATAGTGGATAATATAAGTCATGATAATTATTAAATTTCAATAATGGATACTTAATCCTACACAATCTCGATAACTGGTGAAAATATCACGAATGATGTTTTTATATTCCAACAAAATGTAAAGAATGAAGGTATGTGTTATATAATAATTAAATAAGAATAATAAAATTATAAATATGACAAATATAATATAATAATATTATTTATATCATTATTCCCAACCTTCATAAGTGGTCATTGAAAATTTAATGATATCGGTTCGTGTTACGGGGGTCTGTTATACTCACGAATGATGATTTTATAACTCATTTTTTGGATATATGTGTTGTTTTATGTTATATAATTAACATATCAATGTATTTTTATATGTACAATACTGATTCAATTATATTACTGTGGTATAAAAATAATTAAATGTGATGTAAAACAAATAAAATATAAACAATTTAAAAATAACATTAACTTTTTTTGGGAATCCTCTCTATGTTTTCACCAAAACCTTGAATGGATGGATTTATTCACAAAATAAATATTTTACGGTGAGGGTTTGGAATTTTGGGATTGTTATGGGTATGTATTTGTTGAGATTAATGTATTGAGATATGTGAAAAAATGTAGAGAGTGGGTGTCATTTCGTAGTCGAGGAGGAGAAATATTCTTGTAAATAGTCAGAAAATTTCACTATTGAGAGGTCCCTCTTACTTTATGTTCTTAAAAAACTGAAAAATTAATATTTTATAGATAATTTATTATCAATAAAGTCAAAAAAAAAATTAAATCAATTTTTTCCATTTTTTTATTTACTCTTTATGTCAACTCAATTTTAACCTTTTTATGTTTTTACACGGCAACAGTTTTTCTAACATACATGACAAATACATTAATACGAAAATAATGTGAGTTATAATATGAAATTTAAAAACAATAATTATAAATAGTATATATAATTTCTTAAAATAAAATTTTCTGTTGTGTTGGAAATTATTTTTAACATTGCCCATGTGACATGGAAAAACATTGATTTAACCTTAACTATGCTAAATGATTTTTTTTATTTACTAGTCATTATAATAATTATAAAAGAATAACTACTATATTAATGGAAAATATTTGATATATCATAACTTTTATAACTCACTTTGAATAGTATATTTTTATAGTAATTTTAAATCATTTAATAAATGAACATTTTTTATAAAATAAAATTAATGTCACTTTTGACATTATTTGATTAATTTATTATTAAAATCATCTACAAAATTACTATGTTTTAATATATTAACTATGAAATATATAACATGACATATTTATCGAAAATGTAATTTAGCACATAAATTCCTTCATTTTACTTTACATTTAATATTATTAGTAACATTTATTAAAGTTAATTATTAAATAAATAATATTTATGTTTCAGTATCATAAGAATTTAAATTAAGTAATTTATCTCTAAAAATTAATTAAAATTTATAATGATGATAAAAAATCATTTATCATTTTAAATAATATATATATGAAACAAAATAGTTTTTTCCTTTTTGAATTATATATTTTAAAATCAAAGATGGTCCCATTTTTTATTAACATTACATAACAATTTATATATGTCACATTCACCAAAAATTATTCCCAATACCACATAAAACATATTCTAATTTTATAAGTGTCAATATATTTCTAAAAAATGACTTTTTGGAAAAGTATCTGGTCATTTTCACACCATATATTCTATGTTTAACAACTCAGTAAACTAATTTTTACGTTAATTAATATAATTAAATTTAGATCTTTTCTCTGAAGACTATTAGAAAAAATTATGTTTCTATTTCTATAAAATATAAATTAATATTATTCAAACCATGGACTCAAATTTTATAAATTTCATTAATAGAACTGGAATTTTAAATTTAAGATTAATCTCCTAGTCATGATGATAAAGTGGGTTTTTTAAAAGATTATTATGTTTTTTATATGAATTCAATATGAAAAGGGTTAAAATTCACTGAATTGGATTAATTGATATAAAATTAAAATATTTTAACATTAAAAGTAATTTAAAATAGAATTTAACATTATAAATTATTTGAACAAAAATACAATAGTCAATTAAAAATCAGTATTTTTCACTATTCATCTAGATATGTAACATTATAGAATAGTACTAAAAATTCAACATAACATAATTTTAATATTATTATTTAAAAAAAAATAGTTTTTCATAAAATAATTATAAAATTATAAAATATTATTGTTAAAATAAGTGCGCAATAAAAACGTGACAAATGTACTATTTATAAAAATAATATTTCAAATAATAAAATTGGATTTATTTTGATATATTGTATAGAAAAAATTTATGATTATTATTAAAAATTATTTTTAATATATTATATATAATTTTAATTAATATAATCCAAAAATTTGGATTTATTTATTTTATTCCTATAAATCAAAATTATGTTCATTAAAAATAGTTTTTTAAAAAAATTCCTTTTTATATTAAAAACTGTATTACATTCATTTCTAATTAACTGGCCTATAATGAAAGCATTATATATACATGTGTAAAACATATTTAACAAATTCAATTAATCTTTTTCATAAAATACATTCCATTTGATACATTAAAATGGTAATACATATAATGGGTCATTTAAGTTTGGTGTTTCATGTAGAATACGCTACGGAACAAAAAAAATACCATGGTTTCATGAAATTGAAGCTAAACTGAGTGCTGCATGTAACTCAAGATAATATATTTTTTTATATTACACTATAAAATTTATATTTCTTATTTTTATATTCGAGGGTGCTACAGAAATCAGGATACTTATACTCTCAAGACCTTTTATTAGAGGGTTCAAGAGAGTGGGTGAACATCAATTAAATTCTAGCTTACCAATTCACCACATGAGACAATTGCTTCTTAGAAGGACTCTATAATTCGAGGACTCTCCCATTACATCATTTTCAATTAATTCATCACATTTTCAATAATAAATTTAACTCATAAAAAGTATTCCTTAATGATAAATGTTCATATTGATGAAAAAATACATAATAACAACATTTTAATAGGGTGTTTTCTAGTGTATTAAAGATAAATATATATCAAGAAACTATAAATAAAAATACGTAAATTATTTTTTTATAATATTGAATATTTTTCTATTACTCTTTAAATGCGTTTTATTTTGATAGAAAAACACATATTTTATTTTTGGATAATATTCAAATTATATTAATGTGTTTATAAAATAATTTATACATTAAATCAATAATATTATATTATTACTAAAAAATTTATCTTAAATAAATGATTATATAATTTTTATAAAGTTAGATGTAATTTTTATAAGGGTTTAAAAACTATTATTATAAACAAACCCAACATTTCTTTATAAACGTAAAATTCATATTAAAAGTAAAAAATTCAAATATTATTAAATTTATAAAGATAAAATGAATATATTTTTTGTTATTAGTAAGTAGACATTATTCAATGGTAATTTTTTCATAATTTACAGAGATAGATAAATTTTATGGTAAAAATTAAGTTTTTTATAAATATACATTGTGTATTATGACATCATAATGACACAAAATTGATATCATAAATACTCTAAAGGGTATCCACGACCAAATATATGTCTTCCCTTAATTAGATTGTATGTTTATTTGATTTATTTTTTATTTACGTTATGAATCCTCCAAAAAATATAATATATTTTATGATTTTAATGTCAATTATTTAAGATTGTGACTCACCTCCACATAATCAAGTAAATTATTTTAATTTTTTTGGACCATGGTCATATAAACTAATTAAAAACACCCCGATTTGACTGAAACCATGGGAAAACCCATGGAATGTTTTATGGATTTGGATATTTATTTGGTACAGTCCAAAACCTAATTAATAAATAAATCCCACTCTTTTCTTATATAATCCCACCAATGATCCCATTTTTACACACCCAAACATCTTATATCACAACAACACTCTTTTGTCCCCTCTTTATAGTCCACCCAAGGAGTCCCTATTCTCTCATGATCCCTTCCTTGTCACGACCTTTCCCAAAGGGGCCCATGACGTTACAACCCCAAGCCTGCCTCAAATAGTCCATGGGCTGGTGACTAGAATCTAGTAGGCATATCCCACAAATGGGAAGCATTTTCATAATTACCTATACGCATGAACACATATCCAATCCAAAAATGAAAATATTTAAATGAACCAAGTAAAAAAATCATGCTAACCACTATATCCCACAACCAAAGCACAATAGTGAATGTACTGGAATTTAAATAGGGCCAAAAAAATCCCACCAAAAGAAATGAATCATCATCATGAAGTCCAACCTATAATGTAATACAACCAAGGATATACCATGAATTAATAACACCATGGATAAACCATGAAGTAATACCATGATGTAAATAACTCTAAAAAGTACTATCCTGGTATAAAAAAAGAAATAACACAAAGAAATACCATAACGGAATACCACCAAGGAATATAAAAAAGAAGTACCACAAAGGAATTCCATAAAGTAATTCATAGTCAGATCATCACAGATATATATCAAAAATAATTATGTCATGAAAATCTAGATATAATCAATCCAATAAGACACATAGTCTAAAAAAATCGAGTATTTATAAGACACAAAGTCAATTAGACACATAGTCTTTATAAGACATATAGTCTCAAAATGACAAATAGTATCTATAAGACACACAGTCTCTTGGTCATTACCAGCTACAAAAATGATTGGTCGAAGAGAAATCATTCTGAGATAAATCACTCCCCTATCTATTAGGTCTTAATCAACCTCTAAAAATTCAGTTCGGGTATCTCAAAAATAAAACCTCATAGTAAGGATCCTAATGCCAAAAAAGTATCATCAAACTGGTTCACAATTTGAATGTTATTATCGTCTGAAAATTTATGAAGGGGGTTCACTAGGCCATGGACCGACTGTATGTTTGTTCCACCGACCATGTCATTTTACTATCTAGTTTAAATTACATGCGTAATCTCAATATATTATTTTGGTCGACCGTCATAGTTGACAGTGGCCCAATCAGTCAAATCGGGTACAACTCGGGTCTCCCCTAACCCGCAAGGTCCAACCCAGTTCACCGCATTAGCGCCTCCCGTTGTAGGATTGGTCTGCTCACACGGTCTCCCATGGAAACCTCCACTGCTCTATATGGCCACCCTGATACATCCCATGCGATGTCACTATTCTCTCCCTTCATTCCATGTTCCATAATTTTTCATCTAGTGCTCCTATATCTGAAACGAAAACACCAATGTGATCCTTGGGTCCTGATCTACACTTATCCAGCCTATGTTTTGTCTGTCATGCTATATGGTGGTATAATTGTGGTCAAATCCCCGTGAAAAGTTGATCTATGATCATGAGGATCTATCAGAGATGAACTCCATGTACAGGTGAGAGAAATCAAAATAACACCCAAAGAACAAACCATGTCCATGGTTTTTGTTAGTCTTGATTCATTCTTGTTAGAAGGATAAACAAAGATGATAAGGTAATCTCATGATAATTCCACATCAATTACCCATCACAAAATAATGGCCAAATTGTGGATAAATGTTTATTGTGTATTAACACTCATTCATCCTTGAAATTTCTAACGGGGATTTGAAAAAAATGAAACAGCATCCCTACATGGGATATGGATCATTCACTATCGAGGATTGATAACTATTGGTGATCTATCATGAACGATCTATGATCCCAGTGTTTGTCATCATTATTGAGATAATTATATTATGTATTCTCCCTCAGAGCCTCCATGTAATTTCTTGTGTTATGAACCAAACCATGGTTACCCTCCTAACTCTTCATTTAAAATAAAAAACATCTTTTCATCAACATAATTATAAACTAAAATACACTAACATTTTATTTTATTCATTAAAATTTCCAAAAACTATTATTCACAACTGGCCTGTGTTGGAAAATTTTAGACCTCACCTAGGGAAAAACCACATTATAAACCCAACAATTTTTTGTAATTTCCAATCTGATCCACCATTCTTGAGTTTTTGGAATTATAAAATAAAATAATTAAATTTAATTATATTAATTGTGGTTACATATGTGGTGATGTTTTCATCATGTAACCTTCACCAACCAATGTTAGGTCACACCCATGGTAAAGACTCCATTTATAGTTTGATGGAACCCTAATATTTTTTGATTTCAGATCCCATTTAAAAGATATTCCACTTTTTTGGTAAATACTCTTGTGTGTTCTCTTAAAAACATAACATTTTTCAATGAGTTGTTCTGAGAACATCGGTCCTCACAATCACATGCCATCTTAGAACGTGGTCTAGGAATTTTCCTAAATAAATCATAAAAATAAAATCTAGAAATTCAGATTCATTTAGTTTTCCACATATTAGGGAGTTTCATACCTAAAATCTAAAACAAGGGCCACTCAAACAAATGAGGGTACAGAGCACGAATATGGGCATCCATCTCCAATGTGATCTAATGTAGAATCATGTCCTAACACCAGAAATGAAACACCGAAATCGACCACCAATGAAGGATTCTCTCCTATCAATCCCAAATATCTACTATGTACCTATCAAATGTCACCTCATAATCGATGTCTACCTCTCACCAGTCAATTATGTGTCATTATTATTGCACGTACCTCCTCAACTACAACACATGGAAGACATCATGTACTCTCTCTATGAATTGAGGTAGATCCAAGTGGTAATCCACCTCTCCAACTCTTCATAGTATCTAGAACGGTCCGATGAATCTTAGAGAAATGTTTTGACCTAGTTCAAATCCCTATAAACCGCTTCGAGGTTAGACCCCGAGGAACCTGTGTTCTCCTTCCTAGAAATCCAATGGCCTCTTTAATTTTTCATCACAAGACATCTGGTAGGCCTATGTAGTTTTCATCCACTCCTGGATGATTTCACCTTCATTGTAGTCAATTTTGTCAACTCTAGGCCCATGAGTGCGGACTCCCCATGGTCCTTCTTGTAAATTAGTGAAATGTAGGGTCACCTTTACAAGGCCTCAACTGGTTCCATACCATTTGTTGAATGGTAGATGTTGTTGTACACAAACTCCACCCATATAAGTTCATCCTATAAACTATTTTCAAAATCTATCAAGAACGCCTATAGAATTTCTTCCAAAACATTATGTTCTTCTCTAAATGGACATCTGCCTATGAGTGAAATGTTGTGGTAAATATTAACTGAGTCCCAAATGCCTCTTTAAATCCATTCCAAAACTAGGATATAAATCAAGTATGACGATCTGAGACTATCACTAATGTAACTCCATGGATTAGAACTCTATTATATATAAAGATGCATCCCGATCTCTCACTAACTCTACTCCCAAATAACAATTATGTGGTCCGACATTGTGATTTGTTGAATGATCACCCTAAGGGTTTTGTGTTCCTTGGATGTATGTCATAAACCTGTCACAAAGTCAATCGAGATCCAATCCCACTACCATTTTGGAACCTCAAGGGGTTGAGTCTGACCCGCTGGAACCTGGTGCTCGGACATCAGCTACTGGAAAGTAAGGCCTCGAGAAACAACCTCTGCAACCCCCTTCTTTATCCATGTACACAAAAACAGCCATTAGAGGCCCTAGTACATCTTTTCCACACCATGATGTCCTTCAAAATGGGAAGAATGAAACTCCCTCAAAACCTCCTCTCGAAATTCCATTGGCATTGTTGTGTTTTCCCAGAACACAATGATGTGATACCCACCATTCACATATCCATCAAGGGCATGCCCAGTGGACATCTGAGCAAATAATGTCTCGTAGTCATAATCCCCATGTTTTGCCTCCCAAACTCATTTTAATAGTTTAGTGGTAGCAACGATCAATTATAGGTAAGCTTCTCTAAACCCATCCACAATGGATATCTGTAATGAGGCCAAATTCTCTGATGTCAAATTTAGCAACTGTGACCTGGATCTCTAGAAAAGAGCACATTCCACTGTGATCCCCTTCCTAGGAGTAGAAAAGAAATAAATGTTATAGTCTTGGAGGAACTCTATCCATTACCTTTATCTCATGTTCTGATACTTATTATATAGAATATCCATGGGACTCTTTTGGTCATCGTAGAATATAAATCTCTCTTCAATTCAGAATTTTCATCACACATTCAAATACAAGTCTGCCACTATTATCTCAATATCAGGGGTCGCGTAGTATTGATTGTGTGGTATCAACTGGCATGAATCAATAAAAATTAATAATTTCCCCTACATCATGAAACATACAAGATTTTTTACTAATTTATCACAAAACACTATGTATTTAATACCCTCCTCTAGAAATCTCAATACGGGGGGCACTCGTCAATCTCTTCTTTAATTTCTATGAACACTCCTATAACTTATAAATCCACATTAAAGGTTGTTCCTATCATTTTTAAATATTTCGAGGATGATTCCAATCTATAAATTTCATGTAAAAACCTTTTATAGTACCCATACAAATGAACGAAACTGTACACCTTCGTAACACTTTTGGGTGGATCCCATGAAACCACTGCCACAATCATCCTTGGATCCACTGAAACACCAGCCTAGGAAATGAGTGTCCTAAAATATGGATCTCATGATTCCATAACTGACACATTGAGAGATTCCTGTAAAGTTGGTGATCATGGAGTGTGTCCATTACCATCCTCAAGTGTCTCGTGTGCTCCTCATCGAATGTCGAATACATTAAGATGGAATCAATGAATTCCACCATGAATCGATCTATGTTAGGCTAAAAGATCTAGTTAATGTGTCCCCTGAACACTGTTGGGGTGTTCATCCTACCAATTAACATTAATATGTACTCAGATCGGCCATAACGACATCTAAAGGATGTCTTTGGTATATTCCCATCTTATACTCAAAACTAGTGATAGTCATATCTGAGGCCTATCTTCGAGAACCACCACTCCCATTTCAACATGTCGAAAAAGTCATCAATCCATTGTTTTGAAAAGTTATTATTCCTGGTCACCTGGTATATGCTCTTGATGTCCACACATAACCTCAAGATACCTTCTATCATCTTGGTACAGAAAATTGGGGATACATAGGGTGAAATATTGGGTCTCACGAAGGCCGTATTCTACATTTCCTCCAACTACACTCTCATCTCACGAAGCTCTACATGATCCATCTAATATGAATGTCTATGTATCAAAACCATACCAGGGTATAGATTACTATATAAGTATAACTCCCTAGAGAGAGGTAATCCTAGAACATCCTTAGGAAATATTTCCTCATTCTCTACCACCTTTACAGGAAACTGTGGACTCAATACATCCCTTGCACCAAGGATCCGGATTTCCCAATGTAGATTGATCTTATTCTCCCTCTTATGTGTGAGTCCATCCTACGATAAATTCATTTCCTTTTCAAAATAGTAAAACCAAGTCCTTTCACTATACACACACCACAATCATAACCAAAATGTGTCTATCCAATCATGAATTGTGGATAATAATTCCATACAAAGAAAGATGTTTTAAGGCATCGATACCTCTTCCAAGAGATCCGAACATAAAATCTCACCACCAAGAGTAAGGTAAAACTTTCAGCACCCCTGTTTGATCATCAAACCTCCTCGCATAGGAGTCCCTAACAGTAAGGGTCATGTCAAAAGTTAAACCAGCATCTTGGGGTATCAAACAATGTTGATATAATGAAAATAATTGTTGGCACATGTGTCTGTCAAAAATAAATATAAGTTGGAAAAGGAAAAAAATAATATCTCTACTCATACATGGAGCCTCAAAGTCATAGGACTCTCCGAATTTATCTGGCCTCATACATATCCACTAGTTCCTTAAGCCTGTTATGGACCAACTGGACGTGGTGGTGGTAATTTATGGAACATCTGACCACCTCGTACCACCCTTACTTCTATCCTAAATGATCTTTCACCCTACAGAACACACTTATCCTACATCCAACTCTGCCTCTATTTCCACTCGATCATCTTCGGACTAGCCATATGATGGGTCAGGAATGCTCATGAATGATGCCCTCAATCATCGCCCGAGTAACACAACATGTCCCTCAGCAGATTCAGGATTCTCTGGGAGTCCTACACTACATATCATATCTCCTGAGATCATATCGTAAAGTTTCTAACAGGATTGGATCCTTGAAACTACCATCTTTTAATATATACCGAGGTCTCAGCTACCTAATTCCTAACCTAGTATCCCACATCTGGTGCCTTCTTTTCTACAAAGACCTCCACTACTAGGGATCCCTCAGGTACCCCATCATAATTAGGAAAGCTAATGGATATTATGGACTCACTGATCTCCGGATGTAAACCCCTCTCAAAGGTATGATCCCTAAAAAATGGTCTTATACAGTATCCTTGGAGTAGCACGAACGACATGTAAATCTTTATGAATACTCCGCTACAGTCTGATTGCACTACTATAGATGAAAAATCTCTATTTTTCACATCGACCGCAATGTGGATGGTAGTAAATCCTCTCTGAAGAGACGCATTATGTCTTCAATAGATAAATATGTCTCATTGTGTTTCTAGGTAAATAAGATCCACTATCACCCAATTGGACCCTAAAAAAGACTCCAGACATGGATTTACATCTCATCATATAGTTCCCTCTCAAATAAGAAGACATTGGTAAGTCCCTCTAGATAATCCTTAACTTTATAGGGGTATGTCTCACCTTGAAACATAGGAGGTCTCTACCTCTGAAACTCATGCAACATGCCCAATCTATGTGAATCCATATCTGGTAGAGTTGGGAGTACATGCTACTTGATGGGTGGTGGTAACGTTGGTAAACCACCTAAAGGTCATGTCTTTGGTACATGCCCATGTACCGAGGCCTCGCCTCTATGTGACTCATAATCATGATTAAGTAAATTAATCATGGATGGTTTTCTGCATGGAGTCATTATGTAATAAAACAATGTGTACCATGATAAATAGTGTATATCTGGAGAGCAGAATCAGGAAGGAAATGAAATACATGACCCATTTCTATATGATGAATGTATCATTATTTTTTCATTCACTACTGTTTTCTTATATTGAGTAAAAATGAAGGTTCCCACAGTGTTGGTGTATGGAGACATCGGTCGTCGCACAAACATTGGATTCACTAGCCCAAAAGACATACTCGAAATACATAACATGTTTTCCCCAAACAAACATCACAAAATCTCTGTGCTAATGTAGAATAGACATCCCCTAATACCACACTATCACAGCCCGTCAAATATGGGCCCATGTCGTGACTACCCAAATCCCACAGTTAATATGCTAGGGGCTGGTGACTAGCACCAAGTAGTCATATCCCACAAAAGGGAGGAATTTTTCTAAGTACCTATACAAATGCACACATCTCTCAGACACAGATAATGAAATTTAAAATCAAAATGTAAATAATAAATTATAATCACTATATCCCATAATAATGCTATAATAGTGACTGTACTAGAACGTAAACAGAGCTAAAATAATCCCCAAAAACAAAAACTTTTGGAGCCACAAGTCTATCCTATAATGTATGAGGTAATAATACTATCGTTGGAAAATATACTCGAAGACTCATCATCCATTCTTTCCTCAAAAGGAACTACATGGTCCTAACCTTCCAAGGACTTCATTGATGTTTTCATCATCTACACAAGACACAACACATGGGGGAAAACACGTGCTTGGGAGTGTAAAAAAATATTTACTAGGTCAACTCAAAACCACAAGGAAAAATTATAAATTAAATACAATATATTAAATAACATATTGGAATGCCATAAAGATATACCATAACATAAATACCATGAAGTAATACCACATAAAATACCATGAAGAAATTCTACCAAGGAACACAAAAAATGAATACCAAAAAATAAAACAATATGGGAATGCCACCAGGGAATACAACTAATGAAGGACACAAGAAATACCTAGTCAGCTCAAAAAAGATATATTTCTACAAAAAATATTTCATGATCATCCAAATATATTCAATCCAATAAGACACACTGTTTCTATAATACACATAGTCTCTATAAGACATAGATTATCCACAAGGAACAGAGTCTCCATAAGACACACCATCACTATATGACACACAGTCTATATATGAAACACAATCTATAGGCCATAACAATCCCCAAAACTATTTTCTCAAAACATACTCATTTTGGGATAACTCACTCCCCAATTCATTAGGTAGTATAAAAACTCCAATAAAAACACACATTACATATCTTAAAAATAAAAACGTGTTGTAAGGGTCTCAATGTTATTGATGGATAATCTAATTAATCTTAGTTTTCAAATTTATGGTTGTTTGAAATTTTCAGAAGGGGGTTCACTACGTCATGGACCGATTGTGGTAGTCAACCACCTGGTCTAACCACCCAATGCGTCGACCACCCTGTGGAAGTTCGAGCTATCACAAATGTCGACTGAACCCTAGATTCCACAACCTTGTGGCATCTATGTACACTAGGGACCGGTTAAGCATCCCAGGTCCAACCTAGGACGGCCCTGACCAGTGGAGTCTAACCCGGCCTATTGGGCCGACCCATTATACTGGGTAAACCTATACTGCCATACAGGCCTGGCCTACTCATTTGTATAATACCATTTCAGAGTTTATCCTCTCACGTCATCACCTACTGTGACCGTTGTGGTCCATGTGACCACCAAGCCACATCCCACATAACATTGTTGTCACATCCCATGACACGACGAATAAGTCACACCACCATCCATCACTGCCTACACTAGATGTTGGTTCCCTTACATCAATGGGCCTTCATTCTATTTTAGGTGATTCAATATCTGAAATGATAACACATTTGTGATCCTCCGGTCTCATGCAACACTAATCTATCCTCTTATTTTTCTTGCCTCTTATACGGGTTCCTAATCATGATTGGAACCTCACAAGAAGTGGATCTATGATCATGATGATCCATCGGTGAATAATTACATGAATAAGATGATAAAGAACACGAATTCATGAAGAATGAACCTTGGACATTGTTCATGTCTTCCATGTTTATTTCTCGTTAGAAGTACAAATTAAGAGGATAAACTAATCTCTCGATAATCCCATATCAATAACCCAACCCAAAATAATTAATTAACAATAAATCGATCTATTTGTGTATTGACTCATGTTCATCATATAAATTAAGAATGGGGGAAGAAATAATGAAAACCCACCCTACCTAGGATATGGATCATTCGCTGTGGATGATAGATTATTGTTGGTGATCCATAAAAAATATAATTGAACCTAGTGTATGTGTCCCCTTCGAAGATAATTCTATAAGGATTATTTCCCTGGTCTCCAGAGAATTTTTCAGGTTATGATTCTAACCCTAGGTCCCTGTGTAGCTCCTTTTTTAAAAGAATAAGCATTGCTGCATCAACATAATGTTAAATCAAAATAATCTAATAGTTTATTTTATTTATTAAAACTTCCAAAAACTATTTTTCACAGCTGACCCATGCCAACCCACACCAACCGATGATATGGATCACCTATGGAAACTCCACATTAGAAACCCAATAGTGGTATTTAATTTCTAATTCGAGTCACTATTAATAAGTCATTATCATTGAAAATGAAAATAATTTTATTAAATAATTTTATTTATGCTTACAAACTAGGTGAATTTATCTTCATATGACATGCGTCGAAGAAAGTTAGATCGCACCTGGGGTAAAACTACCATTCTATGCTCAACGATTCCCTAAGATATCTAATTTATCCAATGATTTTAAATATATTCCACTTTTTTAGAAAATCCATGAGGGCGTGCTATTAAAAACATAAAATATTTCTATGAATTGTTTTGGGAATAGAGGGCCACATAATTTCACATCAAATATTCATTTGGTCTTAATATTTTCCCAGATAATTTAGTAAAATAAAATCATCAAAATATCACTCATTACACTCCCAAGACATTGGTTCCAAACACTCATGTAAAAGATCATCCACTATCCTCTGTTATCTAGAACTCATTTTGGGTTATGTATTTTAATTTCAATTTTTATATATTGGGATATGTTCTTCCATATAACCGTACATTGCATTTGATGTATAAATTATGAGATCCCATTTCACTCTAATATTCCCTCCTATTAACTCTTATGTACTACCATTACAATTCAAAAATTCTTGTATGGTTTTATCCATTCTAGTCTTCCTTAAGATTTCTTCAATATCGCATGCCTTATATTTCAAATTATTTAATTGGGGACATGTATTTTCGTGTACCTATTAATTTTAACATCATGAATAAATTATGAGATACCCCTTTCTATCTCATCAACCTATTTTATGAATTAATTTGTGAAGTCATTATGATTCTGATATCTCATTGAAATTTTCCATGCCAAAAAAATTGTGTATTGAATGCCACACCCATTTCATATCAACAGTATTATTTTTTATGAACATATACTTATTAATTGGTGGATTAAATATGTGTATTAAACACACCCAAATCAGGGAAAATTTATGAAAATGAATGAATCCATGATGTATGATCTATGTGGAACACTGAAGCATGAGTATGAAATGAATAGTATTAGTGCACCCATCCAATACTAAAATGAATTGTGTAATGTTTAGTATAATTATATGTCATTTATGGATAGGGATTGATCCTTATTCCTTTATGGGACAGTTTTCACCATGATTTCATGTCAGGTTTATCCTTGGCATATGATTATAATGGAATTTTTTTTAGATGCTTCCACATTTCCCATGTTATGATTGTCATCCTATATCATGTCACTTTATTAATGATTATGATTACTAATATTTTAATGACTCATTGACATTCCAATTTTTTAATAATTAATATCCTCTTAATGATATTCCATTTTTATTTTCTTTCTATACTTTATAGCTCACAACATTTTTGTATTTTTTCCTAGGTTATCACATATTGTTTTATGTAATAAGGAATATTATGATCATGCAAAGGGGTTATTAAATAAAGAAATTGTATTTCATGTTGTAAAATGTTATTCAATGTATCTAATTCCCAATGCCACTAATTATCTAGATCACATGGTTTTTATTAACTATAATCATATGGAAAAAATCATGGATTAATATGAAATAAATATCAGGGTTGTTATTATTGGTATCAGATGAATAATTTTCATATGTAATGGATTTGGAATAAAGAACTCTTGAGAAAGCCACTATGATAAGACAAAGTATAATAAAACATCCCAAAATTTTGGTAGGTATAGATTAAGTGGGTTTTCATAAAAATATATCCCTACCTAGATTCCACAAGTGGAGGTTATTCTGGAACATATGTATGTAAGAGTAATTTCTCCAACAAGGTTTTATATGAATTACATGGTGTAAACTGGTAAATTAAAATGGTCTTTACTATGAACCTAGTTTGGCAGTCCAAGTGGATATTCTTTGGAAAAAATTTAATACCATTACGAACCATTAGTAATGGAACAAAAACATTTCCCATAACAATACATGTTATAAAAAATATCATGTATAAAAAGGATGAATCGTAGAAATTGATAAGGTATTGAAATAAATTTAATTTATAGGTTATCCATTTATGTCAATTACATGATATTTGTTATGTGTTTAATATTTTAAGAAAAACACCAATATTTTCTGTTTCTATTCTAGCCAATGTCTAGAAATATGAGTAATTAGGTATGAAATTAATGTGTCGTGAAATTTGATGACTGCCAAAATTAGATGCCCAAAACAATGGGAATAGTAATCACAATATCCTGATGATAATATTTTATATCAATTAGGTTCAAAATAGAATACTGGATCTATAAGAAAAGACCCCCCATAGAGAGCAAGTTGTAATGGAGATCCTCCATTGACAAAAGCCTCTTAAATTTAATGGATCATTTGATCTCTTAATAACCAAAAAATGGATCAACTACATTGATAAGATCTTCAACATACTTCTATGATCCAAATAAGTGAATATTCTTCTAGATATTTATCAAATGGGGGGAGAATATAATTACTTCTGTACATTGATCAATAATATGAACCATGAGGAAGAGATTTATGCAATGGAGTGGGTTGAATTTTAGAAAATATTTTTTGATTAATATTTTACTCAAAATATTTGAATTATTGTGTATAGGTATTTCATTAATCTCATGAATCCATGATAATGAACCTATTGGGGTGTATGAGGAAAGCATCACAATAAATACAAAATACACCACCGGATTTGTCTTTACCCTCGAATTCATGGTTGACCACATATTTGGTGGGATAAAACTCAGGATGTGAAATGCCTTGGTTGTCCATGAAATTGATAGATATAAAGAAATTTTTTATTGTGACGACAATGTTAGGATGTAGATAAAATAATCTCAAGGTTATTATGGGGATAATAAGGGTCAGGTGGTGTTTAATTCTGGTGTTTTGATGATGAAATCTAACAGTGGCCTGAAATTTCAACATCCCAACTATGAATGGTTTAGAAAGAAGTGCCCCATAAATTTCCACAAGGGAATTAGGATGTGCTATATGTGTGAAAAGTGAGGAAACCAGGCTAACATTTTATGATAGCAGAAACACTCTAACATAATTGATAAAAGGAATTATCCATTCAAACCTCATAACATGTTTCATTACTTCAACAGAAAGAAACCATGGAACATTGCAAATAGATACACTAATCCTATGGTTTTATAGACAACCAACAACCTCCAAGGATGAACTGGTGGGTTTTTCCATCTCCAATGTTGAGGTGGATCTGAAAAATGATGTGGTGAAAGGTACACTAGTTATTAATTCATGAATAGTGAACATTATTTTTTTATAGTTCTATGAATTCCTTCATATCATTAATGTTTAGTATAACTATTCAAACACCACAAAAAAATTTAAGTAGAGTTATCATGGAAAATGGAAAATGGGGAAATTATTACATACCAAGAATATAACTCGTCCCCAATAACAACTTGTGGAATGAACATCCTAGAGAAACTTTTCATACTGAATTTGGTGTAATTTGATGGGTTTCAAGGAATGGATTGACATTACCTATACCGACCCAATATTAATTTTCGTGTGAAGGAATTTACTTTAAATATGGTTGGTCGGTCCCTTATTTTTTAATGATTAAATGTTGAGGATGAATCTTATTTATAACCTTCATCTCATGTATTGATATTTTTTCATACAAGAAAGTGTATCTTTCACAAATGATTAACTCTAAGGAAAGGATCATCCTTGAACACATTCCCATTTTTAAGAAATAAACTAATGTGTTTACTACGGAATTTAATGGACTTCCTCTTAGCTGAGAGGTTTATTTTTAAATTAACCATATTCTTGTGGTGATGAAAATATCCAAGAGTCTGTATAGAATATATATTATGGAATTTGAGGAGATAATGAAACAAATATATTAGATTATAGATAAATGGTTTAAACACCCATGGACTTCTCCATGGGTGGTCTAGTACTCTTCAACAAGAAGAGGGATGTGACAATGCACATTTTCATTGATAATTGCCATCATAACAATATCTTGATAAATAAAAATATTGGTTTCCCTAGATAGATGACTAGTTTGATCATTTATGTGGAGCCCAATACTTATCCATGGAGGATATGGGCTCAAGATATTACTATGATAGAGTGAAGACATTGGATATCCCCATGAATACCAATTGTAAATAGAACGGGGAATATGAGTTCATAATAATCCCATTAAGATGGACTAATGATCTATAAATCTTCATAGGCATAATGATTGAATAATATAGATATTACAACAATATAATTTTCATAGTCTTTATATATTATATTCTAATATACTCAAATTACAGGGAGGAGCATGAGGATCACATTAGCACTCTGTAAAGACCTTGAGAAAGGAGAATATTTAGGCAATGCACAGTAAATTCGAGTTCTGGAAAAAAGAACTACATTCATGGGGAATATGATCACATGAAACAGGATATCTATGGATATATAAAGGTCAATAAAAATTGGAGAATGGTTGAGGACAACATCCATGACAGATATCCATAGTTTCCTTGGGGTTTGTGGATATTATCACCGATTTGATTGATTTTTTTGTGATTTTAATAACCCATAACAATTAGAACAAGGAAGGGAATTAGGTTCCCTAAGAATGATGAATGTGAAGATATATTAAATGAGTTGAAAAAGAGTCTTATCACCACCCATGTTCTCACACTACCCACAGGTGGAGAACTTTTCAAAAAATTCATTGATACTTCAAAAAAGGGATTGGGATATGTAATGATGAAAAATGAAAATTTCAAAGCATAAACTTCAAGGCAGTTGAAATTTCATTAATATATCTATCAGACATATGATTTGTAGTTGTATGTTGTGATCTTCAATTTGAGAATATGTCCAAATTATCTCATTGGGGAGAATACCTAAACATACCATAAAATTTCAGGATCTGAGCATGCTCGGTCCTGAAATTTATTAGGAAAATAAAAATGCATAAAATATAATGATGTCGTACATGAAACCACCAAAAATATGGTTTCCTAACACCACCCAAATAAATACCCATGTAAATAAGACCCCAAAAGATACACAATATCCAATGGAGAATACCAACATAGGTTGCTAGCCCAAAACAAGAGGGATAATGTATCTCACAAAATCACCTGAGATGTCAATATATCTTCTCTAAATCTTGCCAACTAACAAGCCGACCTCCCACCATTGATCCCAATCATGGTGACAAATAAAAGAACACTAGATATTGGCAACAACCAACCCTCATCCCGAGGTCTTCCCCCTAGCTACGTCCACAGTCATCTCTAGTCAAGTCAACCATTCCACAAATCCCACATCTCACTGTGAGTACACAACACGCCGCCTGCCCAGGTCACCACTATTCCCATCAGATTCCAGAACTGTACTTTTTCCACTCCCCATGCTGAGGTTAACCCCAGCCCGCTCCATCCCAGATGCTGCTGGCACAGTGCAACCATCTCATCAGAACCCGACCATCGTGTCCCCGACGTCCTCCTGTGATCTGCTGTCGCTGGATTGTCTTGGTTCGAATCCCCCCAGGAGTCAGATCCAAGACCAAATCACACCCAGGATCCCATATCTGTCGTTTTCTTGCTCCCTGTATCTCGCTCCAAGCAATCGTTAGGTTCATCAAAGCCTCCTCCAGCGCCAAAATCTCAAAAAATATACCTATGGCCTTGCATGAGATCCAGATGTCCTGATGGACCCACCTTATCACCTTGAAGTATGTTTTCACGCACTTCTCCTTCTTATTCCACTCATCATAGGGCGTAGCGGCCATGGCTACCGACCTCTTCATCCTGCCGATGGATTTCATCATAGCTATCTTCATCACATCTGACTTTTTCTCCACCTGCAATGAAAGACCCAACCTCACACACCCTAGTTCATCCTCAAATATATACAGATCACAAATGTCTCAAATGTATATTTTCATTTATAGAGATAAACATGTGCCACCAAAGATATTTAGATATGATAATGGTGTATGAAAGCTCAATTCACTACCATCCTAGTAAATAGATTAAATTAGAAGTTATCTATGATGAGACGATTTAGAAATATTATAATTTATGAGAATTGATAAGGATTCAATCCTTTTAGAATTGAATAGAATGGACATGGTAATCATAAATAATGGAACATCATTAATCCTTTCACAAATTATTTCTCAACCATCTCTTCGTGAATTATTAATTTATGATAAAAATGATGTGGGAATTTAGAAGAAATTTGGAACTATAATAAAAAATAAAAATTCAAATTTCAGTAATAATAAATAAGGAATTGTGATATTGGGGTAAATACTATGTGTTACATAAAATCATGAGTTAAAGAATGAAATATTTGAGGAGGCACAGAGTTCGACCATCTCCATTCACCATGAAACAAAAGTTGTATCATGATCACTGAGGCCACTTTTGGTGGGGCATCATGATGTTGAATATCACTAAATATAAATCAAAGTGCCATGTATGTCAGCAATGAAGGATGAAAGGAAGAAGTATAAGGGGATGATTCAACCCTTACCCATACAATAATTGTAATTTGTAAACATCACCATGGACATTGTCACCATATATCATAAAATATACATGGGAAATAATTCTATCTATGTTTTTGTGATCATCTTTCAATGAATGCACACTTTATTTTGATTCATGATGATTTCTCACTCAATCAACATGCACCAATATACATCATAGAAGTGGTGATTTTTTATGGTGTGCCACTATCAATTATGTTTGATTGAGATCCAAGATCTACCTCTATGTATTTAAAATGTCTCCATCATTTTCTAAATGCTGAGCTAAACATCAGTACAACTTATCACCCTCAAAATAATGGAAAATATAATAGGACTATTAAAAAAATTGAGGACATTTTGAGGGAATGAAAAAATTAATTCAATGTAGGATTGGACTAAAATATTTCTCTAATCATGTACAATCACAACATCATTATATACTAGAGAATACAAAGGGATCCCTATGAAGATATTTATGGGAGGAGGGGAAGAACACCAGTATGTTGGGAGGTATTTTGGAAACACAAACTAATATTTTAGGAAATGGCTAAGGATATGGTGGAAATGGTTACGACCATTTAGTAACACATCAAGTCTAATTAGAGTTGATAAAAGTGACATAATGACAATCATTGGCAAGACCCATAGTTCGAGGTTATATTCATGGTCTTCCTAGACATATATTCATGGAATAATGTTATGATGTTTGGGATGAAGGTAAATCTTACTATAAGGTACATCATCCATTTTTATATCCTTGATTGCATTGGAATAGTGGAGAATCATTTAGAACTCACATTAAACCTATCTAATGTACATGGTGTATTCAATGTATCCTTATTGAGTAAGTACATACCAAATCAATCACTTGTACTAAATAAATAGGTGGTACCATTAGAGAATGAACATTCCTATGAAGAGCAGGCGTTGACAATCATTGATCATAGAGAAAAAGTTTTACTAAATAAAACGATTCACCTTTTCAATGGATTTTAGAGAAACTATATGTTTGAAGAAGATATATGGGAGGTGGAAGAGGTTATGAAACAGATTTACCAAAATCAAATCTTATCTGGGAAATGAAAATATTGAAGGTTAATTTTTTTAAGGAGGGAGATTGTATCGACCTGCACAGTTATACAAAAAAACAACGATTTGATTTATTTAAAACCACATTATGTAAATATGATTATAAAGAAATAATGAGTCCTTAATCTCAGGTTTCTACTCTCCCTTACGGATTGGGTTTCCAAGAACTGTCGCACCCTCCATCTTTTTTACCTCTCACAGTGAGAGTTCTCTCGCTTCCCTCCTATTTTTCCCCTCTTCTGGTCCCCTTTCGTAGATATTTCCCCCCTTTATCTCCCGCATATCTCCTCTCTCATCCCATAGAGCGCCATTATCCTCCTTCCTCATTCCCACTTTCCTTAAATGGTTCTTTAGTTCCATTATGCGATTATCTATATTTTTTGTGCTTCCCCTTAACACTTCAACATGGCTCTTGTAGGGTTTCTTCGCTGGATTTTCCTCAATGTTAGTCTGCTCAGTTCCATTTATTATCCTTTTTTCTGACTTCGGGGGCAATGCATGATCCCTTCCCCAGCTACCTCTTCTATGCTCTGATCTCTTAGTCAGATGATATTTTCTAGGTCGGATTGGGAGCATCATAATCAATATATATTTTCTCTTTTCATTTCGATAGTCATGGATGTCCTCTAATATCTTTGTTATTCTTTATAGTGTTATCCCCATATTTTTTTCTTCTTTCTTCTCTTCATCGATGTAGTGTTTTTTCACTTCGATGATGTCTTATGATGGTTTTGGTATGTGGTGGTTATGATGATATTTGTTCACCTAGGGTTGGTTATCAATGAGAAGGTTTCATTGAGAAGTGTCTCGGGCACCACCCTGGTTCTGGATGGTGTCTTCCCTATTTGTAGTGGATGGTTGTTTCTAGGTTCTTGATGCTTCTGGTGGTCATCATAAGCATCACTAGTTTCTATTGGTTTGTGCTAATATAATTGTCTTTTTAGGGTGAGCAGCTCATATAGCTACTACGTGTGATTTTTGTAGGTTGTCGACCATGGTGTTGTGGAAAACTCTTCTCTATTGTTGATGTTTTGAAAAGTCTCTTGTTGTTTTCCCTAAAAATCATGCATTTTTTTCTAATCATGATCCGGGTTTTCAAATTTATCTCTATGGAAGTGTTGATCAGTGGTCTCTATGATTTTTTGTGATGTGATTATGTGTGGGAGACATTGGGAGGCATATGGTGATGTTGAATTGATCATTGATGGAAAGTTAATCTATAACGATGTAGTAGATGATGGTTGTCATTGAAGATGTAGTTAGTGTTTCTGGGATGTGGGTCGGCTAGTTTTTGGCTCAAGGAATTAATGATAAGTTGTTGTTTGAAATATGAAATAGAGTAATTGTAGATCATTTGAGGTGTGGTGATTTTGGTTCTTTTTGATATTTTTTAAATTTTGAAAAATTTATGGTCAACTGTAGTTTTGGAAGATTGTGTATGATGGTGTAGTGATTATTTATGTATGGTTCCCACTATTCATTAATGTGTATTTTTAATAATATTAAAAAAATGAATTTGGATTTTTAAATATGGTTATTGAAAACACATAAACATAAATTGGTTTAATTATATCATGTCGTATTTAATTGACCATTATGAATCATTTCCACAGATAATATAGTTGTTTAAAAGTGATCAGATGGTTATTATAAATCAATAGATTTGACAATCTAGTTGACCAAAAAAATAATTTATGGACTCAAAAAGTAGGATCGTATCATATGATTCCCATTTATCAGAGCTTCCAATAAATATAGTGTCTTTGGGATTTTATCTTAACCAATCCCAAGATGAGATCCTACACCTTAAGCCTGAGTGAAACCATTTAAGATAGAAGTTCAAGATCATTGAGATCACGACCCAAACCATGATGGATGAACCACCCAATTAATGTCCCACCACCATAAAGGTTGTGCATATGGAATTTTCGGATGAATTAAAGATTAATGTATTAATACCAATGCAATATGAAATTTTATATTATTTTTTATAGAAGGGTGAATATATTATTTTTAATTTTTAAATGATTTTTATTTTGGATTCAATAAATAATTTATTGTATTTTTTTATATTCAAATTTAATTAATATTTTGATGGAGTTAAAATATTTTTTGAAAAAATAAGTATTTTAATATTATTAATTCGTTTTTATCATACATAAATCATTATATAATTTTTATGATGTCAAATGTAATTATTATAATGTTCAAAATAATTCTATTGTAAAAAATAGAATTTTTTAATAAATAGTGATTTTATTTTTAAAGTAAAACATCCCATATTTTGAAAATTAATTATAAAAATGAATATTATGTTTGGAATCAGAATGTTGAAATTATCCAATGGTGATTTTTTATAATTTTGTAAAACAGTCAAATTTTTTGGGGACAATTAAATATTGTATAAATATAGTTTTCTTATAATGAATTCATAATTAGCCAAAATTGATATATTAAATACTAAAAATAATTTCCATAACAAAATATATGTTTTCCTTTCAAAAAATTTGATTTCATTTTTATTTTAATTGATTAATAAATCCATTATAATTATCCCAAAACCTATAATTTATTTTAGATTTTTGGAATCGTTTATTTATGAATATGACGCACCTCTCTGTAAGGTTGGGAATTATTTTACTAATTTCATCCCTTTTATATATAAAATAAAAAACCACTCCAATTTTTCCTAAAAAAATGGTCCAAAACCATGGGATGACTTGGGATTTTTTATATTTTTATTAAGTAGATGGAAAAACAGATTTAATAATGAAGTACCACTCACTACCTACATAAACCCACACAATATTCAATTTATCTTAACTAAACCTCTTTAGTGCACAATAACACTCTGACATACACTCCCTAGAGTCCCCCCATGGTTCCCCCATTCTCTTAAGAAGCCCCTCCCATGCCATTGGAGTCACACACTCAAGTAAGGGATCCTCTACTCTCTTGTTTTATCAGGCACTACGTTAATTTCATGTCTTTTAATTTCAATTTTCAAATGAAATTATTTGTTCTTCCATATTTCCCTTGTTAAACATTGGATGTATAAATGATCATGTCCCCTTTAATGCTCATTTTTCAGTCTTATTAACACTTATGTACACCATTACCACCCAAAATTTTGTAAGGGTTACTTCCATTATCTTCTTTATTGATGTTTGTTCAATATCATATTCCTTCTACTTCCAATTACTCTTATTAGGACATGTCTTTTCATGTCCCTATTACCTTAAATTTCATTTATTAATGATCATATAACCCTTTCTCTCGAATCATCCCATTTTATGAATTTTTATGTGACATTGTTAGGGTACTGAAATGTCACAATAATTTTCCATGCCAAAATAATTGTGTAGTGAATTCTATACACATTTCCTATCAATGGTATTAATATTTATGAGCATATGATTTTTCAATTAGGACATACATATATGTATTTTAAAAACCATGATCATGGAACAAATTATGATGAACAATGAATCCATGTTGTATGATATATATGGCACAGTTAAGAATGATTATGAAATGAATATGATGGGTGTACCTAGATAGGGCTCCAATGCATTGGGTAATCTTTAGTATCATGATACATCATTTTTGGATAGGGATTGAACTGGATTATTTTGTGGAACACTATCCTCCATGATATCTTGGTGGTTTTAGCATTGTATTATATTTTTGATGCAATGTTTTATGATGTTTTCACATTTTCCATGTTATTATTATCAGGTTATACCATGTTTATTTTTTCATGTTTATAATTTCTACACATTTACGAGACACTAATGTAACTATTGTTTAACATGTATTATCCACTTAATTTCATTGCATGTTTATTACCTTACAATGATTTATTCACCACCCCTTTATTTTGTTTGTCCCCAGGTTATCCCTTGAAATTTTATGTATGATGAAATATCATGATCATGTTAAAGATGTTTTCAAAAAAATTATTAATATCCTCTATTATGTTGTTATGTAATGTAACCAATTCTAAAAGACACTATAAATCGTGATCTATTGGTTTTCATTAAGTGAAATATTAAGTAATAAATAAATTAATAATGTGAAATAATGAAAATGATTGTTATATAAATTATATAATATTTAAGGATTAATCGTATTCGTGATAAATAATTAGGATATTTAAGGTTAATTCATGTCCATTGATCAAGATAAAGTGAAAATTTGAAGTAAATTTATTGACTATAATTATTAATCAGGTAAGGGAATTCCAATATATCGATTATTAAAACTATTCTTAATTCATCACTAATGAAAATGTGGCCCTTGTAAACGCTAGAAAATGGCACTAAAAGTGCTAGAAAAGTGTTGTTAATTGAGGCGAAGATAAAGGGGGTCCCTTTTATCTGTGCTATGAAAAGCGCTGATAAATTCCCCTTTTATCAGCGATAAAAAAAATCACTACGAAATGAATCTTTTATCAGTGCTTTTTTTAGAACTGATGAAAGTAAAAAAAATTAAAAATAGATTTCTTTAATTCGAGAATGGAATTCAACAATGACCCACCCCCAATTCCCAAGATCGCATGCCTCGGCCACACAGTAGGGCTTTAACATTTCACCTACCCCCCTTTAACAGTTCTAGGACTTACTCGCCACCCACGCGCCACCCCTCCCTCCCCGGAGATTCGAACTTGGGACCCCTCACATGTGCGCCTAACACATTTCCACTCCTCCATTTTGCTTTTCTCTCCTTTTAGTGATATATATATATATATATATATATATCTTTGTATATTAATTTATATATATGTATAAACTAATATACATAGTTTTATTAATATATATATAGTTATATTAATATATATATATATATATTTATTCCTCTATTAATATATTTATATATTAATATATTAATATCTATATATACAAAAATATATATTTATTAATATTTATATATTTGTTTATTTATTTGTATATTAGTATATATTTATATCTATTTAGTTATATATTTATTCCTATATTTCATCGTATATTAATATATATTTATATGATTGTCTTTAAATACATTTATAAAATATTTTTTCATGTTTGGGTATAAATAAATAAATATATACAGATATACAACATGCACAAAAACACACACATATATAAATATATATATATTATATGTGTATTTGTGAGTATAATTATACATATTTATATATATTTGAAATTATTATATATTAATATTTATATACATATGTTAAGAATATGTAGATAATATATATAAGTTTTCAATACAGAGCCACACAAATACACAAACACACACACACATTATATAGGTATATAAATATTCATGTATATGTATTTTAAATAAAATTGATATTTTTTTCTTATTTAGGTAAGTCTTATATATTAGGAAATATATTTTATATATAAATAATATTAATTATTTATTTATAAAATTAAATTTTTATCTGCGAATATATAAAAAATATGTATTTATTGTAATATATTTGATTACAAATAATAGTAAATTCTAAAAAAAAGATAAAATTTAAAAGGCATAATATGAATAGGAATGTAATCCATTGAATGAAATTCATTCCACATTGAAAATTGGATAAAATACCACATTAAACATGGATAAAATTCAATCGAATGTCAACAAATCGGGGTATCCCATCTAAAAACTCAGTTTTGGAGGACTTTTAGTCCTTCTTTTCCTTAAAAAAGGCGTTAAATGTTCCCCTTCGATAATCTACATGTAGAACTCATCGTAGAAATCGATTTGATATGCTTTAGTGCTCAAACGGACACCCAGATCAAGAGTTATGGACATTAGAAGATTGAGTTACATTTTAAACTTATTTTAGATATTTTTTTTAATTTTTTTTAATTTTTTATGTCTTAAAATTTTTATTAAATGAATATTATTTGATGATAATTAAAAAAATTTAATTAATAAGAATTTTTAAAATATTTAAAATCCATTTTCATGAAATTTATATATATTAAATGTAATATTCAATTTATACTTTTCTAAAACATATTTAAAAGATATATATTATATTTATATAAATATATGTATACTTATATAACAATATATTGTTATTCCTGATTTTTTTTGAAATTTATCAGCGCTAGGAAAAAGCTTTGATCAAGCCCCCATTAATTAGCGCTACTAAAAAAGCATTGATAAAGTTGTCCACTTTAACAGCGCTAGAAAAAGAACTATTAAATGGGGGGGTGGGCTTTATTAGTGCTAAAAAACACTTATAAAGGGTAAATTTTAACATATATTTTTTATTATTTTTAAAAGTGACCTTTATCAACATTTTTTAGCACTAATAAATCCTCCCCTATCGGCGCTTTTTTTTGCGTTGTTAAATGGTGGCGCTTCAGAACCCAGTTTTGTGGTAGTGCATCCATAAATATATTATCAATTGATAATTACAATACATCCCCAATATATTATATGATATATAAAGGGTTGTCTACATTTATTAATAGAAATAACATAAAAGGATGATTTTAAATTATCCTTGAGGAAAATACAATTTTCAATTTGAAAATGTTTTTTTCAAGCATAGATTTCCAATAATATTATGATATTCATTTTCATTAAAGATAAACATTTAAACTTGTAATGTAATATATAAATCAAGTATTGTTCATGATGATGGGAAACTTTTCATCATTTTGAGTATGTTAGAACAATTATTCCATTCACAGTTTTGAATAAAAATTCAAACCCTCATTATTTTAAAAATAACAGGAAGATTAATTTACCAATATTTTTTAAAAACACTATTTTTGGTAAAAAAATATTTTAAAAAAATATTTTTATAAAATATTTTCAAAATAATTTTATAATACATGTAGTTTTAAGAAAATGGGTTTTGAATCGAAGAGGGATATCAAGACATATTTTCATAAAAATCATTCGAAAACCTATTGTGTACCAAAGAGAGTAAAATTGTATTATAATGTGAAAAAAATATTGAATAACCAGAATATAATAAAATATATTAGTATTTACATGAAAATATAAAATAATTCTCTTATGGGTTATGTAAACATAACGCATCGTGAATAATAATTAGATAGGGGAATTAACCCCTGTATTTTAGGTTAATTATGAATGTTAATCCCTATGAAAGAATAAAATTATTTGAATAATTGAATACAATGAATAGATAAATTTTTGCTGATATAACATATGAAATGGATATTATATAAACAACCTGGAAAATAATAGGAGTATGATTCCAAATATTTCTTAGTGGAGTGGAAATGAATATGAAATATATTAAAATGATCATACCATTGAATTGATAATTAATCAATGAATTTATAATGAGTATCAAATTTAAATCAAAATTGATATAATAAATAAAAAAATAATCCAAATTAATTAAGAACATAATATTATATTATGAAATTTATTTTATAATTAATATAAACAATGAAAATAATTTTAGTTATAAAATTCCTTACAACTTGTTAACATTCGACCCCAGTCACCCTTTGATGGAATAGTTTAAATTGAAACATAAAATAACATTTAATATTAAGGATTCATCATATTATATGTAAAATTAGCATTAAATACACATTATGAATTAAATTCGGTGCCTCAAATAGAATTTTTCTTCATTTTGATGAAATTGTTGCAAAATCTCATACATCATGTTTCCCTTTAGTTGAACATGACTTACTATCAGGTATAATTGTTATAGGAATGTTATTAATTTAAAACGAAAATAATTTCATTGTTATATTATCATATATTATACTCTTCTAAATTTATACCACTGATTCTTTAATAATATTTCATTATTACAATTATTTTAAGTGTTAAATTCTTCATTTTCTCACACATGTTTTGTCGCATATGTTTCTATAATTCTAAATAGGATATAGATCCCTATAAATTAAAATTATAATAATGTTATAAATATAATATTTAAGCCATTGTATTATTTTTGAAACCATTCTATAATTTTATACAATGAAAAAAATTGCATTGCGTCATAGAGACTCTAATCTGTAGGTATGTACAAGTAGTGATATCATTCCCCTAATTGGTGAACGTTTATGAATGTGGATGGTATGATAATTATTTATAATTTATTTCATGTCATATTTATCATATATATTCATTATTTCTATCATTATGATGATACACATGAGTCGGTGATGGAAATCAAACTTCATCGGTTCGTGAGGTAATAGTCCACCATAGACACGACTGATGGATTTGTTTCCCATTTTAGTGTTGAATAGGTTCATAAATATTTTACCAAATAAATAGTATTATATTATAAAATGGAATAAATTTATGTTATTATATTATAATTTTAATACATAATATAATGTTATAAAAGATGATGTAAAAAATGAGATTTGTAAAGACAATTACCTTTGCTTAGAAGAACCTCCTTTGGATAGATTATTATGGATCCATTGGGTTTGTAATTTAGTAATACCATAATATATAGAGTGTTTAAAAGTATTTGGGGTGTGTTATTTTTGTAGTTTTTGGTTGATCCTAATTTATTGAGAGGTTTGATGAAGTGAGTAGAAGGAGTGAATGTTTATAATCTAAGAGGATTTACATTTTTTGAAATAAAAATATATTTACTAATGGGAAGACAATTTCACCCCATATTCTTAAAAATTTGATAAATATTTAATTTAATTGACGTTAATGTTTATAAACATCACCAAAACATAAAAATAATAATGTTATATTAAATTAATTCAATTATCCTCTATGTTTTCATACGTTTACCATTTTTCCCCATGATAATTCATTTTATAACCTCAATAAATAATAATTTAAATATAAAATTAAATTATAATTTATATATAATTATGAAAAATGATTTATTAATAGGAAAAAAAAAATTTAATTTAAATAATCTATATGTGTGGGAAGTCGATTCTATGAAATGTTAATTAGAAACACAGAATCTTGTTTTAACCTTAATCGTAGTAAATAAATATCATTTTATTCAATACTAATTATGACAAAAAAATATGTTTAACTTATTAAAAATAATAATTAATTATTTGAATAAATATATTGAATAAATTTTTTGAAATTTATTTCAAACAATTATAATAATTTAATTTTAAAATATACCAATAAAATTGGCGAAAATGGTTTTTCAGGAATATTTTTTTAATAAAAAATGATCTTAAATTAAATATTTTTATATTAATAATTATTATATGGAATTAAATTAATATATTCATATATATAATCTATAATTAAAATTTAAATCATTATTCATTAGTGGAAATTTAAATTAATAAAAAATGAAGACAATATGCATTTAAATTCAGTTCAGTGTAAAAATAATTTTCAAACATAAATATAAAATTCTAAAACATTAATTTATAAATATTATTCAAATGAAGTAAACTATTCTATACATAACTAAATATTTGTTTTTATATTTTGAAATAAAATTAAAATAATATAGGTAATTTTATACTAATTTGTTTTTCTAAAGAAAAATCCAATGTTATAAAAAGTGATATTTTTACTATTTAATGAAAACTAACTATATTCATAAACATGACATAATTATACCCTATTATAATGTTTATATGTTTATTTATAAAATGAATTTTATTTATTTATGTACTTTTTCTAATGGTGGGAAAAAGTTAATTTGTTATTTTCTCACAAAAAATATAAAAAATCATTTTTGACGAAAATGTATTACATTAAACATTAATTTATTTTACTAAAAAACTGTCTATTATTATACATAAATTTATATTTACTATAAAATTCATATATATTTTAAATAATAGTTATTTCAATTATTTCCGACCAAATATATCACTATGTTATAATGTTCATAATTAAATAATAAATTTCATGTATCATTTATGATCAGTTTCACATATCATTATTTTATCGAATTCAATGTTTATCATTTAAAATCCTGGGGTGTTATATTATTCCAATCATTAATAAACTATTAAATTTTAATATAAACCTATTTTTGATAATAAATATTTCCATATTTAAAAATATAATTTTTGATAACTTATATTGAAAAAAGAGTTCCTAAAACATCATCTTAAAAGAGGTAGTGGGAAATATAAATGTCATCTGCAATAATACATGAAATGGTTTCCAAGTAGCAGACAAATTATTGGATGTGAAAATATTGACATGGAAATAAATTGTAAAAATTTAAGGAGAGTGATAAAGATCATTGATCTCATGAAATTGAACAATCAAGAGAAAGTCAACAACCATAAAACCATAAATTTTTTATTATGTAAACGACCATTAATACATCGGATTTCAAGGTAATGTGATTTTTTTCCAAAGGGATCATTTTTCTAGAGTTTTGTAATTATTTTATTATATAATAATATAAGTAAATATAATTACTTGATGTATTTGTGTTTCATAAGAATAATTTAAGCTTTTTGTTGTTCTTTGATAAATTTCCACATCATCTCTTACTCTTTAAAATGAATATCCAAAATATTTTTTTATGATTGAATCTTTAAAATTAAAATTTCTTCTGATAATAATATTTATAATATTATGAAATGTCATTATTTATCTTTCTAAAAGGTTCACTCACTCTGATAATGACTAGGTTCACCACAATAAAGACAAGAAACATTTAATTAATTCTTAGGATGAAACCTATTTATCTCTAAAAAACACATCACAGTCCAATGAATTTCATCACTAAATTCCCATGTTTTCAACATAGAAATCATTTTACTATTCATTTGTGACATTAATCTGGGTTTATGTTTCTAAATTTCTGACATGAAATAAATCGTTCTTTTATTTCACTATGGTATGCCTCACTCGATCTCTTAGCGGACTCCATCAATCTATTCTTTTCTGACTTTGACAGTCTTTTCTGTTATTTTTTATTAATTATATATCATCATAAATGATTAGGAATAATATTTATATATCTCAATATATCCATAATCCAACTTGGTTAGTCATTATCACCACATTTTCTATCAATGTCGATGTTTACATGATTTTTTCAGGTGGCACCCATTGACTGAAACCCAAAAGATTAGTCTGAAAAATAGTTATCATATGTGGAAAACTATAAAATTATTAATATGATATCGAAATCATGATACCATATTTTCAATATAATTATTTTTTTCTTAAACCTAGCATGTAACAACCCAATATTTAATAGTGTGTTCCCTCTTTAATGTCATTCAATATCTTACGCTACACTCAACATCGAGTTCAAGCGCATCACAACCTATAAAAATATACATTAAAAAATTGGTTATGCATAATATTAACAACATTTTTAATTTTATATATATCCTATAGAATTATAACATTTATATTTTGTGTTTCGTAGTCAAAATATAACTACAAATTCAATTTTAATGATACATGTTGTATATTTCAGAAAATGAATTTTTTCCATCTCTTAATGCCTAACCCTTTTTAAATAAACTATTTAATGCATTTACATATTAAATGTAATGAAATGATATTATTATTTATAATAAGAACATAAATATTTATTTCGGATAAATTCTTGGTACTTTTCTGAAAACATTCATAATTTGATTAATAGAGAAAAATACATAATTTTAATTAAAATATTTAATCAAAATAATTTCTAGTGTTAAATTATACATATGAGAGGTTTTAAAATAGAATTAGATTATATATTTATTATTTAATATAATTTTTTTCATTGGATGTTATTTCACAATGAAATTGAACATATTCACATGTCAATCATATAATATTTTTTACTTCATAAAAACCCGCTTTCATGTATTGACAACGAGAATTAATTTAAAATTAATAAATGAATCATATATGTTTTGAATTTGGTAAAATTAAAAACGTTTTTTAATTTGGAATCTCAAAATTATCTTTCAATGAATTATTGGTATTTTTATGAAAACATTCAAATTTTAACTAATAGTTAAAAACATTGCGTTGTAAATAAAAACCGACTTTTTAATTTAAATAATTAATTAAATTAAAATTTTATATTATAGTAAAAATAGATACATAATACATATATTAGTCCAATTTAATTCATTTGAGTAATTTTATAGTAATATTAGACATTTAAAATTGCATTGAGCTTTTTTAACGTCTTCTACCCACCTTCTATACCCATTTTCAAATTTGCATAAATCACAATTTTACCACTCTTTTGATTTTAATTTCAAAAGTCCTAAGGACACGATTGAAATAATTTTGTATAACATTGTTCTATAAGATGAAAATAGTTTTTTTCTTAATAGTATCTTTTGATTTTTATTTACCACAGTTAAAAATAAATAGGGTAATTAAATATAAAAATATTATTATAATTACCCTAAAACCTGTACAAATTCTATTAGATAATTTTATTTTGACTAAAATAAACCTTAGGACAGTAATATGATCCTTTTTTATCAACATGTATTTTATTATGACATTTATTATAATTTATTTAATGAAGAGTTCATTTTAATGAATTCTAATTTTAAGAACGAAAACATTTATAATATAGGTTATTCAAAAGATAAATTATACTATAAATATTAGTTAATAAGATAAAAATATTTTTTATATCATACTATTTTATGAAATGTCCCGACCATAGTTACCCAAAGTCGGTGCATTATTACATAACATTGGCATGATCATAAAAGATCAATCCTCAAAAGACCGAATAGTTTATTAGCCTTGGAAACACTGAATACATTCATAAATGTTACATTAGATCAAAAAGTGAAAAACTACAATAACATAGTCTCCATAGTCCACACCCATATACCCTTCAGACTATCCTTTCAGGTTAGTCAAAAATATTTTTTCACATCCTAGGAAAATAAAACATAGAAATGGGTGAGCTCAGATGCTCAGTAAGGATAACAATATAGTGGAAACTTTCATAAACAAACATAAACATATAAGGCAATGTATAACTAAAAAAATCCTTTAAAACTTGAACTTAAGCATAATATGGAAAAATAAAAATGAAATAATGACATTTTATTATTTACATGGATATTCTACTAGTCGAATAATCACATTAAATATCAATAACAACTTTCATAATGATGGAATGCATAATGTCAGACCATCATAACCACGTAGCCAATGCCTCGTGGCAAGACTACAAATATGATTTTGTCAAGGCCTAGTGCCAATACACTAGTTTGTCTCATGAGACCTTCCGATGCATCTAAGAGCTATAGCGGGCTCCACCCATCACTTATTAAGTCCAATTCATTCCTTGTATGAACAGGTTTAAACATATCATAAACCATAACATAATCGTATCACATAAAACATGTATAATGAAAACATAACATTTCCACATTTCAATCACAAGATATCAATAAAAAACATGGATATAATAAAAACATTATCAAAACCATTTTCAGTACCAAAATAAATGAAATTTTAAACTTGGAATTTATTTTTCATTTAAAAAAAGTTGTGGCCTGTAAAGGAAGCCAAAAATCAAATAATGGTCACATTAGTGGAGAAGTCGTTGACGCCGGATACGTAAGACAAAGAATTACTTTTGTCTTTTCTTAAAAATGCTTCGTATAAAAATATACCTTTTGAATAAAAGTAAAAGTCCAAGGGGTTTATAAACCATATAAAGGAAAGATGTCTATAAAACAAAATATGCCTCAATGAAAGTAGATTGAGATGAAGTCCCTTACCTCATGTCTGGATTGAATCTATCGTTCTTTAACCTCCTGAATAATAAACTAGAATAAATTTATACTTGCTTAAAAACCTTTTTCAAGTTCATTATTCCTTTTATATCACTTATTACCATGTTATGAACATCATGTAATTATTTAAGTTAAGAACAGTCGTTTTGTTGATCTTTTGTACTTCAGTCAAAAATAAACTTCTTATAATTACAAAATGTTAATGTGGTAAAATATCCATTATATCAAAAATTATATTCATTATTTAGATATCATATGTATCATATATATCCAGTATATACATGCATTCATAATATTACATAACATTTAGCGGTGAGAAATGAAATGCACCGTTCATGGAGACGGTAAGCCGTACGTACACATGAATGCTACTTTCATTTATATTTTGTATTTAATGGAATGTAATCATAATGATATAAAGTTATATTACAATTACAGTATAATATCATATATAATATCATTTCCTTCATCCTTTATACATCACACATATGGCATTGATGATTCAAATCACTTTGAGGGGGCGGTAGTCTGCACTTCCTAAAATGAAATTATCGCATTTACCCATAATGGAAATCATAAAGGTATACCATAAATGAATAATACAGAAGAATAAAGAAAACATAATCATAATATATATCATATATAAAAATAGTGTCATCATAATTCCCACCATGAGAGGTGTTAAAAGAAGATTGAACAATCATCGTTTCCTGAGGCACTAATTCGCCACCCACGGAAACTGTATGTTCTTTGACCATTAGACGAAGGTGTGTGTTAGTGTAAATAAAATCCATCTCATAAAAACATCCAAGTATATTTAGTATACTGTACTTGTTACAAAAGAAAAGAATAAAATTATTTTAGGGGGTTGGAAAATTAAAATAAAACAAAACAACATAAGAGAAGGCATTACCATTAAATCGGGTAACTCCACATGGTTTGAACCAAAATGGTTTTTTGATCAAATTCCTTCCTAAGGTAAGGCTTCTAGGATGAAGGGAGGAATTTTGAGAGCGTATTTGGGCAGAGGTTGGCTGAGCCAAAAGGCTTTTAAGGTGTGAATAAGGTGGTTGAGTTGTGGGCCTTTTATAAGAGGAGAGGAGGAGAACTCTTGGAATGTCATGAAATGTTACTTTATTATGAAATGATTTTCAGATTTTAAAGGTCCCAAAATTAAATATTTCAAGTATAATGTGATAATGGGTCGAAATATACTCATCCAATAGGTTTATGACAAGTTTACCTCTTAGATTTTACATTATCGTTTCATTTTATTTAAATCGTTAATTAATGAGTTAATCACTACATCATCATGGTGTCATAAAAATAATAATTTATTTAATTAATAAATATTAAAAAAAATCACCATGATGTTGGAAATGTTTTTATCTTTCCAAATAATAATTATAGGCAAAAATGTAACTTATATAACCACATGTAATAATTGTTTTAGTAAAACAACACATGTTTGTGATAATTTTATTTTTACGTTAAATAAAATTTATTAATGTCATTTTCTTACCCATGTGGCCCCATGGGGTCCCCAAGTTGCCCCATGGATTTTCTAGGTCGTCCATGACCCATCAAATATATTTAGTACAAGTGTAAAGGTAATTTAATATTATTATAACATTATATTTACCTTAAATTACACTAATTACCTTTAATCGCGATTAATAGAACATAAAAGTTACTAATCACCAAAAAATATTTTAATTCCATTGAACCACATTTAAGTTTATAACGACAATGATGTATGTCATATTTTTGGAATTTAATTCACAATAGCGGTAAAATTTGATTTAAACGAATAATCACCTTTTTAACAACCACTTAGTGGTTTCACTATTCATAAAAAATTGAAGTTTTTTCAGAAAAATACCAAAAATTCACCCTAAGATATAATTGATATTATAAATTCAAAAATTATGTCTATTTTACAAAATTCAAAACAGATAAGTCGCAGTAATTAATATTATATTTAATTCCTTCTTTCAAAACAAATAGCGTGTTTTTAAGAAACAATATCAATCAAAAGATTGACAATTGATTATGTCCAATTTCAAAGTGAATTTATTTATAATGACCACCATTAGATAAAATGGTAAAATTATATTCTAATTATACTTTAAAACCATTAAATATTATAATTAATCACTATAATTTATTTTGATTAAAAATTTTGTTTTTAATTATTTTTTACTATTATTGAAAATTTGATGTTCTCCGAAAAATACCAAAATTTCAACATAGGCTAATTTCGATATTCTGAATCCAAAAATGAAGTCCATTTTGAAAGATAAAATTTATAAAATTTCAAAATGTAGGTATTACTATTCATAACGGCTAATTAGATTGGTTGTGGTGTGTATTAGAACTTGAAGTTGCGTACAACACACGATACTGTATTATTCAAAGAGAAGCGTACCATGGAAGCTTGAGGTGCTACATTATCTCCTCCTTCAATAAATTGCGTCCTCACAATTTGAAAATGTTCTTCGAAAATTAAATGTTGAAAATAGAAAATACCTTTGTGGAAAACCCACATCGGAAATAAGGTTAATAATATTTAGCCTTAATAAGAGGGAAAGGGAAATAAAAAAGTCACCACTATATTATGATGTCGATTTGGATAAATTGGTGGAAATTAGAGACACGTAATTGGAGAAAAATGTCAATATCTGTATGGAGTGATTGAGGTCATCAATCACAAACAAGTGTAAAATTTAGGGCCTCAAAGCCTTCAATCTATGTTGATTTAAAATATCATCCATTCAACAAAACTTAAGGTATTAGGATAACACATTTTTTGTTTTAATATCTCTTTCCTAAAGTTTAATAATTAATTTATTCATAGAACAAGAGATAGGTATATATATATATATATTCTTGACAAGTAGAGTTTCAACCATCAACTATTTTCTACCACAAACTAATTTGTCACTCAAAAATATAATATAACTTTAAAATATTATATTTAGTCTAATCGTACAAGGTTCAAAATATTAACACATACCATTTAGATTAGGAAAAAAATTATGTAATAACCAGGGACATCATGTATGCTAGTGGTTGGTAATAAAGGCATGCAGCCCAATGGTTGTTGGTTCGATTCCTACAGCTTTTTCCGACGCAACGGGTTATCCCCTGACCTGCAGGTTTTCCTTTTCGTAAAACTATAGTATTATAATATTTCAAAAATAATATTTAGAAATGTTTTAACCGTAAACAATACTATCCAAATTTAAACTTAATCCATTCCAACCATTATTATTATCCAAAATGACTCTATCCCGACAATCTCTAAAAGGTCTCAAAATTTCAAAATCAATTGTGACATCAGATTCCCCAAATAAAGTAAAGTTTTTCTTATTGTCACATCCTAAAAGTATGATAACCTTCATCAGATTAAAACCGTAATGAAAAAAAGAAGTACTACAGTACAATCCTTATATATATCACATTATTCTTATAACCATAATATAGTTCATGAGTCCAAAAACACAAGTACAATAATTATTCAACTTCATCTGTAGTAATAACATAAGCTTGGCCTTGTTCCCTTGGCCTTTTCTGAGTTAAGATTCCTTGGCACATAGAGCATTCATTTGTATAATTCCCCATTTCACTATAATTGTAGCATTCAAAATTGATAATCTCTTTATTTCCCTTACAATCACAAGCCTGGTGACCTTTTTCCAACATTTTTAATAAACTCCCACTTTCTTTAGGAAAGTACCATGGTGATTCTTCCCACAATTATCGCATAATGGAAAATCCTTCTTTACCCATTTCCCTTTATCTATCTCTTGTTCCACCATTATCTTCTTCTCTTTCTTTACTTTCTTGTCATAAGACTTAGAGAATATCTTTTCTGTCTTGATAGCACATGAGACAATATCTTCGTACGATGAGAAAGATTGTGACACTAAAGTTTGATGGAGAAATGGTTTTAAACCATCAATATTACTTCTTGTTTTACATATATAAATTGCAGCATGTCTTGCTAACCTTATAATGATGGCCTCATACTTTGCGACATTCTCACCCTCCTTATGTCTTAGACTCAGAAATTTCCTTTCCATATCTTCTCGATGGTCACAATGAATGTATTTTTCTAAGAAAATATCTTTGAACTCCCTCCATTCCATATTCGATACTTCATCATCATCCTTTTTGTTTTGAATCAATGTCCACCATTGATTAGCATCTTCAGTGAGGCGGTAAACTGCCATGATAACCTTTTCCCTTTCACTACTCCCCAAGGCATGTAATATTTTTTCTCTATGGGATTTATCCATTGCTTAGCTACTAAGAGATTTGTACTCCCATTGAATGTTGGTGGTTGTTGCCTCATGAAGCGGTCTAAGATTGATCCTCCACGTTGCGGATATGGGTTCCTGATACGAGTAAGGTTATTATTCATAACTTGAGTGAGTTGTCTCAGTATAGTGATAAGACGATCAACGCCATTTGTATCACCAGCTCCACTATAATTATCCTGAGTAGGGGGGAAATCCCTGCATGGAGTGCATGCATTGATACTATTTCCATTACATCCAATAGGTGACATTTCTAAAAATGGCATAAACTAGATTAGTTTATGAATCAAAATACATAATTCTATACTTGTAAAACACTTAACATAAATAGAACTATTTATAGATATAATCCATAAAATACTGTTTTCATTGAGGAAGTATATACTCATAAACCCTTCATAATGGTTTGTAAAGAAATCGTGAATTATCTTAAGCATATCCCCCAGGAGTTTCATAACCAAGAGTGCTGCAAGGCATGTTGTCATGCATCAGTTCCCGTTTGAGTCTCGCTCAAAGCAGTGTTTTCGGGTTTTACCCCTAGGTACATTTGTTCCAGAGCCGCCTCTACCTTCTCATATCCATACATGGATGTATTGCTCAGAAAAATCACAAAATCTCTATAATACCAAAATTATAGGACGTTCTCCTATACTAATCCTCAATGTCTATCTTAGGGTTGTGTGATCTAATCAGTGTTTATCTAAATATAGCTTCCAAGGTTAGTAATAAACTGTCTCTGATGCCAACTGTAATTCCCCGACCCCAGTTACCCAGAGTCGGTGCTTTATTATGTAACATTGGCAGGATCATAAAAGATCAATCCATGAAAGACTGATTAGTTTAGTATCCTTGGAAACACTAGATACATTCATAAATGTTACATAACATCATAAAGTGAAAAACTACAATAACATAGTCTCCATAGTCCACACCCATATCCCTTTCAGAATATCCCTTCATGTCAGTCATAAAATATTTTTTCACATCTTGGGAAAATAAAACATAGAAAGGGGTGAGCATAGATGCCCAGTAAGGATAACAATATAGCAAAAACATTCATAAATAAACATAAAAATTTAAGGCAATGCATAACTAAACCAAAGCCTTTAAAACATGAAATTCAGCATAATATGGAAAAAGTAAAATGAAATAATTCCATTTAATTCTTCACATGGATATTCTACTAGTCAAATAATCTCATGAAATATCAATAAGAAATTTTATAATGATGGAATTCATAATGCCAAACTATCATAATCACATAGCCAAGGTCTCATGCTAAGACTACAAATAAGATTTTTCCAAGGCCTCATGCCAAGACACTATTTTGTTTCATTAGTCCTACCGATGCATCGAGGAGCTATAGCGGGCTCCACCCATCACTTATTATGTCCAATGCATTCCTCATATGAACAGGTTTAAACATATCATAAACCATAACATAATCGTATCACATAAAACATGCATAAAGCAAACATAACATTTCCACATTTCAATCACAAGATATCAATAAAAAACATTGATATAATAAAAAAATTATCAAAACCATTTCCAATTCCAAAATAAAAGAAAATTAAAACTTGGAATTCATTTTTCATTTAAAAAAAGTTATGGCTTGTAGAGGATGCTGAAACTCAAATAATGGTCACGGTGGCGGAGAAGTCATTGTCGCCGCATACATAAGACATAGCATTCATTTTGTCTTTTAGTAAAAACTCTACATATAAAAAGATTACTTTCGAATAAAATTAAAATTCAAAGTGGTTTATACACCGTATAAAAGAAATTGTGTATAAAATAAAATATGCCTCAATGAAAGGAGATTGAGACGAACTCCCTTACATCGTGTTCGACTTGACTCGATCGTTAATTAACCACCTGAATAAAAAAATAGTGTTAATTTATACTTTATTAAGAACCATTTTCAAGTTAATTATTCCATTTATATCACTTATTACCATGTTATGAACATTATTTAATTATTTTCGTTAATAACGGTCATTTTGTCGATCTTTGGTATTTGAGTAAAAAATAAACCTCTTATAATTACAAGTTGTTCATGTTGTAAAATATCTATTATATCAAGCATTATATTCATGAAGTAGATATCATATATATAATATATATCCAGTATATACATGCATTTATAATATTACATAACATTTAGAGTTAAGAAATGAAATGCACCGTTCATGGAGACGGTAAGTCGTACGTACACATGAACACTACATTCATTTCTATTTCATATTTAATGGAATGAAATCATAATGATATAAAGGTATATTATAATTCTAGTATAATATCATATATAATATCATTTACTCCATCCATTATACATCCCACATATGGAATTAACGATTCAAATCACTTTGAGGGGGCGGTAGTCTGCACTTTCTAAAATGAAACTGTCGCATTTACCCATAATGGAAATCATAAAGGTATGATATAAATGAAAAATACATAAGAATAAGGAAAAATAAACATAATATATATCATATATAAAAATAGTTTCATTATAATGGCCACCATGAGAGGTGTTAAAATAAGATTTAACAATCATCGTTTCGTGAGGTAGTAATTCACCACCCACAGAAACAGTATGTTCTTTAACCATTAGATGAAGGTGTGTGTAAGTGTAAATAAAATAATTCTCATAAAAACATCCAAGTATATTTAGGATACTTGTTTTGTTAAAAAATAAATGAATAAAAATAGTTTAGGGGGTTAGAGAAGTAAAATAAAACAAAACAACATAAGATAAGACGTTACCTTTAAATCGGGTAACTGCCCTCGGTTTGAACCAAAATGGTTTCTTGAAGATCTTTCTACGTAAGGTAAGGCTTCTAGGATAAAGGGAGGAATTTTTAGAGGGTATTCAGGCAGAATTTTTCCGAGATAAAAGGCATTGAAGGTTTGAATAAGGTGGTAGAGGTGGGGGCCTTTTATAAGAGGAGATAAGGGGCACTAAGTCATGGAATGTTACTTTATTATAAAATTCTTTTCAGATTTTAAAGGTCCCAAAATTATATATTTAGAAGATAATGTGATAAGGGGTCTAAATATACTCATCTAATATGGTTTTTGCAAGTGTAAGTCTTAGATTTTATATTATCTTTTCATTTTATTTAAATCGTTAATTAATGAGGTAATCGATGCATCATCATGGTGTCATAAAAAATTTAATTTAATTAATTTCTAAAAATTATATGAAAATTACCATGATGTTGGAAAGCTTTTTATCTTTCCAATTAATATTTATAGTCAAAACTTTAGCTTATATATCCCCATGTAATAAGTATTTTACTAAAACAACACATGTTTTTGACAATTTTATTTTTACTTTAAATAAAAAGTTATTAATGTCATTTTCTTACCCAAGTGGCTCCATGGGGTCCCCATGTTGACCCATGGACTATCGTGGTCGGCCATGAGCCATCCAATAAAGGAAGGACAAGTGTAAAGGTAATTTCATATTATCATAACATTATATTTACCTTAAATTACACTAATTACCTTTAATCTCGATTAATAGAACTTAAAAGTTACTATTCATCAAAAATTATTTTAATTCCATTGAACCACATTTTACTTCCTAATGAAAATAATGTATGTCAGATTTTTGAAATTAAATTCACAGAAGTAGTAAAATTTCATTTAAACGAAAAATACGTTTTTTACTACACATAGTGGTTTCATTATTCTTCAAAAAATTATGTTTTTCAGAAAAATTGAGTTTTTCAGAGAAATACAAAAAAATCACCCTAAGAAATAATTGATATTATGAATTCAAAAATGATGCCTAATTTTAAAAAATCCAAACATATAAGTTGCATTAATTAATTTTATAATTAATTCCCACTGTCAAAACAAATAGCGTGTTTTTAAGAACAATATCAATCAAATGATTAATAATTGTTTTTGTCCAATTTCAAAGTGAAATTAATTCTAATGACCCCCATTGGATAAAATGGTGAAATTATATTCACATTATACTTTAAAACCACTCAATAGTATAATTTATCACTATAATTTTTTTTGATTAAAAAATTTGTTTTTAAGTATTTTTTTATTATTCATCGAAAATTGGAAGTTCTCAGAAAAATACCAAAATTTCAACATAGGCTAATTTCGATATTCCAAATCCAAAAATGAAGTCGATTTTGAAAGGTAAAATTTATAAAATTTCAAAAAGTAGGTATTACTATTCATAGCAGCTAATTTGATTGGTTGTGCTGTGTGTTAGAACTAGAAGTTGCATAAAACACACGCTACTGTATTATTTAAATAGAAGTGTACCGTGGAAGCTTGGGGTGATACATTTTATATATAATTTTTAATCATTAAATAGTTAAATTTATTTATGAAACAATTATGTTGCAGTAACTAACTTATTAATGAACAATTAAATTAATTGATATTATAAATATTATAATAAATGTTATTTGAAACATTTGATGCCATCGACAAATTTTCTAGGTTTATATGATATTTTAGGAATGATTTGATGTATTTTTTAGAATTAATGATGTTTCTATGACTTTCAAAAAACAAATACTATATAGTGTTAAAATTGACATAAATGTGTTTTTAAAACAAATATTATTTTATTAAGTGATTTAATATTCAATGAAATATAGGATTCGGCCAAAGGATATAAATAATGTTAGAAATGTCATTAATGTACCACATGAGGTTCTTTTGGAAGTTTATAGTATTTTATTAACCATGTATTGTAATAATACAAGAATTCATGGTAAAAGATAACCTATTTAACTAAGAGTTAAATTTTAAAGATAAAGTTAATTTTGTGACCTAAACATTTATAAAACCTATTGGCTGAGGGGTTTTAGACCCATCCATGACTTATCATCTATATATATCCATTTGAAGATATTAGAAATCGAAAATAATTTTATAAAAAAACAATATTTCAAGTTTATTCTAAAGTTCCCCTCACCTATTTTATAAAAGGGTGCTTCCCATTCTCATAAACTCAAACCTCCAAAGACTCTTGGCACAGAAAAACCCTGCTCAAATCTCTTAAAAACTACCATTAATTCAACCTAGATTCATTAAATTGATCATAAAGAAATATTAAAGATACCTTCTATTCAAATAAAAATGCGGAACCTAAAGAAGAGGTATTTACTTCATCACCTATTTCAAAGTTATTTTCATCATCCACTTCCTCTTTATTTTTCATTACCATTCCAAAATAATAAATCCACTAACTAATAAATACTTATGTTTTATTATAAATATGGGGAAACCATATTTATTATTCTATCCATGACAACGTCACCATACGTGTGTACGTACAACTTACCATCTCTACGTTGTATTGTAGTCTTTTATTCAACGATTCATTATATGGATAGGTATAAAAATGAGTATAATTAATGAAAATAATAAATATAATAGGTTAATTAATATGTATATATAATATACCATCCAAATATATATTCTTTCACCATCAATAGAATGATATTCTCGCCAATGCGTACGTATGGCTTATCTTCTCCACCATGCGATGTGATTCATTTCGACATTCACTAGTCAATGATTAGTATAAAAATATATATTTTTAATTAGTAAGTAATATATGACAAAATAATTCTAAAATATATATATATCTCATTCACATAGTTATGTTCAATAAGATATGAAAACAGAAGCAACGTCTATACGTACATACGGCCCACAGTCTCTATAAACGGTGTTTTCCATTTCATATATCTACCTATTATAAAAATTTATATTTTGAATATATATGATACATAAATAATGTTTTATATTCTAGAAGTAATTAAACCAGGACATAAGTGATACATTCAGTATTAACAAGTTAAAACATGTACGATAAAGAAAGCAATTATTACCCAAAATGTTTTTTAACATTGTAATTATTTTTAAATGGGTAGTATAAAGTCATAAATTAATCAAGTATGATATCATAAATATGAATATGGTTTTGTTAAAATTTAATAACATACTATCGTCATTATAAAATTGGTTAAATGTACCCTTAAATAAAATACTGTACATGATTAAGGTTATTTTTTCAATCTCATCATTATCCGAGATTATTATCTATATGTATCAATTGGGACATATTTATCATATATATCTATGATTCATTAAAAGATTTTAAAAAGAAATATTTTAATGTTTTATGGAAGGGTATATTTAACTAGACCACAATTTCATATTTTTTGAAGAGTTATTTTTCTAAAATCTATTCAATTAATGACCATGTTTTCAAAATGATTTTCATTGTTTATTTATATAGACGATATTGTTTTAAAATGTTATTTAATTTCAATATTTTCAATGTTTTACGAGACACATTTATTCAAAAATATCATTCAAATAACATCCTTTATAAATTGTGTGAATTTTATATGATTTCGTGAAAATGGGTGTTTCTCTCAAAGAGTTTTATTGATTATTTTCAACAATGTCAATATCCTTTGTTGGATATTATTATTCATTGAGGATGATTATCTATAATAAAATATTTCATATTGTATTGAATTATTTATGATATTTTCGATGGTAGATGTTCTATTTTTATACCATTCATGATTTATTGTTAATGTATTGACATTCCATAAGTTATTTTTAGTACGAATGTTTATGTTATGTTTCACCATTTTTTATATAAGGAATGGATTGGACATATTATGTGGTAGTCGAGGCCCACTATAGCCCCCAAATGCATTAATATGTATCATGAGAAAAATTGGGGTCCTAGAATAAGGACTTTATAAAAAATTATTTGTATTCTTGGCACATGGTCCTGACTATTTGGTTATGATGTCTCGCATTATGCATTCCCTTATTATAAAATAATTTTTTTCATGTGATTATTTGAATATGAAAAAATCTATTTTCATAATTATATGCAAATATTTGATTTATTTTTTCCATATTATTTTCATTTTTACGTTTAAAAGGATGTTTTTAATTACACATCATGCCTAATTTTTTTTTCTTCTCCAAAATCATTTACCCTTACTGAGAATATGAGCTCACCACATTCTTTTGTTTTGTTTTCCTAGGGTTTTGAGATGTGTGTTATGATTGATATGCATGGTTAAGATAGGGTAAGAATGGCATTCTCAAATTATTATTCATGTTATGAATGTGTAATGTAACATTCATGTATGTAATCTATTTTTCGATACTGCTAAACTGATTAGTCATTTCTTACTAGATTCCTTGAAATGATTCCTATTTATTAAAATAATTCACCGGCTCTGGGTTTATGGTGTCGAGACATTACAATTGGTATTATAAAAGTTTATAAATAATATTAGAAACTAAATTTAGATAAACTCTGATTAGGTAACATTACCTTAAGATATACATTGATGATTAATATTGAAGAACATCTAGAAATATTAGTAATGTAGACATTATATGGTATTTTCCAAGAAATATATCTATGTATGGATACTAAAACTATGTGTGGTTATTGAAAATATGTACCTAAGAGTGAAAAAACTGACAAGGAGGTTCAGGCTTGACCGAAGATATCTTGGTACATGATAGTGGGCCTTATCGCGCACCTAGTTTGACACTCTTGGGGGATATTATTAGGATAATTCACATTTTCATTACAAACCATTATAATGGATTCATGAATAAATATTACATTTAGGATAACATTTTTATGATTATTATACTAGATGTGTTAAAATTTTCAATTAATTTTTTGGGTTCTACAATATGATTTGATCTTACCTAGTGTGTGTTGTTGTTTAGAAATGGTGCCAAATAGAAGGAATGAGAACTCCATCAATACATATTATCCAAATAGTAATAAGGATCATATATTTTATGGTCGTAAACCATCATTTAGATAGTAAATAGTCTCCCATTTCTTTAAATCATATGAAAAAATAATATCATGTGTTATTAAGATGAGTAAAAAATTAAATGAATCATATGGATTTGAATGGAAGTAATAGAAGAAGAGGATGGTTGAGAAAAAAATGGATAATGAAAATAAAGAAAAGAATAATTTTCCAAAATATGAAAAATGTGGAAAAAATAACCTTGGTAAATGCTTGAAGGGAATGAGTGTTATTTATAAGTGTGGTGAAAAGTACACCATGTTCATGATAGCAAGGGTATGAAAAACGTTTCTAATATACAATGCTTCATCATAAAGGAGTTGGAACACTATGAGAAACAATAACCAAATAATTATATTATACCCCAAACGTTGCTATTGAATAATAATCAAGTTATGATACTACCACAGATGAAGATGAATTATTAGTGTTTTTATGTTTTTATTAAATAATTGGGCAATTTGTGTATTGTATTAATGATGTATAATTTATATAAATTATGGAAATAAAAAATTATTGTATTGTAGTACTATTTAATTAAGGATTTGAGATAGTGTGCTACTAAGAAACGTGACTCTATAGCATGTTAATCATTTTTAAAAAATATATGGTTTTGGGAAAGATGGACCTTATTATGGTCTTGATATTAAGGTTGTGATTTTTGAATAAGATACAATTGGGTAGGATAATGTATATTGGATATTATTGACTACCTTGGAATTAATTAATACTTTTTTTATTAAATCATTGTTGGAGTTTACAACATTTTTTGATTTGAGGAGTATATCTAGTTTTCTATAAATAATAAGGGAGCACGAAGATATTAAAATAAGGTTTTATGTAAATTCAGGTTGTTACCATGTTTTAATAAAATAAATAATGAAGGTATTCACATGTTGTTATATGATAAAATAAATCAACATTATGTTATGTTTACATTCCATATATATTTTTGGACTGTAAGATTGGAGACAAGCATTTTGGATATGTATAATAGTTAGAATGGATTTATATGGACAAGGGATACTATTTTTAAGGTTAAACATTTCTTCATATTATTTTTGTATTTTTATAAAAATGAAAACCAAGTGGTCGGGTGAAAACCCATCACATCTAGCATTTCTGTGAGACTTCAACCCACAACTGAAAGGCGATAAGGTTGCATCACCTACCACTATCCTACGTGCTGTTCAGGTTTGTATAATGTAGTTTCTTTAAAAAAATGTTATGATAGATGATATATAAATTCATTTTTTTAAACCCTATATGTATAGGATTAATAAAATATTTTTGAGTGTAATTATATTTTAAAGAGAAAGATGAGTTTTTTGTAGAAATTATTTAAAGGATGAACCTATATTTATCAATTATTCTTTTTGTTTCTTATTATATTAAAAAATATTTTTTTAAAAATTAGATAAAGGATATCAAAGCCAATAATTTGATATCTTAATACATTATATATTGTTGAACTAATGATATTTTAAATCATCCTAGATTTAAGGCTTTGAGGCCCTCAATTTTACATTTATTGATTATTTGTTTGTGATTGATGGCCTTAATCACTCCCTATAAATATTTGTGTTTTCATCCAATTAAGTGTCTATAATTTCCACAAATGTTCCACTATTTGAAACCCAAATTCTTTGGTGAAATTTTCATTTCTCATTCCCTCTTATTATGAATAAATTTTATTAATTGTATTTTCTAGGTGGGTTTTCAACAAATATAATATCTATTTTCAAACTTTTATTATCGAATAACAATTTCAAATTTTGATGATACAATTTATTATAGGAGGGTAGAATGTAAAACCCCAATATTTTATATTATGATATCTCTTTAAGGTAATTCAACAGCTCGTTCTACAGGTAACATAGAGTTTAAGCGCATCACGACTTATTAATCAAGCCATTAAAAAAGCGGTTATGAATTGTATTAACCAAATATTTTATTATATATATATCCTATATAATTTTAGAATTCATATTTTCTGTTTCATATATATAATATATGGAAAATTTCAATTTTTCATAAAAATGAAGTGTTTTTCAAAAAACAAATGCAGTTATTACGCTTTTTAATGCCAATTCATTTTTAAATATAATATTTTAAACTTTTATATATTAAATTTAATGAAATGAAATTATTCGTTAGAACAAGGACATAAAATTTTAGTTTGGATAATTTTTTTTACATTTTTGATAATTTTTATAATTTGGAAAATAGGAAAAAATACAAAATTGAAAATAAAAAATACTTTTTCAATCAAAATAATTTATAATTTTACATTTTACATTTGTGTTATTTTAAAATATCATTAGATTATATTTTATCATTTAATATAATGTAGGACATTGGATTTAATTTCGTTTTTACTTTTTAAAACCCCGCATTCTGGTTATGAAAATGTGAATTTCTTTTAAATTAATTAATGCAACTTCTATGTTTTTAATCTTTTAAAATTGAAATCATTTTTAAATTTTTATTATTAAAATTATCTTTGGGTTATTTTTTGGTATTTTTTTGAAGACATTCATTTTTTGATGAATAGTAAAAAACATTGCGTAGTAGATAAAAACTGACTTCTTCATTTAAATAATTAGTTTACAAAAAATTATCGTAATGTAAAAATTGAAACATAATATATATATTAGTCCAATGTAATTAATTGGTGTCATTTTATAATAAGATTAGACATATGGAATTTTATGTAAATTTTTTAACATCTTTTTCCCACCTTCTATGCACATTTTCAAATTCGCATAAAACAGAATTCTAACTATCATGTTAACTAAATTTCAAAAATCCAAAAGACACGGTTGACAACAGTATGTAAAATGTGGGTCATTAGGATGAAAATAATTTTTTTGTGAATAGTGACTTTTGAATTTTATTTACCACGTTAATTATAAATAGGGTAATTAAAGGTAAAAATAATATTATAGTTACCCTAACACATGTCCTAATTCTATTAGATATGTGTATTTAGACCAAAATCTACCTTAGGATAGTAATATGATACTTTTTGATGAACTTGTATTTGAATAATATATTTATTGTATTTTATTTAATGAAGAGTTAAAATTGTTAAATTCAAATTTTAATAACTAAACAATTTTTAATATGGGGTTATAAATAAGAAACATTTGTCTATAATATTCATTAGAAATCTAAAAATATTTCTGACATAATATTATTTTAAATATAATTTTTAGATATTAAATATTTAATTATATTTAGGACACAATGATGATGTTGTATTTACCTTATTAACGAAAGATTAAAGTAATTGATATTATAAATATTAAAATAAAGGTAAATTGAAACATTTTATGCCATGATATAATTTTCTAGGTGAATATGAGATTTTAGGGATGATTAAATGGATTTTTTAAGATGTAATCATGTTGTTATGACTTTCACAAAAACCAAATACAAAATAGTGTCAAAATTGACATAAATGAGTTTTAAAAAAATATCATTAAATTATGTAATATTCCTAAAAATCTAATATTCAACCAAAGTACTTAAATAATTTTATAAATATAATTAATAATCAACTTGAGGTTCTATTGGATGTTTAAAATATGGTTATTAAACATATAGTGTAATAATACAAGAAGACATGGTAAAAGTTAAACTATTTAACTAAGAGTTAAATCTGAAAGATAAGGTTAATATCTCAAACTAAACTTGTTTAAAACCTATTTGTTTATAGTTTTTTGACCTATCCCCACCTTACCCTCCAAATAAATCCATTTGGAGCTATTAAAACCCGAAAACAATTTTATAATAAAATAATATTTTGTGTTTTTTCCTAAAGTTTCCATCTCCTCTCTTATAAAAGGGTACATCCCCTTCACATAATTTCACACCCCAAAAGACATTTGGATCGGTCAAACCATATTAAAATCTCTTCCCAACTACCCTCAATTAATTTAAAGGACTTATATTGATCAGAAATCCATTTTAATTACCCCTTTTGTTCAAATCAAAAGAAAGAACCCGTAGAAGAGGTAATTACTTCATCACCTCTTTCAAAGTTCTTTTCTTCTTCCACATTCCTTTTCATTTTCACTTCCATACCAAAATAATAAATACCCTACTTTATATATAATGATATTTTATTATGAATATAGTACAAACAAGTTCATTATTCTATCCACGGGAAAGTCACCATATGTGTGTACGTACGGCTTACCATCTCCACGTCATGGTGTTGTATGTTATTCACCACTTCATTATTAGGATGGGTATAATAATCAATATAATTGATGTCAAAATTAAATATAACATGTTAATGATTCAACATATATAATATAATATCCTATTATATATTATTTCACAAAAAATATATTGATATCATTGTTCGTGCGTGTGTACAAATTACTGTCACCACGACATGATGATATTCATTTCCATGTTCACCATTCAACGATGATTATAATAATATATATTATTAATAATTATGTAATATATGACATAATAATGATACTGAAATATATATATGTATGTATTTATGTATGTATATACATATATCACATTCACTTCATTTCGTCTAATAAGATATGAAAACTGAACCAATGATTATGCATATGTACGACCAACCGTCTCCATAAACGGTGTTTTCCATTAAATATATCTATCTATTGAAATATTTATATTATGAAAATATATGATACATAAAACTTTTTTATATTTTAGAAGCAATTAAATCATGATATAACTGACATGATCAAGAAAAACAAGTTAAAACACATACGATAAGGCAAGCGATTACTACCCAAAATGATATTTTAACATGGAAATTATTATAAAATGGATTTTATAAATTCAAAAATTAATCATGTATGATATCATAAATATTAATTTGGTTCTTGTATAATTAAAAACATACTATGGTCATTATAAAAGAGGTTAAACATAAACTCGACAAAAGAACTGTACATGGTAAGGTTTATTTCTTCAATCTCATTATTATCCATGGTTTTTATATATAATTATCTACTCGTACATACTTATCATCAATTTCCATGATTTATTAAAAGAATTTAAAAATTAATCTTTTATCGTTTTATGGAAGTGTATCTTTTACCAAAATATCAATTTAAAATTTTTAATGATTTATTTTTCTAAAATCTATTTAATTATTGTCCATGTTTTCAAAATCATTCTAAGGACGTATTTATATAGACATGATCATATTAAAATTTTAATTCCTATAAAAAATATAAAAGTGGTATTGGACAGATTGATTCATGAATATCTTTTAAATAGCTTCCTTTATAAATCATTCTACTTTTAAATGATTTCATGAAAAGTGGTATTTCTATCAACGAGTTTTATTGATTATTTTAAACATTTTCAGCATCCTTTATTATATATTATTCTTCATTGAGGATGATTAACAATAAAAAAAATATTCCATATTTTATTGAATGAGTTACGAAATTTTTGACTATGGATGTTCTATTTTTATACCATTCATGGTTTATGGTTAAAGAATTGATATATTATATGCATGTTTTATTAATAATGATTATGTTATGTTTCGATTTTTTTCATATGAGGATTGCATTGGACTTAGTATGTGATGGGAGGGGGCCACAATATCGTCTCGATGCATTGATAGGTCTGTAAGAATCAGTCTCTTTTTTTTGAGGTACATGTTTGTTCTTTTCCTCTTTGCTTAAGTGTTTTTGAGAAAATAATAAAAATGGAGAAAATCCCAATTTTTGTGGGTACACATCGTGTACTTTTCCACACGCTATGTTATTTGGCCGTGTGGGATGTGTACACAGGGTGTGTAGGCTTGTCGGTGATGAAGGGTGTAAAAACTGACTACAGGTCGTGTTCTAGGTAATTACACATCTTGTAATCAGTCGGTAGGTGAATAGTAAGGTGTCAGAGGTAGCTGCCAGTGGAGCGACATTACATGACGTGTAATCAGGAATACAGGTCGTGTTCTCATGTCAGCAGATGAATAGTCTGGTGGTGAAAAGTGGCATCCAGAGGATCAATTAAAAAGGAAAGTACATATCGTGTACTTTCAAAGTACACGACGTGTAGTCATGAATTTTTGCTTAAAATAGGTAGTATCCTCCTCATTCGAGGGAGGAGGCAAAACCACCATTTGGAGCTCGAGAGGATGACCAAACCTTGGAGGATCACCTGATTGTGCACTGGGAATCCGTTTCTGCTTCTGTCAATCGCGTTGGGACGATACGGGTATTCCCTCCCCTCTCCATTCACTGTTCTTACCAATTCTTCCTCAATGGAATGTTTTTTTACATTTGAATGAGAATTCTCTTATCCCAGATCTATATCGTTCTTGGATGATTCGGGAGGTGTCGTTCATGTATACCGATCAGAGGGGATCGAGGAAGGAGGTCTTATGTTTATTTACAACTGTTGAGTTGAATTTGAGTATCGTTGTGCTATGATCCCATGGATGTGATATCTTATAGCTGAAGCCTTTACTGAAATATATCTATAATTGCAATGATAATCTAATGAGAAGTTAAAACTGTTGTTTGGGATCACTGCTTGGATCCAGGACCACCCCTAGGGTACATTCTTCTTTTTAGCTGTTTGGCATGAATGCCCGATGGTATGCCGTGATTATATTATGCACTACATTTTCTTGAGAGAATGATTATATAAATTGCTTTTTTATGCTTTGGTCTTGTCCCGGTTCCTATAGCCTGAGTGCAGTGTTTTAGTGTCCTTAGGGAAGTGTTATATTAGACAGATGGAAGTGTTCTATTATCCTGAGTGTGGTGCTTGTTTATCTTGAGGGTAGTATACTATTTATCTTGAGGGAAACATTTCATATGTCTGAGGATAGTAATTCTGTGCCGGAGGGCAATACCTCATGCCTGAGGGCAGTATTCGTTTAGCCTGATGGAAATCACCTGAGGGTGTCGATTCTATTTATATGAGGGTATTGTTTTTCATGTCTGAGGACTCTATTTAGTTCTTATATTCACTGTGGTGATTTTACATGTTATACCTACCAAGCTAAAGCACAGGCTTGGTATTGTTCTACCTTGTACTTGTTAGATAGCTTGTTGTAGTTTTACTGCAGCACTATTTTGGAGATTTTCGGCTGATGATGAGTCTCAGGAATTTAAAATTCATTTATACTGACTTTTTAAATAATAATTAAATGGAAACGGAACTGGTAGGAGTAGCTGATTTTAAGTACATCCTAGTTTACTGATTTTTTATTACTACACACTGTTGTTGCACAAATTCATTGATAGTTGGGAACAGACCTTTGCTGGTTGACTACTAGGAATTATTTCTCACACCATGTTTGGGTCATGTCTTTGGACCAAACAGACTATATTGGTGCAGGTGTCGATAGGGGAATGGGCCCATATACAGGTACGTGATTGCAGTAGAGGAGTAGGAGAGCATGAGACCGATATCAGGCTTGCAATGCTTCTACGTTCTGTTTACTCTTCTTTGTTCTGTTTAATTGTACCTTCTACTTGGAGTTGTATTCTATTGTATTGAAGTGTATCTGGTTTTGGCTGCTTTCATAGAAATGGTGACATGTTTCATTTTATTTATATATAAATATTGGTTCTCTTTACTTAAGTTGTCCATATCAGTTGTTTATTTTTTATTGCTTCCGTTATTGAGGATATATTTCTTTTCTGATGCGCTAGACTTTAAAAAATGAGGGAATATTTTTTCCACTATCAGACCTAGTCTGTCACTTCTTATTAGAAATCTCAGGCATTTGGGGAAATATGCTGGTGGTCATGTGACTAACCGGGTTCAGGGCACCTTTTGAGTGACACTCGGGTACAAGACGTTACAAAGTTGTATCAAAGGAGTTTCTTTTCTTTGACATACTATTCAAGGCCTATATTCGGAGATATGATGGAATTGGTATTTGGTAATAAAGTCTTCCTAGTATTAGTTTACTTGTGTACCGGTAAAATCCAATTTACCTCGTGTTGCAATTTTTTTGATTTTTAACTTTTACAGTTGATTTGATTTTCACCATTGGGTGACGCATTTGTGGTGTTCTTTTTATATTTTTATACTAGTTTCTATTTAGTTTCAACCTAATGAGATGAGGTTATGCCATCTCATGCATCGTTTAATCACATTCTAGAAATCACATGTCATGCATTCCTTCCATGCCATGTAGGTGCATCAGAGATTTTATGTTGTTGTGATAGTTGTTGTGCTAGAAAAGAATGTTGTTGTGAAAGCTTATTTTATAAATAAAAGCTATTTCATAAGGTATGGTTATGAGAAGTATATTATAATGAATTCCAAACAATGTTTTTTGAGGAGTATGGGCCCTGATTGGTCAGAATTTGGTGGCTCATTGTATGTTTACCTTGTTTTAACATGTATAAGATGCCAAAATTTGATTCGCGGGGAGTATAGGCCCTCACGAATTGGAATTTGGAACATAGGTATTGGATTTAGTGTTTTTATGATCTCCAGAGTAGTTTTTTAGGATTACTGTCTAGAAAAACCCAGAATACACGCCGAGTAATTGTCATTACATGCCGTTTACTCTTCTGTTCAGGTAGAAAAGAGATATTTTTACGTACACATTGTGTACCTTATGTACACGCCGTGTAGTTTTTACCCATGTCATAGGCCATATAGGTGGTAACATTGGATGGTAAAACATTGAATAAACATGTCGTGTGGTTCTTATACACGCCATGTTGTGTTGAACTTGTGTCCATCGTGTAACTAACAACATGGGCGGAGAAATATGACCATATACATGTCATGTTAATATTGAACACGCCGTGTAGTTTGACCTGGGGATCTGGACATGTAACTAACAAACATAGGTTAGTGTTACCTATTCTTAAACACGTTGTGTACCTAAGGGACATGTCGTGTAGTCTTGACTTGTTGGAGACCGTGTAGGATAGACTAGGTGGTTGGGAAAACAAGATTGCGTACACGCCGTGTGTGGGTGTAACACGCCATGTGGTGTCAGCCGAGTAGCCACCCATGTCACTAACAACACGGTTCGATGTTATCTTTAAAAGTATACACTGTGTTGTTTTGTTTTAGAAGATCTGTGTGGCTTAATCCATGTAGAAGGAATCGGGCAGGGAATAAGGATTCAAGTCTATGTCGTGTGTTAAGACAACATGCCGTTCAGTGGGGGTGTTACATGAATAGTGTTATCTGGAGTACATGCCCATGTGGATGGATTGTGAGAACAAGATATGTAGTATTTATAGAAGTATTGTAGTCAAGTTTTGTAAAACCTGAATGATTTTCTTCTCATGTTCCCTTCTTGGCCTCCTAGTTCTCGATCTTTGAAAATCTTAATCTCAAGCATGTGTTTGACTTTATAGAGTCATGCCGCCAAGACGACCACCGGTTGTTTTCTAGGAGAGCGGCTACAATTATACTCTAGAGATGGTATTCCATGGGCTACTGATGGATTCTATAGTAGTGCAGGATGTGGTGCCAACCGTTATACCAGACACAGGCTCAGAGGCACAGTTCCGTGAAGACTTCATGCGGTTTATGAAGACCTTCCATGGAGCACCGCATGCCACCACATCTATGATAGAACTGACGCATATTTTCCTGTAGCAGCATCCACCTATGTTTTCTGGGGATGGGATACCATAGGCTTCGGAGTCTTGGCTGGGTCATATGTAGACTATTTTCGAGCTTCTTGAGACGCCTCCAGGGTGGAGTGTCAAGCTCGCTACATACATGTTGCGTGATTCTGCCAAGAGGTGGTGGGATGTTACCACCCAGACCAAGAATCCACGAGACATGATGTATGAAGATTCTCAGGCAGCTTTCAATGAATTCATCTATCCAGAGACACTGAAGGTAGATCGAGATCGAGTATTCATGAATCTACAGCATAGAGCCATGTCAGTGATGGACTCTTCTGCCCGCTTTACTGAGATACATCATTTTGCACTTGTTCTAGTTGGTGATGAGACATTTAGAGCTACATGCTCTGAGGATGGTATTTGATATGAAATCTGAGAACTGGAAAATATTTTCATGTTGCCTACAGTGCATGACATTGTGAACCAGACACTGATTATGAGCAAAACCTACAGGAAGCTAGTGGTGCAGGCCAGGGTGGTTCGACACCAGTTTCGTTACTATTTATATTGGTAGGAAGAAGATATTGATAGAATTCAATCACGGTGGAAGTGATATCATGAAAAATTATTTTGGTGGCCAGTTAATATGCTAATAGTGTGGTAAAGAAGGGTATAAAAGACCTCAGTGTCCAGGTGACACAGTGGATTGTCAAGTTTACGGAAAGGTGGGTCATCTGCAGCGCTTTTGTAGGGCGTTTCCACCAGTGGCTAGTGAGAGGGGTACTGTGCATAATCCACATACGGGAGTAGGACCAGATGCTACTTACCAGTCATGAAATTGGGGTATGTTAGGATGTTAAGTCCGGGGTGGTGGTTGTGGTCACGGTAGCCAGACACTGGGATCATAGAGACAGTAGGGCGGGTCAGCTCACGGTAGCCAAGCTGTGTCGCAGGGCCACGACACTAGTTAGGCATAATCAGTGCAACAGACCCAACAAGTGTAGGATCCCAGACCATCCACTATCATAGGTACTATTCTAGTATCTTTTAATTTATCTTATGTACTTTTCGATATGGGTGATACAAAGAGCTTTGTATCTGTGCCCGTTGTGAAGAGTCTTGGACTCTGTGTTTCTTCTTCTTCTGATGTTATGATACAAGACACTCCGTTGGGGATTAGAATGGTTTGTGCTCATTAGAGAAAGGTTTTCCCCCTAGAGGATGGTGGGTGTCACTTTCTATGGGACCTCTATGTCTTAGAGATGACGAGCAATGATGTCATTCTCAGGATGTACTGGATGGTACCCTTTCGAGCCTTTATGGGTTTCTATCATCACAGGGTGAGTTTCATGTCACCAGAGGGTGGATATTTTTTATAGAAGGGAGAATGGGATGTCCAGGTTAGCCGAGCTAGACTAGAGCATCGTGGTTGAGGTGGAATAACAACCCATATTATGAGTTTATATCTGGATGATTAGGGAACTTTTCAGAATGATTTTCCTCTTGTGTTTGATCGGTTCAGGGATGTCTTTCTGGATGACTTTTCAGGTCTTCCTCCAGAGCGAGTGGTATATTTATCTATTGAGCTAGTTCCAGGAGCAGGACTGATGTCTATTCCTCCTTATAGGAGGGCTAATGTAGAGTTTCAGGAGCTCAAGAGGAAATTGGAGGAGTTACAAGAAAATGGTTTAATCAGACCTAGTACTTCTCCTTGGGGTTCGCCTGTCCAATTTTCTAAGAAGGCGGACGGTACCCTCAGTCTTTGTGTGGATAATCAGAATATGAAGTAGTTGATGATAAAGAATAGTTATAACTTACCTAATATTGATGATATTTTTCATCATCTTTGTGGAGAATGAGTGTTCTAAAAGATTGAATTGAGATTTAGATATCATAAGTTACATGTTAGACCATCGGATATACTGCTTACAGCTTTTTGTAGCAGAATTGGTCTATAAAAGTACTTGGTTATGCCATTCAAACTCATGAATGCTCCAGCAGTTTTCATGGCCTTGATGAATAGTGTGTTCACCCTTATATGGATTCTTTTGTGGTAGCCTTCGTGGAAGATATCTTGGTGCACTCTCACTCTCGACATGAACATTCCAACCATCTTGAGATCATACTGAGTACATAGAGAGAGCATCAACTATATGCTATGATCTCAATGTGCTATATTTGGATGCACCAGATTCACTTCATGGGTCATATCATCTCAGTGGTAGGAGTAGCGGTAGACCCAGAGAAGGTGAGAGCAATAGTATCCTAGGAGCAGCCTAAGAAGGTGTTTGAGATACAAAGTTTCATGGGATGGATTTTTACTACATGCACTTTATACAAGACTTATCCCACTTAGCAGCGTCATTAATGGGGTTGACTGAGAATAGTGTGATGTTCGTTTGGTCAGAAGCATGTGAGACAGCCTTTAAGGAGCTGAAGGGATGTTTGACATCATCAATAGTCCTAATACATCCAGAGTAAGGGAAGATCTATACAGTTTATAGTTATGAATCCGGTATTAGGCTGGGAGCAGTGTTGATGCAGGGTGATCGAGTTGTTGAGTACGGGTCTCAGTAGTAGAGGCCAGATGAGAGGAATTACCCAATGCATGATCTCGAGTTGGCTACGGTCGTTCATGAATTACACTATTAGAGACATTATCTCATGGGAGAACATTTTGTGGTTTTTACGGACCACAAAAGCCTCATATATATCTTTACTCATCGTGACCAGAATTTGAGACAACAAATGTGGGTTGAATACATTCATTTGTTTGATGTTGAGATTTCCTATAGACCTGGTAAGGGTAACACTATTGTTGATGAACTAAGTAGGAGGACTCAGATACAGGCAGTGCAGGAGGCCAGAGATGAGTGGCATCTTATGGCTTTGTTACATGAGATGCATTTGGAGGTGAACGATAGTCCGGGGAAAAACTATCTTTCTTCCATAGGTGGGACTTCTACCCTCATGGATAGAGGTAGGTGAGGTAGCTTTACTGGGATCAAATCGCATGCTAGAGACTTCAGAGTAGGTCCAATTGATTTAGAATCGAATGGTTACTGCACAGTCTCATCAGAAATTCTATGCTAATCGCCGTAGATGACCCTTGGAGTTTGTGGTCAAGGATTAGGTTTTCATAAGTGCTTCACCAAGGATGGGACGCATGAGGATCAGAAGATTGGGTATATATTCACCATGGTGTGTGAGGACATTTGAGATTCTAGGGAGAGTCGGGCCAGTTGCCTATCGGTTGCAGTTACCACAGAGGTACCGGGGCATGCATGACATCTTCCATGTATCTCAGCTGTGCCATTATCACTTAGACCCGTCTCACGTTTTTTAGCCTGAGGAGGTTGAGATTCAGTCGGATGCATCCTTTGAGGAGAATCTGATTCTTATTGTTGATAAGAGCATGACAGTTCTCTGTGTCCAGTCATTTCCTCTCGTACGGGTGCTATGGCAGCATGGTCGAGTGTAGGAAGAAACATGTGAGTGGAAGACCAACGTACGTGCTCAGTGGCTAGATTTGTTCACATATTTATCTTTTCCGCCCTTGGAAGGAAAATTCAGGGACAAATTGCTTTATGGGGGGATGTTTTTAAGAACCTAGTTCTTTTTTTTGACGTACATGTTTCTTCTTTTCTTCTTTCATTATGTGTTTTTTAGAAATTAAGGAAAATGGGGAAAATACCATTTTTTATGGGTACACTCCATGTAATTTTCCACAGGTCGTGTACTTGGGCCATGTGGGATGAGTACATAGGGCATCTATGCCAATCAGTTATGTAGGGTGTAAAAACCAACTACACGATGTGTACTAGGCAATTACACGCCATGTAATCAGTCGGTAGGTGAATAGTAAGGTGGTGGAGGCAGCTTCCATCTGAGCGACAGTACACGCCATGTAATCAAGAATACAGGTCGTGTACTCATTTCGGTAAATGAACAGTCTGGCGGTGAAAAGTAGCCGCCATAGGAACAAATAAAACGGAAAGTACATGCTGTGTACTTTCAAAGTACACGTCGTGTAGTCATGAACTTTCGCTTAAAACAGGCAGTATCCTCCTCATTCGAGGGAGGAGGCAGAACCACCATTTGGATCTCAGGAGGATGGCCGAACCTTGTTTGATCACAAAATCACGCACCAGGAATCCGTTTCAGCTTCTGTCGATCACATTGGAACCGTATGGTAAGACCTCCCCTCTCCTTGCACTGTTCTTACTAATTCTTCCTCTATGGGAAGTTATTTACATTTGAACAAGAATTATCTTATCCCAGATCTATGTCATTCTTGGACAATTTGGGAGGCTTCATTCACGTATACCGATCAGAGACGATCCAGGTGGGTGTCCTTATGTTCATTTCCAACTGTTGAGTTGAATTTGTGTACCATTGTGCTACGAGCCCATGGTTGCGGTGTCGTATGGAAATGGCCTCTGCTGAAAGATATCTAGAATTTCATATATAATATAATGATAAATTAAAACTGTTGTTTGGGATCACTGCATGGATCTAGGATCACCTCGGGGGTGCGTTCCTCTATTTAGCCATTTGGAGATAATACCCAAGGGTTTTCCATGATTATATTATGTATTGGATTTTCTGGAGAGAAAGTTTATATAAATTTCTTGTTTATTCTTTGGGCTTTTCTCGGATCCTTTAGCCTGAGTGAAGTGTTCTATTAGCCTGGGGGTAGTGTTTTATTAGCCTGAGGTTAGTGTTCTATTATCCCGAGGGTGGTTCTTGTTTATCCTGACGATACTAATCTATTTATCCTGAGGCAAACGTTTCATGTGTCTGGGTACAATACTTATGTGCATGAGGGCAATACCTCATGCCTGAGGGAAGTATTCGTTTTTCCTGAGGGAAATCACCTGAGGGTGTCGATTCTATATTATCTGAGGGTATGTTTTATCATGTCTAAGGACTCTGTCTAGTTCCTATATTCACTGTGGTGATTTTACATGTTATACCTACCACGATAAAGCACGAGTTTGGTATAGTTTTACCTTGTACTTGTTAGATAGCTTGTTGTAGTTTTTCTGCAACACTATTTAAGAGATTCTTGGCTGAGGTTGAGTCTCGAGAATTTATAATTCTCTTATCATGACTTTCTAAATAATAATTAAATAGAAAAGGAACTAGTAAGAGTAGCTGCATTTGAGTAATTCTTATTTTACTAATTTTCCATTACTACACACTGTGATTTCACAAATTTGCTGATAGTTGGGCACATACCTTTGGTGGTTTCCTGCTAAGATTTATTTATCACACCCTATTTGGGTCATGTGTTTGACCCAAATAGACTATAGTTTTGTAGTTTTCGATATGGTAAAGGGTCCCTATACAAGTACATGATTGTATCAAAGGAGTAGGAGAGCATGTGGCCGAGCTTAAGCTTGCGATGCTGCTAAGTTATGTTAAATATGCATTACATTGTTTGGTTATACCTTGTACTTTGAGTTGTATTATATTGTATTGTATTGTATCTTGTTTTAGCTACTTTCAAAGAAATAGTGTCATGCTGCGTTTTCTTTATATATTACTATTGGTTCTCTTTACATCAGTTGTCCATTTCAAATGTAAATTATTTATTACTTCCACTGTTGCATGATATATTTCTTTTCCTCTATGATACACTTTGACAAAGAGGGCATAGTTTCCCTACTATCATACCTAGGCCCTCACTACTAGTTGGCATCCTCTGACATTTGGGGAAATGCGCTGGAGGTCATGTGACCAACTGGGTTCGGGGCAGCTGTTGAGTGGCACCCAGGTCTGAGACATTATAAGTTCTCAAGAGAAAAATAATTGTATTAGCACAAGGTCATGACAATAATTTTATTTGAAGTCTTGGAACAAGGCCTTTACTCTGTGGTTATGATGTTTGGTATTATGCATTCCCACGTTATGAAATTAGTTATTAAATTTGATTATTTGACTATTTGAATATACGCGTTCATGTTTATATGGTAAGTTTTGATTTATTTTTTCCATATTATCTTCATGTTTATGATTTAAAGGATGTTGATTTTATTAGACATCTTTTATTAAATTATAGTAGCTTTCTCTAAATTATTTTCCCTTAATGAGCATCTGAGCTCACCCCTTTCTTATGTTTAATTTTCCCAGGATTCCAACAAGTGTATTATGATTGTTTTTGAGGATTAAAATAAGAAAATAATTGAGTTCTCAAAGAATTATTTATGTTTTTAATTAGTAATTTAATGTTCATATATGTAATCTATTTTCCAAGGCTGCCAAATTGATCGATCATTTGGGACATGATTCCTTCTAATAATTCCAATGTATAAAAATAATACGCTGGATATGGGATTCTGGGGTCGGGGATTTACATAGACCAATCATTTTCATTATTTATTCATATATTTCATGATGGTACATATTAAATGGTTGGATGTTCCTAATCATATCACTCGAGAGGGTAAAACTAGGTGCGCAGTAAGGACCATTGGATTGAACGAATTGATGATCTAATGAAAGTGAAATTCATACATTTTTTATTTATTAATCATAGTTACAACATTTCTAGAAAAATAAACAATTATATTATATAGATAGGTATGCATTTGAATGAGAACCACTGAATATATTCTATATTGAAAAAATAAGATTTTCCTTTATTCCTTTCCACAAAATATTCCATAGAGTTATTTTACCGAATATTTCTTTTCCCTAAATCTAATTTCCAAGGATTATACTATACTTTCTCTTATGAAATTTATGAATACCTCAACCCTAGTATCCTAGAGTTAGTTCTTACATTATTACATTGGATCTAGAAACAGTTTACCACATCATAAAAGGACTAAAATGTTTAGTACTTTTTGTAATCTAGATGTACATATGAGTCTTGAATAACTATTAAAAAATGAAATAAAAAAATTAATATAAATAATTTTACATCATTAAATTAATTTAATTATTTCTTCTTTATATAATAGGGGAGGAAAAAGGGTGGGCTCAAATTATAAGAAAGAGTTACATAAAGATGTAGTTATAATGAGTAAATACATCATAATAAATAACAAAAATCAGAGTATGAAATAAAGAATCAAAAAAATAATTTCATTTAAATCATATATAGAAATTCATGACTAGATGAGAAATAATAAATATTAAATGATAAATAATTGATCACATATGGATTTTAATAAATATCTATAGAATAAAATGAAACAATGGATAATATCAATGAAAAAAATATAATTTATAATAATTACATAATTCCAAATGATTTAAATGATTAATATTTGATTCCATGAAATCATAAATCATGATATCTATAAATTGAAAAACTTTTACAAGAGAATTTTAAACTCTAGTTAAAATCCAATTTAATGTTTTCATATCAATTCACTTTGGGAGGATATATCTGAATTAAGGTGTTATTTAAATATTAGACCCACGCATAAATTCATCTATATTGAAATTATCATATATTAATGATCAATTTAATTCATTAAGAATATATCTTATCAATAAATATATGGATGTAATAAAACATATAGAATATATGTATTTCCATATTAAATCAAATAACATTCAAAGTAAATCACAGTATGTAGAAATCATATACCACTTATGAAATATGTTTATTTCAATAGCCATAAAAGTTATATTATCCTGATTTTTATGTCAGTAATTCATTTTCATACATTTTAGGTACATTTAAAGTTTATTTTTTAGATAATTATTCTATAAATAAAACATAAAAAATACATAAACTATCATGTTGGAACTTCTAATAATTATCCATTTTCTCGTAATGTAAAAATTTTAATATAAAAAATGATTTCAATTCATGTAAAATTTCCATTACATTCAACTTGACTTATTTACATTCCATTACCAATAATTAAATCATATGAAAATTAATTATTATTTTTTAATGAACATGAATAAATTAGTATGGACACAAAAAGACGAAAACTGTTAGTCTAGTTAACACATGAAAACTCACACAACAATTAGCATCATTTTAAATGGTCACTGAGAAAATTAAATAAAAAGGTTTCACATAAAAAATACACATTTTTCATAGAAAAATTCATTACAACCCATAACAAAAAATTAAATCTCTTTTAGGTGACTTAGGAAATCGTATTCATAAATTCATTTCAATACACATTTAAATTGAATAAACATACATCTAACATCCAATATAAACAATACCAAATAAATTGATGATATATAATGGGGATAAACCTTCGTATAAGAAATAATTGTGTCACCTGTGAGCTATAATGGTGATCATATTTTTATATAATCTTTATAGTGATAATTATTCTTTCATGAACTATAATGGGGATCAACCCTTTGTATACGTTATTTCGACTCACCTATGAGAAATAATAGTGCTCAAACCTTTCTATAAGACATATCATCTTAAAAAATTTCATATAAATCTCAAGTACCATATCATGAACCAAAAAATCATCACAAAACCCATTTAAAAAATATTTTTAAACACATGATAAAAACACAATAAGATAAAAATTTAATTTCCCAATAAAAAACATTTTCAATAACAAAATTCAATTTTCATGGAAAACCAATTTTCGTTAAAAAAATTAACAAAAAGGATTTTTCATTTATGAAAAAAGTAATATTTAATAGGAATATATAAGTAATATAATTTCCATGGCGGTGGAAAAGGAATTCTCACCCTATATGTCAACAATATAACTTTCTTTTTGTTGTTTTCCAAAACGTTCCACATAAAACACATGAAATTACTAATTTTTTAATACCATTTAAATAATGAAAATGTGAATGAAATTTTTTATTTATAAACTTTTATCTCTATATGAAACATTAATAATTTAATTTTACATAATGAACATGGGACATGAAGAGTTTAGAGGAAATTTTATTAAAATTACTTTTCTAGGAAACATTCATTATCACATAGGAAAGACTTGAATAGAAAACCTAAAGATAGATTAACATTGAAACAACATTGAATATAAATATAATATATAAATTCATTATATATCATATTAATTGTGTGGTATATACACATTATAAAATGATAATGGTTCATAACATTAACATATGCTTCAATGAAAGGAAATCGAGCCAAAGTCCCTTACTTGGAGTCTAATTCATCGAATGTATCTTTATTTTATTGAAAAATAAAATTTTAAAAATTATTTAATTTATTGATAAAATATATCATTTATATTATTAATATTATTTAAATTATTAAGAATTTATATAAAATTTCTCAATAATTTTTTGTTTTTGATGTTTTGTTGACATTTAGCTTACCTGTCAAAATAACATTGGTAGGATGATTATGTTCAAAGAGGTAATTCTTTATAATATACCTAATAATAATCCTGAAATAATTATAATATTTATAAATCAATTATACTTTTAAAAACAAGCATGATATATTTTTATGAAAAGTTAACTAACATTACCATCATGGAGACGATAGGTCATACTTACACATGAGTAACATTTCCATTTTTCAATGATCGTTGTTGATGATGTTATGAAAAATATATATTCCAAAATTGAAAATTATATAATAAATAAAATATAATTTAATCATATATACTTCTATATAGTATTCTTGTGATATAAATGTAATTACATCACTTCGAGGAGGGAGCATTCCACAAGTCCACATATTTTTTACATATTCAGTGTGTGAAAAGGTAATAAAGAAAATGTTATATTATATTTAAATAAATTCAATTATTTCATGAATATAATAATTTTTTTATTTATATTACATATGTATACTATAGTTACACTTATACCCATACTCGTAACACGTTAGTGAAGCACACTTCACATCGATATGTGAGGCGGTAGTCCTCCATACACACAAGCAAAGTTATTATATCCCTTACGGTATGATATGTAAAAAGGGATTATATGATATAATTAATAAATAGGTATTATTATGTCATAAATAGAATAAATATAACATATAAAAAAGTTTACATCATAATTACATGTCAATATAGGTGGTAATGGAAAAATGAATGACATTTTATTCCAAGGCAGTAGTATGACATACACATAAATGATGATATAATAACCCATGTGATTGATGAGTGTGTGGGTGTATGTAGTAACCATTAAATGAAAAAAACATCTGTATTTTTCTTATACTAAGGATATAATATGTCATAGTAAAATATTAATTGAATGTGATCGATAAGGAAACAGAAAAAAATTCACAGGGATTAATTTTACCACTTCTTTTTGTAAGTCATTTTGGTTGGACCAAATACCTTCCTTGTATTTATTTATATCTAATAAAAATATTCTAATTTTGGGTAAGAGATATTGTATGTTTTTAGGTAGGATTTTTATGATCAAAAATACTAGAGAGTTTTGTAGAATGGTGGAGAGTTAATTTCCTTTTATAATTGAGGATGACTTTTATGTAAATACCAAAAAGAGAACAATATTTAGAGGCATCCCAAAAATAATGATCCTTAAATAATTGAAAATATTACATATGAGAGGGTATATGGTAATATTATTTATATAAAATGGATTTTGTACAATTTTCATGGTCATTTTTTCCTATATGATTATATTATACACCCAAAGTAAACATACTTTTTACATTAATCACTATAATAAATTTTAATTTTTTCAGCAATAGTTTTTGTAAAAAAATAAGTTGAACATTATATAAAATAATTTTTTCCTTATTTTTAGTATCATATCTATTTTTTTAATATTTAATTCATTAATGTGGAAAAAATATATTTTTAATTATTATTGTGGATTAAAGGAGAAAATGTGTTTTATTGTAAAAATGTTTAAAATATTACTAGGTTTTTATATCGTAATTCAATATAAAAATTATTTAAATAACCATAAATGGATTAATATATGTATGAATGAACAAATTTACATTTAAAATTAATTCAAAATAAAATTTATCATTATAAATTACATAGATGAAAAACCATTTTTCAGTGAAAATTTAGTGTTCTTCACTATATTAAAAAAATGAAATTTACAAAAAAAAATTCAAAAAATTCATAATCATATATAAATTTAATATTAATAATTATAAATGGTATTTATGTTTTCATCTTGGACAAATAAAAATGTAAAATTTTATTTTTAAAAAAGTCCTCCATTAAAAGGCAACAAACCCTCCTTTTAGAAAAATAAATCTTTTCGTACTTAAAATCTATTTTGTACTTATTTTATTCCTATCAATATTACTGGATGAATTATAAAACATTTGTTTGAATATATAATATATAAATATAATTATTATCTCACAATAATATTTATTAATAACTTTATTATGTTAATGTTCCTCTATGGTCATAAACCAGTATTTTATAAAAACATTTCCATTGTATTCAATTAAATTGTTTACATTTATAATTAATTTATGAATAATGAATGAATTATATATATATTCTATATTTTCAAAACTCATCTAAAAATATTCTCTCCATTTATTCAATGAATATGTGGTAAATATCATAATAAATAATAAAATTATTTCATGGTTCATGTAAGTTAGGTGTGGCGTGTTGTGCATACTATCGAATGAAATCAATGTTGGGTGTAACAAAATCAAACATGTTATTATTTGTAATAAAATTTATCATATTAATTACATGTAACTCATGATATAAAATTTTTTAAAATAGTTTAAAATAATATATTTTATAAAATATTGGTAACACGTAAATTATTAAATAATTATATAACACTAATAGTCCCAAAAACCATTAAAATTATTTCCACACAAGTAGTTTTATTTTTAATTAAATAACTTTTAATTATGTTTCCCATATATCCACAAAAATTTAATAAATTTCACCCATGATATTAAATTTTTTTGTAACATTAAAATAGGGTTTCTAAAGACATTGGTATTATGATAGTCCATTGAAAAATACCAACCTCCATGGATATATCCCCACATAAAAAATGGACCAACATCAATAGTATAAGAAAAAAATTAATATTTCGACCATCTTTGATTCTGATCATGATGATTCCCACCCTCAATAGTAACATTGGACACATAATATCATATTGTCGCAAATCATTGAAACTAATGTATCTCACTATTGACTTGCTATTTTTCATCTTATTGTTGGATTTCCTAGGACTCTATTCTTTTCCATAATAAAAATTATAAAAAAACTTATTTTATTTGTAACACTTTCCAGATCCTGAAATACATCACTAAAAATGTATTTTAACTCACATATAACTGTTTTTATTATTACCTGTATAATTTTTAGTTGGTTTCTTCTCTCTTACCTTCAATATTAGTCATTTTTTACTATTTTTATATTCTGGTACATAAGTGTTTGAAAACTCTATCTCAACTGTCTCAACATAACAAATGAAATTATCATAACATTTAAATTATCATTCCACCTTTTCTCTCCATAATTTTTTTATAATACTAAGTATATTGTATTGATTTTATTATCACCATATCAAATAATGTTTGAAATAAACTTGCATAATATTCTCATGTTTTCGTTAAATTATAACATAGAATTTTCATCCATTATCCTCAATTATATTAATTTTTCCCATAGTTATCTAAAAAACCATTGAGAAATATTTATCTAGAAAAATATACTTAACTACTTCCCATGCCATGGAATCAGGATAATCTTTTTATGTCGTAGTATTAAACATATACAACCAATGATCAACTTCTCCAACAATTTGATAGATGGAAATAGTTACCTTTTCATGTTCTAAACATCCATTAGCATCATATATATTCTCTAGGTCATTGATCCATCTTTTGGCTACCATTGTATTATATTATCCATTGAATGATTGGGGTTGTTTCTCAAAAAATAATCCACTATATACATTTTTTAATGGTATATTAGGTTTTCTCAAGCATGGATATCACCAAAATTTATAGATTTTGTCAACATATCTATAATTTTAGCAAATTTTTATATTCCAATTCCAACCATCTATAGATGCTGATTTGGCATGGTACTTTTCTCTCAATTAATTCCCACTAAATCATTCCAATTTCCACTATGGAAAATCTATCTATAAAGATATAATTTGGATATAAATCTTAAAATTGTATATATCATTTCAAATAAAACATAATGTATAAACATAAATTTCATTCTATTAACATTAACCTAACCTATAATGTTATATAAATCATCCTTTTATACCATATATAAGACCCCAATATTAAAAAATATATAATATTTTTTTTAAAGAAACGAATTTGATTTATTACATTTAATGAATTTTTTAGGTTTAGATTTTTAGATAATTTGGATATAACCCATACAAAACAGATCAAAAAAATAAAATGTGGACACTTCTTTTAAGTATCTAGTTTCCTAGAACCTAAAATTATAAAATAAATGTTTATATTATTTCATGGAAAATATTCTTAAATTTCAACTTGACATCTTTATTTCCCTTACCCATCCATATATCCTGATTAAATTAATCAATAATGTGGGATGAGAATATAAATCATTATAATAGACACAAAGAGGAAGAAAATCATTAGTCAATGGGACATAAGAAAACTTCCATAATTTTAACCTTTATCTTTAATGTTATGTGTGTATGAATTAATAAAAAATTAAAATGAAAGATAAATTCACAATTTTCTAAAATAAAATCATTAAAACCCATTTCATGAAATTAAAACTCTTTTACATAACTTAGATAATCATATTCATAAATCCGTTTCAAATCCATTTCAATTGGAAAAAAAAGTATTGCCAACTTCTAATATAATCATTATCCAATTCATTGGAAAAAAATAATGGGTCCCACCTTTAGATAAACAGTGTCAGTCCCACATGAGAGAAATAATGGGGATGACAACTTCATATAAGCTATATCAAGATCACCCGCCTTTCATGAGCTATATTGGAGATCAACCCTTTATAAAAGCTATACCAATCACACCTATGAGGCATAATGGGTATCAATACATCTTATAAGTGGTATTGGGATAACCAATTTAATATAATTCACAAGTACCATATAATGAAAAAAACATTTTAAACATTAAAAACTTTTAAAAAACTTTTTAAATACTTATTAAAGACACTTTTGTGTAAAAATAATATTTCTTTTTAAAATAAAATTTTCAATACCAAAACAACCTTTTATTTGTAACACACTTTTCAATACCAAATTTCCTAAAAATAGGGGAAATAATTTTTAATTTTAAAAATAAATTAATCATTAAATGGAACCTATAAATCAAATAACTATCATGGAGGTGAAAAAGGGTATTTTCTTCATTCACATTAAGAATAGAACATTCCTTCTGTCATTTTTTAAAACATTTCGTATAAATCTTATAAAAATATTCCTTTTTATAAACCATTGAAATAAAGTAAAAGTAACATAAAATTTACATTATGAATCATTTATTTCTATGTAAAACATTAATAAAATAAATTAAAAAACACGGACATGTAACATGATATGATTGAAGTAAAACCTTAAAAGATTATTTTTGGAGAAAATACCATTATCACTTAAGAAACACTTGAATTGAAAAATATATGAAATAATAACATTAATAAATCCTTAAATATTAATATAATATATAATTTCGTTTAATAACACATAAGGTTTGATATATATACACCTTATAAAATAATAATGTTGCATAACATCAAAATATGCCTCAATGATAGGAAATTGAAACGAAGTCCCTTACCTTTAGTCTGATTCATCATGTGTCTCCTTATAATATATAATAATAAAATTATAATAAGTATTTACATCATTGAAAATATTTTTCTATATTATTAATACTTTTATTATATTTATTTAAATGATATATTAAATAATCAATTTTGTTTATGTTTGGTGTTTTGACTATGTTATGTTTATATTTCAAAATTACTTTGGTTGGATGAATATAAAATAATAAGTCCTTATTTAAACTTATATAGAATAATAATCAATGAGTATTTATCGTATTTATACATTAGTTATACTTTTATAACCAATCATGATTGATTGATATGAAAAATGGAATAACGTCATTACCATAGAGATGGTAGGTCATATGTACACCAAGTTAAGATTGCACACCACCCCAATCTTAGCATGAGTTACCCAAAACACTATTATTGTCTTCTGTATCACACAATACCATTATCCTTCAATATATATTTTTAAATGAAATAATTTTTTTAAAAAACTACAATATACCATAAATGTTTTTATTAAAAATTTATTATTGTTATCCCATAGCTTTGGGAAAATAATTTATGAATAATGTCTACTAAATTATAAAAATTTGGTATAAACAAATATATATAATGAACTATATAATTAAAAATTAGTTATAAAAAATGGTATAAACTAGTTCAAAATAAATAAATTTCTTTTTTAAAAAATTATATTCTATAAACATACAAGTTTTTTCCCAATAAAGTAGACAAAAAACATTTAATGATTTAATTTTGTTAAATTTATATATAATATAGTCAATAAACTATTTAAAAATCATCATATTTGTTGTCTAGAAAATACATAAGAAAACATCAAAGTTTATGCATAGAAATAATATTTTTTTCTAAATTGATGTTTTACCACCGTTTAATGGCATATTTTATTTAGTTTCTGTTAACATTTTATAGATTCTATTTGAAAAAATAATAAATGTTTTTCAATTTAGAATTACAAAATTGTATTTGATATAATTTTTTTCATATAAAATTATTTTTTAGAATACTAAAAAATTCAGAATTTTAAAGGAATTCTAATTTTTTGTTTCAATTAGGATAATAACTAAATTATAATAAATTTTATTTCAAGGCATAATAATATTAAAATTTTAATACATTAATCAAATTCAGGTCATTAGAATCAATATCACTTTGAAATTTTATATAAAAACATCACAATCATTTGATGATTTTTCATGTTAAAATTCCATTATTTCATCCCATATATGAGATTAATTTGATATTAATTTTTTCAAAAAATTTGTATTTAATTTTGGTAAATAGAAAATATATTTCGAATAATAATAAATTCTTATGTTTAATAAGAATGAATTAATATATGACTAAATTTTTTTGTGACAATAATTAAAATTAATCATTAGGATAAAGAGAAAAATGGGTTTACTAAGGTAATAAACTAATAACATAAGGGAAAACATGATAATGAATCTTTTCCAAAACCCATATTTTGACTATAAAACCCCCTATATTGAACATGGTTCATTATTGTTGGAACATTTTGTAATATATAACTCCCAATAGTGTTTAACATTTTGTATTTATTATAATTTCACTCCAACTGTACTATAAAAGGAAACCAATCGCCCTTACTTATTCGATCCTCTCAAGAATTTTTTATCATCCAAATCCATCCCAGTTAACTTATAAAATTAACTTTTATAAACCTATAATCCTTAGTTTGTGATTAAATAATATCAATAAATTCCTTTGGATAAAATAATAGGTAGATTACTGAAGAAGAGGTAACATTCATCGACAAACCTTTTTTCTGTTATTTCATCCTCAAACACATTCAATTATTTTAATTTAACAATTTTATTAAAACATTATTATATAAAATAAAATTAGATGTTTTAATGTTAATTATATGACCTAAACCACCACACACTTATATCAAATGGGATACACAATCATCTTTTCTATGTACATTGGGCTACCGCCATGCAAACTGATGTCATTTGTTATTCCATTACCACCATTCAGGGTTGGAAATAATGATGAATATATTGTTTATATATGATATATATGATATTTATGTAGTTATTAAGGTAATTTTTTTTATATAACAAAAATATATTTCTTAACCTTCTTGGGTAATATGATAACGTCGTTCGTGTATATGGTCAACTACCACCTCATGAATCCATGTAATTCATTCACGCACTACATAAAATGTGTTAAGGATGAGTATAATAAAAATATATGATATATATGACATAAAATTTATAATTTAATTATGTATTTTATATTTATTAATATATATGATTTCCGTGTCTTTATTTTACTATGAAAATAAAATGGAACCATCCTTCATCTGTACGTACGACATATAGTCTCCATAAATGTTGTAATTAATTTCTTATTTCAATATTTTATAGATTATTATAAATAAAAATATAGTTAATAAATATGATATTTAATAAAAAATTAAATTCTTTAAATGAATAATTCAGAGGCTCAATAAGATGTCCATAAATAACAAGTAAAAACATGCGAGAAATAATATGTTATTACCCAAAAGGTAACATTAATTGAGAATTGTTAATAAATGTGTATTATAATGTAATTAGTAAATAATATTTGGTGTTATATATAGTAATATGACATTGGGAATGAAATATAATAAACTTATATTTATTATAGAGTATTTTTGAACAAGTACAGTGAGAGATGGGACATAATGTAACAGGATTTATAGTCTCACTTTTATTTATGTGAGACTTATGAAATATTCAAAACACATTTATTTTGTATGGTGTATAATATTTGCTACTAAATTTTATATCATGAAATTAATTTATTTATTAATTTTCAATGATTAAATTTATTTTAATTTTACATGGATCATATGATTCAAAATTTAATCCTCTAGCAATGGATTCCTATGTCACTTTTTACTTTTGTGAGCCACATGCCTTATTCACCACCAATTTATTCTATGTGTTATATATATGAACCATGAATGATATTTATGGTTCATATAAATATATTTTTTGGTATTTATACAAACATTTAGTATCTTTATTTAGTGAGGTTGTGGTTTCAATGTTACCAATGCAGGAAGGGAATTTTGCCCCAATTTTCCATTTTTGAGACAGATGTTATGTTAGGCACCTATAATATTTTAAGAGACGTATATACTGAAAATTTTATGTGATATACCATGAATCATCATATTTAATTGATATTTTATAATTCAAATAAATATATTACCTTATGGGGATTATGATTCAAAGATACTGATGGGGTAAGAGTTTATTCTAGAATTTTATCATTTATTGAGATTGTTTATGATTATTTTTTAGACGGTGAAATATTTTGACCCACCCCTCAATAATTATCAATAATTTTATCCTCTTATGTATATTCATGACATACCCATGTAATAGTTCCATTTTTCAACTCGTTGTAAAATTTTATATTTAATAAAATGTTTTTATGAAAATGTGAATTTATTTCCCTCTCCATTCAAAAATTATTTTCATCCAAAATTATGTTTTTTTAAAATGTTTTCAATTTTTATTATATTTTTATCTTATTTTTAATGAAAAATATTTAGAAAATTTTCTATGTATAAAACGTGTTTTAAATTAATTTAAATGATTTTTATTATATATATTCAAGGTAATTTTCAATGAAAATTATTTTCAATATTTTTTCAGTTTTAAAATTTTATTTCCAAATAGGAAAAGATATTTTCATCAACAAACATATCAGATGAATTATAAAATATTCCGTTATTTGTATTCAATATTATTTTCAAATAGAACTATTTTCATTATTTTGTTTCATTTTAATAATTAATTTTCAATAAAAATCTATTTTCCTTATGAAATATCAAAATTTTCCTTTCAAAATTATTTTCTATATAAGATGAATATTTTTGTAGTTAACAATGACTTTCTATGGATATAATTCGTGGATAAGATTAATATTACTTCATTGAATGGTTTAATTTTTTATGGAATTGTGAGTATTTATCCAATTTCACTTCCATAGTTACTACCATTATAAAATGATTATAAAAACTTCTTCATTTCATGGGTTATTCGATGATAAAATGATTATGAAATTAATTTTTTTCATTAGTTATGATATGAATGAATTATTGTAATACATAGTTCATTTAATGGGTTATAATCTGATGAATTTTTCTGATCTTTTAGAACACATATGTGAATATTATTTGACCGGTTGGACTATTATCCCTCTATATGCATTGGGTAATAATAACTTTTTTAAGAGAAAAAATGGCCCAAGGGTGGTCATCCCAAGATCGAAACAAGAGGGTATATGAGAGGGAATCCCAAACCTATAAATAGAGGGTACATTGGAGGGAATACCACACACACAACAAGAGGGTACAGGAGATATCATCCCAATCCCACAACAAGAGTGTACACTAAATGTCATCCCAAGCCCACAACTAGAGTATACATCATAGATTATCCTAAGAAAAATGTAGGTAGACGTGTGATTATCCCAAGACTAACATTTTATAGAAGGTATTGATAGGTATACTTGAAATAATATTCTCTATGATTATATGTATTACATTAATCCATGTCGTATTCTAAAGGTATTATATCATGGATTATCCTCTTGATTCTCTTATGATTCATTTATTTTGATTTTCCAATCATTATGCCCAAATTCAAGTACATATCCTATGATTTTTAGGGTATATTATTTAAATATTATTAGGTTCTTATACCCCTTTTTTCATTCCAATTCAAAATATCATCCTTGGATTCTCCTATTAAGAATTTGGGATCTCCCTTTCTTATGTTATTTTCTGGAGGTTATGAAGATTGGTTTCATGTAGGGAATTCTTATATAAATTTATAATGGGGAAGATCAGTATGGTAAATGTTTAAGATATTTCATTGAGTTAGAATATTATGTGTCAACATTTCCAATTGACCAAAAATATTTTTATTAATGGGTATGTGTTTGGTAATGTATTGAATATTCATCTAGAAATATATAATATCATTATATATTAATCATGGGTTTCTATAGTTGGTATTAAAGTAATGGTTTTATCAACCATTGGAAAATATTATGAGAAGATTTTAGTGATATCCCTAGGGATATTTTTGTATATATGTCTAGGTATGTGAATATGAATAGGTCTAAGCATGATTCAATGTTAAAGAAAAATGTTTGCTAATTTATTAATAGGAATATAATAGTGGTTTACATTCAATTAAACCCATTTCTAAATAATAAAAGTGAATATGGATCTAACATAGATTTACGTAGGTGAAAAAACATAAAAAACACCATATTGAGCATGACTCAATCAGGATTTAGTTCATGACAATGGGAATTGGTGCACACATAGATTGATATTAATAGAAGTTATTCTATGGAAATTAACAAACACTTTACAAAACAAAATTAAGTATTTAAATAGGGGATTACAAATGAATAAACTAGGATAAACAGAAGGTGTAATAAATTAAATGATATGTTTCTATTATTTAGATATATTATATGTTTGTATTAATTATTAAGTTATTCCCCACAATGATTAGTGTTTCTCAATATATTATTGTGGATTTAGTCAATGAATGAAACATTCTGAAATCTTGTTAATGATGAGTGAAATGGAAAATGGAATAATTTTCTTCTTCAGAAACAAAATGATATGGGGATTCGAATAAAAAATAATGTTAATAGTATTAGACAAAATTATCACTCAACGAATCGTATTAATTATACATATTTGAAGAAGGAGGAAGAAATATTATTTTGATTCCTTTGTGAGGAAAAATACACATTAATTTAGTGGTTACAATAATCCATTAGTTTCTAATAAATGATTCAATACCTCTAAAAGATTATTTTCCATTCATCCGTATTTGGAGAATGGAAAAGTTATTTTCTATTGTATATCGATTAGATGGGGAAGTAGAGAAATGTCAGACTCTTATTAAGAACATGGGTGAAGAAGACGAAAATTAATCTTTGGAATGGGAATAGTTTAAGGGGATATATTTTAGTAAGTAATTAAATCTTTAACTATTAAAAAATATAGAGAAGTAATTAGTTCATTTTAAGAAAAATGATATTGAATACATTTGTACTTATAATGCTATTTTTTCAAGAATTTCATTGTATTCATATCAGTTAATCCATTCCCCTGAAAGAATAATTAATTGATTATTTGGTGGAATAAAAACAAGTCTTCAAAAGTACATGGATATAATATACATTAGTAGAAATGAAGAAGTCTTTCAATGTTCAGTAATGGTTGAAATAAAAATTTGTTATTCCCACTATTAGGCTACTTTTGATATGAAAAGGAACATATAGATTCATGAATACTAAAATTTTGAATATAAATTACAGGTATCTATATTCAAACAATCTGTGAAAAAACACTCAAGTGAATGCCTTATTGTTACAAGGGGGCCTTACAAGTGTGAAAATGAAGGACATCAGGTAGATGAATTAATATGTGATATAAATAAGTTATCTAATGATTTTAATAATTAGAATGATAAAAAATTACACCTCTTAAATATCTATATTTCAATTACTAGAAGTTTTTGAATTATTCTAACAAGTGATGACTTCCAAGGGATAATGTTAATGATAGGAAACCATAACAATTGTGGACAATGGAAAAATGGAATGACTATTCTATCATGATGTACAAAGTGAACTGTGAGAATTAACGACTACTTATCATCCTATCCTAAGTTATAAATTTCATGTTTGATAATGTATAAATGATACCATTGAAAATCATATTATTCAATCATTTTTGATATGTCATGTGTTATCTACATGTAATCTGTAATAAGGAACTCAAATATTTTATTCGGACATTGATGAACTAAATCTTCCAACTAAAATGTTTTTCATATGATACGTGATTATATAAGAAATTAAGAATTATGTATTTATTCAATATGTTATTATTGTCAGTAGGTTATTAAAATGTTTCAAGATAATACATGATTAAGGTATTAAAATGATTATTATGTGCAAATCAAGAGCTACATTATGATACTTTGGGGATTAATGATATGTTGAATTTGAGAAATTTAGTAACCTTATTTTTAAATATAGAATGTTGGAAGGTTTATCAGGATAACAATTTCTGAATTTATATGTTGATCATTACTTGACGTTTTAGATATTGATTTATTAATTGACCATATTAATATTTATTTCTATTAGATAATGTATTCTAACAATTTTTTGTCATTAATAATGAAGATATATGTAATGAGTTATCATTCTAGTTATGTAGTTTCTGATCCATTAGTGGTTCATAAATATAATATTCACACTTATTTCGTTGATGGAGAGATAAAGTGAAAATTGATCAAGGGATAAATTATGGATAATTTTGGTCTTATAAAAGGAATAAAATAATGTATATATCCTTGTGAAAATTCTTCAACTTTTAGATGGGGTCTGAAAATATAATGCTACCCTTTTACATTCTTTTTTGATTATATCATTATTTTTTCAATCCACATTGGATTATAGATTTTTATTTGTTAACATTGTATTGAACATGTATTCCATGAATCTACATCAAATTATAGGCATTAATGTTAAATTATATGTCCACATTTTTTAATTCTAACAATAATATATTATGTTGAGCCATAACTATGAGTTACTTTGGGTAATAATTATGTTCCCGAGATTAAATTTTTGAAGGAAGTTATATTAGTATTTTTTTCAATGTGGGTGACAATAAAAGGAACATTAATGTGTTAAAAATTTATTTCCATAAATAATTTTGAGGGAGAAATAATTTTTTATGGTGGTACTACGTCTTAATCCATGATTTTTTTGAATTATTTGTTTCGAAAATATTAAAATTCTATAATGAATTGTATTTCAAGATATAATAATTTTTTATTAAGATACATATAATTTTGATCTATGATTGTGTTATATGTACAATTGAACTTAGATTACGTTACATGAATATCCATGTTTGGGTTTTGTTACTCATGATTACATGTTCTTTCGATAACTCGTGAAACATACAAGACTGAGTTTTATAGAACTACAATATACAATTAATAATATTATTAAGATGTTATTTTATTTCTCACAAAAAAATTGGAATGGATGTTACGAAAATGGATAAAACAATTATGAAAAATTTATTACACATGTGTATAAAATGAATTTTTTCTTCACCAATTAATTATAAATAAGATTTATAACTATTAAAAATTAATGAAATTCTATTTTGAAAAAAATATAATTTTCTATGGAAAAACATTATTTCAATAAATAAAAAATATTATTATTAATTTAATAAATTTATATATAATATATTTAATGAAATAATTAAAATTTATTTTGTGTGTTTTCAAGATAAAAGAGAAGGTAAAATACAATGTTACGTTTAAAAAGATGTATGTCTCTAAAAGGTATTTTTAAAAACATTAAATCGAAAGAATGATTCAAAAATAAATTTAAAAACATTTATACTTTATATTTCAATGGATAGAAATTATTTTTTCTAATTGGAACACCAAATTATCTTTGGGTGATTTTTTTGGTATTTATTGGAAAAGAGTCATTTTTTATTAACACTATAAAATAATGGATTTTAATTGAAAGCATGTGTTTTGATTGAAATATTTATATAGTTAAATTATATTTAAAATTACATTTAAAGTATAATTAGATATTTTTTTAATATATTAATACAATTTAAATCATTTTAATCATTTCACATTGAAATTGTATATAAAATCATTTTAAACTCATGAACATATTTCAGTTTAAAACCTCATTTTTTATCCCATTTATAGGATTAATTTTAATTTTTTTCTCCCAATAATTTGAATTAATTTTAGAAAAAAGGATTAAATATTTTAAATATGAATAATTTATAATTTATAATTTTCTTAAAATAATTTTTAACCAATATTATTGTTGAAAACATTTTAAATTAGTCATTGTAATTATGTGAAAAAATGAGTTTATTAAGGGGATAAACATTAAACTTGTGTATATAAATGACCTAGAAACTTGTCTAAAACCATTATTCTTGACATATTCTGACCATATGAAATCATTTATCCAATAAAAGTAATTATTTGAGGCAAAATATGTATGTGAGACTTCCTAATAATGATTATATTTTAGTATTTACAGGAATGTTACTCCTCCACTATTAACAGGAACTCAAACTACTCACATATTCACACCACTAAAGCCATTTGGATCACCCAAACCATTCCCAATTAATTTATAAACCTCCATATTCTCATATTAGAATCCATACTCTGGGGTTAAATCCAATCAAGGAATTGATCTTCTTCAAACTAAAAGGAGATACCCAATGAATAGGTAACATTCATCAATAAATTTTTTTGTTATATTTTTTTCTTAAAACACCATCAATTTTTTTTATTATGATTATATAATAAAATAAGAATATTATATATAAATAAATATTTTTATGTTATGTAAAGTACATAAACCTTTACATAATTCCGTCAAATTGGATATGAAATAACCATTTGTGCGTACAATAGACCACCATCTCCGAAACCAATGTCATTCATTCTACCAATAATTCTTTTCATGGTTTGAAATAATAAATAATTTATATTTTATATATATCATATTTATGATATTTATGATTTTATTAATATTTTTTATTTTTTAATACATATATAATCATAATTTCCATTTTTTCAGAATATGATAAAAACCTTCATGTGTATGGCAGACTACTGCCTCATGAATCGATGTGAAATATTAACACTTTACATGTAATATACTAATGACTAGTTTAAAAAAAATATGTGATTTATATTACATAAATATTCAACTAGAATGATAATATATATATATATGTTAATTTTTTGTTCTTTCAATAAGATAATAAAATTTAATCACCATTCATGCGTATATATGACCTACCATCTCCATAAACGGTATATTTCATTTAAAATTTCTATTTTTCATAGATTATTATAAATACATATATACTGAATATATATGATATTTATATTCTATAAATTATTGAATAATTGTTTATTTAAGAGTACAATTTATAACAAGTCAAAACATAAATGAAAAACAAAGCGATCATTACACAAAAAATAACATTAATAAGGAATTCCAAATTAATGTGTAATATAAAGTCTTAAGAAAATAATATAGGGTAATATATATATATATAAGTTTTTGTTATATATTTATAAATATATTACATTTATTATACAATAGGTTTGAATAAGTATGAAAAGATTCAAAACTTAAATTGAGTGGATTTCAAGTATCACCTTTATTTGTGTGAGACTTATGCCAAATTCACCACTCACTACTTTTGTGTGGTGTATTTAATTGCATATGAAAATTTATGTCATGAATTATTTTTCTTGATATTATTGGTTTTAATTTATGTAATTATTTCATGGATCTCATGATTAAATATTTAGTAAATTAACATGGTTTTTCTATCTCAATTTATACTTTTCTAAGACAAATGATATATTCACCAACGCTTTATTATATGTTGTGTATATACTACAAATTAATTTATTTCAGGTTTACTATGAATAATTTTATATATATTTACACATCAAATTGAGGATCTCAATTTCATGGGGATACAGTTTCAATATTACCAAAACGGTAAGGTAATTCTGTCTCAATTTTCCTTTTTTGAGAGAGATGTTATGTTATGAACCAATATTATTTTCTGTGGTGTATATAGTTCCAATTTAAAATATTATAAAATTCATATCCTTATTTCCAAGGTAATTTAATCTTCATGTAAATGTAAATTTTTTGTGGGTATAATGATTCAATGTTTTTAATGTGGTGTGATTTCATTGCTAATATCAAATCCTTTAACAGTATTGTTTATGAATATGATTCCATTAATGGGATATAATTATTCATACCACCATATTTCTAATTAATTTTACATTCCAACTATTATTAATGATATCTTAATGTAATAGAACCATTCATCCACACATTGGTAAAAAATAATTTAGAAAAAAATTATAGAAATTCTAAATTAATTATCTACTTAGTCGAAAATAATTTTCCTTCCAAAACTTTCATTTATAAAAATGTTTTTTAGAATTTTTTAAAAAGATCATTTAATATTAATTTCAACGATTAGGATTTCTCAATTTTTCTTTATTTTTAAAAAATGTTTTAAATTATTTTCAAATATTCCATTATATGTCATTAATGTTAATATTAAAAAAAATTCAAAATAGTTTATGTTATATTCATTTGTTAGAAAGAAGATAAAATGCTTCCACAAAAAATGATTCAAATGATTTTTTAAATAATATATTATTTTTTTGAGTTTATTTTAAATGAAATGGAATTTTATAATATTTTACATTTTAAAAATTAATTTTAATGATAAATTTTTTTTCATAAAGTACACCAAGTAGTACTTCAAAATTATTTTCCATCTATGATGAAATTCTTTGAGGTTACCCATGATTTACTAGGGTTATTATCTGTAGAAATAATTCATATTTTTTCTTTGAATACATTATGATTTGACAGAATGATATTTATGGAACTTGTTTCTCTACTATAAGTTATACTAGGAGAAAATATATGTGAAACCCACTTTTTTTCTCGGTTATGTATTGATGAAATGATTATGGTACATATATTGTTTCAAATTTAATTATTAAAATATATTTTTATCATACCCATTTCATTTCATGGGTTATTATATGATTAATTTCTATTATATTATGGTGCACATATGTATGAGTATTATGTGATAGATGTGACCCATATCTCGCTCCAATGCATTTGGAAAATGATAACTATTTTATGATCTCAAAATGTAAATGAGTTTTTAGCCCATCTTTAACATCTCGATAATTTTGGAATTATTTTTTCTAATTTTCATAACATTTTTTATATTTTTAATTTTACATTTCACTAAAAAAAAGTTTATTTTATATTAATGAACTATGTTTGGATTGTGTTTTATGAAACACCATTTTAATCATGCAATATAAATGATCAAATAATTAACTTTCTCTACATAGAACACTGATTTTTGCTTTGATTAGGGATACATTATATGAACAGTGAATTTGTGTATGCTACATGCAAGGAAAACATTGATTACTATAAATGAAACATAGATGTTTCTATGAAACATAACGTCATTGTAATAATTATTTAAATGAGATAATTATAACATTTTCGTCAAACAATGTTATATTTATAGAAATAACTACATTCTAAATATTTTTTATAATGGTTTCGTTGAAATATTGCACATTGATAATTATTGATATAATTTTTCTTAATTTCATTATATGATTAAAAAATATTATTTTCTCTAACAAACTACATTTCACTCCCTTCTTTAAAAAACAATAAAAATAAATTTAGAAAAATTTAGATATTTAATTTCTTAAAAATAGAAATCATTTTGGAATATATAATGTTGATATTTGCATAATGTGAAAATTTGGGTTTTTTCTGAGAAACATCATTTCCAAATTAATAGTAAAAAATAATGGATTTTAATTTATTCGTTATGTTCTGAATGCCTTAATTTTTTTTATTTTTATAATCAACAATTCAAGGGGTTAGGTGGAAACCTTAAAAGGCCCAAAGGCTTTAGAAACAATTACAAGACATGTAGGTCTTAGAGGGAATCACCTGAACAAGACATCATATTAATGAGGATAAATAATATTTTAAATTATTGTCAATATATAATTAGATACTATTTTATCAATTAATATAATTTAGTTCATTAATATAAATTTCACATTAAAATTGAATATAAAAACTAAGAAAACGTTTGAATGTTTTTACACGAAAACCCCCGCATTGTTAACAAAAAATTAGCATTATTTTTAAATTAATTTCGGCCACTAATGTGATTAGAATTTGAAAAAATTGATTAATATTTTTAATCATCATATTTTAGAGTGTATAATAAGGTAAAATTATTTTTTTACCAAAAATATTTTTAAAAGTGATCAAAATTAATTACACATTAAGGTTAAATTTGCAACGCCCCGACCCCAGTTACCCAGAGTTGGTGCATTATTACATAAAATTGGCATGATCACAAAAGATCAATTTTCAAAAGACCGATTAGTTTAGTAATCTTGGAAACACTAGATATATTCATAAGTCTTACCATATATCATAAAGTAAAAAAAATACAACAACATCTTGTCTTCATATTCTCACGACCCGTCATTGGGGCCCGTGTCGTGACTACCCAAAGCCCGCCTTCATAGGCCAGGGGCTGGCGACTAGCACCAAAGGCATAAATCCTGATAAATGGGAAGGCATTTCCTTTATAAAAGTAAACAAGACAACACAGAGTACAAGTGGAAGAAATACACTAAGTACAAAAGGAAGTGCTGAAAATTAAATGGGCCCGAATACAAACCCAATCGAAAGTACAGCTACCACTGAACAAAAGTACAACATAAAATGACAACAGCCAGAAGAATGGAAGAAGCTCCTGGTTCGTCCTCCACAGATCCTACCTGAAAGGTAGGTACAGATAGCGCAACTCCTGGATCGTCCACCACGGATCCTACCAGAAGGGTAGGTACAGATAGCGCAGCTCCTGGATTGTCCACAACGGATCCTACCTAAAGGGTAGGTACAGATAGCATCCAAAATGTTCTTCCCCATCAACCTCCTCCGAGTATCATCCCGCCGTGAATTCTACCTTCGGATACTGACTCATCGTGTGGTCCACCTCCGGGTACCATCTAGTCCTCGAACACTCGGCCTCCGTCAGCACTGCCCGTCATCTACAACCAACACAACGAGGTGCGGGCATAGCCCATGTAGGGGTGAGTATAAAGATACTCAGTAGGGACCCCAAGACTCTCAAGGTCTCTCTAAATCCAACAAGGATAATCACAAAGTATAATCACAACAGATAACCCTTACTTAGGTATAAGCCCATACTTATACATAAGTTATCACGTAACACATCTCAATCATGAGGAAACACAATGATTATGAAATCAATGGACAACCACTACCCAAGTATATGCCCATACATATACCTAAGTTATCAAGTGACCCATCTCAATCAAGAGGTAAACACAAGGTCATAATCTCAGCTCAAACCAGGATTTTATTCATGATGTCGAAACCACAGCTGCTAGAGAACTCCTCCTCTGTTTAGTACATTGGGTCTGCCGCTACAACCAAGCGCTTCCCACTAACCTTGGACTACTGAAGTACTCCACCTATCGAGTATTGTGGGCCTACTGCTACAACCATGCACTTCCCACCATGGGTCTGCCGCTACAACCAAGCGCTCTACCTCATAGGCTCCATAGGTACTCCTTCTATTGAGTACCATGGGTCTGCCGCTACAACCAAGTGCTCCTCCACCGTGAGTCTACCGCTAAAACCAAGCACTCCCCCTCATATCCTCTAGAGGTACTCATTATATTGAGAACCGCAGGTCTGTCGCAACAACCAAGCGCTTCTCCGCCGTGGGTCTGCCACTACAACAAAGCGCTCCCCACTGGGCTACCTGAAACACACCGAGATGATAGATCAGCAGTCATAAAGTCTCATCTAGCTACTAGGTCTCTGGAATCTGCTATCTCATCACCGGGAGGGTCCTCTCCACGAGCTACTAGTCGATACTCCAAGTATCACAAAGTCCCACTAAAAGTATCTCAAAGATCTGCCTTGTCATAGGGGTCTCAATGCAACAGACTGCGCGTCAAACGGACGCCCGGTCTGTGAGTTACTACCCTTTTCGTCCCAAGGACCCGGTTGGTTTCGTGTGTGAACCAACCCAGCCATATCTTGGATGTAACCTGAACACTCATAGGGTTTACTCATAGGGACCATTTCTCCACATGATCACCAACGCCTCTGACGGTTCGTCAAACAGACGTCCGGTCTGAAAGTTATCAGCTTTTCCGTTCCAGGGGCCCGGTTGGATTTTGGGTACAATCCAACCCGGCCAATATCCAACTGTAACCAAAACTTAGGCTAATTATTCCAAAAGTTTCTTCTCATCAAGAGGAATCCAACAAAGTCAGCGGCACGTCAATCGGACGTCCGTAGCTCATGTTATAAGCGTTTCCGCTCCGAATGCCCGGTTGGTTTCGTGTTCGAACCAACCCGTCCATACCCAATGTTCTTTGAAAACATGATTTTAATATACCGAAACGACCGTCTCTATCCAAGGATAGCATCTCAATAGACGGTGCATCGATCGGAGGTCCGATGACCGGGATATGGGCATTTGAATGGAAAAAGCCCGAAAATAGGGGGTTCGGGCCCGGTCCGACCCGGCCCGAGACCCCCTATGTCGGCCCGAATCGGGTCGAACTGACCTGTGTCGGGGTCCGGCCCTACAGGGCGCGGCCCGGCCCGACCTGTTGGCCTGCCGCGTTGGCGCGGCCGCGTGCCCGCTCGGCTGTCCGGCTGAGCGGAACAGGGTGGGTGCGGTTGCCCACCCGTGAAAGAAGGTGCAGCCCCCACGCGGGGTCCGCTCTCTGCCAGTGACGCGGCTCACCGCCGCGTCGTCCTTGGTCCCGCGCTGCTGCCTCTTAGATTCCGGCCGGTGTCGGCTGCCTCTTCCGGCCGCCGGCGCTGACAGGATTTTCCACGGACCACCGGACCCGCTCCGGTGGTCCGTTTTGCTCGGCGCCTTTGCCAACGGTCCTCCCGGGACCCGACCTTCACTACGGAGGCTTCAAATTGACTTTACGGACTCGTTTTCATCGCCCGAAATTCCGCGCACAATGATCAACCAGAGGAGTCTTCGAATCACCTCCGCGGTCCCGACTCCGGCCGCGGTTTCATTCGGCCTCAATGGCGCGGCTCGACGGCGCCGCGCTTCTTCGTCGCATTCTTTCTTGTTTCCGCGCGGTGTCGCTGCACTGCGCCGCCTTTGTTCATGCCGCAACGAACAAAAAAACAAAGGTGGAGGAGAGTCGAGCATGTTCGTGCGGTCCGACCTCCTCCCGTTATGTTGATAACATGCGGACCAAAAGACGAAGAACGATAAAGGATTTTTCACGAACAAAATTAATCAACACCAACAGTTTTCCCCGCAATCATGAATTCCCAACCCACAAACATATTCTCCATGGTTCAACTTAATATTTAGTTGATCCGCGTTTTTTGATAGAGAAGGAAGTAACATGGGGTTCATTAACATTCACAAATTATTTACCTACCTCAAAATGACGTCGCATGTCGTCATGACGCGGAAAGAGGCAAACGTCGTGATGATCGGTCATCACGGAAGATCGGTGCCGATTCCATTGTCATCAGAGGAAGAGATGTCATTGATGGCGACGTTCCCCGCGGTGGTGTCTTCACCTTCTCCTTCAGAGGAGTTCTTCGTCGAAGAGTCGGTGTTCTTCCCCAAAAACTGAAGAGCTCCCACCCAAGATGTTTTCCCCCAAATAAAATAATAGGCTACCTTCTTATTTTATTTAATACAAGCCACTTCAAAATTCAAACTATTTGAATCAAAATTATTTAAAGAGGTTGAACTCTTTAATTACAAAGTGTTGGCATGTATTTAATGTGAAAGGAAGTCACATCATTTAATATAAGGGGGTTTTAAGGGGAAGAGTTAAGGTGGTTAGAGAATTTGAAGGGGTGGGGTTCGTGTGGGCCCCACCTCACATTTATCCTCACTTAGGTAGTTAGGTTCACCCAACCTCCATCCTTAGGATTTAACCACATGAAAGAAATAAAATTATTTGCACAAATTTTATTTCTCGGAAGTCTTTAACCGCGAAACTAAAAAACTCGTCCCGAGCAAACGTAACTCTATAAAAGGTCTTCTTAAGAAATTACCAGCGCTGTGGTTCCATCGGTGACCTCGAATTTTGATTCCGAGCACCAGTTCAAAAGTTAGAAAAACCCGGTCATTCGTTCACTGAACGTACCCGAGCTAAACTCCAGAAATTGAATCTGGGCACACAGGGCCTCGGAATCAGGCGCCGTCAGAAACTGTGTACTCGTAAAATTCCAAAGAAATTATGAAACAAAATTTCCTTGAAATTTCTGGGTCTTTACACATATCCCCTCATACTATCCCTGCAGTTCATTAATTAATTACTTCTTCACATCCTGGGAAAAATAAAACATTCAAATGGGTGAGCTCAGATGCTCAGTAAGGATAACAATATAGCAGAAACTTTCATAGATATTAATTAACATTTAAGGCAATTTATAACTAAAACAAAAGCCTTTAAACATGAACTTCAGCATAATATGGCAAAGATAAAATGAAATAATGCCATTTAATTATTCAAATGTATATTCTACTAGTAGAATAACCACATGAAATATCTATAACCACTTTCATAATGATGGAATGCATAATTACAGACTATCATAACCACATAGTCAAGGCCTCGTGCCAAGACTACAAATAAGATTTTGTCAAGGCCTTGTGCCAAGACACTAGTTTGTCTCATTAGACCTACTGATTCATCAAGGAGCTATAGCGAGCTCCACACGTCACTTAATAAGTCCAATGCATTCCTTATATGAATATTTTGAAACATAACATAAACATTCGTATTAAACTAGCATACCAAATGTCAATACATTAACCACAAACCATGAATGGTATAAAAATAGCACATCCACAGACATACATAACTCATTCAATACAATATAGAAGATTGTATTGTATCAGATTAACCTCTATCAAGAATAATGATGGATATTGACATAGATTAAAATAATAATAAACCTATTGAGAGAAATATCCCATTTTTTCTTGAAAACATTTAAAAGTCACACTATTTGTCAAGAATCCATTTAAACTACATTTTTGAATCAAAGTGTCCCATACCACTTTGAAACTTTTAAAAGGAATTTTTATTTGAAAACATTAATGTCCATATGAATAAATCCTTAAAACCATTTTTAAAACATGGACATTAATGAGAAAGGTTTATAATACTAAATCTTTAAAACATTTTAAAATGATATTTTAGTTAGAATTCCTTACCAAAGGAGAGACACATGAATACAAATAATTGAGGAAATAAAAACATTATAATATAATGAGAATAAAGGTATTAATTATATACTATGTCAAAGTACATTATATAAACCATATAAAAGTGATTTGGTGTATAACAACAATGAAGTCTCAATTGAATGTAAATTGAGATGAAATCTCTCATAAAGGTCATATCCTTAGTTTAAGGATAAATCAATGACATAAATATGTGTGAAAAATATAAATACACTCAATATGATTGGATATTCAGTGTAAAACAATTAAAGGACATTCAAACGTATTCTTGTAAAAACTACACCAATAAATTAGATGTTTACCTTAATAAATGGAGATTGAGTTAAAATTACTCTTATCAAGTTCATATTGATGACATGAGAATTTATCAATAGACTAATTATGTGTATCAAAAGTCTATCCACTGAATGGGGAGTGGAATTTATGATATATGAAAATAAATAGTGATTCCACACATAATCTTGGAGTAAAATAATCAATGAAGTATGCGTAAAGCCGAATGAGTGGAAATTGAATGTTCAAATTCCCTTATTGATTTAGTAACTTACAAAACATACACCCACCAAAAAAGGATCATACAATGATTATTTAAATGTCCATGAATTAATGTATATTACACAATGAATACAAACTTGGACATTACACACACCACATGCAATAAATAAGCGGTGAACAATAGAAATCTCACGGAATTTATAGTGAGATAAGAAACCCCTTACTTTGTACTTTTTCCTTGGTTGATGGTATGTTTTCCTCCTGTATAATGTTGAAATAATTTCTACTGAATTATACATGAATCATATACATTAATATGATATCATATACGATATTTTATCATTTCTTTTTTAATAATATCTTAGTATTATCATCATTTCGGGTGTTAGCTTACTTATTTTTTTATATGTTTTGTTACATAAGTCGTGTTTATTATGAATAGGTTGTATCTTTTTCATATACATAATTATAGTAAGTCCATAAACATTATTATTAATCATAAAATGAGAATTATACTTGTACGGATAAGATGGGTAATAAATCTCATCGCGTTCGTGGAGACGGTAGTCCGTACGTAAGCATGAGCGATAATATAATTCTTTTGATATTAAAATCATATATAATTGGATCTTATATAATATACAAAGAATTGTTATCATGATATATTTATTATTTACATGAATTAAACATCATTATTATACACATCTAAATAATAATTTTTTTAATAACAGTTACACTACGACGTGGAGACGGTAAGCCGTACGTATGCACGTATGGTGACATGTCATTCAACGGATGGATAGAATACAGAATATGGTTGTACCATATTTATTACAAAATAAAAATATATATATATGATACTGGATTTATTATTTTAGAATGGAAATAACAATGATAGAAGAATTTGAAGAAGGGACTTGAAAGAGGGTGGTGAAAATTTTAACTCTTCTTTGTGTTCTTCCTTTTGATTTGATCTAAAGGGCTCCGTAGGTTGGCTTTATGATCAAACTAAGTCATCTAGGTTGAATTTAGGGAAGTTCGGAGGATATTTGGGAAGAGTTTGGCCACGCCAAAATGCTTTAGATGTGTGAGAAATTGGTTAGAAGTGGTGTCCTTTTATAAGGGGGATGGGGGGCTCTTTAGGTAAAACTTAAAGTATTAATTTATAATAAATTCATATTCGGTTTCTAATGGATCCAAAGTGGATTATTCAGTGTAAAATGTGGGGATTGTCGCAAACCACCCAACCAATAGATTTTAGAAAGGTTTTGGTCACTATAGTTACCTTTTCTTTTAGATTTAACTCTTAGTTAAATAGTTTGACATTTACCATGTCTCTTTGTATTTTTATATTATATAGTTAATAAAGATATTATATATTTACAAGAGGCAGAAAATTGGTCAATTAATGATACACCTATCATTATTTATGTATTTTTTCCGAACCATAGTTTTTTATGAATATAATATCAATTAATAATATAATATTTGTTTTAAAAACTCTTTTATGTCAATTTTGAAACTATTGGATATTTTGTTTTTGATAAATTCATAACAGCATTACTACTTATAACATAGTTCATATAACCAATAATAATATGTCATATTAACCAATAAAATTATTTTAATTCATAAAAAGTCTTATATAACATTTATATGGATATTTATAATATCACTTATTTTAATATTTCATTAATTCGATAATTGTCGTATCACCATTGTGTCATAAATAAATTAAATTATTTAATTTATAAAAATTATAAATAAAATACGATTATGTAAGAAATAGTTTTATCTTTCTATGGAATATTTAAAATCTAATTTATCATATGTATAACCCAATATTATAAATGTTTTAGTAATTATAGTTTGATTTTAAATATTTTAACTTTTCTTTGAATTAGATAATAATAAATTTCCTAATATAATCCATGAATCAAACTGATTATATTTTAATCCTAAGGTTGTTTTTGGTCGATATACACTAGTCCAATAGAATTAGGACATGTTTTAGGGTAATTTTAATATCATTTTTACCCTTAATTACCCTATTTACTTTTAAACGTGGTAAATAAAAGTAAAAAGTTATTATTCACAAAAATGTATTTTTATCTTATTGAACCCTATTTTACTCCTTGATATTAACAATGTGTCTTAGATTTTCAAAATTCCACTCACAGAAGCGGTAAAATTATTTTTTATGTGAATTTCTAAATTCTCTTAAGAGGTGGGTAAAAGACGGTGAAAACTTCCATAATATTTTTAAATATATAAAATTGTTCTAAATTTACTCCAATGAATTACATTAAACTTATATAGGTATTATTTACCTATTTTGATGTTAATTAAATTTATATAAAATAAATAATTATTTAACTAAAAATTCATTTTTAAACTATAACTCAGTGTTTTTTCACTATTCATCAAAAATTGAATGTTTTTAGAAAAATACCATAATTTCACCCTAAGCTAATTTCGATATTAATAATCCAAAAATGAATCCTATTTTGAAATATAAAATTTATAAAATTTGAAAAAGTGGGTATTACTATTCATAACGGCTACTTTGGTTAGTTGTGGTGTGTGTTAGAACGCGAAGTTGCGTATAACACACGCTATTGCATTATTCAAGGGGAAACGTACCATGGATGCTTTGAGTTTTACATTCTCCCATCCTTTAATAAATTGAGTCCCCAAAATGTTTAAAATTGGGCTTGGGAATATAGTGGAATGTCCCACATCAGAAAAATAGTCAATAAAACTATCACTTTAAAAGAAAGAAAGAGAAGTAAAAATGGTCACCTGAGATAACCTATACTAGGATTCCATATAAAATACATGGATATAGATGATAAACTAAGTGTAATGTTCTGATGGAGAGGGATAGAGAAGATGATTAGGAGAAAGTTAACAATATGAAAACCACAAACTTGTGAAAGGACAAATGGTCATTATTTTCCCAGTAGGAAAAGTAAACAGAAAACATTTTTTTTATAAGTTACATTAGATAAAGTTGAAGAATTCAACTCTAAGATTGAAAAATAACATAATGATATATTCATTCATTATGAGTAAAGTTTCATTCATTAATAAATTACTACTACTAACACATTTTTAAACGATGAGTATTCAAGAATACTTGGTCACATTGAAAGAGATAGATTAATCTTCTTATTGAATCACATGATCCACGAAGGATAAACTATATATTTACCTTGTCTTTAGAGATTAATCAAAAAAAAATGGTTAGTATATGATATGATGATCCCCAAAAAGGAAATTTTATTAGATAAAGAAACACTAATCTTAGTTTCTAAAATTAAACTAAAAATACCCCAAAGATAAATAAATACCATTCAATAAACAATTGTCCTTAAAATCCTTTAATACAATCCAAATTAATGTTGAAACCCAAAACATAGAATAATTTGGTTATTTTGTCTTCCAAGTTAAATTGTATCTCTAAATGACATCAACTACTCATAAAGTCGCATACATAAAAGTAATTAACCTAATCACATATTCTCTATTATAGGTTAATCATTTCCATAAATAACCCAAATCACTATAAATCCACAGTAAAATCTTAGATAACAATCCACCATTACTCCTCAAATAAAATCCAATAGTAGTCTATTATCCTTGGGCATATAGTGTTCCCAACAGAGCTAACATCTTCCAAAATAACATTTATCACGTAATAACCAAATAATTTTCCTATACTAAGTGTATTCACATGATAATACATAAGATCCCAAATCAACTTATTATTGACCAATAAAATAATTTTACTAAAAATAATTAGTCACACTAACCAGGGACATCACGTAGTCTAGTTGAAGGTGATAAATCCCTATCGCACTTTGGGTGGGGGTTCTATTCCCACATCTTTGTCCAACGCGATGGGATGTCACACGGTCTACATGTTGTCCTTTCTCAAAAACTATATTTTATAAGATTACAAAAATTAGATAAATTCATCAAAATAACCATAACATAATTTAACCACAAATGTTATCTCATACCTTGAATTTTCATCACAAAATATGATAACTTGTAATTGCCACAACCCCAATGTTCATATAAAACCAAGTGGTTATTTAAAACTATATCCACAATAGAAAGGAAATCTCTTCCCTAAATATCAATCTCACATGTTAAATTACAGTGTACACATATAAGAGAAAATTCACTCAAATTATTCTCAACAACAAGGAGAACAAATACCTTTCAATATTTTTCCATCCATTTATTTCCACATAAGTTCTTACCTGAACAAGAGGTTATATAATATAATAGGGCATTATCTTGGGTGATTCCAAGGTCCCTTACATTTACGAAAAATGACCATAATTGGAATCTTGGGACCATTTTTATTTTCTTCCATAGTACTCTTCATTTTTCCTCATAAATTCTTCACTTTAAGTCCTTCATTCCCACACATAATGCATTTCTTTGTTCTATTGAGACACTTTCCTAGGTGTCTCCTTCCACATTTCCTGCATGATGGAAATTGAGGATTATTTTCTCCATGGTCTCCACTGCTGGAGCTCTTATCATTCATCACATTTCTCTTCTTTGTTGAGTCCGGGAATTGGTTAATATATATATTGTTGATCATATTTTTGGAAAATTGATTTGGAATGAAGATGATATCTTTTACGCCTATCAACATTCCATTTTGTTGCTCATTTACACCATCATTTCCACCTTGTACATCATTCTCAGAGTCACTACGACTTCCTTGGAATCCAGCCATTGACTAAAACCAGAAAGCATTGTGGGAGTAACAGTAGTTATAAAATCATTTATAGCATATCATGTCACTATATTCTCAATTTGAAACACATTTGGATTAACAAAGGTCATTTACTATCATATTACTTCAAATCGGTTTGTAAAGAAAATGTAAATTATCCTAAGCATATTCCTCAAGTTGTCGTAACCAAGAGTGCAGCAAGGCCCATTGTCATGCACCAGTTCCTATTCGAGTCTAGCTCAAAGCGGTGTTTTTGGGTTTTACCCCTAGGTACATCTGTTCCAGAGCCGCCTCTACCTATTCGTATCTAGACAGGGATGTATTGCTTGGAAACCTCACAGAATCTATACAATACCAAAATTCTAGGAAGTTCTTCTATACTAATCCTCAAAGGCTTTCTTAGGGATATGTTCTCTAATTAGAGTATATCTAAATATATCTTCTATGGTTTGTACTAAACTTCCTCTGATACCAATAGTAATGCCCCGACCCCAGTTACCCAGATTCGGTGCATTATTACATAACATTGGAATGACCACAAAAGATCAAGTCTCAAAAGACTGATTAATTTAGTAGTCTTAGAAACACTAGATATATTCATAAGTCTTACATTACATCATAAAGTAAAAAAAACATAAACAACATCTTCTCTTCATATCCCCTTATACAATCCCTATAGGTCATTCATAAATTACTTCTTCACATCCTGGGAAAAATAAAACATTGAAAGAGGTGAGCTCTGATGCTCATTGAGGATAACAATATAGTGGAAACATTAATAGAGAAGCATAAACATTTAAAGAAATGTATAACTAAATCAAAAGTCTTTTAAACTTGAACATCAGCATAATATGAAAAAAAAATGAAATAATGCCATTTAATTATTCACATTTATATTCCACTAGTCGAATAACCACATTCAATATCAATAACCACATTCATAATGATGGAATGCATAATGCCAGACTATCATAACCAACTAGTCAAGGCCTCAGGCCAAGACCACACATACGATTTTGTCACGGCCTTGTACAAAGACACTAGTTTGTCTAATGAGACCTACCGATGCATCAAGTATCTATAACGAGCTCCACTCGTCACTTAATAAGTCCAATTCATTGCTCATATGAAATGTTTGAAACATAACATAAACATTCATATTAAAACTAGCATACAAAATGTCAATACTTTAACCATAAACCATGAATGGTATAAAAATAGCACATCCACAGTCAAACATAACTCATTCGATACTATATGAAAGATAGTATTTTATCAGATTAACCTCAATCGAGAATAATGATGGATATTGACATAGATTAAAATAATCATAAAACTATTGAGAGAAATATCCCCCTTTTTCTTGAAAACATTTAGAAGTCACACTATTTGTTAAGAAGCCATTTAAACTAGATTTTTTAATCAAAATGTCCCATACCACTTTGAAAATTTTAAAAGAAATTTTGATTTTAAAACATTAATGTCCATATAAATAAATCCTTAAACCCATTTTTAAAACATGGAAATTAATGAGAAATATTTAGAATAATAAATCTTTAAATCATTTAAAAATGCTATTTTATTTAGAGTTCCTAACCAAAAGAGATACACTTGAATACAAATAGTTGAGGTAATAAAAACATTATAATATCATGACAATAATGTTATTCATTATATACTATGTCAAAGTACATTATATACACCATAGAAAAGTGATTTGGTGTATAACAACAAAGGAGTCTCAATGGAATGTAAATTGAGATGAAATCTCTCATAAAGGATGTATCCTTTGGATAAAGATAAATCAACGAAATAAATATGTGTGACAAATTTAAATACACTAAATATGATTGGATATTCAGTGTAAAACAATCAAAGGACATTCACACATATTCATGTAAAAACAACCCCAATGAATTAGATGTTTCACTCAATAAATAGAGATTGAGTTAATATTAATCTTATTAGGTTCATATCGATGACTTGAGAATTTATCAATGGGGTTATTATGTGTAACAAAAGTATATCCATAGAACGGGTAGTGTGAATTATGACATATGCAAAAAATAGTGATTCCACACATAATCTTGGAGTAAAATAATCAATGAAGTATGCGTAAATCCGAATGAGTGGAAATTGAAATTTCAAATTCCCTTATTGATTTGGTAACATATGAAAACTAAAACCATGAAAGAAGGATCATAAAATGATGATGTAAATGTACATGAATTAAAGTATATTACACAATTAAAACAAACATGGGCAGTACACACAACACATGCAATAAATAAGTGGTGAACAATGGAAATCTCACGGAATTAAAAGTGAGATAAGAAACCCATTACTTTGTAATTTTTCCTTGGTCGATTATAGTTTAGCCTCATTTATAATGTTGAAATAATTTTTATCTAATTATAAAAGAATCATATTCCTTAATATGACATCATATATGATCTTTTAACATTTCATTATTAATAATATCTTAGTATTATCGTCGTTTCGGGTGTTAACTTACTCGTTTTCTTTTATATGCTTTGTTACATAAGTTATTTTTTTTATGGAAAGGTTGTATCTTATTCATATATATAATAATACTAAGTCCTTAAAAATTATTTTTAATCGTAAAATAAGAATTATAATTGTATGGATACGATGGGGAATGAATCTCATCGAGTTCGTGGAGACGGTAGTCCGTTCGTACGCACGAGTGATAGTATCATTCTTTTGATATTAAAATCATATATAATAGGATGTTATATCATATATACAGAATCCTTATCATGTTATATTTATTATTTACATTAATTACACGTCATTATTATACCCATCTAAATAATAATGTTTTGAATAACAATTACACCATGATGTGGAGACAGTAAACTATATGTACGCACGTATAGTGAAATGTCATTCAAAGGATGGATAGAATACTGAATATGGTTGTACCATATTTATAATAACATCCCAGTATATAGAAGATATTGGGGTTATTATTTTAGAATGGAAATAACTAATAAAGAAGAAGTTGATGAATAATGGAACTTGAAAGAGGGTGGTGAAAACGTTACCTCTTCTTCAGGTTCTTCCTTTTGATTTGATCAAAAGGGCTCCTTAAGTTGGATTTTTGATCAAACGAAGGCCTCTAGGTTGAAGTGAGTAATGTTTGGAGGATATTTTGGCATAGGTTGGCCAATCAGAAAGGCTTGAGAGGTGTAAGGAATTGGTTAGAAGTGGGGTCATTTTGTAAGGTGGAGGAGGGGGCTCTTTAGAAAAAACATTAAGTACTAATTTATAATAAATTCATATTCGGTTTCTAATGGCTCCAAAGTTTATTATTCAATGTCTATGGTGGGGATGGGTCGAAAACCACACAACTAATATATTTTATTTAGGTTTCGGTTACTATAGTAACCTTATCTTTTAGATTTAACTCTTAGTTAAATAGTCTGACATTTACCATGTCTCTTTGTATTTTTATATTATAAAGTTAAAAAATATATTATATATTTCCAAGAAACCCCCAAGTGGTCCAGTAATGATACACATATCATTATATAACTCTTATGTCCGAACCATAGATTTTTTGGAACATAATATCAATTAATAATATAATATTTTTTTAAAAAACGCTTTTATGTCACTTTTGACACTATTGGGTATTCTGTTTTTGATAAATTCTTAAAAGCATTATTAATTCGAATATAATTAATATAACCAATAATAATATGTATTATTAAACTTTAAAATTATTGTAATACATGAAAACTATCAACTTACAATTATTTGGATATTTGGAATATCAATTAGTTTCATAATTCATAAATTATTTAATTACTTCATCACCATTGTACAATAAATAAATAAAATTATTTAATGTCTAAATATTATAAATAAAATACCATTATGTATGAAATATTTTTTATTTCTAATTAATATTTACAATTGAATTTATCTTATGTATAATCCTATATTAAAAATGTTTTAATAATTAAACTTTTATTTTAACTCTTTTAACTCTTCTTTGAATTAAATAATATTAATTGTCCTAATCTAATACAATTGGACCAAAATGATAATATTTTATTCCTAAGGTTGTTTTTGGTCGAGGTACATTTTCCCAATAGAATTAAGACATGTGTTAGGGTAATATTAATATCATTTTTAACCTTAATTACTCTATTTACTTTTAACCGTGGTAAATAAAAGTAAAATGTTACTATTCACTAAAAATTATATTTATCTTATTGAAACATATTTTACTCCTTTATATTAACCGTATATCTCAAATTTTTGAAATTCCACTCACAGAAGTGGTGAAATTATGATTTTCGTGAATTTCATAATTCTCCTAGGATGTGGGTAAAAGATGGTGAAAAGTTCCATAAAATTTTTATATATCTAAAATTATTCTAAAATAACTCCAACGAATTACATTGAACTTATATAGGTATTATGAATATATTTTGACTTAATTAAATTTAAATAAAATAAATAATTATTTCAATTCAAATTCGTTTTTAAACTATAACTTCATGTTTTTCACTATTCAAAAAAAATTGAAAGATTTCATAAAAATACCAAATATTCACCCTAAGAGAATTTCGTTATTATGAATCCAAAAATTAAGTCCATTTTGAATGATAAAATTTATAAAATTTCTAAAAGTGGGTATTACTATTCCTAACGGCTGGTTTGGTTGGTTACGGTGTGTGTTAGAACTCGAAGTTGCGTACAACACATGCTATTGCATTATTCAAAAGGAAACATACCATGTAAGCTTGGGGTGTTACAAAATTAAACATAATAATGGATTACACAATAATCTTAAGCCCCAAAAACGTTCAATAGTCTTGAAAAATCCATTTTATAGCCTTATTTTGTGACTATGATAACTTTTTCCGAATTTGGATCATTATTGGATCCATTTTCAACATGAATGATGTTGGTCGGATTCTCTCTTCAAATATTTACTGGGGTGAGACTCCTCCATACCCATAAAAGGTCACCCATTATCCGTCTTATTCACACCTCTCAAACTATTTAAGATCATACAATATCTAAAAAATACACTTCTTAAAATCCATATGTTCATCCTTGGAGACTCTTTTTTTGCAGAAAGACATCCAAGGAGTACATTTGGAACAAACCCAAAGGAGTAACCTGATTAAGAGGTAACACATTCTCTCAAACCCCATTCCTTTAGTTTTATTCTCCACCCAGTCCAATCTCTTTATTCCATGAATCTTCTATATATACTAATCTTTGCTTTCAAGCTGCCACGTGTCAAATTCACAACCCTCCACATCAGTGTTTTCATACGTGGCATTTCTCCACTACTCCACACTACCCCTCCACATAGTTTCGAAAAAATTATCTGCCTCCCACTCTTGTTCCGGCTGAGGTATCACGCATCGCGACCTCGCAACCTCGACTACCTCGCGACCTTGACTACCCTCAAACCATCTCCTATGTCATGCTTCCTCTACCGGTCAACGCACCCTACATTGACCTCCGTCCGTGCCATCCCCCTTATTCCGGTCTCAACTATACTCTCCACAGATATCCTTCTCCCTCTCGTGTTTGGGAATCAAATCATCACTACCTAGGGTTACCACAAATTGTCAGCACCAGCATCATCCTACTCCTGATGTCAGCGTCATCCTCATCCTAGACATGTTTATTATCCTCCGCGTACTACCGATCTCAGGTTACCAGAGAAACTTGATAACCCCTTCATCGCCACTGGCTGTTGTTTCATCATCAACCACTACCTCCTACACCGTCTACCACCACTTTCGGGTTACTTTCGAAAACCAATTACTTCGATTGAATATAAAATTTCTACCACCATGTCCACCTCTTCCTACCACCTCCCTTTCTATCTCTAATACCTAATTTTGTAGCTTCATAGTTCCCTCATCTCTCCCTTCCATCTCCCGTTTGGAAATCCCTTCCATATTTGGATTTTCCTTCAACCATCGTGGTGGTCTCTGAAAAATATATTTGTGAACCTTTTAATCATTGCTGAAACCTTATTCAGATATATTACATATCCAGATCTCTGTAATATGTATGTTTTTCTAATACTATGTAATTAACCTACCTTCTATCCCTCAGTTTTTATTTGCAGTTACACACTATTAACCTCTATTTTGTTGTCGTTTGATATTTCTCTTTTAGAGATTGGAGATGAAGATTTATAGAATTTCAGTTGTTTGATTGTTATGTGAGAACCTGATTATTATCACATTATTATTCATCTTCCACTGAGGGATCTATTTTAGATTGTGGATTGTGTAATCAATCTATGTTATAATCTTCCTGTTTCATGTTTGGAATCTTATCAATTGCACTAATTTTTTTGGGTTGATGTGAGATAATATTTCTTTCATTGCATTTTTCTTATTCCCATCAAAGCTTGTTGCATCTATAAGCACTGATAGATTATGTGTATTGAGATTTTATTGGATTCTCATCCATTATTGCAGATTATTCAATGGATGTTTGTCCTATAAGATCACATTCTATCTATGCCTCTTCCAATGTGTTTTTTTGTTATGATTATCACCCTTTCCATAATTTTTATTGTGATGTGTTTTTAACCCAGATTAGTATAATTCTATAGTTTTTTTCTGTTCAAGTAGATTTAGATTTGATGGATGAAAATTCAAAAAATTATCCTCTATAATTAATTTTTATTCCCTATTCAAAAACACTTATTTTAATCCATTTTCATTTGATTAATTCATCTGAATTTTCATAACACCTTTCACCAATCCTTTGTTATGTGTATAATATGTTTCAAATTTTGTAACCATACTTTTGATATCCTGTATTCATTTCCAGAAGAGTATTCATATTATCAAAGAGATTGGTTTTGTTTCTAAAACTGTTTATATTATGTAATGTGGGTATTTATTGTAAATGTATTCCTTTATATGTTTTCATCAAACATCATAGATTTTGTGTATTGGTTTATGTCTTCTTTTGACTTTGATAAGAAATGATTTCCAGCCAAAATTTATCAGTTCTGGAATTCACCATGTCTCTAGGTCATGAACACATTTTAAAAACCATTTATTGTGATTTTATTCTATGTTCATATTATCATTGAGATTGATTTTTTTCTAAAACTTTTTTATCCGATGTAATGTTGGAATTTATTGTAAATGTATTCCTTTATTTTTTTTCTTCAAACATCATTTATTTTTATTTTTAGAAAAAATATTCTTGCTATTTTTTTGAATATGACATACCAAAATCAACTTTGACAAATATTCTCTTAGTTTTCTATAAATATTGATGGTTATTCCATATTTTGTAGGAGCATAAAAGCAATGGATGTTGTTGACGTGATACTATTGATGTTGTTTCAGTATAATCAACCTTGTAGCTTTCATCTACCCAAGTAAAAAAGTATGATCTTAATGGACTGATATTTTTTATGAAACGTTTGAATTGAAAAATTATAATTATAATTCTCTTTCTATGATAATAATATAGTACTATTAGTTTTTATGTTTTAGGTATAAATTCCTTGTGCAGAACACATATTCATCTAATATAAAATGCTCAACCCATTCTACAGTAGTAGTAATTTTGAATAAACCTAATTATACATCTGATAAATTCATGAATAACTGGTGTGATATGCTATTTAGCATAAATAAAATGACTTTTTCAGAACTATCATCATTAATCTGGACAAAATAGTTATACACTGCAATAAAATTCATGTGTAAATTTAAATATGGTATTGAGACTTGTCATTTTAGTGATTAGATATACAAGCTCATAAAACAGTACTGTTTTACTAAAATTCTTATGTATAACTCATGACTATGGTGGTGATCATCTTCATGACTGTATTTTTTTATAGACATAACTCATTATTATGGTTGTGAGTAGGGTGTTCTACAAGATTAAGGATATCTCTAGATGGATAATGTTTCAAACCAATCACACCACCAGCTATAGGTGGTCTATTCCAATTTCATGGTGGCATATTCTCTGGAAAATAATGGTGATGCATACAAAGGAAGGACATGATTAGTTGATTCTTGAGATAGATTCAGGTACGATATGTATATTCTATACCAATGGGTTTCAGGATTTCCTTAAGCCCGATATGACATTCAGTTTCATAAAATAACTCCAAATTTTCTCCCATGTTGTCGAGAATGAGGAACGATGAAAGCTCTTCAATATCATTGATATCTCTCAGGATCCCGAAACATGTATATTTTTAGGATCATTGACATGAATATTTTTTTTGAATGGAGTATCGACGTCTGCTTTCTCCCACAAACGAGCGGGATAACCGTGTCAAACTCTTTAGTGTAAATATATCATAAAACCCACAACTTCGTGATCTGGATAATCTATAGAAATTCATTACCCACTGATTAGTTTCTTCAATTTAAATACATTTACCTTGTGTCCAAATGAAATTGTAGCCAAAGTCGTCACGAGGAGTCATTTTCACACTTAATTGTTGAATTAAAAATGTCACAGGGGAATTGGAATGGATTTTTTGGGTTCACAGGTCACCCATATAAGAAGCGGCAGGAGCCCCAGTTTTATAACCTTTGGTTTTAAGGTTCCTACAGTAACATCTTTGAAATGCATGTTAGTGAATTCATCTTAATGGGCGGTTGTTGGTGTATCATCATGGAAATGAAGAAGGCTCTCTTAAATTGTATGTGAGAGCTTTCATCTTTATATAGCAAGACATATCACTGAAATATTCTCTTTATTATGTACTGTTATATTCAAATTCATAAATTTTCCATCCAAATATAATCATATTTGTGTAGTGATTTTCATATTGCAGGTTCAGTTGATATTCCATGGAAGAACACATTAGCTTTGAAAATATTCTTCAATTCATTTTAGATATTTACACCTTTATATTTTAACCAACCTACTATCTTTCCTATCAATAATGTGTTTCGCTTTTCAGTGTATATTATTCTTACCATCGTAGTTGAATACCCAGTTCTCTATAATTTTCATTTCTATTGATTCTGGTAAATACTTCATCATCTTTAATTTCATATATTTATTAACCCTCCATGATTTTTGTATAATTACTCTTAGTATCATAGGTGAAATACTCAGTTCTTTATAATCTGTATCTCTATTGATACAGGAAAATAATTATTCCTCTATAATTTCATATACTTATTAACTTTGTCAAGAATTATATATCATTTATCTCTATTGTTGTTTGTTGTGTTTTTTTGTATCTATATTTTTCATTCATGTCATATTGAGTTATCTATGATCAATATATTTTACTTTTAGTTGTATTTATCTTTTTCATGGGGTGAGTGTGTCAAGTTAATAGGATAAAGTGTTTTCGGTACTAAAAAACTATATAGTTTTCAATTAATTCCTCATATTTGGTTTTCTATGGTATCAACTCTAGAAACAATAGTAATTATTTTTCCTATGTTCATACAAATCCTTTCTATTTTCCTCTGTTTTATGACGCTTCTCTTTTAATTAATTCCTCGTTTCATGTTTTCTTTGGTTTTAAGGGTCCTACAGTAACATCTTTGAAATGCATGTGAGTGCATTCATCTTAATGGGCGGTTGTTGGTGTATCTTCATGGAAATGATGAAGGATCTCTTAAATTGTATGTGAGAGCATTCGTCTTTATATAGAAAGACATATCACTAAATTTTCTCTTTATTATGTACTATTATATTCAAATTCATAAATTTTCCAGACAAATATAATCAAATTTGTGTAGTGATTTTCATATTGCAGGTTCAGTTGGTATTCCATGGAAGAACACATGAGATTTGAACATATTCATCAATTCATTTTGGATATTTACACCTTTATATTTTAACCAACCTGTTATCTTTCTTGTCTATAATGTTTTTCTCTTTTCAGTGTATATTATTCTTACCATCTTAGTTGAATACCCAGTTCTCTATAATTTTCATTTCTATTGATTCAGGTAAATACTTCGTCCTCAGTAATTTCATATATTTATTAATACTTTCATGATTTTTGTATCATTACTCTACGTATCTTAGGTGAAATACTAAGTTCTCTATAATCTGCATCTCTATTAATTCAGGTAAATACTTATTCTTTTGTAATTCCACATACTTATTATGTCTGTCAAGAATTCTATATCATTTCTCTCTATTGAAGTTTGTTTTGTTTTTTTGTATCTATATTTTTCATTCAAGTTATATTGAGATATCTATGATAAATCTATTTAACTTTGAGTTGTATTTATATTTGGCATGGGGTGAGTGTGTTAAGCTAATAGGATACAGTGTTTTCAGTATTAAAGAACTATAAATTTTTTAATTAATTCCTCATTTCTAGTTTTCTTTTGTATCAACTCTAGAAACCATAGACTTTATTTTTCTTCTTTCATACATCTCCTTTCTATTTTCCTCTATTTTATGATTCTTCTCTTTTTTATTATTCTTATTATGTTCTCTTCATATCCAGTTATATTTTTATCTTAATTTTCTAGCCTGTATCAAATTCCAGATAATCTCAGAACACTAATACTTTGATTATAGCAAAAACAATATCTATTACAGCATGTATTCTATTTGTTGTTTTAATGTTTTCGAATTATGTTTTAATGATCTATAAATAACTTTTTTAGGGGGCTTGGAGAGTATAAACTCAGAGTCTGCACCTATGTATAAGGACTAGGGTTTATTCACATTTTTTATTAAATGGAAAAATGTTATTTCAGGGAAATTCTTCTTATATTTTTTGTTCCATTACAGGATACCTTAGAACTGCAAGAAGAGACTTTTTATGAACAAGTGTGCTGCATTATTTTGAGGTTTTCCTACTCTGTGTTAATTTTTACTGTTTCTGATATGTGTGTGTTGAAGATTTATCATTCACATTTTTTTATTAAAAGGGATGATGTTGTTTCACTGTAATTCTTCTTATTTTTGTCTTCCATTACAGGATAGCTTGGAATGACAAGAATAATATTATGATTGATAAGTACACTACTTTATTTTTAGTTTTTCATAATCTCTGGGTTTGTGTTTAATGTTTAGTGATATTTTTATGTTGAACCTTGTTCATTCACATTTTTTTATTAAAAGGAAATATATTATTTTAGTGAACCTCATATTTTTTCTGTTCCATTACAGGGTACCTTGGAACAGAAATCAGAATATTTTGATTGACAAGTGTGCTACATTATTTTGAGGTTTTCCTATTTTGTGTGTTTAGGATTAATGTTTAGTGATACGTGTGTGTTGAACTTTGGTAACATTTTCCTTTCATCTAATCATATTTGATAGTCCTTCTCTTCTTGATTTTATTCAGGATTCTGATTCCTGATGCTTCGGTGTGCGAGGAAGAAGAGGAGTTAGAAGAGTGTTATTTCTGAATATTATTGTGATTTAAATACACATCAACATAGTGGATGTCGGTACGTTTAGAATTTAATCCTGTGTTAATTTTTTTAAGATTTAATTTTTGTATCTCCATTATCATTATCCTCCCCATGCAAAGCAGTTCATATCAAAGACTATATTTGGGCTGATTTTTTGTTATGGGACTAATGTAACATAAAACATACATTCTACCATATTTCTCTTAATAGTTACCAAAAAGAAAGGTTTTCAACAATGTGGGTTATGATATGGATGCAAAAATTTACGCTTTATTCACATTTGACAGGTATAGTTTCTCCCTCCCTCAGTTTTCTTTTTTTAGCTTTCACTTTTTATTTCAGTGCATATTTTACTATAATTGTGATTGAATTTGAAAATGATTTCAAAATTCCATTCTCAAAATTTAGAAAATCATATTATTTTAATCAATTTTGTATCATTGTCCACAATTTAAATGGGTTATATATTCTATGCACTCCTATTTCATTATCATACACCATTATTTTCTAAATAAAAATTATTCAACATTATTGTTTCTTATCAATTGTTATTAATACTAATCTCTTATTAAATGAAAAATCAGTAATCGAATACGTCGTTCAATAGCATGAGCGAGTACTAGTTTATATAAACACTATAATAATAAAATTACTAGGATTATGTTATTATAAGGGTTGTACCTAAACATACACACACCTTCATTTAACGGTAAACAAACATATTGTTTACATGTAGATCGATCTACCGCCTCAATAATCGATGATTATACATTTTTCCATTACTACATGTCATGGTAGACATTATGATGGAATCTATGTTTTTATATGTTATATTTTTTTTATAAATTTAATAATTTTTATTTATTTTACAGGTCTTTTCTTTTTTACATTCTATTTGTTTTAAATATGATAATTTTCTTTTAAAAAGTTTGTACTACCGCCCCCTCAAAGTGATGTGATTTAATCACACATTGTAAAGAATATATTAAAAATGGGTTCATTGAAATTATATGATATATAAGATATAATAATTCTACTGGAATAATAACATAAATACATATTTCATATACATTATTTCTTTTAATACGACAATAAAAATGGAAACAACGTTCATGTGTACGTATGGCATATTGTCTCCATGATCGGTGTATTCCATTTCATACATTTGTATTATATAGATTATTATAATACATATTCAATGAATATACATGATTTTGTAATAATTTTTTACATTATATAATAATGATATATGTATAAGGAATAAATATATAAAAAATTAAGACACATCTGAAGAACCAAGTGAATATGACCTTAAGTCAAACCGTAACATATGATTGTTAACAAGAGGGTATTATAAGTGCATAATGAAAACATATATTATATTATATATAATAATAATGTTATATAAAATATTTATAATAAATTTATATTTATTATACAGGTGGTTTGAATGAGTACGATTGGATTCATGATTCAAGGTTTGTGGATTTTATCTAACATTTTATTTCTGTGAGATACATGCTTTATTCACCAACCTTTACTTTTCTGTGGTTTGTATATAGAACATGGATGTAGTCATTGATTGTTATCGTTAATTTTATAATTATTTATGTATCCATTATATGACCTTTATTTCATGGGGTTTAATTTAAAAAATTTACTAAATTGGGAGAATAGTTTTGTCTTAGTTTTCTTTTATTTCGACTGATGTTTTGTTAGGAACATTAATATTTTTTTGAGGGGATATACTTATATTTTAAAATTTTTATCATAAATATACTTCATTTCATGATATTTAAAGTTTAATTTTAATTTTTTATTATATGGAGAGTATGAAACCATTTTTAAAAGGGAAAAATATTATTGAAACAATCTTATCATTTTTCGAGATGTTTTTTAATGTGCTTCAATTAATGAAATCAAATGATTCTTATATGAAGAAAATTAATTAATTTAATTATCCATTTTTATTCGTGATATATTCAGGAATTTAAAATATTTTAATACTATTTGGTACATAATATAGTTAAGAAATGTTTTTTAAGAAAGCCTAACATTACACTCTCTTTGTTCAAAAATCAATGATCCTTTCAAACCGTATTTTCTAAAATGGGTTTCCAAGAATATTTTACCATTATCCTATAATTAGTAAAATACATTTTTAAACTTTTTTTATTTTACCCATATAATCAATTGAATATTATTTTGACTTTCCAAACATGGTATTTTTCTAACAGTTTTACCACCCAAAAGAAATATTTTTTTAACTCGTATGACATGTACATATTTACCTGTCATCATTTCATTAAATCGTCCTTTTCATTTTTAAACGAATAATTTTTAAGAACATGTTTGTAAAAGTAATATTCAATGAAAAATGTTTTCGTAATGTTTTCAAGATTATTTTGTATGTTTATAAAGAAAATCCATTTCATAATGTTTTCAATAATTATTTATAATCTATAAAAAATATTTTGAATGAAAGGGGTTTCAAAACAAATTTAGAAATTATTTATAAATTATTATAGTTGTTTAAAAGTATTATGTTTTTAAAATTTTATCAATATTATTTTATTTGTTTTCGTGTAAAAAAAAATTCAATTTTATCTCATGTCTTATTTATATGTTTTCAAGGTACCTTCAACCAAAATTATTTTTAAATGGTTTTATGTATTAAAATCACTTTTTCAATGAAAAAAATGATATTTATGACATGAAAATTTTTTGAAAGATATTTCGAAATTATTTTTCATCTAATTTTACATCCACTGATGTCACACGTTCCCTTCTATGAAATGATCTAATTGTTCTGTTGGGAAAAATTCACTCAAGGTAACATTAACTGATTTTAATGTTAATAATATTTGATGACAATGTGGGTTTCAATGCTCAGTTGTCATGTTCTAGAGATATATTTGAAAATCTATGTTGACATAGAACAATGAAAAATGTATGGACAATATGCAGGTGTTACAAAAAGTTCATATACAAGGTGGTGCTATATTCCAGGGTTTTCCAAACTGTTGGGTCTGAAAATTTGAGAATATAAAAAATTATTACTGGCAATGGGGGTTGTGCAATAGTATCAAAGAGCTAGGGAAATTTGTGTTCCATACATGTTTCAAAATAAAAAACATAAAAATATGGAAAATAAAAGGGTGGAACTATAGTTATGGGGATTCTCGAAAGATGAGGTTTCCTGAATGTGAGACTAGAGTGCTTGGGTTGAAGTTGTGCGCCTTGTTCATATGGTCATCAAAATTCCTATAAATAGAATGAAACCATTATCATTCAATAGATCCTCAACAATTATAATAAATCATAGCTTTGGTCATGCAATTAGTCAGGGTGCACAAGTAGTGTGTCATTTAGAAGGCACACGCCAGATGATAGTTTTGATCCAAAATAGGGTTGGGTATAAAAGGTTGTGTTTAATAAATGTTTTTAGTATAATTAGGTTGATTAATGAAATTTTGGATTATATTGCATGTTTTTTAATCAGTGAAAAAGGTAACACTAGTGTTTCAGGTTTAAAATATCACGCAAGTCAACATAAGGTTGTACAAAAGTTTGATGATTCCCAGTACACCTACGGTAAATTTTTATTCATTAGTGGATGAACGTGGGACATAAATATAGAATCTACATAGAGTGTAGTATGCATTAATTTAAGATAATTGGGGGGACTACATGTTTATAAACTGTGAGTGGTAATTCTAATGATTTAGTAGGAACACTTCAGTTGAGAGAGTAGTAATATTTCAATTTGTGAATGGTTGTAAATTTCGAGGTATAGTGAGTCTGATTCAATCTTTGGAAATAGTAATTCACTTTTAGTGGATTTGGTAGATCAGAACGTTCTCGTTATATGATCCTTAAATGTATCATGGGGAAGGTGAACCGAGTAAAATTGTTTTTCTTTTGCATGATTTAATTTCTCTCCATATATTACGATAGGAAATAGGGATAAGTGTGTTTTATTTAATGATAAAACATGATCTGAAGGGGTAGTGGTTTTAATTTATCATACACTAATTCACCGCTAGATCTAAGGGTATTTGACATAGTGGTCCAAAGAGGTTCCATTCATATTCTTTCTATGAATTGAAAATTCTTAATGTCATTGTATTTATGATACCAATTTCTCTTCCAAAGGTTATATGTTTATGAAATATATTTCTCATTCATAGGATTTTAATTTGATGAAATGATTATAAAACCTCTATCAATTTCCATAGGTTTTAATATTTTTATTTGTTAATGATATATATTTCATTTCATGGGTTATGATATTGATATTTATACTTTTTTGGTATAGGTTTGTAGGATTTCCCAAAAATACAGGTGGGACTTATATATACCTCCAATTCATTGGGTAAAGATATATATCTCATTAGATAGACACTGATGGAAAGTGAAATGTACATAGTTCAGTATTAATGGGTCGGAATGTGAAATGAAAACAGTTTAATATTACAATTATGTAATAGGAAGTTAACACAGTTCAGTATTATAGGGCTGGAATGAGGTGTCAAATTAGTTCAATAATATAGGGTTGGAACAGGGTGTGAACCTAGTTTAGTAGAGGACTATGACAAATAAGATGACCACAGAAGAAATGAATTAACTACTATTGAAATCATTATTATATATTTATGTGTTTTTCATTATAATATGTATTATTCAAATGTTATGATATAAATTAATATGTTCTTTATTTCATTATGTTTCATGTCTTATGAACTGCCATGCGTTATTCACAGATCTAGGTATGTATTTTTCGATAGGCAGGGTATGATCTTATATTTTCATGATCATGTTCATATAAAATTTTTCTCATGATTGTACTTATTTATCTCCCTTGTTTACCCTTACTGAGCAATTGATCTCACCCCTTTTTATTATTCCTTACCCATGAATGAAGATATGTATTATGTTTCATGTTTATAAGAAATGTGATCGTCAAGAAGAACCTAGTATGTTATAATGTAGCTCATTTATGTACTCATGATAATGTTTCTATGTTTCCAAAGGCACTAAATTAATAGAGTTCTTATATGTGTATTTGTATAATGTATTATGTATTCTAAAAAGATAGGTAATGACTATGTTTGAAAATAGAGGGTCTTTATAGATGGTATCAGAGAAAATGTTTAGTTATCCTTTGGATGATAGGATGAGAAAACCATAGTGATAACCCTAAGGAAATGTCTGTGGGTATTTATAATGATAAAAATAGAATAGGAAAATGTCCTGGAATATTGGTAAAGTATAGAATTAGTGGTTTTTATTTATACATCCAAGTATGGATACTGCAAGTGTATGTGGATCTGGAACAGATTTACCCAGGAGTAACTACCCAAACATGATGTTACGAGCCTGACCTGGGGTAATATGCTATGCAACAACAAGCCTTACTATAGACATGGTTTTACCCTCCCTGGGGACATGCTTTCCGAATTCACAAACTCTACACAAACTGTAATTAAGGATTTAAATATAATTTTGATATGAATAACATAGGATAAATCCAGTGTTTCATAGATTAAAGAATATTTCAGGATTCAGACATCCTCTAAGTAATTCTTTTCATGATTATGTGGTTTTATGCTATGATATGTAATGATCACACTATGTTTCTAGTTTTATTCAATGGTGGGAACCGAAAAGAACTTTTTTAATGTTTACTATTTTGGATGATAATCTGATGAGAATTCATATAGGATGATCACTGGAGAGAAATATGTTGTGATCATTACTAATATGTTTTCAAAAAACATGATTAATAATATATGCCAAAACAAAATCTCATTCTCACCAAGGAAGAGAAAGGTGAATTTATTTAGGATTTTGGGTAATGTAGACTAATGAGGAAAGAAAATATTTTTCGTTATGTAATGGATGTGGAATTAATCACCTATGTTAATGGCTTATATGATCAATAAGATGTTTTTTCTGTGTAAAACAAAGACACAAAGTAGTTGACTATAAGGGAAAAATGATTATATTAGTTAAAGAAGTGGATGATAATGTTTTCATCTCTAAAGAAGCATCGATGGTTAACTAATTTATGTGTAGAACAAACAATCATTATTCAACTCAAGGTCCCAAGATGAAATCTCTTGAGGAGATTCATCAAGGTGGTATGAATAATGGTTATATTTCTAAAGATGGTGATGCATACATAACAAATTTAAAAGGAATGGGGTATTTTATAATAGGATGATGTATACTTGTTAATATAATAAGGATTAACTATAATAAAAAAATTTATTTATGTATTTTGAATCAAGCCTTATGTTATATGAATTGATAAATATATATAGATTTTCCTGTTAATGTTTTTTCGTACAGATTTATAAGAACACGTTGAATGGTACAGATAAAATATAAAAGTTATATAATTGAAAGGTGATGTCCATGAAAAATATATTATTTTGGGAAACATAACCCGTAATATATTCCTTATGTTATGATAATGTTGTCTGGATAATGATGTGTGGGATATGAATAAGTAAATTTTTCAGTATTGATTACCTTGGTACTAATTAAAATCCTTTTAACTGGTGGTTTATTCTATCGTTAACGAAGTTTACAAGATTTTTTGATTTATGGAATAAATATAACATACATTGAATACGGAATCATGCATGTTTTCAATAATTATTTTGGTAATTCAGGTTATTAGTTTGTTTTTAGAGAATATATGACGAGGGTATTCAACTGTAAGAACCCATATCTCTATTTTAGGTATGGATATTTATTTAGGGTTTTTTTAAGGAAAAAATACGAATATGGAGTTTTTTCTATGTACATGTGTAACACCTCAAGCTTCCACGGTACGTTTCCCTTTGAATAATGCAATAGCATGTGTTGTACGCAACTTCGAGTTCTGACACACACCACAAGAAATGAAACTAGTCGTTATGAATAGTAATACCCACTTTGGGAAATTTTATAAATTTTATATTTCAAAATGGACTTCATTTTTGGATCCATAATATCGAAATTAGATTAGGCTGATTTTTTTGTATTTTTCCTGAAAACATTCAATCTTTGATAAATAGTGAACAAACAATGAGTTATAGTTTAAAAATGAACTTTTATTTAAATAATTATTTATTTTATTTAAATTTAATTAAGGTCAAAATAGATACATAATACCTAAATAAGTTCAATTTAATTCATTGGAGTTAGTTTAGAATAAATTTAGATATATAAATTTTTTTTGGAACTTTTCACCATCATTTACCCACATCCTATGAGAATTTGGAAATTCATGTAAAACATTATTTTACCGCTTCTGTGAGTGGAATTTAAAAAATCCAAGATATGCGGTTAATATAAAGGATTAGAATATGGTTCAATAAGATAAAATTAATTTTTGATAAATAGTAACTTTTAACTTTTATTTTCCACTGTTAAAAGTAAATAGAGTAATTAAGGGTAAAAATGATATTAATATTACCCTAACACATGTCATAATTCTATTGTACAAGTGTATATCAAACAAAAACAACCTTATGAAAAAAATATTATCATTTAGGTCCACTTGTATTAGATATGGAAATTTATTATTATTTAATTCAAAGAAGAGTTAAAAGAGTTAAAATCAATGTCTAATTACTAAAACATTTTTAATAGAGGGTTATAAATAAGATAAAATTGATTGCAAAAATTCATTAGAAAGAAAAAAAGATTTAATACATCATGGTATTTCATTGATAAATTTTAGACATTAAATAATCTAATTTATTTATGACACAATGGCGATGTAGAAATTACTGAATTAATGGAATATTAAAATAATTGATTTTATAAATATCCAAATAAATGTAATTTGATACTTTTTATGAATTAAAATAATATTATAGGTTAATATGACATATTATTATTGGTTATATGAATTTTATTCTACGTAATAATGCTGTTATGAATTTATCAAAAACAAAATACCCAATAGTGTCAAAATTGACAAAAAAGAGTTTTTAAAAAAAATATTATATTATTAATGGATATTATATTCCTAAAAATCTATGTTTCGGTAAAAGGACAAAAATAATGGTATTTTTATCATTAATGGACCAATTTTGGGTCTATTTGAAGTATATAATATGTCTATAAAATATAAAATATAAAAATACAAAGAGACATGGTAAACGTCAAACTATTAATTAAGAGTTAAATCTAAACGAAAATGTTACTATAGTGACCAAAACCTATAAAATATATATTGTTTGGATGGTTTTCGACCCATAACTACCTTAGAAATTGAATAATCCACTTTGGATCCATTATAAACCCATATTAATTTTTTATAAATTAATAAATTACGTTTTTCCTAAAGAACCCCCTCCTCCCCCTTATAAAAGGACACCACTTCTAACCAATTACTAACACATCTCAAGAATTTTGGCTCGGCCAACCTCATGCCAAATATCGTCCCAAAATCCCTCACTTCAACCAAGAGGCCTTAGTTTAATCACAAAGCCAACCTAAAGATCCCTTTTGATCAAATCAGAAAGAAGAACCCAAAGAAGAGGTAACGTTTTCATCATCCTCTTTCAAGTTCTTTTCTTCTTCAACATCTTCTTTCTTTTTTATTTCCATTATAAAATAATAACTCATGTATCTTATATATACTTTTATTTTATTATAAATATGGTACAACTATATTCAGTATTATATCCATCCTTTGAATGACATGTCACCATACATGTGTACGTATGACTTACCATCTCCACGTCGTGGTGTAATTGTTATTCAAAACATTATTATTTAGATGGATGTAATAATGATGTGTAATTCATGTAAATAATAAATATAACATGATAATGAATCTTTATATATGATATAACATCCAATTATATATGATTTTAATATCAAAAGAATGATATTATCGCTCGTGTGTACATATGAACTACCGTCTCCACGAACATGATGAGAATCATTCTCCATCGTATCCATACAAGTATTATTCTAATTTTATTATTACATATAATGTTTATGGACTTAATATAATTCTGTATATGAATAAGATACAACCTATCCATAAAAACATGACTTATGTAACATATATAAAAGAAATTGAGTAAGTTAACACCCGAAATGACGATAATACTATGATATTATTAACAAATCAATATTAAAAGATCATATATGATATAATATTAATGTATATTGATATTGTATAATTCAATAACTATTATTTAAAAATTTTACAGGAGGCTAACCTACCCTCTAACAAAGAAAAAGTAAAAAGTAAGGTGTTTCTTATCTCCCTTTTAATTCCATGAGATTTCCATTGTTCGCCACTTATTTATTGCATGTGGTGTGTGTAATGCCCATGTTTGTATTCATTTTGTAATATAATTTAATTCATGGATATTTTTATCATCATTTTATGATCATTCTTTCATGGGTGTATGTTTCTTATGTTACCAAATCAATAAGGGAATTTGAAATTTCAATTTCCACTCATTCGGCTTTACGCATACTTCGTTGATTTTTTACTCCATGATTAAGTGTAGAATCACTATTTATTTGATTATGTCATAATTTCCACTACCCTTTCTGTGGATATAATTTTTATACACATAATCACTCCATTGATAAATTCTCAAGTCATCGATATGAACTTGATAAGAGTAATTTTAACTCAATCTCCATTTATTGAGTTAAACATCTAATTCATTGGTGTTGTTTTTACAAGAATATGTGTGAATGTACATTGATTGTTTTACACTGAATATCCAATAATATCAAGTGTATTTATTTTTTGACACACATTTATGTCGTTTATTTATCCTTAACATAAGGATATGACCTTTATGAGAGATTTCATCTCAATTTACATTCCATTGAGACTCCTTTGTTGTTATACACCAAATCACTTTTATATGGTGTATATAACATAATTTGACATAGTATATCATGAATACATTTATTCTCATGATATTATAATGTTTTAATTACCTCAATTATTTATATTCAAGTGTCTCTTTTTTGTTTAGGAACTCCAACTAAAATATCGTCTTAAAATGTTTTAATGATTTATTATTCTAAATCATTCTCATTAATGTCCATGTTTAAAAAATGGTTTTATGGATTTATTTATATGGACATTAATGTTTTCAAATAAAAAATCCTTTTAAATGTTTCAAAGTGGTATGGGAAACTTTGATTCAAAAAACTAGTTTAAATGGATTCTTGACAAATAGTGTGACTTTTAAAAAATTTCAAGAAAAAGGGGGATATTTCTCTCAATAGTTTTGTGATTATTTTAATCTATGTAAATATCCATCATTATTCTCAATTGAGGTCAATATAATATAATACAATCTTCCATATTGTATCGAATGAGTTATGTTTGAATGTGGATGTGCTATTTTTATACCATTCATGGTTTGTTGTTAAAGTATTTACATTTCGTATAATAGTTTTAATACGAATGTTTATGTTATGTTTCAAACTTTTCATATGAGGAATGAATTGGACTTAGTAATTGAAAGGTGGATCTCTCTATAGTTCCGAAATGTGTCGGTAGGTCTCATGAGACAAACTAGTGTCTTGGGACAAGGCCTTGACAAAATCTTATTTGTTGTCTTGGCCCAAGGCCTTGACTATGTGGTTATGATAGTCTGGAATTATGAATTCCATCATTATGAAAGTGGTTATTGGTATTTCATGTGGTTATTCGACTAGTAGAATATTCATGTGAATAAGTAAATGTCATTATTTAATTTTATCATGGCCATATTATGCTGATGTTCATGTTTTAAAGGCTTTTGTTTTATTTCTACATTGCCTTAAATGTTTATGCTTTTCAATGAAAGTTTTCACTATATTTTTATCCTTACTGAGCACCTGAGCTCACCACTTTCAATATTTTACTTTTCCCTGGATGTGAAGAAATAATTTATGAATGACCTGCAGGGATAGTATTAGTGGATATTAAGACAAGATGTTGTTGTAGTTTTTTACTATATGATGTAATGTAAGACTTATGAATATATCTACTATTTCCAAGACTAATAAACTAATCATCCTTTCTATACTTGAAATTTTGTGTCCATGCCAATGTTATGTAATAATGCACCGGCTCTAGGTAACTAGGGTCGGGGCGTTACTATTGGTATCAGAGGATGTTTAGTACAAACCTTGGATGCTAGATTTAGATAAACCCTAATTAGAGCACATAGCCCTAAGAAAGACTTTGAGGATTAGTATAGAAGAACTTACTATAATTTTGGTATTGTATAGATTTTGCGAGTTTTCTAAACATTAAATCCCTGTCTGGATAGGAGCAGGTAGAGGCGGCTCTGGCACAGATGTACCTAGGGGTAAAACCTGAAAACACCGCTTTGAGATTGACTCGAATGAGAACCGGTGCACGACAACGGGCCTTGCTACACTCTTGGTTACGACACTCCTGTGGGATATTCTTAGGATAATTTAAATTTTCCTTACAAATCTATTTGAAGTAATATGACAGTAAATGACCTTGTTTAATTATATTGTGTTTGAAATTGAGAATATGGTGACATGATATTTTCTATATGGTTTTATGACTACTGTTACTCACACAATTCATTATGGTTTTTGTCAATGGATGGATTCCAAGGAAGTCATAGTGAATTTGAGTTTGATGTACCAGGTGGGAAAAGTGGTGGAAATGAGCATCAAAATGGAATGTTGATAGGCGTAAAAGATAATGTCTTCATGACAAATCAATTTTCCAAAAATATGATCAAAAATATATTCATTAACCATTTCTTTGACTGAACAAAGAAGAGAAAGGTGATTAATGATAAGATATATAACAGTGGAGACCATAGAGAAAAGAATTCTCAATTTCCATCATGTAGGAAATGTGGAAGGAGACACCTAGTAAAGTGTCTCAATGGAACAAAGAAATTATTTACGTGTGGGAAGGAAGGACATAAATTGATGAATTGCCGAGGAAAAATGAACAGTACTATGGAAGAAAATAAAAATGGTCCCAAGATTCTAATTACGGTCATTTTTCATAAATGTAAGGGACCATGGAATCAACCATGTTAATGCCCTATTCAATAGGATACCCTCTTGGTCAAGGAAGAACCTATGTGGAAATAAATGGATGGAAAAATATTGAAATGTAATAGTGCTCCTTATTGAGGAGATTACTTTGGGTGAATTTTCTCTTATATGTTTAACCCTGGAATTTATCCTGTGAGAATGATATTTTAGGAAGACATTTCCTTTATATTGTGGATATAGTTATAAATAACCATTTGGTTTTATATGATCATTGGGTTTGTGGCAATTACAAGTTATTATATTTTGTGATAAAAATTCAAGGTATGAGATAAGAGTTGTGGTTAAATAATGTTATGGTTTTTTGAGGAATTTATCTCATTTTGGTAACGTTATAAAATATAGTTTATGAAAAAGGAAAACACACAGACCGTGTGACAACTCGTCATGTCAGACAAAGTTGTGGGAATCGAACCCCCAACTAATGTGCGATAGGGATTTATCGCTTACAACTGGACTACATGAAGTCCCTGGATAGTGTGACTAATTATTTTTAGTTAAATGATTTTATTGATCAATAATAAGTTTATTTGGGATCTTATGTCGTATCAAGTTAATACCTTTAGTATAAGAAAATGATTTGGTGATGAAGTGATAAATGTTTTTTTGGAAGATGTTCGCTTTGTTGGGAACACTATATGCCCAAGGAAAATAGAATACTATGGGATTTCATGTGAGGAGTAATGGTGGTATGTTATCTATGTTTTTATTGTGCATTTATAGTTATTTGGGTTATTTATGGAAATGATTAACCTATAATACAGAATATTTTATTAGGTTAATTACTTTTAAGTATGTGACTTTAATAGTAGTTGATGTCATTTGGAGATACAATTTTACGTGGAAGACTACATAACCAAATTCTTCTATGTTTTGGGTTTCAATATTAGTTTGGATTGTATTGATGGGATTTACAGACAATTATTTATTGAATGATATTTATTTATCTTTGGGTTATTTTTGGATTAATTTTAGTAATTAAGATTAGTGTCTCTTTCTCTAATGGAATATACTTTTTGGGGGATCATCATATCTTATAATAACCATTTTGGTTTTGATTAATCTCTAAAGACAAGGTAAATATATAGTTTATCCTTCGTGGATCATTTGATTCTATAAAAATTTTATTCTATCTCTTACAGTGTGACCAAGTCTTCATGAATACTCATCGTTTAAAAATGAGTTAGTAGTAGGAAATTATTAAGGAAAGAAAATTTACTAAAAAAGTATGTATATCTCTTTATGTTCTTAGTCAATCTCAGAACTAAATTCCTCATCATTATGTAATGTAACTTAAAACAAAAAAATTTTGTCGGTTTACTTTTCCTACTGGGAAACTAATGAGGATGCAATTTATTGAAGTAGGTAAGAATGTAACTCCCCAAGCATCTATGGTACGCTTCCCTTTAAATAATGCAATAGCGTGTGTTGTACGCAAATTCGAGTTCTACCACACAACACAACCAATCAAACTAGCCGTTATAAATAGTAATACCAAATTTTTTAAATTTTATAAATTTTATCTTTCAAAATGGACTTCATTTTTGGATTCGGAATATCGAAATTAGCTTAGAGTAATTTTTTGGTATTTTTCTAAAAAAAAATTCATTTTTGATGAATAGTGAAAAAACACTAAGTCATAGTTTAAAAACGAATTTTTATTTAAATAATTAGTTATTTTATTTAAATTTAATTAAGGTCAAAAAAAGATACATAATACCAATGTATGTTCAATTTAATTCATTGGAGTTAGTTTAGAATAATTTTAGATATTTAAAAATTTTATGGAACTTTTCACCGTCTTTTACCCACCTCCTAGGAGAATTGAGAAATTCACGTAAAACATAATTTCACCATTGATGTTAGTGTAATTTCGAAAATCCAAGAGACACGGTTAATATCAAGGAGTAAAATATGGTTGAATAAGATAAAAATATTTTTTTGTGAATAGTAACTTATTACTTTTATTTAGCACGGTTAAAAGTAAATCGGGTAATTAAGGGTAAAACTGATATTAATATTATCCTAAAAATTGTGATAATTCTATTGGAAAAGTGTATCTCGACCAAAAAAAACCATAGGAATAAAATATTATCATTTAGGTCCACTTGGATTAGATTAAGAAATTTATTATTATTTATTTCAAATAAGAGTTACAAGAGTTAAAATTAATGTTTAATTACTAAAACATTTATAATATAGGGTTATACAAAAGTTAAATTCGATTTTAAATATTAATTAGAATGATAATAATATTTCCTAAATAATGGTATTTTATTTATAATTTTTAGACATTATATAATTTAAGTTATTTATGACACAATGGTGATGCAATAATTACCAAATTAATGAAATATTAAAATTATTAATATTATAAACATTCAAATTAATGTAATTTGAGACTATTTATGAATTAAAATAATTTTCTAGGTTAATATGACATATTATTATTGGTTATATGTATTTTATTAGAAGTAACAATGTTGTTATGAATTTATCAATAACAGAATACCCAATAGTGTCAAAATTGACATAAAAGAGTTTTTAAAACAAATATTATATACATAATTGATATTATATTCCTAAAAATATAATTTTCTGCAAAAGGACTTATATAATTATATTTTTACCATTAATGGATCACTTGGGGGTATCTTGGAAGTATATAATATGTTTATTAACTATATAATATGAAAATACAATGACACATGGAAAATGTCAAACTATTTAACTAAGAGTTAAATCTAAATGATAAGGTTTCTATAGTGACCCAAACCTTTCTAAATTCCATTGTTTGGGTAGTTTTCGACCCATCCTAACCATAGAAATTGAATAATACACTTTGGAGCCATTAGAAACCGAATATTAATTTATTATAAATTAATACTTTATGTTTTTCCTAAAGAGCCCCCTCCTCCCCCTTATAAAAGGACACCACTTCTATCCAATTCATCAAACCTCTCATGCATTTTGGCTCGGCCAAACTCTGCCAAAATATCCTCTAAAATTCCCTCACTTCAACCTAGAGGCCTTAGTTTGATCAGAAAGCCATCCTATGGAGCCCTTTTGATCAAATCAAAAGGAAGAACCCGAAGAAGAGGTTACATGTTCACCACACTCTTTCAAGTTCTTTTCTTATTAAACTTCTTCTTTATTTGTTATTTACATTCTAAAATAATATATCCAGTATCTTCTATATAATGTGATGTTATTATAAATATGTTACAACCATATTCATTATTCTATCCATCCATTGAATGACATGTCCCCATACGTGCGTACATACGGCTTACCGTCTCCACGTCGTGGTGTAATTGTTATTCAAAATAATGTAATTTATATGGGTATAATAATGATGTTTAATAAATGTAAATAATATATATCACATGAAAATTATTCTGTATATATTATATACTATCCAATTATATATGATTTTAATATCAAAAGAATGATATTATCGCTCATGCGTACGTACGGACTACCGTCTCCACGAACGCAATGAGATTCATTACCCATCATATACATACAAGTCGAACTCTGATTTTATGATTAAAAATACATTTTAAGGACTCAATATAATTCTGTATATGAATATGATACAACCTATCCATAAAAAACATGACTTATGTAACAAAACATATAAAATAAAACAAGTAAGTTAACACTCGAAATGACGATAATATTAAGATATTATTAACAATGCAATGTTAAAAGATCATATATGATATCATATTAATGTATATGATTCTATTATAATTCAATAAAAATTATTTCAACATTATACAAGAGGCTAACCTACCCTCGACCAGTGAAAAAGTACAATGTAAGGGGTTTCTTATCTCACATTTAATTCCATGATATTTCCATTGTTCACCACTTATTTATTGCATGTGGCATGTTTACTAACCATGTTTGTATTCATTGTGTAAAATACATTAATTCATGGATATTTACATCATCATTGTATGATCGTTCTGTCATGGTTGTATGTTTCGTAAGTTACCAAATCAATAAGGGAATTTGAAATTTCAATTTCCACTCATTCGGCTTTACGCATACATCGTTGATTATTTTACCCCATGATTATGTGTGGAATCACTATTTATTTGCATATGTCATAATTTCCACTCCCCTTTCTGTCGATATACTTTTGATACCCAAAATCACTCCATTGATAAATTCGCAAGTCATCGATATGAACTTGATAAGAGTAATTTTAACTCAATCTCCATTTATTGAGTCAAACATCTAAATAATTGGTGTTGTTTTTACAAGAATATGTGTGAATGTCCTATGATTATTTTACAATGCATATACAATCATATTGAGTGTATTTATATTTTTCAAACATATTTATGTAGTTGATTTATCCTTAACCTAAGGATATGGACTTTATGAGATATTTCATCTCAATTTACATTCCATTGAGACTCTTTTGTTGTTATACTCCAAATCACTTTTATATGGTGTATATAATGTACATTGACATAGTATAACATGAATAACTTTATTCTCATGATATTATAATGTTTTTATTACCTCAATTATTTTTATTCAAGTGTCTCCCTATTGGTTAGGAACACTAACTGAAATATCATTTCAAAATGTTTTAACAATTTATTATTCAAAATATTTCTAATTAATGTCCATGTTTTAAAAATGTTTATAAAGATTTATTTATATGGACATTAATGTTTTCAAATCAAAATTCTTTTTAAAAGTTTTAAAGTGGTATGGGACACTTTGATTAAAAAATCAAGTTTAAATGACTTCTTGACAAATAATGTGACTTTTAAATGCTTTCAAGAAAAATGGGTATATTTCTCTCAATAGTTTGATGATTATTTTAATATATTTCAATATCCATCATTATCCTCAATTGAGGTTATTCTGATACAATACAATCTTCAATATTGTATCGAATGAGTTATGTTTGACTGTGGATGTGCTATTTTTATACCATTCATGGTTTGTGGTAAAAGTATTGACATTTCGTATGATAGTTCAAATACGAATGTTTATGTTATGTTTCAAACATTTCATATGAGGAATGAATTCGACTTAGTAAGAGAAAAGTGAAGCCAACTATAGCTCATCGATACATCGATAGGTCTCATGAGACAAACTAGCGTCTTGGCACAAGGGCTTGACAAAATTTAATTTGTAGTCTTGGCCCAAGGCCTTGACTATGTGGTTATAATAGTCTGCCATTATGCATTCCATCATTATAAAAGTTGTTATTGATATTCCATGTGAATAAGTAAATGACATTATTTCATTTTATCAATGCAATATTATGCTGAAGTTCAAGTTTAAAAGGATGTTGTATTAGTTATACATTGCCTTAAATGTTTATGCTTACCTATGAAAGTTTCTGCTATATTGTTATCCTTACTAAGCATCTAAGCTCACCCCTTTCAATGTTTTATTTTTCCCAGGATGTGAAGAAGTAATTTATGAATGACCTGTCGGGATAGTATGAGGGGATATGAAGAAAAGATGTTGTTGTATTTTGTTTACTTTATGATGTAATGTAAGTCTTAGGAATATATATAGTGTTTCGAAGACTACTAAACTAATCGGTCATTCAATACATGATCTTTTGATATCATGCCAATTTTATGTAATAATGCACCGAATCTGGGTAACTGGGGTCGGGGCCTTACCACATACAATTTAAATTTTATTAGACGTCATGTTCTTGGTTTCCATGTGTAGTTGTGTACTGGTCATGTAATGGATGATTACATGGATGTGTGGGTGACCTGGCAGACCACCTAAAACGGGGGCCAGTGGAGGCTAGTACAAAACATGTACATTAAATGAAAACGTTGTTTACATTTCTTTTTTATTTTATTAATTAGATTAGGGTCACATCTCATCACTATAAATACCTTCTTCTCCCAGTGTTTTGTACAAGAGAGTGATGTACGACTGAGAACATTGAGCTCCTCCCGTTCCTCCATCTAAGCTCCGATTGAGACGCCACCGAGTGTGGTGGATTCATATCGGTGAGTTATATCTTCCCCTACATCCTATCTTCAGGTGTTATAACTCTCTTGAGTTATCCTTTGATGAATTTTTTTAAGCAATTTGTATATCTACATCGTTCTTGGATGATTCAAGTCCAGATGTTAAAAACTGTTCTTCGTAAAACATCACGGTGGGTGGTTTGTGACTTTCATTGATTCTATTTGGATTATATATGATTAATGTGTCGAATACCCATGTTTGGGTTATTGCGTATTGGGGAATTAAACCTTTTTTGATATCATATATGGTTTTCTTGATTGAAATATTTTTATTTATTAGGCCTAAGGTTTAATACCTTAATTATGGGTGTGTTTCTCATGTTTGATTGATTATGACTGTTTGGTCTAAAATTACCTTTAGTATTGCATTGTTTTTCATTCCTTGTGTTTTTATTATGCAGTTACAATTTATATAAGATGCATGTGATTTGTATTATGATAGTATGGCCAATGGGAAATGACTGTGAGATAATCCTGAGATATGGCCTTTCATGTATAGTTGTTGTTATGTTGACCTAGAGCTATTGATTGTGAGAGTTGCTGGGTGGTCATAGAATAGTGGGGTTAGAACATTAGAGATACCCATTGGGTCATTATTAAAAGATTGTTGGAAAATAGGGCATTGAATGAGAGAGATGCTAGGAGGTCATTATATTTTATTGATTTTATGCTGACCAATGGGGTATTGACTCAGAGAGATTCCCAGGTGGTCATTTGTGAATGATTTGTGCAATTCGGGACAGAATGGGTTCGACTATGTATGATTTCCCAGAGGATCATTGTTTATTGAATTGATGATTTATTAACAAATATGGGTTATACTATGAGAAAATTCTCAGAGGGTTTCATGTGAATGATTGAATGTTTGTGACGAATCTGCCAAGTCAATGCACAATCATGGAATCAATCTTCCATTTTTGTTAGATGGTCTTTTGATACATATATTTTTCTATTACATAGGGGATATAGATATTAGGCTAGATCCTGAGATTTCATTATTCAATGGAAAAAATAATTATTAAATTTAAATGAATGTAATTTAAAACTGTAGAATTTTTTAGTTTTGATTACATCCTAGATTATTGCTTCATTTTTTTTCATATTTCACGTTATATATATTCACTAATTGTTAGGCCAATATATTTTGGTGGTTGCCTACTAGGATTCATCTCACAACCTATTCAGGTCATGATTTTAGACTCAAAACAATTA